>JAOEGL010000005.1:1580000-2180000 GCA_034509955.1 Urosaurus nigricauda | reverse complement strand
ACTGAAAACCAAGCCTCCAGATGCCTTCTGTTCCCAGATTCCCTGGGGTCCCTGCCTGTGCCAGGGAGGAATGCAGGCTTGATTCTTAAAGAGATATACACACACACTCTCCCTGCTTTAGCCTCGTCCGGCTGCTCTCCATCCTCCTGCAAGCTCTAATTAGGGAACAGCTGGTGGGAGAAGGCAGAGGGAGAAGGACTCTGCAAAACTTTTGCAGACAGCTAGATACTTCTCAAGACAACGGGACAAAGGGAGCCTCTTCACCATTGCTCCTCCTGGAGTTTGCCCTGGACCCGCTGAAGGAAGAAACCCCCAGAGGAGCGGGCGAGTGGCGAGTTGGAGGAATCCATCCCCGCTGATGTGGTTTGTCTTGCTCAGAGTTCTATAAGTATATTGCAAGCCAACAAGGCATTTGGTTCGAATATATAATACAGTTGAAAATACACTCGTCCCTCCACATTCGCTGGAGTTAGGGGCACAGGACCCCCGTGAATGTGGAAAAACCACAAATAACAAAAACACTATTTTTTTAACTGAAAAAACACCTATCTGGGGATCTCAAGGTCTTCCAGTACAACTCTCTGGTCAACATCTGGGATACATTGACCATAGAATTGCACTGGAGAAGCTACAAATGTGTGTGTTCTCCCTAGGAATTTCTAGGTCCTCCAGCGCAACTCTTTGGTCAACATCTGAGATACATGGACCATGGAATTGCACTGGAGGAGCTATAAATGCCAAGTGGAGTGTTCTCCCTACAAATCTCTAAGTCCTCCAGTGCAACTCTGTGGTCAACATCTGGGACACAATGACCATAGAATTGCACTGGAGAAGCTATAAATGCCTACTGGAGTGTTCTCCCTAGAAATCTCTTGGTCCTCCCATTAAACTCTGTGGTCAACATTTAGGACACACTGACCGTAGAATTGCACTGGAGGAGCTATCAATGCCTACTGGAGTGTTCTCCCTAGGAATCTCTAAGTCCTGCAGTGCAACTCTGTGGTCAGCATCTGCCAGACATTGGCCATAGAATTGTGTTGGAGGAACTACAAATGTCGAGTGAAGTATTCTCTGTAGAAATCCCTGGGTTCTTCAGTGTGACATTTGGTTAAAGTTGACATTTGGTTAAAGTTGTGCTGGAGGACCTAGATATTCCTAGAGAGAACATATCAATAAAATCATAGAATCACAGAGTTGGAAGAGACCACAAGGGCCATCCAGTCCAACCCCCTGCCATGCAGGAACTCTCCATCAAAGCATCCCCGACAGATGGCCATCCAGCCTCTGCTTAAAGACCCCTAAGGAAGGAGACTCCACCACACTCCGAGGGAGTGTGTTCCACTGTTGAAAAAGCCCTTACTGTCAGGATCAAGATCACAAAAGTCAAAGCTGCAAAGTCTGAGGGACGAGTGTATAATAAAATATTGTATAGCAGTAAATAAACCATATATCATTGATTTATACTAGTGTTTTTGGCTCCTATTTTGCAATATCTTACTTTTTTTTGCTCTTGAATGGCCTAACATATAATTTATACTAGTATTTTTGGCTCCTATTTTGCAATATCCTACTTTTTTTCTCTTGAATAGCCTAACTTTTGCAGTGCTTTGTCTTCATTGTAGTTGTGGCATCTGGTCACCCTGGATAGAATCAACAAACCCATCCAGACAAAAGGATAGGATTTTATCAGATCTGGGAAGCACAGGTCCTAAAGCAGGCATGGCAGGTGGCTGTATCTTTGGCCAAAGCACTGGACTCCTGGATTAACATACATCACAGCCAGAGTGGAAAAACTGGCCCCTGGGTTGCCACTTTTATACCCTACTGGAGCACCACATTTGCCAGAATACCCTCAAGAATTGGTTGAAGCAAAAGGGGATACACCATAATACCATGAATCCCGCAGTGCCACAGGAAGATGGTTTGGCGGAAAGGCATATTGGGGTATTAAAGCAGATGAAGGATTGCATGCTCTTAGATGAAGAAGCACCAGAGAAGATTTGAGGGGAGGTGATCTTGACAGCCAATCACATCGCCAACTGGGTGTGGAATTCCGCAGTGCAAAAAAACCTGTATCACAGGCTGTATAGTAGATCGCCCAATATGAGTTACCTGAGAGTGTTTGGGCAAGATGCAAATGTGTATGTACCTGCAAACTTCAGGAAGAAGGGCGACACCAAGTGGTGCAGACTGATGTTTTTGGAGTATTTGGAGAACAGTCACAGGTTCCACCTTGGGCAAGGGAAAATCATGTTGTCCAGGAATGCAAACTTTGAGAAGCACTCAGGTTGGGAAAGGCTACGTGCCAATCAAGAAGTGTTTCTGGGAATGGAGGGGTGCAAACACCAGAGGCTTCACCTGAGAGCAAGCCTAGCACTTGAAATCATACAACACAGACACTCCCCTCACCAATAACAACTAAGAGATTTGAAAAGGTGCCAATTGTGAACACTGAGGTTCAGACCCAGTGCTGATAGTGAGGACGAGAGATGAAGAACTAAGGTGACTGTTCCCAGGAGAACTCAAAAGAGTGAGGAGACCTCTAGATCATTTTGTTGTTCAGAACGCAAGGTGCACAGAATGCACAGTGGTGGCAGATGAGCCTGATAGTTTCCAAGACTTGTTAACTTACCCTCAGGAGGAACAGGAGAAGTGGTTTTCTGCCATGGACCAAGAGTATTTGTCACTGGTAAAGGGGAAAGTTTTTGATGTTGTGGAAAGGCCTGAAAGCCACAAGGTTGTGGGCTGTAAGTGGGTTTTTAAAAGGAAAGAAATGCCTGGTGGAACCCACAAATACAAGGCCAGATTGGTTGCAAAAGGCTTTTCACAGCAAAGGTTTGAAAGTTATGACAAAACCTTTTTTCCTACAGCAAAGCTTGAGAGCCTCAGAATGGTGTTAGCAATGGCTGTCAGAAAGGGCCAAGTAGTGAGGCACTTTGATTTTGAAACTGCCTATTTGAATGCTCGTCTTGATGAGGTGGTTTACATGGAGCAGGCACCAGGTTTCAATGATAGTAAGGATGGAAAAGTGTACAGACTGAACAAGGCACTTTTTGGTTTGAAACAGAGTGCATGATGTTGGAACCAGTGTATTCATCAGGGGTGTGTACACCAAGGAGGAGATAACTCTTGTGATCTATGTTGATGACCTATGTGTGGCAGCAGAGTCAGAACAAGAGGTAAGGTTTGTGCAACAGGAGTTGTCAGAGAACGTTGTCCTAAAGGATTTAGGAAATCTCAAGGCTTACCTCGAGATCGAGGTACAGTGGACTCAGGATGGCAGATTTTTGCTGAGCCAAGCAAAAAGATTGAGAGGCTGATTGAGAAGTGTGGCCTAGAGAGTTCCAGGCTGGTTTTAACTTAACTTGAACTCATTATGCACTTGTAACATTTTTGTGTCTAAACCATTTTTCTTCAACATGGCTCTCTTTAATTTCAACCTTATACAGTCAGCCTTCCACATTTGCAACTTAGACTTTTGCAGGTTTGATTATTCATAAATTTGATTAATATGTTCTCTCTTAGGAATCTCTTCTCTATTGTGGCTCTAGGGTCACTATTTGCATCATGCTGGAAGACCTAGAGATTCATAGTGAGAGCATTTGTAGGCCCTCTAGGCATTTGTAGTTCCTCCAGCATAATTCTATGGACAATGTCCAGACATTGACCATAGACTTGTGCTGGACAATCCATCTTTTAATGATTAACCAAAGCAGTTGATGTTCTAATAGTTTCTTTTATTGGACAGCATATGCTATGAGGAGGCTAAAGCAGAGTTTGTCCTCAGATTAGACAAGATATCAATCTTAATCTTGATCTGGAAATAAAGCCAACAGGTGTGACTTCATCTCCCACTTGCTTCCTCTGGGCAGCTAAGATCAGATACATGGAGGAATCATCTGAATAACAAAAGAAAATTTCCCCAAGTGATGTTTCTATGAATAGACCTGCAAGTCAAGAATAAAAATGTATAATTCATTGCTTTTCTCAAAAACATCATTTTGTGGACACAGGAGATGGCCTGCGCTCAGGAACATAGAAAAGAAACGAGACAGATCTCAAGATACTCAAAAGGGGGTTGTTCGATTAATAGAAAAGCCTGGTGCCTTTCATCCTGTGAGTCTTAGAGGTTTCTTCAGGGAACTATTTAGAATCAAACGTCAAAAATTTCTGAACCAGGAACTCTGAAACTCTTGTCTGGACCACTTTTGGGAAAAGTGTATTTATAAAATTCCATGCATGAAAGAAACGAGCATTGTGTCCTGGGTTAGGCATAAAGTTTGGGCTTTCCTTGGACTGCCACTCCCAGAATCCCCCCAAGTGGCAAGTCAAACATAAAGAGTCCGGGTGTTAGCTCAAAAAGTATTTAATTTTTCCTGAAGCCTTGGATTCTGCATTTAAAAATCACAGAAAAGGAAAGGGTTGACACTGAATGAAGGGTTAAAAAACATGCACACACAAATAGAGAAACCTGCTGTCCAGGGAGGTGTGTTGTACACTTCAAACAAAACCATAAAACAAGTTTTTTAAAAAAATACATGCAAACATTGAATTTTGAGCAGAATCAGGCATATGGAAGCCATGAAACCAAAACACAGCGTGCTTGAAATTTTCTGAAACTATTTCTTTTCCATTTTTAATATTTATTTTCTACTGAAAATGTGGGAAGAATTAGATTGTGAGCATTATGGGATGTGCTTTCTATTCCTCTGTGGTTTTTTTTCTCATTTTTCTGCTGCTGTACTTGGCCACCTACATTAGACACCCGTTACCAGACCCATAGGCTATAAAAGCAGAACTTTGAAGCCTGAATTAGACGGTGCAACTGAAACAATGAAGGTCCTTGCTTCGGTGCTTCTCTGCTTGCTTGTTGCAGTGAATGGGTCTAAGCACATTACCGTATGTAAACTGGCCTACATTCTGCAGAACGAAGGGATGAAGGGATATGAGAGACTCTCCCTGGGTGACTGTGAGTTTCATCTTTGTGTTCCTTCTGGAAATTTTGGTACTGGATTGACTCTTCACTTAAGTCTTTGGCTTGGATGGTGTGTCCAGTCCTGGGGACCACAGGTCAAGAAGGATGTGGTCCAGCTGGAGAGGGTCCAGCGGAGGGCCACCAAAATGGTGAAGGGTCCAGAAAGCATGAAGCCTAATGAGGAGAGACTTAGGGAACTGGAGATGTTTTGCCTGGAGAAGAGGTGGTGAAGAGGGGATAGCTCTGTTTAAAAGTTTGAAGGGATGTGATATTGAGGATGGAGGAAGCTTGTTTTCTGCTGCTCCAGAGAAAAGGACCGGAACAGTGGATGCAAGGTACCGGAAAAGAGATTCCATCCAAACATGAGGATGAACTTCCTGACGGTATAAGAGCTGTTTCACAGTGAAAGATGCTGCCTTAGAAGTTGGTGGAGTCTTCTTCTTTGGAGGTCTTCAAAGAGAGGCTGTATGGCCATTTGTTGGGAATGCTTTGATTGTGAGTTCCTGCATGGCAAGCCCTTCCTGGGACATGTGACCTTTTAAATCTGGGTGGGAAAAGTGGAGCTCGGGGACTGCATGCGCTCACTTTTGTGGGTCCATTCCAAACCCCCTGCCTTCCAGGAATACGCCACCAGAATACCAAAATGATGCCCATCCAGCCTTGGCTTAAAGACTAGCAAAGAAGGAGCCCCACCAACTTTTGAGGCAGTCCGTCCCACATCAGAACAGCTCTTACAGAAAAAAAAAACTCAGGCAAATCCCTTTCCTTTTAATGTGAATCCATTGGTTTGTGTTCTAGTTTCTGGAGCAGCAGAAATTTCTCCACAAAACCCCTAAACTGCGTTTTTTTAAATGGCATCATTTTTCGGACATTTTCATCCAAACCCCTAATGCCTCCATTTCAGGTGCCCTGAAAATGCCAACAGGAGGTGATGTAATGCCAGTTCAGGTCACCATTTTGAGAGGGATTGCAAAGGAAAATGGGGATATATTGATTGGGGCTTCAGCGGGGCTCATGATCCCAACAGAGTTGCCCATTTTGGTATTAAATCAATGGGATTTGCTTGTTTATTGACCAACACTTAGCAATTAAGAATATGATTCTAGTTGGGAGTAGCCAACACAATCCGGCCTTCTACAAAGAGGCTTTGTTTGGTTGCTTTTTTAAAAATGAAATATGCTTTGCTATTTTTCAAAGGAGTTAAACATTGTCTGATAATCTGTAAATATTTACCATCTCTTTTGCACTTCAAAGCTCATTCCCACTTATAATCCAATTCCAGATTCGGCTCTGCTCTGCATCGGTAATCAACTTTAAAAGGTCCCCCGTTCCCATTATAAAGCAGATATTTTCCTTATTGACAGCGAAATTGCTTTATTTTGGCACGAGTGTTGTCCCCATTTGCACCACTCATTTGTCAATCATTACAGCAGACTCCTCCCCAGCATCACTGGAGCAAGCAGTGGCAGCATGGCACCAGTGCAGGGAATGTGTAAAGAGACGGCAAGTTTGAAAGCCGCCCTCCACACTACCCCAGAACACCAGGAAACGCCAGCTGAGGATGGGTACATCCGCCCTGCAAAAATAATCCAGAGGAGGAAGGAAGGAAGGAACCAGGGAGGAGGAGGGGGAGGACGGGGGACACTTTTTTGCTTGTTTTTTGTACATAAAAGTGATCTTGCTTCTTTCAGGGGCCTGTTTTGCTCATCATGCAAGTTCTCTAGATTTACAGAGAGTCGTAACAACATCAGACACAAGGTGGTATGGGGTTTTCCAGCTGAACAACGTTATCCATTGCCGTGATAACAGCGTACTATCATTCAATATGTGCAACACCTGCTGCATTTGTAAGTAACTTTCTTACAACTAGTTAAAAGTGAAAGCCCTTTGGAATGCCTTAACGTCCCCCACCCTGCAGAGGTTCTGAGTTTCACAAAGCCTAAACCTGACCAGGGAATGATCTGACAATGACAAAAGAACAAGAGAAAGCTCCTCCAGATCAGCATCAGTCCCATTGTACAGAACACAACGTCTGGAGTGTGTCCAGTGGCATGGGTGGGGACCAGATATCACTTGGGACAGCCCCATGTGTAAGGAAGGATCTGATTAGGGGAATTTTAATTAGCCAAATTGCTGAGAGGAGGGCCCTTACAAGTGCCTCATGAAATCGCTTCCCGGATTTGTATACCAAGGGACCGAATAATTCCTTAAGAAATAGTGCAGAGACAGGCTTAGAATTATAGAGTTGGAAGAGACCACAAGGGCTTCTTCAATTAAAGTTTAGTTTTTATTAAAAGGGGTATAAAAATGCATCAATATGGACACACACTCAAGGTTGCAGGAAATACAGGAGGGAAAGTTGGGGTAAGATGAGAAGCAGTACTTACTCCAGTAGGCTTCTCCGGGAATCCAATGCAGTGGGATGCGGATGGGACTGGAGCCAGATAAGAGCTCAGGAGGACAGAATTTCCTCCTGAAATGCACACTAGCCCCCTGCAAGGAGATTTCTGAGGATCTTATAGGCAAAATTTAGCCTCTAGCGATGAGCTTAATGGCGAGGACAAAATGTGTTTGGTCGCTTGGGATTGTTAACATGGCACTGTCATTGCAGATGGGTCTGGAAGGGGAAGAAAAGCAGGGCATTGGGTGAATTGTGAAGCTGATCACTGGCCCATCAAGTGTGAGACTATGAACAAACAGTTTGCATTGTATTAAGCTTGGAGGTGATCCAATGCAACTGTTTTCCATTTAGCAACTCCCAAACCTTCCTGTGGGAATGTCCAAAGTGTTGTTTTCAAGGCCCTTGTGAGGCTGACTCATTTGCCTACCTGACCCACTGCTTTGAGGATAATGGCTGCTAGCCTGGCAGAGTCATTTTAGGGTAGACCACTGCAACTCTGCCTCACCGCCCCCCCCCCTCAGGTCTTGCCTGCTGCTGCACAGGGCTGTTTGACAGTGGAAAACTCTCCTTCCTTGGGGAATGGTGGAGTCTCCCTTCTTGGAGTTCTTTAAACAAAGACTGGATGTCCATCTGTCAGGGATGCTTTCATTGACAGTTCCTGCATGGCACAGGGTTGGACAGGATGGCCCTTGTGGTCTTTTCCAACTCTAAGATTCTACGGATATTTGGGATGGGAGCCAGTTTGGGGGATGGGAGCATTACCTCCCTCCTTTTACTGGCTGGACATCTCCCCTCCCCACAGGACTGGTCAGTTGGTCACCCAGTAACCCCACAGTAGTCCCTAGCCCAAGGGCTAAGCCAAGGCACTTGGGCACTTTTTGGGGGCTGCTGGCTTGGCCAGTCCTGTCAAGGGGCAGCTCTCTCTGTGCTGGCAAAGGAGTCCCTGGGTGAAGGAAGAGGTGGCAGATGGGATACACAGTTGCTGAGCAGTAGACCAACTCCCTCTCCTTCACTCCCAGATGGTCTATGGGATCTCCTGGCTCTCTGCAGGGTGCTAAATATATATTTAAATCTTTTGACAGATTTCCTAAATGAAGACCTAACAGATGATATTAAATGTCTTAAGAAGCATGTCTCTTACAAAGAATCTAAACTATCATTCTGGTGAGTCTATAGCTTTCTGTAATCACACAAAACAAGAGCATCATTTTTGCAGGGCTTCCCTAAAGTCAACGCTGCATTTGTTCCTTCAGAAGCATGTCATGGGTCGGGGAGGCACCGTGGGGCAAGGCTTCCACATCTTTTTAGGCACTTCAGGTCTCCAAGTGTTGGGTGAAAGGAAAGTCATGCAACATAGGGTAATAGCTGGAATGTCCGGTAAAAAACTGGAGGCAATGGTATTCAGATTGTTGCTGAAGTGTAAAAGCTCACTGGAAAATTCAGGTAGATACGCAAATAGAAGATTGGCATAAAGAAGGCAAATGGCAATTAATAGTAAGTTAAGATGTGGAATCAAGGTCAAAAAAGGAATAAGGAAAAGGAGTGGTTTTTACGCTATACGGAAGATATCCATAGAAAAGATGTTGGTAAAAGAAGGTGTTTTTAATAATAATAATAATAATAATAATAATAATAATAGTGTTTCCCGCCACTCCCTGCAGATCAGGGTAGGATTACAGCACATAAAATCATACAGTAAGGTACCAAATAAGCAATAAAATGTCAACATTACCATCAAGTCAGTAAAATAACTAGATCATCATCTAGTTATCAATCATTCATATAATCATAGTCAGAAGTGGAGCAGTTCTTCTTTAATAATCCCAATCCAAGATCGGGTGGATAAGCCCAACGGAAGAGATCTCTCTCTTCTGGTAGGCTATTCCAAAGTGTTGGAGCCATAGCAGTAAACGCTGTATGGGAGATTATTATTGTTAATCTGGTTTTGTGGTCTTCTAATAAGTTCTTCCCAGATGTTCTGAGATTGCAGGACGGATTGTGTAGGGAGAGGCATTCCCATAAGTAGGTCAGGCCCAAGCCATGTAGGGCTTTAAAGGTAACACCTTGTATTGTGCCTGGAGGCTAATTAGCAGCCAGTAAAGAGGTTTTAATACTGGTGTTATACGGTCGAACCTAGATGTACCAGTGACCAATCTGGCTGCCCATTCTCAACCAATTGAAGCTTCCAAACTAGGTACATGGGTAGCCCCATGTAGACTGCATTACAGAAATCTAATGAGAGATTACCAGTGCGTGTACCACTGCTTCAAGGTCCAGGTATGGACACAGTTTGCTTATCAGCTGAAGTTGATACTAAGCACTCCTGGCCACCGCATCTATTTGAGATTACAGATGTCCCAGTATAGATGTATCCAGGAGTACTCCCAGACTGCCAACACAGTCCTTCAGGGGAAGTGTGACCCCATTCAGAACTGGCTGACGTATCTCCATTCCCAGATTGGGGGTCCCTATATAGCAAGTACTTCTGTCTTATCCAGATTCAGTTTGAGTCTGTTTTCCCTCATCCAGTATATTACCGCCTTAAGATAATCGTTCAGAGGAGAGATGCCATCCTTAATCACTGCAGCAGTCAAAGGCATAGAGAAATATATTTGAGTGTCATCAGTGTACTGACAAAACAGCGCCCCATGTCTCTGGATGATCTCTCCCAGCAGCTTCATGTAAATGTTAAACAGCATGGGAGACAGAATGGCGTTCTGAGGGATGCCAGATGTCAACTCTCTTTTAGAAGAGCAGCTGTTCCCCAGCATCACCATCTGGAATTGGCTTGGATCAGACAGGATCCAATGTCTCCAGGTCATATAGACCTAGCTCATGTTGTGCATTTGTGTGAACAACTCACCTCTCAGGGTGACCCCATTAATTTTTAATAGGGCTTTCTTGAGTGGGTTTGCCCCTGAGCCATCAACATCTGGCATTCATTGGAAGTCTCCTATCCGAGTGCTAACCAGGGATGACCCTGCGTAGCTACCAAAACATCTGTAAATGCCTTCAAGTCACCTGCCAACTTGTGGAAACCCCAGGAATTTTGCAGGGCATCCTCAGCGGTGGTTTTGCCAATCACTTCCTCTGAAATACAGTCTCCAAAATGAAGTGTTCACTGGCGGTCTCCCAACCAAGCACTAACTGGGCTGACCCTGTTTAGCTTCCAAGGTTATGCCTTTTGATAATGTGGTCTTCAGTGTTCTTCCTTAACCACCCAAACCAACAAAGAAAGAATTTACATCCTAATCCAGGCAACCTGTGAATGATGGGTCTTGAATCTTATAGGTATGAAAGAGCTTGTCTCTTGCCTGCCTACCTCCACCTTGGCGACATCCCAAACGTCTTTTCCAGCATATACTTGCCAGACAAAATACTGTTAACTTTTTTTTTCCAGGCCAGCATGGAGAGACAACTGTTTAGGAAAAGATAATCGCCACTACATACGGTACTGCAATGCCCAATGAAAGCATCTGTATTTAAATGAGTTATGTTATAATAAAAAATAAATGAATAGAAAGCCAGTATTTCCTTTAGATATGGCTAAAGAATATGGTACCTTTCTTTCTCCTATTTCCTCAGCTGTGCTCATAGAAGGTTTTGGCTAATTGGGGTTTTCTGTTTTGTTTGGTTTTTAATATGCAGGCTTGGAAAATACACTGGTCCCTTCACCTTTGCTGGGGTTAGGGGCACAGGACACCCGTCAATGTGGAAAAATTGCAGATAACAAAAACTGTTTATTATTTTAACTGAGAGAAGACCTCTCTAGGAATCTCTAGGACCTCCAGTGAAACTCTGTGGTCAACATCTGCCAGACATTGTCCATAGAATTGCACTGGAGGAGCTACTAATGACTGGAGTGTTCTCTCTAGGAATCTCTAGGTCCTCCAGTGCAACCTTTGGTTAACGTTCGCCATAGAGTTGCACTGAAGGACCTAGAAAGAACATGTAAATGAAATCTGTGAATAATCAAACCTGCAAAAGTCAAAGCTGCAAACGTGGAGGGATGAGTGGAGTCACTTTTCATTGCAAGGAAAAAATGCTCAAAATGTGTTTCAGTGTCTCATGACTTTCTCTGCTTCTAGAACAGGATTTCTCAACCAGAGTTCCCTAGAATGGAAAATTTCATTAGACAGACAAACAAAGTTAACATCAAAACCTCACTTAAGCATTCTTAAGTATTTGAATCTTATATTATTTATATGGGGGGAGAAGCATGCTCTCTCATACATACTCCCCTTAGAAAGTAACATAGGGTACAAATAATGCACTCTGGTGGAAGGAGATTCTACCTAAATATTAGGAAGAACCTCCTAATGGCTGTTCAATGATGGAAGACACTCCCTTGGAGGGTGGTGAAGTCTCCTTCTTTGGAGGTGTTTAAACAGAGAGGCTGGATGGCCAACTGTTTGGAGCGCTTGGAGTGTGTCATGCAGGAAAGGGGGTTGGACTGGATGGTCCTTGGGTGTCTTCCAGCTCTATGAGTCTATAAAACATTTGAAAGTGCTCTAGCTCCATCCTATGGAATCCTGGTATTTATAGATTTCACAAGATCTTTAGCCATCTCTGCCAAATAGTGCCTCACAAAACTACAGATCCCAGGATTCTGCCAGATGGATCCATGGTACTTAGAAGTGGTGTCATACTGCATTATTTCTACAGTGTAGATGCACCCTTAAGACATTTCTGTCTTGAAGGCAGTGATTCCTAAACTCTGTTTTCCAGGTGTTTTGGACTTCAGTTCCCCAAATCTCAGACCATTAGTTGAGGCTTCTGGGAGCTGAGGTCCAAAACACCTGGAGGACCAGCGTTTGGGAATCACTGGCCAGGTTCAAGGGTAGAGTAGAAGGCAGTGCCTGCCAGGCTCCTCTCCCATCCCAAGAGCAAGCCAAAATACCTCACGTTGTCTTCTGCAGTTTCTATCAAAATGGCAGCTGGAGGTGATGAAGTGGTGAAGTGGGCAGACGTACCTGGTTTGAATCAGGTAATCCCAGGTACATGCAAAGATCTGAAAGGAGACCTATGAGAGAAAGAATAATAGAATTATAGCAGTGGAGGGGATCCCCAAAGGCCATCCAGGCCAGCCCCTTGCCATGCAGGAACACGGAACCAAAGCATCTCCAACAGATAAAGAAGGAGACTCCATCACAATCTCCGAGGAAGTGTTTCCCACCATTAATAACTCTGACCATCCGGAAGTTCCTCCTAATATTTAGATGGAATCTCTTTTCCTGTAGCTTGCATCCATGGCTTCTAGTCTCTAGAGCAGCATAAAACAAACTTGCTCCATCCTCAATATGAAACCCCTTCAAATACTTAAACAGGGCTATCATATCACCTCTTAACACTCTCCTCTCCAGCCTAAACATACATAAACAGTATAAACAGTGGATTCAAGCTAGAGGAAAGGAGATTCTACTTAAATATTAGGAAGAACCTCCTAACATTAAGACCTTCCTGATGATAAGAGCTGTTCCAACAGTGGAAGATGATACCTTGGAGTATGATGGGGTCTCCTTCTTTGAAGGTTTTTAAAGAGAGGCTGGACGGCCACCTGTCCCAGGAAAGGCTTTCATGGGGTCTTCCTGCATGGCAAATGGGGTTGGAATGGATGGCCCTTGAGGTCTCTTTCAATTGTAGAATATTACTGTGTGGAATCAGGATGAGACTAAAGATTTATTTTGTTTTACAATAAATCTTTGATGGTTTTATTTCCGACAAAGATTGCTGCTTATATTTAAGCATTGCAAGGAAGACCTGGGCTGCTTGAAGATGCAATACAACTATTCAAAGGGTTTCCCCATCCCTTAATTTCAGCACAATGGACAAATGGACTTTTTTACACGGGGAAAATTGGAAAGTTAACGTGGGGCCAATGCAGGGTCATCCAGGGAATTAGGAACAAGTCCGCAGCTGCTTTCTACATGATGCTGAATGCATTCAGGACAGACACCAGAGGGAAAGGGAGGTGAATCAGGAAATGAACAAATTCACAAAACTACCGGATTTATATTTCCCTTTACTTGTGAATTCACTCTCTTCATGTAATGCTGGATGTCTGAAAACCAAGCCTCCAGATGCCTTCTGTTCCCAGATTCCCCGGGGTCCCTGCCTGTGCCAGGGAAGTAAGGCAAGCTTGATTCTTAGAATCACAGAATCATAGAATCGTAGAGTTGGAAGTGACCACAAGGGCCATCCAGTCTAACCCCATTTTGCCGTGCAGGAACTCATTATTATTATTAGCTTTATTTATAAAGCGCCATAAATGTACATGGCGCTGTACAAAAACCAATAAAATCAATAATACATAAAAAGCTTGCCTATGGCGTACAATCTAGAGATTAAAATAACAAGTTAACAACATCATAAGAAAACAAATTAAAACAGCAAGTATCAAATATTGTGTCAGAACAACCAGCTCACAATCACAAACTCCTTGGGAACACTTCCCTAAACAATATGGTCTTTAAATCGGTTTTAAAACTAATTAGAGATGTGTTGAGCCATGCTTGTAAGGGAAGGAGGTTCCAGGAATGAGGGGCAGCAAGCGAGAAGGGACGAATCCGGGATGGGGCAGTGGAAATCCTGGGCTGGTACAGGAGACCTTGGCTACCAGAACGGAGGGAACGGGTGGGAATGTAGGGAGAAAGAAGTTCAGAGAGATAGGGAGAGGCCAGCCCATACAAGGCTTTGAAAGTCAGCAGGAGAAGCTTGTACTGAATGCGAAAGGGAAAGGAGAGCCAGTGGAGGGATGGCAATAGGGGGGAGACATGGTCGTACCAGCGAGTGAGTGAGATAATGCGAGCAGCTGAGTGCTTAACAGAAATTAATGGGTTGAGGTGAGAGAGAGGAAGCCCTACCAAGAGAAGGTTGCAGTAATCTAATCATGAGACCACTAGGGCATGGACCAATAGAAGCCAAGAGATATGGATGAATTTTGAAGATATTATAGAGAAAAAATCTACAGGCCTTGCCTGTGGCCTGGATCTGAGGGGTAAATGACAAAGAGGAGTCAAAAATTAAACCAAGACTGCTGGCTTCCTGGACCGACTGAATAGAAATGTTGTCAACAGAGATAGAAAAGGAATATTGAAAGGTGGGCTTGGGAGGGAAAAGAAGAAGCTCCGTCTTGGATATGTTGAGCTTCAAGCACCGATGACACATCCAGTGGGAGATAGCTATCAGACAATATGAGACTTGCTGCTCAAGCCCTGGAGAAAGGTTGGGGTGGAAAGATACAGCTGAGTATCATCGGTGTACAGATGATAAGAAAAACCAAAATAAAAGAAAAAGGCTATAATTTAAATTGGTTTGGTTATTGGCAAATTAAAGAACGATACAAGCAAGACCTTAAAACATTAGGCTTTGAAAAAGAGAAAAATGACTTTGATAAAATAATACTAGAGGAAAACACTAAATGGATAAAAAAATTATATAATTTACTTTTGGATTGGTTTGAAGAAGAAGAAATTGTAAAAGAAAATATGATACAATGGGCGAAAAATTTTGGATACTCAATAAACTTGGAAAAATGGGAAATAGTTTGGGGAAAAAGATTAAAATATTCGGCCTCCCAAAACCTAAAAGAAAATTTCTATAAAGTTTTTTATAGATGGTATCTGACGCCAGACAAGATATCTAAAATATACAAAACTGGAAATAATCTTTGCTGGAAATGCAAACAAGAACCAGGGACTTTATACCATTGCTTATGGACCTGTAAAAAAGTTAAAAGATATTGGATCAGAGTAAATGAAGTAATAAATTCGGTAGTAGAAAACAAATTAAAATTTGCACCAGAAACTTACCTCTTGAATATGTGGGATGAAAAATTAGACAAAGATCACGGAAAAAAGTTATATTATTTGATATCTACTGCAAGGCTTACTTTAACGCAAAAATGGAAAAACAAAGATGTACCAAACCTCAAAGAATGGCTCATTAAGGTATTCGATATAATAGAAATGGATAAAATCACTTCGCTAATAAGAAATCAAGAAATGGATGAAATAGAAAAGGAATGGGGCAAAGTATTAGACTACCTAAAAAAGGAATGGGGCAACTCAGCAACTATAGGATATGATGTGAACTCTAGACTTTAATAGGGAAGTTATAGAAGCTACAACAGGGAAGGTATAGAAATCTACTTGGTCCCAATTGAATAAAAGGTAATGATAACAAAACTATTGAATAGTAAGAAGTAACAATTGACTAGAGCTTAAAACAGTAGACAGCTATGGGTATCTATTATAAATAAACTACAAATAGAAAGGAAGGGAAAAACCACTTGAAATATCAATCAGAACATATTATAATATATGATACGCAGAGAATCAACTGATCGAAAGCTTTGGGCAATCTCTAAATAGACTTGTAAGAAGAGTGTTACTCGGCACGATAAACAAATATAGAGAAAGATACAGGAGAATTATTTTTAAGAAAGACTTATATACACATATATATATAAAAGAAGGTAAGATATGGATGCAATGATACCCAGGGGGAAAAAGGAAAGAAGTCAGGAATGAAAGGTTGAAGAGTGAAAGAGTTAAGAATGAAGAAAGAAAGGTTAAGCAAGTAGATGAGGGTTCGAGAAAGTAGTATGGAACTAGGAAGGTAGAAAGAGAAGAGAGAATGAGAAGAGGGGATGAAGGATAAAGGAAAGGTTACTTAAAGAAAAGAAATTTGGATGGTGGTCTGGAAGGAAAAAAGATATGGTAGAATGGAAAGTAAGGATAAAGGTCAAAACGATAGGACTATGAATGCTAAGAGCTCTTTTCTTTTTCCGCTTTTTCCCTTTACTTCTTCTAGCCAAGCTATTATATTTATATATGAAACATATGGGAATTATTTAAACATAAGCATAAGAATTATCCTGTAAATTGTATCAAGTAAAAGCACAAGAAATATTCTCAAAACTATATGATATACTCGACATGAAGGTAATGGAGAGATATGTGTGGTAATTAAGTTGCAGTTTATTTTGATAACACTGTTCTTTTCCGTTCTTGTTTTTCTTATGCAACCTCTACCAAACTTGTAATGAAGTGTTTGTATGGAGTTGTTTTTAAAAATAATAAAATTAAATAAAAAAAAAAAGAAAAACCAAAAGAACTGATAAGTTTACCGAGAGACAGTGTATATAAAGAGAACAAGAGGGGACCCAACCCTGAGGAACTCCAACAGATAGGGGAACAGAGGACAAAGTCTGGCCACCCAAGACCACTGCAAATGATCGATCCAACAATTAGGATCTAAACCAATCGAGAATGGAGCCTGAGAAGCCAAGGTCAGAAAGTAAGTCAACTAAAAGACAGTGGTCCACAGTGTCGAAGGCCAAGGACAGATCGAGAAGGACAAGGATAGAGTAAAGGCCATTCACCTCGGCCCGCAGGAGATGATTCGAGATCTTGATGAGAGCTGTTTCTGCGGAGTGCCATGGGCGGAAACCAGACTGGAAAGGGTCCAAAATGGAGTTGGTTTCGAGAAACTCAAGACAGTGAGAGCAGACGATTCATTCCAAAACCTTAGAAAGAAAAGGAAGAAGAGAGATCAGGTGATAGCTGGACAAGGCAGAAGGGTCGAGAGAAGGTTTTTTCAGAATAGGGAAAACTAGAGTGTGTTTAAAGACCGAGGGAAAGGAACCCGTGGAGATGTAGAGGAGAGAGGACAAAAAGAAGGAGCTATGGAGATTAGGAGACAAGAAGGAATTGGGTCAAGAGGACAGGTTATGGGTGTGCAAGAGTTCAGCAGCATGGAAAGTTCACCCAAGGAAACAGGAGAAAACGCAAAGCATTTGTTAGTAGGAGGAGCCAGGAGATTGACAGCAGGAACCAAGTCAGAAGGAGTCAACTCCGTCCAAATAGTAGTGATCTTTGTAATGAAATAATTAGCAAAATTGGAAGGAGAAAGTAATGAAGAAACAGGGGGAGCAGAAGATTTTAGGAGTGTGTTGAAACATAAGAACGCTGTGGGTGCCTCTTGTTGGCGCAGATCAATAGTTTGTAATAATTTATTTTATATGCCACCCAATCAACTGGGAATCCAGGTGGCTTACAATAGAGGGGATTATACAAACAATAGCAATATACATGAATTAAAAAAAACAAATGGCAATGTATTAAGCAATAACAATAAAATCAGATAACAATTAACAATAACAATAATTAACAAAATACATAATTATAGCAACAAAAATACATAGTAATTTTAATAACAGTTATAACAACAGCAAAAATACATAGTAATTATAACAAAAAATAAAATTAACAAAGCAAAGTACATAACAATTAACATACAAAAACAAGTAAGGAGAAAATAATCCCCATTCTCAACCTGCCGTACCAATCCTAGAAAAAATGTAAACTATACACAATCTTAAAAAAAAGGGGGGGGGAGACAAGACTCCTCCTTAAGTCCAGGAGCCAAGGCATGGGAGGAGCCCAGAGTAGAAGGAGGGCAAACAAACACTCTCTCAGCCTGTCTTCACTGGCAGATGTTGGAGAGGAGGGAAAGAGGGCCATTCCTCCTCAAGTCCAAGAGCCAAGGCATGGGAGGAGCCCAGGTAGAAGGAAGGCAAACAAACACTCTCTCAGCCGGTCTTCACTGGCAGATGTTGGAAAGGAGGGAAAGAGGGCCATTCCTCCTCCTTAAGTCCAAGAGCCAAGGCATGGGAGGAGCCCAGGTAGAAGGAGGGCTTCACTGGCAGTTCTGTTTTGCCATGGATAAGGCGTGTGAAAAGGAAGAGAGAACAAACTTATAATGGATAAAGTCAGCCCACTCCTTGGACTTTCTCCAGAGACATTCAGCCACTTGAGAGCAGGGCCGAAGAAACCTAACAATGGGAGTGATCCAGGGCTGAGGCCTAGTTGTAGAAGAAGAGAAGGACACGCTCATAGATAGAGGGGCAAAGCTGTCGAGAGTTGAGGAAAGAGTGGAATTAAGCAAAAACATAGCTGAGTCTGCAGAGTCCCCTAGATTAAGAGAAGCAAGAGATGATTCCAAGGACTGAGTGAGAAGATTAGAGTTAACAGATTGAAGGTTACGGAATTGGCAGAGAATAGTATGGCAAGGGGTTAGGGTATAAGTGAGAGTAAAAGAGATTAAATGATGATCAGAGAGAGGAAGTCAGACACCAAGTAGTCAGAGATGACACACCTAGTAACAAGAGCAAGGTCAAGACAGTGACCGAGAGAGTGAGTTGAAGAGTTAGAGTGAAGTAAAAGACTGAAGGAGGCTAAGAGAGAATTGAAGCGAGAGGCTGAAGAATTTGTAGGGTCGTCAATATGGATGTTGAAATCACCAAGAATCAGAGAGGGAACAGAATCTGAAAGAAAACATGTGAGCGAAGACTCAAAACCAGAAAGAAATTGGTTGGCAGAACCAGGGGGCGATAAATAACAGCAACACACAGCTGCAGAGGAGAAAAGAGCCGGGTAGAGTGAGATTCAAAGGAAGAAAAAGAATAGCTGGGGGAGGGGGGGAGAAAGAAGTTGAAACCGGCAGGAGTTGGACAATAAGATGCTGACCCCTACTCCTCTGCCCTCAGGGCGGCTTGAATAAGTAAAATAAAAGCCGTCATAAGACAGGGTGGTGGAGGTAACAGTATCGTGGGCCAGGAGCCAAGTTTCAGTCAGAGCAAGGAGGTTGAGAGACCAGGGAAGAAAAAGATCATGAAGTACAGCTGCTTTTGGAGCAACGGAATGACAGTTCCAAAGGGAGCAGAAGAAGGGAAGCTGGAAAAAAGGGAGGAGACGGAAAGGGATCAAGTTGGGAGAGATGTGTGGAGCCATGGGCAGCCTGGTCTTCACAAGGTGAGGGGAAAGGGTGGAGCAGTGTCCTTTTAAGGGAAAAGGCTCCAGGCCACTCCCAACTGCTTTGCTGCTGGTGTTGCTGCTGCTTCCAGAGTCCCAATGGAGTGCTCCCAGAGGCAAAGGCATCCCCGACAGATGGCCATCCAGCTTCTACTTAAAGACCTCCATGGAAGGAGACTCCACTACGCTCCGAGGGAGTTTGTTCCACTAGGAAGTTTCTCCTAATGTCTAGGTGGAATCTCTTTTCTTGTTGCTTGCATCCATTGTTCCAGGTCCTATTCCTAAAGGGATACAAAGACACACACTCTCTCTGCTTTAGCCTCGTCCCGCTGCTCTCCATCCTCCTGCAGGCTCTAATTAGGGAACAGCTGGTGGGAGAAGGCAGAGGGAGAGAGACTCTGCAAAACTTTTGCAGACGATTCTTCTCAAAACAACGAGACAAAGGGAGCTTCTCCACCACTCCTCCTCCTGGAGCTTGCCCTGGCCTCGCTGAAGGAAGAGACTCCCGGAGGAGCGGCCATATTGGAGGAAGTCATTCCTGCCGCCTTCCTCCTCATCATCTTCTTCCTCCTCCTCCTCTTCCTTTCCTGCTCTCTGGTAACACTCTCTCAACCAAGAGAAAGCGAAGGCAAAGGAGGGCCCAGGAGCAAAGAGGATGAAAGTGGCATGGATGGACTCCTCCGAGGCCCCAGGCTGGCTTGCCAGAGAGCAGGTGGGGAAGGAGGAGGAAAGGCAGAGAGATGAGTGCTGCTGCAACAGTCACACTCTCTCAGCCGAGCTGGCGGGAGGAGGAGGAGGCAGAGCAGGGCCCAGGAATGTTCTGGCATTCTTCAAAAGCCCCAACAAGACAGCCATCGTTCCCTTCCTGGACCATGTGGGAGGGGTGCACTTGTGGAAATGACAGTTTGGAGCATGCACAGAAAAGGTATTTCTACGCTGGCAATGGGGATTTGTCTGTGTCTTTGTTTTGCTCTTGTGGGTGATTTCTGGAGTGTCAGCACTTTTGGGATGGAAGCACATAGTTCCCCGTGTGAAAAAGTCCAATGAAAGGAATCATTTAAATGTATTCAGTCAAGGGGTTGTTGCTAGTAGAGTGCAACCTTAAGCCTTTGTTTGGTTTAAGAGTACTATAACCATATTGCAAGCCAACAAGACATTTGGGCCGAATATATAATACAGTTGAAAATACACTCTTCCCTCCACATTCGCTGGGGTTAGGGGCACAGGACCACTGTGAATGTGGAAAAAACTGCTAATAACAAAAACACTGTGTTTTTACATGAAAGAACACCTAGCTGGGAATCTCAAGGTCCTCCAGTACAACTCTGTGGTCAACAACTGCCAGACATTGGCCATAGAATTTTTTTGGAGGAGCTACAAATGTCAAGTGGAGTGTTCTAAAAATCCCTGGGTTCTTCAGTGTGACATTTGGTAAAGTTGACCATAAAATGGATGCAAGCTGCAGGAAAAGAGACTCCACCTCAACATTAGGAGGAACTTCCTGACAGTAAGAGCTGTTTGACAGTGGAACACACTCCCTCGGAGTGTAGTAGAGTCTCCATCCTTGGAGGTCTTTAAGCAGAAGCTGGATGGCCATCTGTCGGGGATGCTTTGATTTGGAGTTCCTGCATGGCAGGGGGTTGGACTGGATGGCCCTTGTGGTCTCTTCCAACTCTATGATTCTATGAATTGCGCTGGAGGACCTAGGTATTTCTAGAGAGAACATATTAATAAAATCAGTAAATAATCAAATCAGCAAAAACAAAGCTGCAAATTTGGAGGGACGAGTTTATAATAAATAGTAAACAAACTATATAATTAATTTATACTAGTGTTTTTGGCTCCTATTTTGCAATATCCTACATGTTTTTTCTTGAATGACCTAACTATTGCAGTGCTTTGTCTTCATTGGAGTTGTAGCATCTGGTCACCCTGGCTAGAATCAACAAATCCATCCAGACGAATGGATAGGATTTTATCAGATTTCGGAGCACAGGTCCTAAAGCAGGCATGGCGAGTGGCTCTATGGTCACTTTTTGCAGCATAATTCTATGGACAATGTCCAGACATTGGCCACAGACTTGTGCTGGAGAACCTGGAGATTCCTAGAGTCATGTTTTCTGAGGTTAAAAAACAGTATTCTTTTATTTGCAGTTTTTTTCATGTTCACTGGGATCCTGTGCCCCTAACCCCAGCCAATGTGGAGGGACCACTGTAGTCACTTTCGGAGTTTTACCCTGTATCCATCTGTTCTTTCTTTTTTAATGATTAACCAAAGCAGTTGATGTTCTGATAGTTTCTTTTACTGGACAGCATATGCTATGAGGAGGCTAAAGCAGAGTTTGTCCTCAGATTAGACAAGATATCAAACTTAATCTTGATTTGGAAATAAAGCCAACAGGTGTGACTTCATCTCCCACTTGCTTCCTCTTGACAGCTAAGATCAGATACATGGAGGAATCATCTGAATAACAAAAGAAAATTTCACCAAGTGATGTTTCTATGAATAGACCTGCAAGTCAAGAATGAAAATGTACAATTTATTGCTTTTTCACAAACATAATTTTGTGGACCCAGGAGATGGCCTGCATTTAGGAATATAGAAAAGAAACGAGACAGATCAAGATTCTCAAAAGGGGCTTGTTCGATTAGTAGAAAAGGCTGGTGCCATCATCCTGTGAGTCTTTTTAGAGGTTTCTTCAGGGAACTATTTAGAATCAAACGTCAAAAATTTCCGAACCAGGAACTCTAAAACTGTTGCCTGGACCACTTTTGAGAAAAGTGTATTTATAAAATCCCATTGATGAAAGAAATGAGCATCATGTCCTGGGTTAGGCATAAAGTTGACTGCCACTCCCAGAATCTCCCTAAGTGGCAAGTCAAGCATAATGAGTCTGGGTGTTGTAGCCCAAAAAGTATTTATTTTTTTTCCCCAGAAGCCTTGGATTCTGCATTTAAAAATCACAGAAAAGGAAAGGGTTGACACTGAATGAAGGATTAAAGAACACACACACACAAAATTGGTGTTTAATAGAGAGACATGCTGTCCAGGGAGGTGTGTTGTACACTTCAAACAAAACCATAAAATCAGTTTTTTTTTAAAAAAAAAAAATACATACAAACATTGAATTTTGGGCAGAATCAGGCATATGGGAGCCATAAAGCCAAAACACAGCATGCTTGAAATTTTCTGAAACTATTTCTTTTCCATTTTTAATATTTATTTTCCACTGAAAATGTGGAAAGAATAAGATTGTGAGCATAATGGGATGTGCTTTCTATTCCCCTGCTCTTTTCGGGATTTTTTTCTGCTGTTGTACTTGGCCACCTACATTAGACACCGGTGACCAGACCCATAGGCTATAAAAGCAGAACTTTGAAGCCTGAATTAGACGGTGCAGCTGGAACAATGAAGATCCTTGTTTCGGTTCTTCTCTGCTTGTTTGTTGCAGTGAATGAGTCTAAGCACATTGCCATATGTAAACTGGCCTACATTCTGCATAATGAAGGGATGAAGGGATTTGAGGGACTCTCACTGGGTGACTGTGAGTTTCATCTTTGTGTTCCTTCTGGAAATTTTGCTATTGGATTCACTCTATGCTTAAGTGTTTGGCTGGGATCCTGTGTCCAGTCCTTGGGACCAAAGGTCAAGAAGGATGTGGTCCAGCTGGAGCGGGTCCAGAGGAAGGCCACCAAAATAGTGAACGGTCCGGAAACCATGAAGCCTAATGAGGAGAGACTTAGAGAACTGGGGATGTTTAGCCTGGAGAAGAGAAGGTTAAGAGGTGATATGATAGCCTTGTTTAAATATATGAAGGGATGTCCATTGAGGAGGGACAAAACTTGTTTTCTGCTGCTCCAGAGAAAAGGACCTGGAACAATGGATGCAAGGTACAGGAAAAGAGTGAGAGTTGTTTGACAGTGGAAAATGCTGCCTCAGAGGTTGGTGGAGTCTTCTTCTTTGGAGATCTTCAAACAGAGGCTGGATGGCCATCTGTCAATGGGGATGCTTTGATTGAGAGTTCCTGCATGGCAGAAGGGGGTTGGACTGGATGGCCCTTGGGGTCTCTTCCAACTCTAGGATTTTATGATTCGCTCCCACCACAAAACTCACTTTCCTCCCTGGCTCCCCACGGAGCCATGGTTTGGCCTGGGAAGGGCAGGTATGCTTCAGAGCATCCAGCTATGTCCCTCTGGCAGAAGGGTGGGCAACTGGGGGTGCAGAGCAGGGGCCAGTTTTTGGGAATGTTCTCTAATACCTCTATTTTCACCCAATATGGCAACCAGAAATGATATTGTGTCTCTTCTGCCACCATTTTGAGAAGGACACCAATGAAAATAGAGGTAGGTCTTTTTATGTGGGGCTGGCAGTGTTTTGCACATTGGTGGGTTTTGGGTGGAAAACACCAATAAAGTATGCTGTGGGTTTTAAAAAATGAATTGAGGTGTTTGAGACTCAGGGAGGGGTCTTTAAGAAGGCCCCCAGAGTTTTCTAGGATCCTCCGTAGGTCCTGGAGTAGGAGGTCATCATGCGTCCAGCTACAGGGATTGACCCAGATGCTCCTTCCCCATAGCCTTGTTCAGCCTTCAATAAAAATGGTCAGGCCAATCTCTCTCCTTCTTATCTGAATCCAATGGTTTGTGCTCTAGTTTCTAGAGCCGCAGAAATTTCTCCACCAACACCCAAACTGAATTTTTTTTAAAAAAATGGCATAATTTTCCAGACATTTTCATCCAAACCCCTAATGCCTCCATTTCCATTTCAAGTGCCCTCGAAATGCCAACAGGAGGTGATGTGATGCCAGTTCAAGTCACCATTTTGAGAGGGCTTGCAAAGGAAAATGGGGATATATTGACTGGGGCTTCAGTGGGGCTCATGGTCCCAACACAGTTGCCCATCTCGGTATTAAATCAATGGGATTTGCTTGTCGGTTGGCACAGCATTTAGCAATTATGTAACACAATCCAGACTTCTACAAAGAAGCTTTGGTGGTTTTTAAAAAATGAAATCTGCTCTGCTGTTTCTCAAAGAAGTCAAATATTGGCTGATAATCCATAAATATTTACCATCTCTTTTGCACTTCAAAATGCTGGGAACTATCACAAATTATTTGATTAATGGAAAGTACCATATTTTGCCTCACTTCCTTCCCTGCCATAAACATGTGATCTTGCTTTCTTTCAGGGGTCTGTTTTGCTCATCATGCAAGTTCTCTAAATTTACGGAAAGTCACAACAGCTTCATCAGGGATCAAGATGTATGGGATTTTTCAGCTGACCAACGTTTTACATTGTCGAGATAACAACATACTATCATCCAATATGTGCAACACCTGCTGCATTTGTAAGTAACCTTCTTTCAACCAGTTAAAGTCAAAGCCCCTTCGAATGGCTTCATGAGGTTGAGCAGAGGTATTGAGTGTTAACTCCAGCAACATGCTCCCTGTTGTTTTATTCATTTATAATTGTGTCCAGTTCTGGGCACAATTCAAAAAGGATGTTGACAAATGGAAGCATGTCCTGAGGAGAGCAACCAAAATGGTGAAGAGTATGAAAGCCATGCCCCATGAGGAGCGACTTAGGGAGCTGGGGGTGTTTAGCCTGGAGAAGAGAAGGTTAAGAGGTGATATGATAGCCATGTTTAAGTATTTGAAGGAGTGTTATATTTAGGAGAGAGCAAGCTTGTTTTCTGCTGCTCCAGAGACTAGAACGCGGAACAATGGATGCAAGCTGCAGGAAAAGAGATTCCACCTCAACATTAGGAGGAACTTTTTGACAGTAAGGGTTGTTCGGCAGTGGGACACACTCCTTCCTCAGAAAGTAGTAGAGTCTCCCTCCTTGGAGATCTTTAAAAAGAGTCTGGATGATCATGTCAGGGATACTTTGAGTGCGATTTCCTGCATGGCAGGAGGCTGGACTGGATGGCCCTTGTGGTCTCTTCCAACTCTACGATTCTACGATTTGATTTATATCTCACCTTCCTCTTTAAGCAGGACTCAAGGGGTTGTTGTTTGCCAAGTTTATTTACCTGTTGTCCAAGATTGGGACTCAGGACAGCCTACAAATTAAAATGATAAGAATATACTGTCAGCCCTCCTTATCCATGGATTCCTTATCTATCCACAAATCCCACAGCAGAGAGTAGACTGTCAGCTAGGAGTTGCATTTGAGGGGGTTTCCCTTACTTTTAATTGCTTTTTAAAAGGGGCTTGTTGGCGCCATGTCTCCTTTTGGCCCAGTGCTCTCCCTGCACAATTGGTCTGAGGAGGTGGGGCTTTTGCTAAGCCACTACCGATTGGTGGAAGAGCTGCTAGCATCTAAGGAGATTTTCACACAGAGAACAGTGACTGGAGAATAGTGGGATGCTCCCATCACTACTGCACAATTGCAAGAAAATTTTCAGATGAGGTTGTATGTCGCATCATCATCCCGTAAATAAAGAGGAATTCTAGCACCCCTTTTCATTCACAAGAAAGTCCCATGAATCAAAAGAAGTGCTAGAATTCCTCTTTATTTACGGGACGATGACACAATTATCATAACGCTGTCTGAAATTCTTCATGCAATTGCACAATAGTGAGCACCCAGGGAGGCCTGCCAGGCCCTAGAGCTCCCTGCCATGCCTAAAATGTGGCAAGGGAGGTGGAGGCGATAGCAGAAGTCCCAGCGCCCACCCTGAGCCCCCTTACCTTATCTTCTGGGGCTTTTGCTGAGGCCCTGAGTGTGACACCAACTCTTCCAGCCCCCGGGAGGCCTAGCCGGACATGCTGGTTGGGGCTGGAAGAGGAATCCTGGACTGGAGGGTCAAAAATGCCCAGCTGGGATGGAACATTTTTGGACCCTCCAATCTGGGATTGTCCCACCAAAAACCGGGAAATGGCAACCCTACGTAGAAGGATACCATGGTCATCTTAATGAGTCTCCCACCCTGCAGAGTTTCTGAGTACCAGCAGGCCAAAACCTTACCAGGGAATGATCAGACCATGACAATGGAACAGTAGAAAGTTCATCCATTCCCAGATAAGCATCATCCCCACTGTACAGAACACAAGGTCTAGAGAGTGTCCAGCAGCATGAGTGGGACTAGATATCACTTGGGACAATTCCATGATTGTCATGGCGGAAATTAAGTCCTGAGCCACTCCTGACAGGGTAACCTTGGCATGGATGTTGAAACCCCCAGCAATATTAACCCCCAAGACCACTCCAAATACTGTTCTGCAGTGGGATGGGCAATACACCAACATAGAATCACAGAATCACAGAGTTGGAAGAGACCACAAGGGCCATCCAGTTCAATCCCCTTCCATGCAGGAACTCTTCTTCAAAGCATCCCCGAAAGATGGCCATCCAGCCTCTGCTTAAAGACCTCTAAGGAAGGAGACTCCACCACCCTCCGAGGGAGTGTGTTCCACTGTTGAATAGCTCTTACTGTCAGGAAGTTCCTCCTAATGTTGAGGTGGAATCTCTTTTCCTGCAGTTTGCATCCAGTGTTCCAGGACCTGTTCTCTGCAGCAGCAGAAAACAAGCTGCTCCCTCCTCAATGTGACATCCCTTCAAGTATCATAGAATCATAGAGTTGGAAGAGACCACAAGGGCCATCCAGTCCAACCCCCTGCCATGCAGGAACTCCAAATCAAAGCACCCCCGACAGATGGCCATCCAGCCTCTGCTTAAAGACCTCCAAGGAAGAAGACTCCACTACACTCTGAGGGAGAGTGTTCCACTGTCGAACAGCCCTTAGTGTCAGGAAGTTCTTCCTAATGTTGAGGTGGAATCTTTTTTCCTGCAAAAGTATTTAAACAGGGCTATCATATCACCTCTTAACCTTCTTCTCCAGGCTAAACATCCCCAGCTCCCTAAGTCGTTCCTCATAGGGCATGGTTTCCAGACCCTTCACCATTTTAGTCACCCTCCTTTGGACACGCTCCAACAGAGAATCCCTAATCTGTCCTGGTTGCCCACTTTTAAATAAACTCAGACCCTGCTTCTGCACAGAGAATCCTGGTAGCCAAAATTGAGTGACATTAATTACCCTCCCTCCTGCCTTATCCAAGAAGGTCTCTGTAATACAGGCCAAATCATCTTGGTCATCCAGAATCAAGCAGCTGTTTTACCGTTCACTGATCTGGAATTCAGCAGCAGCATTTACAACCTGGGGGGACTGTTCCCTTGGCTTTCCAGATTATTTGGGATGGGAGACAGTTTGGGGGTGACTAAAGGGGGATACAGACAGGCAAAAAGGGGTGACCAGATGCCGGCCCTTTCTGCCCTGGATGGAAGCCGCAGCAGACAAATGTTACGGCCTCTGGCAGGCCTAAAATAATCCCACTCCTGGTGGGTTCTTTTTACACCATGTGCAGAACACCACTGGTGTGCTTGCACGCAATGATGATGTTGACACGGTGCTGTTTAGGCACTGTGCTGCACGGATATCATAACTGTGCTCCCCGTATGGTTGGGCGAGCGCAATGATGGTGCCCCGCACTGATAGTAGGGCTGGGTGTGTGTGGACACCCAGCCCTACATAATCCTAATTTTGGCCGGTCTGTACTGAGCCTAACTTCCTATCATGCATTCTACTCCCATGATGGTGCAACTGTCTCCCATTTCCATATCTCGCAATCCCTTTCTCTGTGTTGGCGAAGGAGTCCTTGGGTGAAGGAAGAGGTGGCAGATGGGATACGCAGTTGCCGAGCAGCAGACCAACTCCCTCTCCACTCCCAGATGGTCTATGGGATCTCCTGGCTCTCTGCAGGGTGCTAAATATATATTTAAATCTTTTGACAGACTTCCTAAATGATGACCTAACGGACGATATTAAATGTCTTAAGAGTTATCTCTCTTCCGAAGCAGCTAAACTATCATTGTGGTGAGTCTACAGCTTTCTGTAATCACACAAAACAAGAAGAGCATCATTTTTTCAACGCTGCGTTTGTTCCTTCAGAAGCATGTCATGGGTTGGGGAGGCACCGTGGGGAAAGGCATCCGTATATTTGTAGGCACTTCTGGTCTCCAAGTGTTGGGTGAAAAAGAAGAGGTGCAATTTTGGAAAACAGAATAACATGAAGATAAGAGGCTCTAGGAATGGGCTGAACTTAGTTACAGTGATGTTAACTAGTGGCAAATTAATAGTGTAAAGTTTCAGTGGAATCACACATAGTGTATTTTTAAAAGAATAGAAATAAGGAATGGAGATGGACAGGTTGCTTACCTGTAACAGTATTTCTTCGAGTGGTCATCTGCGAATACATACAAATGGGTTCTCTGCGCCTGCGCAGTCGAATTCGGAACTTTCTGGAATCACTGGGCAGAAAAGCGGCTTGCAACTTTTTGCAACTTTTTGGCGGTAGCCCCTCCCCTCCACTATATAAGCCCTGTTCCCGCTCTTTTCCTCAGTTCCGAAATTTTTCCGCCGCAAGCGACGGAAGAGCAGAACAATGTTGAGCAGGACACTGAGGGGAGGAAGGGTGGGATTTGTATGTATTCGCAGATGACCACTCGAAGAAATACTGTTACAGGTAAGCAACCTGTCCTTCTTCTTCGTGGTCTCTGCGAATCATACAAATGGGTTAGACTAGCAAGCTTAGGTAAGCGGCGGAGGGAGTGTCATGACAACAGTTGTGAAGTGAACCAAAAAACATTTATTGATTCACAATAAAAATTGTCAAATTGAACCAACCCTTGTGTGATTCTTGCATGAATTATAGAACATAACAACAATAGTGCAATGCTGCTCATAGAGCAGAACATAAACCAAATACTCAAAGAGTAAGCTATGTACATGGTGTATAAGTGTAATCAGAAAGACACCAGAACACCCAATCCTGGATGCAAAGGAAATCAAGTAATAAGGCAAACAGTGCAACAGTTAGTGCAATGTGTCATATGCAACAACAATGCAATGTAAAACCAACATGGCATAGTACACAACATGGCATAGTACAGAACTTGACATTAGTGTAAACCAGACAGTAGCACTGCTCTGCCAAAGGCTGCATCTGTCTTGCCCTGGTGTCCAACCGGTAATGTTTTATAAAAGTCATAGGTTGGGACCAGACAGCAGCCTTACAGACATCCTCCAGCGGAATCCCAGTCAAAAAAGAGGAGGATGTCGCTACCCGCCCTAGTTGCATGTGCCCTGACCCTGGCTGGAAGAGTTCTACCCGACAGTTCATAACAGAGGTGGATGGTACCAGCCACCCATTTAGAAAACCTCTGAGCAGTCACAGGTAGTCCCTTCTTGGGCTCTGAGTAGCACTGGAACAGTCTGTCAGAGCGGCTCGAACCCGAAGTTCTGTCCAGATAGAAGGCCAAAGCCCTCCGAACGTCCAACAGGTGCAAACGGCGTTCGGTGTCGGTGGTCGGGTTCGGGGCCAGGGTCGGGAGCACAATGTCTTGGCACATGTGGAAAGCAGACACTACCTTAGGCAAAAAGGTAATGTCGGTACGGAGGACCACCTTATCCTTGTGGAACCGAAGGAAAGGTTGGTCCCTCCGTAAGGCACAGAGCTCGCCAGCACGGCGGGCAGAGGTAATGGCTACCAGAAAGGCTGTTTTCCAAGCTAGCAGCCTCAGGTCAGTGGTAGCCATGGGTTCGAAGGGCTTGGTACCAAGACGAGACAAAACAACCTCAAGGCTCCACGCAGGTGCCGGTACCGAGGCCGGCGGATGGAGGTTGTTAAAGCCCTTCAAAAACCCCTTCACCAAGGGGTCCTTGAAAAAGGAAGGTTTCCCATCAAACTGGAAATGGGAACAAATAGCAGACAAATAACACTTGATGGAGTTAAGGCACAGCCCCGACTCCACCAGCGTCATCAGGAACTCCAGCACCGTCGGTGTCGATACCCTGGATGGAGACAGGCCTCTCGAATCCAGGAAGCGGAGGAATCTCTGCCACTTGCAGGCGTAGGGCCTCTTGGTTGCAGGTTTGTGGGCCGCCAGGATCACACGCCTCACCGCCGCCGGGAGGTCCGCTAAGGCCGGAGTCGCCACGCCACGAGAGGAAGGTCCTCGATGTCCGGATGACGAACTCGACCCTCCTGTAGAGTGAGCAGGTCTGGTCTGGGCTCGATCCTGAAGAACCGGTTCCGCGACAGGTGAAGAAGGGACGGAAACCACGGCTGCCTGGGCCACCAAGGGGTGATCAGGATGGCATCCGTCCGGTCTCTCGACATCTTGGAGACGACCCTCGTGATGAGCGGGAACGGAGGGAAGGCATACAGAAATTCCCCCGTCCAGCTGTGTAGAAAGGCATCCCCGAGTGAGCGTCGAGACCGATCCCGGGAGCAAAACCGGCTGCAGTGTGCGTTGGTCTCCGACGCGAAGAGGTCTATCTGCGGGGTGCCCCATCTGGAGAACAGGTTCGCAACCACGTCAGGGTGGAGAGTCCACTCGTGGCACTGCGAATCTGACCTGCTGAGCTGGTCCGCCAAGACGTTCTCCTCCCCGGGAAGATGCACTGCTTGCAGGAAGATGTTTCTCGGGATGCACCAGTGCCAAATCCGAAGAGTTATCTCCAGTAAAGTTGGAGATCTGGTTCCGCCCTGCTTGTTCAGGTAGTACATGACAGTGGTGTTGTCCGTCAGGAGCTGCACTACCCTTCCGCAAAGCTCGGATTCGAAAGCCTTCAAAGCCTTCTCGACAGCTAGCATCTCCAGGGCGTTGATGTGGAGATCTTGGTGACGCGCTTGCCACTTGTCCCTTATGGTGAGACCCATAGTGTGGGCTCCCCAACCGTCCATGGATGCGTCTGTGGTGAGGACCACCTGCGGGTCCGGAGAGACGAACGGCATGCCGGCGCAGACGTTCTGGAAGTCTAGCCACCAGGACAGGGAACGAGCGACGGGCCTCGGTACCGTGAGCCACTTGCTTGCAGGGTCGGCCAACGGGTCGAAGACGGAGAGGAACCACGACTGTAGGGGCTGAAACCGGAGCCTGGACCACGGGGTGACGAAGGTGGTCTAGGCCATATGGCCCAGCGCTACCTGGACTTCTCGGGCCCGCAGCCGTCTGTTGGCACAGCAATGCCGGACGGCCTTGGAAAGGGACAGGAAACGGTCCTCGGGCAGGGATGCGATGCAACTTTCTGAGTCGAGGATAGCCCCGATGAACTTGATCCTGGTGACGGGGGCCAAGTGGGACTTCTCGAGGTTCAGTACCAGGCCGAGAGACTGGAGCAGGGAGACGGCGAAGGAGATGTCCTGGCAAAGGGCCTCTTTGGAGTCTGCAGCGAAGAGCCAATCGTCTAGGTAGGGGAAGACTCTTGACCCTCGCTGGTGCAGATAGGCGACTACCGGAGCCATGCACTTGGTGAAGACTCTCGGCGCCGTGGCGAGTCCGAAGGGCAGGACGTTGTAATGGTACATCTCCGTCCCGATGGCAAAGGAGAGGAACCGTCTGTGTCCCTCTCGAATGGCGACCTGGAAGTAGGCATCCTTGAGGTCCAGCGTCGCAAACCAAAGTCCCTGCGACAACAATGGCAAAATGGAAGCAAGAGTTACCATCCGGAACTTCTTGTAAACCAAAAAACTGTTAAGGTCCCGAAGGTCCAGTATGGGACGGAGGCCTCCATCCGGTTTCGGTACCGTAAAGTATCTAGAAAAGAACGCCCGGTGGGCCAGGTCCGGATCCAGGGGGGAGATGGCCCCCTTGTCCAACAGAGTGCGTACTTCGTCGAGGAGGGAAGGTGAGGGATCCGTAGAAAGGAGGGCTCCCGTAGGCGGGAGTTCTTCGAACTCGAGGGCATATCCTTTGGATATAATAGTCAGCGCCCAGGAGTCGGTGGTGATTTGGGCCCAGATGTTATAGAAAGGCCTCAATAAATCCAAAAAGAAGGGACGAGAAGGGGAGACAACGGAGTACGCTGGAGACCTTCATTGTCCCTTCTTACCCGAATCAGATCCGGGCTTCCTCGGAAGCGGTCTTCGGTAACGGGACTGAAGACGTCTTCCCGATGAAGATGAGGAGGGAGAGGAGAACCTCTGCCTGGTGTCCTGGCGACGGTACTGCCTCTCCTGCTCAAATGGCCTCTGTGCCTGTCCGAAGGATGGCCTGGCCCCGAAGCGCCTCCTGGAGAAGGCCTGCTGGGGAGTGGACATGCCGTGCTTCTTTGTGGCTGACTTCATGCGGTACTTGAAGTTCAGCCGCTCGTCGGTGTCCTTGGCAAAGAGCCCTTCGCCATCGAACGGCATGTCCTCTATAGCGGCCTTCGCCTGCGGGGTTAGATCTGAAGCCCGAAGCCAGGCGTGTCTCCGGAGGGCCACACTGGAAGCCATGGACTTGGCCGAACAATCCGCTGTGTGTCGCGCCGAGGTAATCAGAAGGCCGGCAACCGAATGAACCTCCTCCCGGAGCTGGTTTGCAGCTGGAGCCTTCTGCTGAGGGAGGTCAGCCAGCAGGGGGGACATCCTCTCCGTCAGGTATTGGATGTAGGCCCCCATGCAGGCATTATAGTTCGACACCCACAGTCCCAGAGCTGAGGCCTCGAAGATCTTCTTAGAAATCCCGTCTATCTTCTTGCCCTCACGGTCCGAAGGAGACGGGGAGGTCTTTGGGGTGAAGACCTTCTGTGACCCCTCGACAATTGCAGAATTCTGAGGCGGGTGCGAATGGAGCCACTCTGCCGATGATGGAGAGATCTTGTAAATGGAGTCGATCTTCCTCGAGGTCGACGGGATGGACGCTGGGTTCTGCCACGACCTCTTGGCGATCTTCTCCAAGGACGGCAGAAACGGGATGGCTGCCAATGTTGGTGCCGAGCCCTGAACTCGTTTCTCGACCGGGTCGAGGGCCTCCTCCTCGGACCAAGACACCTGGAGCTCCAAAGCATTCGCCATCTTGATAACGTGCTCCCCAAAGGTGTGCACGTTATCAGTAGGGGACACTGGACCTGGTTGGTAAAAGGCCTGCCGAACCGGCCCCTTTTCCTCGGTGTCGGTATCGATCGGAGATGGGACCGAACCTTCAGTGTCGAACTCCACGTCCGAGTCGGAGCTGGGCTCTCCACAGAGTACCGCAGTGGAAGGGGAGTAGGCCGTCTGGGTTGCTGCCTCTCCGCGAACGGCGTCCTCCCGCCTGAGGGCGGCCGATGTCAAAGCCTCCTCAACGACCTTCGACGGTGCAGAACCCTGGACCTCGTCGCCCACTCTGGCAGACACATCCAGCGGGCGCCAACGCTTGCCTCGTGGTCTGTCTAGAGTAGAAGGGTCGACCGCCACAAAGTACTTGCCAGACTCGCTATCATAATAGTATTGCGGCTCGTCCTCGGTCTCGGCCATCGGAGTCGGCGACCTACGAGACCTCTGGCTCAGCTGCGGGGAGCGCTGGGCGGGCGTCAGGCTGCGCGGCACCGATGTCTCGCGACGGGCGGCCTGGGAGTGAGGCAACACCTCTGTCGGTACGGGGGCGGTCGGTACGGAGGCGGGCCTTTCGACAGCGGGAATTTCCGTGGCGGGAACATCCCTCGGTGTCGACGCACGTGGCAGCTCGGTTCCCACGTCGGAATCGGAGCGGGCCTTCTTCTGGAGGGTCTCACCCTCAGAGGAGCGCTTTTTCCGGAGGGATTCCCCTTCGGTAGAATGCTTCCTCTTGGCAGAGGCTTTAGAAGTGGATTCCTTCAGAGAGGAAGAGCCCTCTGCCATGCCCTGAGAAGGAGTTTTCACCTTCTTTCTCCGATTCTCATCCCTGTGGTCCTTGCCCTGCCTGGGCTTGTCCTTCTTGGAGGACTTAGACTTCTCACCCGTCTTCTTAGCCGATTTCTCGGTGGGGTGAGTCTCCGCGTCCCGGGAGGACTTGGAGGGACCAACAGGGGAAACAACAGTCGCCTTCTCCTGAGACATCTTGGAGGCCGGAACGGGTGCTTTAGAAGCCGAAGCCGGAACCGAAGCCGAAGGCAGGATCTCCTGAGGGGCCAAAGCCCGATCGAGAAGGTAGGATTTCAGCTGAGAGGCACGGTTCTTCCTCGCCTGCGAAGTCAATGATCTGCAGAGGGCACAGCTCTGGGTGTCGTGGGCCTCGCCCAGGCAGATCAAGCACTTGGAGTGGGGGTCCGTGTGAGGGACCTTGGCCCCACAAACGGTGCAGTGTTTAAATGGAGCCGGAGACATCAAGTCCAAATCGGGATCCAATGTCGAAGTCAATCAAGCCGAGAGGTCAAACAATAGCCGAGTCACAGACGAGGGAGAGTAGTCAAGAAGCAAGCCGAAGATCGAGAAAACCAAGAGAGACAAGCCAAGCGATTCCACACTGTTCCTTTTCGAGTAGCCTACGCGGCGGAAAAAAAGGAACTGAGGAAAAGAGCGGGAACAGGGCTTATATAGTGGAGGGGAGGGGCTACCGCCAAAAAGTTGCAAAAAGTTGCAAGCCGCTTTTCTGCCCAGTGATTCCAGAAAGTTCCGAATTCGACTGCGCAGGCGCAGAGAACCCATTTGTATGATTCGCAGAGACCACGAAGAAGAAATTAATTTTATCATTTTTTAAAAAATGGTTTAATAAAAATGGTTTAATGAAAGATTTCGACAATATAATAAAAACTTATAATTACAATAATGTAATGTATAATAAAGACATATATATATAACTAGTATGACTTATAACACCCTAGATAAGCAATACCTTATCTTTTATGTATATTATTAACAAAAATACTTTTTTTAAAGTGTAAAGCTCACCAGGGTCTAATCTACGCTGCAGAAGTGATGCAGTTTGACACAACATGATTTGCCATGGCTCGATCTTGCTCAGATCAGACAGGATCCGATGTCTCCAGGTCATGTAGACCTAGCTGATACTGTGCATTTGTGTGCGCAAATCTTCAACTCACCTCTCAGGGTGACCCCATGAATTTTTAATAGGACTTTCTTGGGTGGTTTTTTCCCCTGAGCCAGCAACATCTGGCATTCATTAGAGGTTTCCCACCTAAGTGCTAACCAAGGCTCACCCTGCTTAGTTACCAAGATCAGATGTCTGTATGTGCCTTCAAGTCACCTGCCAACTTGTGGAAACCCCAGGAATTTTGTAGGGCTTTCTTAGGCATGGCATCCTCAGGTGTGGTTTTGTCCATTTCTTCCTCTGAAATACAGTCTCCAAACCCAGGTGTTCACTGGCAGTCTTGCATCCAAGCACTAACAAGGGCTGATCCTGCTTAGCTTCCAAGATCAAGCCTTTTGCTTACCACCCAAACCCAATACAGAAATAATTGACATCCTAATCCAGGCAACCTATGAATGATGGATCTTGAATCTTACAGATGATGAAAGAGTTGATGTCTTGCCTACCTCCACCTTGACGACATCCAAATGTCTTTTCCAGCATTTTAGTGCTGTTGCAGGGTGGGAGGGTGATGGGGAATTGGAATTTTTATATTTGCTCTATAGTTTTTTGTGGAGCTTTCAGGCTATGTGGCCATGTTCTAGAAGAGTTCCTTTCTGACGTTTCGCCAGCATCTGTGGCTGGCATCTTAAGAGAGAATGATAGCCTGGAAAAGGATTGGATATATATATCCTGTGTGACCCGGGAAGGAAGGAGTAATTTGCAAATGTATTGTTCTGTTGCTAATGGCAGTCCTCAGGGTGGGAGGATATGCAAACAAGGATTAATGTCTGCTAATTGGTGCTCACTGTCTGCTGGGAATCCCCTGGACTTAGGCTGCTTCTCATTTGCATAGGTTGAGTCTTGACCTTGCTGTCCTTCAGGACTGGGAGCCAAGCCTTGTTTACCCTCAGGATTTCCTCTTTCCTGTTTAAATTGTCCAGGTGTTTATGGATTTCAATGGCCTCCCTGTGAATTCTGACATGGTAGTTGTTGGCATGGTCCAGAATATCAGTGCTTTCAAACAGCATTTTATTCCCAGGATAGTTTATAGCATGTTCTGCTACTGCTGATTTTTCCAGTTGACCCAGTCTGCAGTGTCTCTCATGTTCCTTGATTCTTGTCTGCACATTGTGTTTGGTGGTCCCTATGTAGACCTGTCCGTAGCTGCATGGAATGCAGTAGACTCCTGTGGCCGTGAGAGGGTCTCTCTTGTCCTCGGCTGAGCGAAGCATTTGCTGGATTTTCTTAGTCGGTTTGTAAACCATTTGAAGGTTGTGTTTCTTCACCACTTTCTCTATTCTGTCTGTGACTCCTTTGATGTATGGTAAAAATATCTTCCCTTTGGGTGGTTGCTTGTCTTGTGTCTTAGAATCATAGAATCATAGAATCATAGAGTTGGAAGAGACCACAAGGGCCATCCAGTCCAACCCCCTGCCATGCAGGAACTCCCAGTCAAAGCATCCCCGACAGATGGCTATCCAGCCTCTGCTTAAAGACCTCCAAGGATGGAGACTCTACCACACTCCGAGGGAGTGTGTTCCACCGTCGAACAGCCCTTACTGTCAGGAAGTTCCTCCTAATGTTGAGGTGGAATCTCTTTTCCTGCAGCTTGCATCCATTGCTCCGCGTTCTGGTCTCTGGAGCAGCAGAAAACAAGCCTGCTCCCTCCTCAATATGACATCCCTTCAAATATTTGAACAGGGCTATCATATCACCTCTTAACCTTCTCTTCTCCAGGCTAAACATCCCCAGCTCTCTAAGTCGTTCCTCATAGGGCATGGTTTCCAGACCCTTCACCATCTTAGTTGCCCTCCTTTGGACCCGCTCCAGTTTCTCCACATCCTTTTTGAATTGTGGTGCCCAGAACTGGACACAGTATTCCAGGTGGGGCCTCACCAAAGCAGAATAGAGTGGCACTATTACTTCCTTTGATCTAGACACTATACTTCTATTGATGCAACCTAAAATAGCATTGGCCTTTTTAGCTGCTGCATCACACTGCTGACTCATGTTCAACTTATGGTCTACTTGGACTCCTAGATCCCTTTCACACATAGTTTCATTCAGCCAGATGTCCCCCATCCTATATCTGTGCATTTCATTTTTCCGCCCTAAGTGCAGAACCTTACATTTCTCCGCATTGAATTTCATTTTGTTAGCGTTGGCCCAGCTTTCTAGTCTATTCAGGTCATTCTGAATTTCAATCCTGTCTTCTGGAGTATTGGCTACTCCTCCTAATTTGGTGTCATCTGCAAATTTGATAAGTATGCCCCCAATTCTGTCATCCAAGTCATTAATAAAGATATTGAATAGCACTGGGCCCAGGACAGAACCCTGTGGGACCCCACTGGTCACTTCTTTCCAGGATGAAAGGGAGCCATTGTTGAGCACCCTTTGAGTTCGGTCAGTCAACCAGTTACAAATCCATGTAATGGTTACCTTGTCTAGCCCACATTTTACGAGCTTGTTTGCAAGAATGTCATGGGGAACCTTGTCAAAGGCCTTACTGAAATCAAGATATACTATATCCACAGCATTCCCTTCATCTACCAAACTGGTAATTTTATCAAAAAAAGAGATCAGATTTGTCTGGCAAGACTTGTTTCTCTTCTGGGTTTTTCTGGGCCTGGCAGCCCTTCTGATGTCTGCACTGGAGTAACCATTGGCCTGTAGAGCCCGGTTCAGGTGTTTCAGTTCATCTTCCAAGAAGTGGGGTTCACAGATCCGTTTTGCCCGGTCTACCAGTGTTTTTATTGTGCTTCTTTTTTGTCCTGGTGGTGGTTGGAGTTCTTGTGAAAATATGGGGCTTTTTAGACCACCCAAAAGGGGCGGTCCATAGTCGCCCCTTCAAGCAGTGAGATGAGACCGAGGCTGCTGCAGGGGCAGCCCCGAGGCCTCATCTCGCCGCTTTTGGAGGCCGCGGGGAACCGGCAAACTGCTGGTTCCCCGCGACCTCCAAGCGGGGTGCAGCAGGCGCTCTGGGCGCCTGCTGCACCCCGCTTCCCTCGGCAGGGCTGAAGGGGGAAAGGGGCCGCCGCCGCCACGGCCCCTTTCTCCCTGGGTCTTTGCCGCGGCCATTTAAAGGCCGCGGCAAAGACCTGCCGCAAAAAAAGAGCCCCGCGTTGGAGCTCTTTTTTTGCGGCACGGGAAGGGCGCGATTGGCACTCTCCCGCACCGCAAAAGCGTCACAACGTGCGCAGCGTGTCAAAATGGCGGCGCAGCGATTTTAAGTGGCGGCGTCCATACGCTTTAGGGTTAGGGAGGGTGTAAAAGCTATGCCCTCCCTAACCCTAAAGACACCCTTTCTAACCCTAATCACGCCGCAAAGTGCCCATCTAAAATGGGCCTATCTGTCTGTATGTGTAGGTTTTCTGTATACTGTGTAGCCCAAATGTTGGTTTGCTTTGCAAATGACTAGGACATCCAAGAATAGTAGTGTTCCTTCCTTTTCTTTTTCCATTGTGAATTGGATGTTAGGGTGGATGTTGTTCAAATAGTTCAGAAATCCAGCCAGATCTTCTTCTCCATGGCTCATTCTCTGAAGATGCCAGATGCCACAGATGATGGCAAAATGTCAGAAAGGAACTCTTCTAGAACATGGCCACGTGGCCCGAAAGCTCCACAAAAAACTATGGATGCCAGCCATGAAAGCCTTCGACACTATATTTGCTCTATTATAATGTGTTAATATTTTTGATTTTTGTTGCTTTTAACTGTTTTGCCCACCTCAATCCAATATAGGGAGTGGTGGGATACAAATAAATATTGTTGTTGTTGTTGTTTATTATACTTGCCAGACAAAATACTGCAACTTTTTTTTTTTTCAGGCCAGCATGGAGGCACAAATGTTTAGGAAGAAATAATCGCCACTACGTACAGCACTGCAGTGCCCAATGAAAGCATCTGCATTTAAATGACTATGTTATAATTTTAAAAAAATGAATAGTATATTTTTTGGATACGGCTAAAGAATACAGTACCTTTCTTCCTCCTATTTCTTCAGCTGGGCCCATAGAAGATTTTGGCTAATTGGAGTTTTTAGTTTGTTTGTTTTTTTAATTTTCAGACTTGGAAAATAGTCACTTTTCATTGTATAGAAGTAAGGGGGGGAAATGCTCAAAATGTCTCAATGGCTTGTGACCTTTCTGCTTCCAGAACAGGGTTTCTCAACCAGAGTTCCCCAGAATGGAAAATTTCATTAGTGGAAAGAATCCTTAGAAAGGGAAGAGATAGAGAAGCAAACTTAACATCAACATCCCTCTTAAGCATTTTTAAGTATTTGAAACTTATGTTATTTATATGGGGGAAGAAGCTTGCACATGTTCCCCTTAGGAAGGCATATAGGATACGTCTACCCCAGTAGTTCCTGAACTGTGTACTTTAAGAGATTTTGGACTTCAGCTCCCAGAAGCCTCAGCCATGTTGGCCAATAGCCTGGGATTCTTGCAGAGATCTTGCGTGGGCAACCAGAATTCTCTGCAGGTGTTCATCATGCCATGTCCAGCTACAGGGACATAGCTGGACACATCCGTATTTATCCAACACCACAGAAATGGCCATTGGGGAGACGCTGTGCATTTACAAAGGGAGTTTTGGGGTGATAGCAGGCAGTGTAGCTTCATGATACATTTATCTTCCATTGAGACCAGGGACAGTTTAGAGATTCTGTTGGTTTACCGTCCACCCCGTAACCTAACAGACTTCCTAGCCGAGCTGACTCAGCTGGTCTCAAAGCTGGTGCTGGAGTCCCCCAGGCTTCTTGTCCTGGGAGACCTCAACATCCCCTCCGAGACCACTGCATCAGATCTGTTTGGAGCAGCTCGGGAGTTCATGGGGACCATGACAACCATGGGCCTGTTCCAGATGATCTCGGGGCCTACACATTGTGCTGGTAATACACTCAACCTGGCCTTTTGCACAGATGAGGATAATCCGTGGGCAGAATTTATTGGTACTACTGCCCTGCCATGGATGGACCACTTCCTGGTCAAGATAGGATTGAAGGTGGCTGCCAAACCCCCCCCCCCCCGAGGGTGGAGGACCTATTAAGATGGTCTGCCCTCGAAGGCTGATGGAACCCAAAAGGTTCCAAGAAGCCCTAGAGGGATTTATGGTTGGGAATGACAGCGACTCTGTTGACGCCCTGGGTTAATACCTGGAACACCGATCTCACTGGGGCTATAAACAGTATCGCTCTTGAGCGTCCTCTCCAACTCGCTTCAAATAAACAACCATGGTATACTCAGGATCTTAGGAAAATGAAGCGAGAGACGAGGCGACTAGAACGCTGCTGGCATCAACATTGCTGCACGTATTGCATCGGCGGAGTCTCGTCCAGCGTTGAAACTCGCGGTGGCTAAACTACTTTTTAAAAAGCCTTATCTTGACCCCCTGATTAGGCAGAATTATAGGCCTATTTCATTGTTACCGTTTTTGGGCAAGGTGATCGAGAGGGCGGTCGCCTTCCAACTCCAAGCTGTCTTGGACGAAGCTGATTATCTGGACCCATTTCAAACCGGCTTCAGAAGGGGATATGGAGTCAAGATGGCCATGGTCGCCCTGGTTGATGATCTCTGTCTGGGCATCGACAGGGGAAGTGTGACCCTGTTGGTGCTCTTGGACATCTCAGCGGCATTCGATACCATCGACCACGGTATCCTTCTGGAACGCCTGAGGGAAGCTGGTATCGGGGGCACTGTTCTTCAGTGGTTCCGGTCCTATCTCTCAGGCAGATTCCAGATGGTGAAGCTGGGAAACAGTTGCTCTCGTAAAAGAGAGCTGGCATCTGGTGTCCCTCAAGGCGCCATTCTGTCTCCCATGCTATTCAACATCTACACGAAGCCGCTGGGAGAGATCATCCGGAGACATGAGGCGAAGTGTTATCAATATGCTGATGACACACAAATACATTTCTCTATGTCTCCAGATGTTGCAGCAACCGAGGATGGCATCTCCCCTCTGAATTCCTGCCTGAAGTCGGTAATGGGCTGGATGAGGGAAAACAAACTTAAGCTGAATCCAGAGAAAACGGAGGTACTTGTGATAGGCTCTCCTAGCCCAGGGATGGAGATTTGCCAACCTGTCCTGGACGGGGTCACACTTCCCCTAAAGGACAAAGTTCGCAGTCTGGGCATACTCTTGGACTCGTCGCTCCAGATGACATCTCAAGTGGAAGTGACAGTCAAGAGTGTGTGGTACCAGCTTCGGCTGATATGCCAGCTGCGCCCCTACCTGGGCAGAGAGGACCTGAAACATTGTTACACGCACTGGTAACCTCTTGATTAGACTTCTGCAATGCGCTCTACATGGGGCTACCTTTGCACCAAGTCCGGAAGCTTCAGCTGATTCAAAATGCGGCAGCCAGACTGCTTACAGGGACTTCTAGATTCAATCACATTACCCCTGTTTTAAAATCGCTACACTGGCTGCCAATTAGCTTCCGGGCACAGTACAAAGTGTTGGTCGTGACCTTTAAAGCCCTATATGGCTCAGGCCCAAGTTACTTGAAGGAACGCCTCTCCCTACATAATCCGCCCCGCACCCTCAGAACATCGGGTAAAAACCTATTGGAAGGCATCAACGTAAGATTGACATCTACATCTAAGAGAGCATTTTCCTCTGTGGCTCCACAACTCTGGAATGACCTACCGGAAGAGATCTGTCTCCTTACCACTTTAGAGGCTTTCAAAAAAGCACTGAAGACGTATCTTTTCCGGCGGGCCTATCCATCAGACCCGTTGTGATATTTGTGAGCTACTCGGAGTGCTGAAAATGAGTAACCAGCAGATAACTGCCTCGGAGAAAAAGAGACAGCCTTTCGTCCCTTTTCCTCCGAAGCCTGGCCTCGGAGGAAAAGGGACGTCCCTTTTTTTTGGATCCCGGGGGATCCTTCGGATCCCGGGGATACTGTAGCGGTCCCGCCAGTTTCGGATCCCGGAGTTTTCTTAACCCGGGGGATTCGTATCCCGGGGGACCACTGTATTGTTGTTGCTATATTGTACATTGTAATTGATGTATTTTAACTGTAAGGAATTTTTTTATTGATGCATTTTAATTGTAAGGAATGTTTTATTGTTATTGTTTTAATTGTTGTAATCCCGCCTCGATCCAATGGGAGAGGCGGGAAATATAAATAAATTATTATTATTATTATTGTTGCAAGATCTCATCCAGTTTTGTGTGGATTTCCATTTCAAATGAGGAAAGCAAGCTGCTCAACCATCTGGGTAAGAGGATTGTCCCCACTGAACAGTATTGTGTGAATATGTGCCTCCTAAAAGGAAATGGAAGTTGCTATGCTATGCTCACAGGCCTCTTTTGGAACAACACAATGCTTTCTATTCATCAGCAAGAAACATGTGGTTCCAGGAAGGAGCTTATCATACTTACCTTTCCCCCATTCCATTCTGTTTGCTAAAGCGGACAGGTCTTTAAACGAGATAAAGGCTGATGCTACTGCATTGACTTTTCCGTTCACTATGATAACGTACCAGGAACATGTCATGTTATCATTTTTTGATCTGGCTGTGAACAGATATTACTGCAGAGCCAGATCTCTCCCCAAGCGCGACCCATTCTTCCCCATGTTCTCTGCGCAGGTGTACTTTTGAAAGAGGATTTGGCGCAAAGGACAACAGGAGGGCATTTCTACAGTTCTCCATAGCCTTGTGCTCTGATCTTTGCTGTTTCACTGTTTGAATTCATAATGGATTCACAGATTTTGGATAGGATAGCCTTCTCCACACCATAGATTGTTTTATGATGATGGAGCAGGAACGTAGAAGAAGACAAAAAATACTCTCCCATTTTTTAATGTAGAAATTTTGCTGGAGGAAAGCCCTTATTAAAATGCTTGATGGTGAAGATGAGATCTTATCTGGTTCTTTTGCATGGGTAGTAACATTCCCTGCACTGCAGAGATGGTGGATTCGCCCCATTCAGAGAAAAAAGTGGGTGGCGTGATGAGGTTATGGCAGTATGGAATGAGGAAATGTGGGAGACACATTTCTGTATGAAGTGCAAAATTTTTGTTGACTTTGTTAACATTCTTCAACCAGTGTTGCAGAGATCTACTACACATAGGAGGATTCCTATTTCAGTAGAGGAGAGGGTGGCAATTACACTGTGGTGGTTGAAGAGCCCATTTTTATACAAAAAAGTGGCATGCTGGTTTGAGGTTGGTGCATCTTCAGTTGCAGAGATTGCTGTTGAGGTTTGCCTAGTCATTGAGAAACTTCTTCTGAAGAAAGCCATGCAGCTAGGCAAAGATCATCTGGTTAAAATATTCGATATATGAAACAGTAAACAATAACTAATTTCAGTTTATTAATTGCATACAATCAAAATAAACAGATATAGTTTTAAGAAACCCAATGATCCATCTTCCCATAGTGATTTCCTTACATGTCCTTGCAATCAATATGTCATCATATGAACCCTTCTTTCTTAATAAGTGAAAAAAACAGCAATGTGGCAAAAGAGGAAGCATTTCCAGTCTGGAAACATCAAAAGCTGTTAAGGACAGAATGGCTATGACATTAATCTAAACTCTTCAAATACTCTGAAGGGGAAGAACGGGACTTGACCATCCTGTCTTGACAGCAACAGTGTTAAGGTAAAAGGAGATGATAAGATGGGGGGGGGGGGGGCGTTCACACCACATCATAATACAAGGGTTGAGACGGGGATGCAAGAAATATCACACACAGCGGAAGTAATGGCCTCATAATGTTTTCTGGGAAGGAAAGATGAATTTCAATCGTTCGAGCAAGATGACGCGAATAGAACGGAAAGAGCCCTGGAGGAGTACATACCGGTAATGGAAACAAGGCTTTGTGATAAAATCTGTTCTGTTCCATCCTCGTTCAAACCACAGAACAGTATACAAAATGTGTGTAAACTACGAAGAGTGAAAAGCTTGACATTAACAAATCTGTTCATCAAATAAGACAGAATTTGATTGTGCTTAGTTTATTCAGGATTTTCGAAGAGAGTATTCAACTAGACCCGCCACCAACAACTTTGGAAAGAAATGTGTTCTTTTAGAGCGAGAAGCAGCAAAATGTGGAAGGAAGGGAGAGAGTATAATCACTGCTTTCTCCAGAAACAAATCAAAGGAACATTGGCTTTGCTTCACAATTTTCTCCATTTACGATTAAGTTGCCAGCACTTCGTTAAAAAATTGTTAATGGGTTTTCCTCTGCAATGCGTTCTCCACATTTCACTAGAAGTCAAAGAGAGAATGAACCAAGAAACTAAGCACCACATAATGGTTTCTTCTGATTTCAAACAAACAAATAAGAAAGGGAAGAGTGTCACCCACAGATGCATGAAACACAGCAACAAGTATCAATGAGAATTATAATACCTACACAGCTGGACTTCATTTTCTAATGATACCAACCAAGTCCAGCTACATAGTTATTCTAGGAGTCGAAATAAAGTTATATTTCTTTAAATTTACCACTACAAATTTTCCAAGTAGCTATTTAAATCAGTTCAGCAACTAAAGAGATCCTTCATTTCTCAGGGCTTTATCACAGCAGCCTGCTGTCTGGCCACAATCGTACTAGTTTAAGAATGGAAGCATACCAGATTGGCATGGTTTCTTATCACACTTATGCTTTTGTTCTGTTAAAATTCTACTTTTATAAGCTCATATGATAAAATCCTTAGAATGCCACCACACCAAAAGAGGAGGGATGTTTTCACTGGAGAAAATTCTGCACAATGCATAGCTATATGATATAATAATATTATAACATATTATAATTACCATTACACACACACACGCACACACATATAGGCAATATAATATAATAATATAATAATCATAGCAATAGCATGTACTGTTCATCAGCTTACTCAGCACTCTGTAAGTGGTTTATAGTCTGTAATCTAGTACAGTCTGTAATCTAGTAGCACCCAACAAGTTGGGAACTTATTTTAGCAACCTACGAAAGGATGGAAGGATGAGAGAACACTGGAGTCCCAGGGATCGAAACCACAACCTTGGGAGAGAGCCCTGGTGATGCAGTGGTTAAACGCCTGTACTGTAGCCACTCACTCAAAACCACAAGGTGCCGAGTTCAAGACCAGCAAAAGGGCTCAAGGCTTGCATCCTTCCGATGTGTACCCAGATTGTTAGGGGCATGTAGCTTACAGTTGTAAGCCATTTAGACACTCCTTAGGCAGTATGAAGCAGTATATAAATGAAGCTGTTTGTTTTGTTTGTTTGTGTCTGCAGGACCACTATACCAACAGGGCTCCCTGATTTTTGCAATCAGTTGTTTTATAAACATATTACAGTGGGCCCTTGGTATGCACTGCGGTTTGGTGCCAGCCCCACCACCGCCACCGCTACCGCCCCTACTATGGCTACCAAAAATCTTAATACTCAAGTCCCATTAAATAGCATAGTAAAATAGCATCTGTTCTATAAAATGGCAGAAACACAGTTTCCTTTGGGGAATCTATACATTGGTACAATATTTTCAATATGGCAGAATCCATGGATAAGGAGTCCATGGATACAGAGGGCTGACTATATATGCCCAACCACGGACCATCACCTCCTTAGCCAATTTTAAGGCTGAGTTGAAGATGGTTTTGTACAGGGAGGCGTTCCAAATTACCAGTAAAGTAGCTGTTTGCTAATTTATTCATTGTATATTAGCTTGAATCATTTTATGATACTTCAGTTTTGTAACTCTTTGTTTTTAGATTGTACGCCATTTGGCAGGTTTTACATTTACTTTTACTTTTATTGTACCTCACTATGTAACGCGCAGTGCAAACTTTGCAGCGCTGTATAAATAAACTTTAATAATAAAAAAATAATACACAAATACATTTCTCTATGTCTCCGACTGGTGCACTGACCAAGGATGGCATCTCCCCTCTAAATGCCTGCTTGAGGTCAGTAATGGGCTGGATGAGGGAAAACAAACTAAGAAAGACTCCAGAGAAAACAGAGGTACTTGTGATAGGCCCACCCTGTCGTGGGATGGAGATTTGTCAACCTGTCTTGAATGGGGTCACACTTCCCCTAAAGGACAATGTTCACAGTCTGGGCGTACTCCTGGACTCGTCTCTCCAGCTGACATCTCAAGTGGAAGCGACAGCCAGGAGTGCATGGTACCAGCTTCGGCTGATACGCCAGCTGCATCCCTGCCTAGGCAAGGAGGACCTTGAAACATTGATACATTCACTGGTAACCTCTCGGTTGGATTTGTGTAATGCACTTTACATGGGGCTACCTTTGTACCAAGTTCGGAAGCTTCAGTTAATCCAGAACGCAGCAGCCAGATTGCTTACCAGGGCTTCTAGAATGGAACGTATTGCCCCAATATTAAAATCATTGCACTGGCTGCCAATTAGCTTCTGGGAGCAATACAAAGTGTTGGTTGTTACCTTTAAAGCCCTATACGGCTTGGGTCCAAGTTACTTGAAGGAACGCCTCTCCCTGTACAATCCGCCCCACACCCTGAGAACATCAGGAAAGAACTTACTAGAAGTAAGGAATGCAAGACTAATGTCTACAACAAATAGAGCTTTCTCGATCATAGCTCCGAAACTATGGAATGATTTGCCGGAGGAGATCCGTCTTATCACTACCCTAGATGCTTTTTAAAAAAGCACTTAAGACGGATCTCTTCCGGCGAGCCTATCCCCCTCATCTTCTCTGACCGCCGAGCTGCTATGTTTGGACTGACCAGATAATTGATAGTCTGATTAACGGCAACAGCTTAGATAAGGAATTGAATGTTATTTTAATTGTGTTGTATTGTATGGCTAGTATTTTAAATGTATTGCATTTTTATATTGTTGGAATCCCACCTCGATCCGTAGGGAGAGCGGGAAATACAAATAAAAATTATTATTATTATTATTAATAGCACAGTCGTTATTTGAGTGTACTGTTTATTTGTTATAGTTTTGTTTGTAGCTGTTAATACCGGCATATGAAATGCTAAGAAATTTCTACTTGAGGAAGACCCTTTATGAAATGGTTAACCAAGTTCCAAAATGGATGTCTTCCAGAGACTAAAGATCCCATTTGCAAGAAGTCACAGATTTGTTGCATACTGTTTATCTGTTTTGTTTATAACTGGAGTTTGCCTGTTTTTAGAAGGCACAGATTAGACTGTATGTTTTCATATTATTATAGACAATAGTCAGAATCATGTTGCTGAGCTACAAATGTGTCACTATTAATATGGGGGACATGGTGGTGGTGGGGATGAACAGAAATGGATAAAATGCAAGCGGTGGTCTCTAGGACTCATCTTTTTCCTTTGGTGCCCTTGGTCTGAGTTTAGTCCTAGGGCCAGATACGTTTGCCTTCAAGTCACCCAGCAGCTTATGGATTTCACAGGGTATTCTTAGACAAGAAATGCCTAAGGTGGATTTGTCAATTCCTTCCTCTGAAACAGAGCCTCCAGCACCTTGGGATTCATTGGCAAGTATCTTGCAAATGGGACCCAAGTCTAGAAACAGAATCCATTTATGTTTTATGTACCCCTTATATACCTAGCCTGAAGGTAGCTGTATACAATATTTTAAATAATTTTGGTGCTGTACAGACTGGCCTGAAAAGCCGGCCTTGGGAGTGGAGTCAGGACATCGCGGCCACATGACGCACGTCCCAACTCTGCCTCCCAGGGCACCATGACGCCATGCACCGCTCCTCATGATGCGTGGCATCACAGGGCTTCTTCGGTGCTGCGTCCACATGACGCAAAACCAAAAGAGTGCCATATATCCATGGTGACATGGCTACTGCGCCCTTTCTAGGGCTTTTTCACCCCCTGGAAAAGAACCTCTTTTTCACCCCCTGGAAAGGTCAGCTCAGGGCAGTGGTGTGTGGTTGCCACAGCCCCAATCTGGCTGAAGAAGGGGCGGCTGGAGGCCACTCCTTTCAGGGCTGTTTGTGCGGTCCCTTCGTGTACAAGGTAAAGTTTGTGTACATTGAATTGTCAGAAAGCAAAGATGTCACTGTCTCAGCCGTTCAAGAAACAAGGTTTTGGATTTTGGAATATTTTTGATTTCAGAATTCTGGATAAGGGAAACTCAACTTGCAATGGCAAGTGCTGTTAGACAGTGGAAGTAGAGATCAAGATCTTGACTGACAAACTCAAGGAGGCTGAGACATGTGCTGAGTTTGCAGAAAGATCAGAAGCCAAATTGAAGACCATTGATGACCTGGAAGGCAGGCTTGAGAAGCTGCAGATAAACTGAAATGCACCAAAGAGGAGCATCTCTGCACACACCAGACCCTCCTCAACCTGAATGACATGTAAAAGGCCCTCCCTGCAGCCAGCCTCACTTTGGGGTCTTTTTTCCCCCTCCTTTTTTCCCTTTCTGAAAATAGCCCTGTTTAAGGTTTGCGATTAACCCTGTTTTTCTCCCCGAACCACTCTCTCTATGGCTTGCCAGATTTTCCAGTGAACTAGCCCACAACAAAAACAACTTGTGAATCCCATTTCTGTTTTTCAGGAGAGGTTGGAGATGTTCTGAAAGTGTGTACTTTTCATTGATGTTTAACCAATGTTTTTGATGATTTGTTCTTTCAAAGCTATTAAAGTGTTTTATTGTTGTGCACATTCAAAAAAAAAGAGAGAAGAATTTACATGCCCATCTTTCATGGATAAATAAGCTGAGACACTTTCAGAATGTAGTGACTTACAAGTGGTCCAGCCCTCTGGGTGTATCAGCAACTTTCTTAGCGCACAAAATGTCATCTGTGATATCATCATCTAGGAACTCTGCCAAAACAATTTTTTTAAGGGGAGGTTATTACACATTGCCAGATATGAATGGATTCTTTCCATGCCCATTTGTTCTACCTTCTATTGCACAGAGGCCACAAATCAGCAAAAGTACGAAGCAAGGTGCTCTCAAGTCTTCCTCCCCTTCATTCAACACCTCAGCCCTAAATCAGTTTTGGATTTCAATTACAAGAAGCCTCACCCAACATAGACAATGGCCCTAGGTTCTGGGGAAATATATGCATGATCAAGAGGTTAAGACCCATCCTCCCCAAGCCGTCTAAGTGCCAGCTACAATGCTTTCCAATAGAGCTTTAATAGTCATTGGCTAGGGATACACAGAATACAGTTGGTCCTCCGCATTTGCAGCTTTGACTTTTGAGGAACTGATTATTTATGATTTTGATTAATATGTCCTCTCTAGGAATCTCTAGGTCCTCCAGCACAAGTTTGCCAGAGGTTGACCATAGAGTTGTGCTGGGAAACCTAGATTTTCCTAAGGAAAAGACTTCTCTAGGCATTTGTAGGTCCTCCAGCATGATTCTATGATCAACTTCTGGCAGATGTGGACCATAGAGTTCCACTGGAGGACCTAGAGAGATGTTCTCTTAGGTAAAAAGAATAGTGTTTTGTTTTGTTTTTATTTGCGGTTTTTCCACATTCACGGGGATCCTTCACCCCTAGCCTCAGTGAATGTGGAAAAACCACAAATAAAAACAAAACAAAACGTGGAAGGACCACTGTATGCTAATTACACAAATCACTAAAATTTACATTCTAATTATTCAAACTCAGGACATTAATGGTTGCATTTTTTTTCTTCCACTATGTTTAACTCTTGTACCATTTTAAAAGTTAGAACTGATCTGGCATAAACAGTACGAACCAACATTTAAATTGCTGGACTTGGAACAGAGAGATCCAAATCCCTAAGACAAACCTATCATAGGGGTTTTCTTGGCAAGTTTCTTCAAAGGACAGTTGCCATTATCCTCTTCTGAGCGCAGTCCGAGAAAACCCAATGAATTTTGCTTCTGAGTAGATCTGTTCCGTATTGTGATGTTTTTATTCTTTTGCTTATTCTGGAGGGAGGTAGACAGTGGAGATTTTCACACTGACAAAAATGGCAGCAGTGATCATTGTCTTCTGGGAAAATCACTGACCCTGGGTGAGTTTTTTTTTCTTTTCATTTTTTCATTTCAAAGTTTGGCTACCAGTCCTGAAAAACACTAAAATCAAGACCCAGCAAATGCAAACGAAAACCACGCAGGGTCAGGGTTTTTCCCAGCAGACAATGGATCTCTAGTTAAACCGACATAAATCCTCTTTGCATATCTTCCCACCCGGAAGCCTTGCCATTCAACAACAGAACAATACACAGATTAACCTGGAAATCACTCCTCCCAACCTAGAGTGTGTATGTGTGTATACATACACCCCACTCTCTTCCATGCCAGCATTCTTTGAAAATCCCAGCTACAGATATTGGTGAAATGTGATAAACAAATTCTTCTAGAAATAGCCTGAGAAACAAAAAACCAAGACAAAACACTGGATGACCTTAGGCATCAGGGAAGGGCAATGGCAAACTCTCTCTGAACCAACCTTGCCCAGAAACGTGGAGTGGAAGGCTTTCATGGCCGCCATCCATAGTTTTTTGTGGGGCTTTCAGGCTATGTGGCCATGTTCTAGAAGAGTTCCTTTCTGACATTTCGCCATCATCTGTGGCTGGCATCTTCAGAAAATGTTTCAGAAACATTCTCTGAAGATGCCAGCCACAGATGCTGGCGAAACGTCAGAAAGGAACTCTTCTAGAACATGGCCACATAGCCCGAAAGCCCCACAAAAACTTGCCAAGAAAAATCCATGATAGGTTTGCCTTAAGGTCACTGTAAGTCAGGAACAACTTGAAGACACACAGCAAAGACTGGGCTTACATCCCATGCTGAATTCCAACCTAAGTCTGCTGTTTTCTCTAGGCATCTCTAGGTCCTCCGGCATGACTCTATCATCAACCTCTGGCAGAGTTATGTTTAATTAAGGACCTAGAGATTGCAAGAGAAGACATACTAATCAGTTAGTAAACAATTGTAATAAAATGCATTAACTCTATGGCTCTGCTACTTAATTCTATCTAACCTGTTTTGTCTACTCCATTTCTATTAGGCAATGGATTACAGTGGTCCCCCGGTTTACGAAAGTAATTCGTTCCAGCACTCCTTCCGTAAACCGAAAAAGTTCGCAAACCGGGGGACCACTGTAAGTATAGGAATAAACTTTGTACCATTTGAATTTCCCGCGGTTTTTTTTCCCGTAACCCGGGTTTTTTTCCGGAAACCGGGGCTGTTTTTCCGGCCCCGGCTCTTTCGGATCCCGGGGTTTTTGTACCCCGGGGGATTCGTAACCCGGGGGACCACTGTACTTGGTTTTCTTTTTCTTTTCCCCCTCTGAATTTGCAATTTTAAAACTTTTTTTTTTAAAGAAAAACTGGTCACTACTATGAAGTTGCTTACTTGAACAGCAGATGTTGCAGAGATTAGCTGAGGGCTGTTTGTCATCTTGACACCATACTCGATGGTGGAATTGAAATAATCCAAATCCTTGGTAAATTCTCTTGGACCTAGAGTTATATTCACTTTCATGATAAACCGTACACATCCCTGAAAGCACACAATAAGAACAATGGTAATAATTAATAATAATAATAATAATAATAATAATAATTTATTTATATCCCGCCACTCTACAAGATGCAATCGGGGAGGCTCCCACATCATTTTTCACATTAAATACTATGACTGCTATAGCTCCTATCACTTCTCATTAATTAAATTTACTTAGTGATATTGGATTTCTGGGGGGATGGAACTGAAAATTTTTCTGGAATCATTTCCAAGGCTATAAATAATTTTCCTAGATTTAACAAATTGAGTTTCACTATTATATTCAAACACATTCAATAAAAATATTTTACTGGAATATTTGTAATAATGTAAAGGGAATAGCTACCCCCCCCCCCGGACAAAGACTACAACTAAAGGAATGCTTTGGGGAATTCATAAATCATTTACAGATGCATGATTTAGAGTGATTCCTATTCCATCCCTACATATTCATATCCACTTATATCCCATGCCTTCCTTCCTATAGTAGGACTCGAGGCAGCTAAGCCAAAAAATACAGATTGAAAGCTACACAAAAAGATTGATAAATATATAAATATAAAAGTTAATTTAAAAGCAAATAATTTATAAAGTTAAATGTTAAATACATTAAGGGACATTTTGCCATATGTGGTAAACCTGTGAGAAAGCTAAAAGATTTTGGAGTTACATACATGGCATAACACGAAAGATTGGGAAGATTAATATTTAGCTGAAGCCAGAGTTGTTTTTATTGGGACCAGATGGAGACAAAATATGGAAGACTATTACAATATGTCACAGACTTCGAACAACTACTGAGGAAGGTCAGGGAAGAAAGTGCAAAGGCAGGCTTACTGCTAAACATAAAGAAACAAAAATAATGACCATGGAGAAACTACATAAATTAATCCTAGACAATAAGGAAATCAACACAGCAAAACAGTTCCAATACCTTGCCATCAAACATAGATCAGAACAAGGACTGCAGTCAAGAGAGAAGAGAAAGTAATGGGCTTTCTGCGAACTTTGTTTCTGAAAATAGTCCCATCTTACCCAATAACCATTCAGGCAGCCTTTCCTAGTGTAATGCCTTCCAGATGTTTTAGACTATAAACCCCATCATACTGACTATAAAACCCATCATACTGGGAGGTTTTGTCCAAAATATCTAGAAAGTAGTATGTTGGTATGTGTGATGATTATGAAGATGATGATGATTTAATACGTTAATAGCCCACTCTTAAAGATAAAAACAATCACAAGGGTTATTTATTTGTATTTAACGTTAAGAAAACAAAAATAATGATTATGGAAGATACGGAAGAATTCATCCTCAATAACGAGAAAATTGAAAAAGTCAAAGAGTTCCCATATCTGTGATCAAACATTAATCAGAATGAAGAGTGCAGTCAAGAGACTACAATGGAAAGAGATCTAGGAGTCCTAGTAGACCACAAATTGAACATGAGTCAACAGTGCGATCTGGCAGCTTAAAAAGTCAATACAATTCTAGGTTTCACCAATAGAAGTATAGTGTCTAGATCAGGGAAGTTGAAGTACCACTCTATTCTGCTTTGGCCAGGCCTCACCTGGAATACTGTGTCCTTTTCTGGGCACCACAATTCAAAAAGGATGTGGAGAAGCTGGAGCATATCCAGAGGAGGGTGACTAAGATGGTGAAGGGTCTGTAAACCATGCCTTATGAGGAAAGACTTAGGGAACTGGGTATGTTTAGCCTGGAGAAGAGAAGGTTAAGGGGAAACATGATAGTCATGTTGAACTATTTGAAGGAATGTCACATTGCTCCAGAGAATAGGAAACAGAATAATGTAAGCAACCTACAGGAAATGAAATTCCATCTCAACATTAGGAGGAACTTTCTGACAGTAAGAGCTGTTTGACTGCGGATGACACTCCCTTGAAGAGTGACGGAGTCTCCTTCTCTGGGGTCTTTAAACAAAGGCTGAATAGCCATCTGTCAGAGGTGGTTTGATTGTGATTTCCTGCAAGGCAGACTGGGGTTGGACAGGCTAGAAATAAAACTTCTTCTTATTATTATTATTAACTCTATGGTCAACCGCCACCAGACATTGACCACAGAATTGCACTAGAGGTCGAACAAATGCTCACAGAAGTGTTCTCTCGAGGAATCTCTAAGTCCTTCAGCACAACCTCTGGCAAAATTTGGCCACAGTCATGTTGGAGGACCTAGAAATTCCTAGAGAGAACATATTACTTAAGTCCGTGGAGTCGAAGGCTTTAATGGCCAGCATCCATATTTTTTTTGTGGAGCTTTCGGGCTATGTGGCCATGTTCTGGAAGAGTTCCTTTCTGATGTTTCGCCAGCATCTGTGGCTTCAGAGAACCAGCCACAGATGCTGGCAAAACGTCAGAAAGGAACTCTTCCAGAACATGGCCACATAGCCCAAAAGCTCCACAAAACTATGAAGAAGGCTAAGTGTGGGAAGAGCAGCCATGAAAGAAATGGACAAAACCCTGAAGTGTAAAGATGCACAGCTGAAAACTAAAGTTAGAATCATAGAAGCTATCGTATATTCCCCATCACCAGATACACGTGAAAGACCTTGACAGTGAAGAAAGCAGATAAGAAGAAAATCAACTCATGTGAGACGTGGTGCTGGAAAAGAGCACTGAGGATACTAGGACAGGCCAAAACAAACAAGCATATGGGTCCTTGAACATAGTTCATGACCGGCACATTATGAATTGTGCCTGGAAAGAAAGGAGGAGAGAAGAGCAAACTCACAGTCTTCCAAAAAGTAACCAGCATAACCATCCAGCCCTGCGTCAAGGAAAATCTGGGCCAGCTCACATTGCCAAAACTTCCTGGCTTCTGAGGCTCCTGCAAGGAGAAAATAAAGGATCAAGAAAGGCAAAGCTTTCATTGCTACCCAGATCAGAAGGGTTGGTCCTGTTCTGCCAGAGGTTTTCCAGCCCCAGATTCTGGCAAATGTCCTTGCCTCCCAGAGGAGGGAAAATATGAAGCCGTGGGTCAGTTACGGGCCACTGGAGCAGATACTTTGGGGCAATGACCCACACACACCACCACCACCACCCCCAAAATAGAAAAAAGAGTGGGGAAAAAAGGTCAGACTAGGATTTGAATCCCCATTCAGTCATGGAAACCTCCTGGGTGATCTTCGGTTAAGCCACACTCTCCATGACAAATCCCCTCTGAACAAACCCTGTGATACGTTTGCACTAGCGTCACAGTAAGTAAAAAGTGACTTCAAGGCACCCAAGAAAAGCAACAAAACCATTCATGAGCCAGCCTGGTGCCATGGTTTTAGTGCTGGAGTATGACTCCAGCAGAAGACTAGGGTTCAAATCCCCGCTTGGCCATGGAAACCCACTAGAGGACCATTGGCAAGTCATACTCTCTAAACCACAGAGTAAGGCAATGGTGGCAAGCCTCCTCTGAACAAATCTTGCCAAGACAAACCTGTCATAGGGTCCCCATATGTCAGAAATGACATATGTCACTCAATAACAAAGCGGACTTAGTTCTATGGAAAATAAAACTGAGCCATTTGGCAATGTCTGTAGTCAGGAGAGGGCTGTTAATGGAGCTAGCAAAGTAACAGTGGCCCATTGGGACTGATGCAGAACAATGCCAACTTGTCCCATCATGTATCTTCACAAACAGAATAAAATTAGACAACATAGAGTGTGATAGAGAAATTCCAGCTGTAGCTTCTTCATTTGTGAAAAACTTTAACTTATAAAACCATATTTAAAAAGAAATGTGCCAAAAGTTTTAAAGACCACCGCTAAGAACAATTTCCATGCCAGTACATCTCAAGTGCATTTCTGATGCAAGCACATTTCTTGCAAAATAGAATGACGTTACGTTTTTTAGGCAATATGTCAAAGAGATCTGGATAGCAGGCTAAGCTGCAAGGATTTTTCCAGCAAGGAACAACAGCATCTCTGTTCCCTAGCTGAGCCCTTTTATATAAGGTTTTGCCACGTTGAAAAGGCATGGTTTTAAATATTTTCAAGACTGAGTCCCTGGTGACTTGGACAGTAACGTCATTTCCAATATTCATAGTTAGGCATAGGATTAATATATCCTTCCACATTCGCTGGGGTTAGGGACTCAGGATACTTGCCAAAGTTGAAAGACTGCAGCTACTTTTTTTTAAATCTGAATATACACCTCTTTAGGAATCTCTAGGTTCTTTAATAATAATAATAATAATAATAATAATAATAATAGTTTATTTATAGCCCGCTCCTCTAATAAATACTCGGAGCGGGGTACAGCAGAATAAAAAGATACAGAGTAAAAACAACAATCACATCCCACCCCAACCACCCCCTTTAAAACTGAATTAAATCTAGACAGTTTAAAATTAACATAGTTAAAATTGGTTGGCAGTTATTAAAACAAAGTGCATTTTCATGAACAATCCGTGTGCAAGGCCGCATTAAATCGATTCAAGTAAGTATTAAGTAAAAGAATCGCTAATAATTTCCAATGCTGTTTATATTTTCCGAGCAGGGAGCAAGGGTTTCACTTATTCTCTCCTTCAGGGAAAGGCTTGCCAGAAAAGATGCGTCTTTAAAGCCTTTTTGAAACTAGCCAGTGATGTAATTAGACGCATCTCGTCCGGCAGGCCGTTCCAAAGCTTAGGGGCAGTAGCTGAAAAGGCCCTCTGAGAGGTCTGGGACAGCCTGGTTTTCATCGGCTGCAGTAGGTTTCTCCCAGAGGACCGAAGTGTGCGGGGCGGTTCATACGGGAAGAGGCGGCCCTTAAGGTAGGATGGGCCTGAGCCATGCAGGGCTTTAAAGGTTAGTACCAACACCTTGTACTGTGCCCGGAAACTAATGGGCAGCCAGTGGAGAGCTTTGAGCACTGGCGTTATATGCTCTCTTCTAGATGTTCCTGTGATAAGCCTGGCTGCCATATTCTGAACCAGTTGAAGTTTCCGGGTTAGGCACAAGGGTAGCCCCATGTAGAGCGCGTTACAAAAATCCAGACGTGAGGTTACTAGAGCATGTACCACAGTCTCCAGGTCTTTCGTATCCAGGAAAGGGCGCAGCTGGCGTATCAGCCGAAGCTGATAGCAGGCGCTCCTGACTACCGCATTCACCTGGCTAGTCATGTGAAGCGAAGAGTCAAGGAGTACCCCCAGACTGCGAACTGAGTCCTTAGGGGAGAGTGTGACTCCGTCTAGGACTGGGGACTGTATTCCCAATCCTGGTTTCGGACCGGTAACTGTTAGTACCTCCGTTTTGCACAACTCTATGGCCAACATCAACCAGAAAGTAACCACAGAATTGCACTAGAAGACCAACAAACGCTTAGAGAAGTGTTCTCTCCAGGAATCCCTTGGTCCTTCAGTGCAACTCTATGGTCAACATCCACAGAAGACCACAGAATTGCCCTAGAAGACCGGCAAATGCCTAGAGAAGTGGCCTGTCTAGGACCTTCAACACAAAAGGGGGGGTCGGGGATGGGATCAGATGTTTTAACTGCTGTTGTTTTAACTCTTTTCTGTAACCCACCCCGATTGCTCGTTCAGAGGGGCGGGCTAGAAATAAAACTTTTTATTATTATTAACTCTATGGTCAACCGCCACCAGACATTGACCATAGAATTGCACTAGAGGTCCAACAAATGCTCACAGAAGTGTTCTCTCGAGGAATCTCTAAGTCCTTCAGCACAACCTCTGGCAAAATTTGGCCACAGAGTCATGTTGGAGGACCTAGAAATTCCTAGAGAGAACATATTACTTAAGTCCGTGAATAATCAAAACTGCAAAAGTCAAAGCTGCAAATGTGGAGGGCCGACTATATATCTCTCCTTTCGCTATGAAATCTCCAAGCCTTTCATATTAAAAAACAACAACAACAGCTCCTCACAATATTTGGAAAGAGATGACCTGGAAATCTTGTATTGGTCCAATACAAGTACATAAAACATACTGAAGGTTTTGGTACAGATTTAGATTAGATCTTTATTTCTTCCCCCTATGATTCAACTCTCTCCGTTATGGCAGTCCTCAGCACATTTTAAGTGAAGAACAACTCCTCCTTATTTGAAAGAGAAGAACAAAATGATATTGCTGTAGGAGGCTGAAAGAAAAATGAAAGTTAAGAACTTATCCCCCACACAAAACTTTAAGAAATTAACTAGCCTACAAATGTGAATAAACTACTTTAATCCTTAAAGATCACATTTACATTCCAGCACCTATGTTTACTCAATGAGTGGTAGCAAAGATCTTATCCCATTTCATGTCGATGTGTGTAAATGAATTTACACACCTCCACACAAACACTGAGTTCTGGGAGGAATATATGGGCTTGGGTTAAGTCCAGTACACCTACACATATTATGCTGATAGTAACCCTGTTAAGGTAGGCCTTAAGCTCGGACACTGACTGCCATAAAGCCCTGTGTAAAGTTGAAGTTGTTATCAGTATTAGAACGAAAGCATTGTAAATTGCTATCCTATATTATTGTAGCCGCAAGGCTAGTATATGCAAAGAAATGGAAGACAGAAGATGTAGCCAAGGGTCTGATTAGGGGAATATTGAGACATGGGCCGGCTACAACAGCCCTGGGAGGTCATCTCCCATTGTGTATATGGATCCAAGAAATGGAGCGGAGGCAGACTTCTCTAATTAATATTCAATTTATTAATGAGCAGAAACACACACACCAGTCACTAGCACACACACACTCATACAAGGCTCAGGAAAGTCAGAGGTTAGCGTGGGATAAGATTTCAGGCATCACTAGGGCGATACTTACCAAAGTGTAGATTCGCCTCCGGGAATCGGATGGGGAACAGCGGCTGTGGGACAAATCCATTCTGCATCGTGGGTTTGAACAGAATTACCGGTGTCCAGACCAGAGATCAGACCGACGTGGAATATGGAGACCTCTCAGGTGGCACACATGAGTGGCCAAAGCACAGGGTTTTTGCAAGGCCTGGGTCTGGCAAAATTGTTTAATTACTATACTATCACCTGAGTCTGATTGTCTTGGTGGTCTTAATCTGTTTTGACAACAGTCTAAGGATAGGGTAAGCGGCTTGAGGAGGGCAAACATTGCACCTCTTTATTGCTTGGGCAAAATTATAATCTCATTGTGACTTCCTAGACTATCTGGAGGACAATACATGCTCTTAGGTGTGGTGAGCGCATTCCCTCTTGCTTCACTCATAATGGCAGACAGGCAGCCAGAATTCATCTAGGGGTCATTCATATGTGATATCATTTATACCAAAATTTCATAAAGAGCAGCGTCAATAACATCCCCCCCCCTCAGAAATTACAAAGACTCACAAGTGTGTGAGGATGAGTATTTTCCAAATTAACCCTTGCCATAGAGATTTTGGCCTGTGAATGTTGGAGAGGAAATTCTACTGAGGGGAGTATCACATTGGTGATGCCCTGGGGTATAATCTGGCCATCTGGAACCCATGCACTCACATCATGCACACCATAAAAGTATATGTAATAAAAATAAAGCAAATAAGCAATCGCGGGAAACATAAGCAACAATGAAATCACTGAATAGGCAATGAGAAAAGCGATAGGCAATCAATAATAAATCTAAGCCCAATGACTGAAAGAGAATAACTGCACCATAAATCTAAACAGTTGGTGGCTTGTGTATGGAGTGATAGAGTCCATAACAGGTTTGTATTAGCTTGCCTGAGAATGAGGGCATATTGATATAGCTGGCGGGGTAGCATGGCACCATTTTTTATGCAGGCAGTGTCCATGTGGCTGAGGAGACGACAGGTGTATAAAGATACCTGCTATATGTGAGGCAATTTCTGATATGTGGTCATGTATAATAACTTGTGGAAATATAACATGTCTGGTGGCAGGTAGTTCTGTATGTGAGACCCCTGGAAGCGGGCATCGAGCCATTCGGGAGACAGTGATGAGTAGCAAACAGTGGCAAGCATCTGGAGAAGGCAGCGATCGACAAGGCGACTGGGCGTAGAAGAATCAGCTTTAACCGGAGTGGAGGCTGTGGACCTGCTGTGGCATTGGGCTCTCCTTGTGGCATGGATGGTGTGTTGGGCATCTGTGGCGGAGCAATGTGGAGGGCATTCTCAGGTGGAGAACATCGGGAAGGCTGGAGCTGGGCGAGGGAAGGGTCAAGCATGCTGGGAAAAGTATGCAAATCCTTGTTTGTTCTTGGATAAAATTTTCCAAACAGTCCAATTATTTTGTTTATGACTCTGGGAGAGGTAGAGTTTGAGACGGGGGTCTGACCTGGGGGTATATAATTTTAGTGCCTACTCTGACCTAAACGGTCATGGAAATTAATGGGGTGGCTGGTGAAGGGGTTTTGACATACTGGCGGAAAAGATCATCCTTGGTGGTTATTTGCCGCAGAAAAGCTCAGACAAAATGGCCGGAAACGGGGCTGGCCCTCTCATGAGATGGCGCACCTTGTAGCCAAGTTGTGGCTTACATATGCACAAAGCATCACTCTGGCAATGCCAGATACATTCCAAATCACATTCTGCATCAAAACACCTCCAAAGATGGTCACTTCTTCTAGTAATCATATAAAAAAGGTGGGGGTGAGTCCCCCATCTCTTTATGAGTAAAAAAAAAAGATATTAAAGTGGCAGATCCCATGACAATGAGAACTTGCATTATTAAGATTATTGCTAGGGGATTTGTGAACAAATTTAGCAGGGCTTGGCTCCAATCAGCCCACCAAGATTTAGTGGTGACTTGTTTTATTTCTTAGGTGATCTTAAGGATCTGTTTTGTTTTGAAGTCTACTGTCAATTTGATTTTGGCCTCAGTCTGTTCAGTTTGTCTGGCGTCCTTGCCGAGATTGGTGAGCAGTCGCAACCACTTAGATATCTGAAGCTCATCCTCAAGGTGAAACCCTCTCAATAATTTTCTATCTACCTGATATAGGGTCTCACTAGTGTGTTCTCTGACTATTTTTTGTAGGTAAAAGTCTTTGCCAAAACAGTCCTTTATATGGACTCAACAGAAACAGGGATTTCTCTTAAACCTATCTATATCTATGTTATATTCTAGGGGCATGATGAGGTGAGTACAGGGGGTGCACAGACAGAAACAGTCATGGGTCATTTGGACCATCAGTGAAGTTTTATCAGGGACTATAATGTGTTCTTGGATGTCTTGCGTAGGGGCTCCTTCTAGGCCGCCATAGCAATGCATCCACTGTCCAATTTTGACACACCCCGACAAGTCATATAAATAGGTGCCATTGGTCCAATTATATATCTTATCAGGCAAGTATTGCTCTCTGCGATGGGTAGACCTACATGGGAGACTGGGTGAACAATGCGGGGAGGTGGGAGCTTTAGACTGCTCCAGAGGCCCAGTGCCTAATGGACATCCTGGGAAGGAGCAGGCATCTGGAGATTATTATGAGGTCCTCCTCCCACCCCAACAAGGCAATCTATGGCCGGATAGCTAGAAGGTTGGAGAGGCAGGGCTTCAAGAGGACAAGAGAGCAGGTGTCTACAAAAATTACCAATCCGGATAAGAATCCGTTTTTCAAATATTTTCAATACTATGGGAGATATATAGATGATATTTTCATAGTTTTCACTATCAGTCACCATATCAAATTTTCTTGTCAATTTGACATCCCTCGAAGTCTGGCATTGCTTCATAAAAAGCACTGTGGAGCACCTTCACCTTGGAGGACACCTGCTCTAGTGTCACTTCTCTTGGGGTTTGTCGGCGGACATCTGGTAGACAATATTGGGACCACGATTCCGGCTTAAGACTGTTAGGATCTTCCTGTCTGCATATTTGAGCTAATTATAATTCCCCTAAGTAAGAGACTTCCTAACACATAGTTATAGCCACTGTATTAGTATGCATTAGTCATCAATTGTGCCCATCCATGTTTATGTATGCTTTGTATATGTACATGCAATTGAGGTAATATATGTAAGGACATATATGTCCACATGCAGCTATATCTATATTCCCATTTATGTATATTTGCACCTCATACATAACGGATGTGTGCATACCTGATGTATTAGATAGCTCTATGATATATTTGTAAGTTGCAGAAATGATGCAACAAACATACATTGGATTTCTATCGCCTACCTCGCCTATATTTTGGCAGATGTGTCCAATGATGTCGAGAGAGCCAATGTGGAACAGGGAGTGAGAATGGAGCACATTGGTAGGTGTCACTTCATGCCAAATAGAGAAGGAATCATGGACATGCATTACTGTAGATGCACATTGGTGACCAATTACCTCTCCCTCAATTACACACAAAATCTTCGACTTATCATTGGAGGATGCTCCCAGGGAGGAGTTGGTTCTTGGAGCAGCACCACCAGTGCTTCCGGTACCACCTGCAGCAGAGGGGGGCATCCAAGCCCAGATGGCACAAGTGCTGGCACAGCTGGGGCAAGGTAAGCCTCCCCACCACAGTATGGAGGTAGTGAAGGTCCAGCATGCGAACTGTAATAAGTGGATGACAGTAGGAAAAGGGAAAGACTGCATTCCAGTTGGTTAGGGTTATCAAGGAAATCACAGCCCAAGTTTGCAAGAATGAGCCAGGCTGTTAATAAGAACTCTTGGAGGTTCATTGGGTTGCCTGAAGTTGAAACCAATCTTTAAGAGCACTTAAAATGTCCAAGCTTTATTTCCGGCAAGCCTTCCCTGACTTACTCACTTCCCAAAATAAAAGATAACCCCATCTGGCCATAGCTATTTTTACTATCTGCCTATCTTTTAGCTGTTTTAATTAATTTTAACTTGAATTTGTAATTTGATTTTCCCCCTGGCAAGACAACAAACTCTAAAGTTAACCAAATTTCAAAATATCAAGGAGAACTATTTTAAGATGGAAGTCAGATAGCACTTAACACTGGTTAAATTAGCCAAAATATATAAAGATCAACAAATATACAGCTGGAAATGTCAGAGCAATGTTGGATTGTGGCTCCACATGTGGTGGACCTGTCTGGCAATGGGAAAATTTTGGAAACAACTTCACAACACAATAATTTGTCCCAGAAATATATTTACTGAATATACTTTTTAAACTACTACTAGAAGACAGAAATAGATACTGGAGAACATTACTTTATATGATCTCTGTGGCTAGAATACATATAGCTCAAAAATGGAAAAAGGCAGAAAGTCCTTCAATGGACGAATGGATGTTCAGAACAATAGAAGCAACAGAAAACAGACAAACTAACATGTGCTATAGGCGGAGAACTTTTTGAAAATCACAAACAAGATTGGCAATTATTTTTAGAACACTGTTAAGAACCACTGGACTGGTGAGAATTGACTTAATAATGTTTAAGAAAATGAACACTCAAACAATAATGTATGATTTACTTCTTAGAATAAAAAAGCTAAGAAGTTTGAAGAAACATCAAATTATATGGATAAAGTGTAGAGATGCATCGCAGATACATTCCTACCAAATGGACAGAAAGAAAGGAAGAAGACAAGAATAGAAAAAAATAATACATAAATAATGTATGTAATAACTGAGAAGAATAACTGGAGGGCTGGGTGGGGAGATGGGAATTAATAGCAAATACAGAACATTGGGAATGATTATTGGATAAAGTATACAATATGCAAATATATGTAATGCTTCTCTTAAATTGTAATAATTTTTTTAGATAAAATGTCCCAGCTTTGCAAGGACTGATCTTTGCTGCAAGTAATGATGCTTGGCCCCTGCCAACAGCCCACACAAGTTAACAGCTGCCAGGACTGAAATCTATAAGCCCAAGGTGTATCTGAATAAATCACCAAATGTTCTCTAGACTTCTCCTGCAATGCAGTTTCCATTTCTCTTTCACTTCTGCCTGCTTTTTATAACAAACGAAGCCAAAGTGTTTCAAAGATGCAGAATAGCAGCCATCTTACGGTCAACAGGGATGGATGGATATGGAGGCTACTCACTGGGCGACTGTGAGTTGATTTTTCCTTTTTCGCCCCATCCTTGTAGGTTCCCATTTACTGCTCCCAAATTTGCTGTGTATGTATGTCAAGTACAAATACCCAATGAGACAAACAGCTTTGCTGCTTTAGTTTTCAAAACACTACCTACTGGTTTCTATTTATATATTTGCTTTCTGAAGTACTGGGCGCACTTTAATGCAGAACACAAGAAAAGTGATTGTGTTGCATCGGACAAAAGCCCTGCTTAGGTCCAGTTATCCTATTGTCCATCAACTCCACAAGAAGTTTATTAATGCAATTGTGGCCTCCCAAATCATTGCTTTAATTCAATTCCCCTTGAGGATTGTGTATAATATAACAATGTTGTATATAAAGCAGCAGTTCTTCTCCAGCTAACAGATCATAGGAGTTTATCATACGACGGAATTTGGGGGCATAATGCAATGGCAATCTGAACACAATCATGGGGTTTCGCGTTATTGTGTATGAGTGTATCTCACACAATTTCGGGCAAAAGGGAAGTCATTCCGAACACAATCATGGGGTTTCACATTATTGCGTATTAGAGTATCTCATGCAATTTTGGGCAACAGGGGGGTCATTTTCGGGAAATAGGAAGTCATTCTGAACGCATTCCAAATGCAATTAGAATTCACGTAAATTCGCTAAACTAGCGAATTTACATGAATGCGAATTGGCTCCATTCGAAATTGAGAGAAATTCCTCCCATGTGATAAACTCCATACTCCTTATAAGATTTGTGAAAACATTTCCATGGGATATATTTCCAATATTATTACAATTGTGTTTGAAGAAGGGATGTCTTTGAGTTATATAACTGGTAAAGAAAAAGATTTATTTAAGTCAACTCTTAGGACACCAATATTTTATGTTCTTCCTAATGGCATGAATCCACCTCCTCCAGGAGGTAAGATTAGAATGGGGCTTGATTTTAGAACCAGTATCACAATTTGTAGCCCAGTTTTGGAAACCATTCGTGCCTTCCTTGAGTCCCTATATTGGAAGAAAGGCGGGATATAAGAAAATAAAATAATAATAAAATTATACTTCATAAACAAACAAACAAGGCTGAATAAAGATATATAATAGGCATTATGGATGTAAGAGCATTATCATAACCCAAGATGAAGCCCTGGAAATAATACAATCTGCTCTGGAACAGAAGGAAATCAAGACTCCCAACACATTCCATGCTCATTTCATTAGAAATAGTATTAACCAAAATTACTTTAAAATTTAACAAAAACATTGTTGCACTATTACAGAGGTGACCCTGGCATGCCCATGGCTCCAAAGGATAATGTATCTGTAAACAAAACATTTTTTTTAAAAAAAGCAATAATTAATTTTAATAATGAGTACAAGGAAATGTTCATTTTTAGGCAAAGTATTTGGATGATATATTTTACCTTTTACATTCAGGGAAGTAATGATGATCTAAAATATTTTTGTAATACAATGAACTGGATTAACAGTAACAGACAATTTGAGTTTGAACAAAATAAAACAGAAATCCATTTTCTGGATCTAAAGATGATCAAAGTAAGGAATAATCCAATCAACTAATTACATCAAAAAATGTACAGATGTCAATATATACGTTGGACATGATAGTAATCATCTTAGAACTATGATGCATAATCTCCCCTATAGCCTAAAACACATTTGTTTTTATGAAGAAGTATTATAATAACATCCATAATATTGTCAAAACAATTGAGGGCAAAGGGTCACTCACAACATACAAAGTCTAATGCTTTAAGAAAAACAGTGGAGAGGCCCAGTTCAGTACTTTTAAACAAACAACAGAGACCAAAACAATCGGCTGCATTGCTCTCTCACATTTAATCGTATTATAAAAAATCTGGCTTCTCTGCCTGCCGAAAAGGACACCAGGCGCCGTTTAGTCTGATCTGTTACTGGGCTTTTTCCTGAGGGAGCCATGGGAGGAGAAGGAGGCATTGGTGTTGCTTTTACCTGGGGCAAAGCTGAAGCATCCAGTGAACGCTTCAAGGTCTGGTCGGTTGGAGAGTGCAGGTGGATGGTGCAGCTTTCTCTCAGATGCACAACTCGGAGATCATGAAGTGTTTGGGGGCAGCCTGGAAAGAGCTCCCAAAACCCCAGAAGTGGCCCTTCCTCTATGAGACTTTCCCTCAGATGCACAATGTGTTTGGGGGTGGCCTGGAAGGAGCCCCCGGAGCCCCAGAAGTGGCCGTTCCTCTATTAGGCTTTCCTTCAGTTGCACAACGTGGAGATCTTGAGGTATTTGGGGGTGGCTTGGAAGGAGCTCCTGGAGCTGCATCAATAGAAGTATAGCGTCTAGATCAAGGGAAGTAATAGTGCCACTCTATTCTGCTTCGGTCAGGCCTCACCTTGAATACTGTGTCCAGTTCTGGGCACCACAATTCAAAAAGGACATTGAGAAACTGAAGTGTGTCCCAAGGAAGTCCAGTATCCAGGGCACACAATGGATGGGGAGAGACAAGGGAGGACAAATGAACAGCCATCCCAGTCACTACCTGGTCCTTCCTCAAAGCTGAATGCATTCTCCATTTGCCTCTTCACGGTGGATTTTCCTCCTCAGTGTCCTTTGGCCATGAGCCCCAGGAATATCATGTCCAAATTAGATGCCTTCCCTGTGCCCAGGGTGCACCAGTTGTTAGAACCATCACCCAAAGGGAAGTCCAGTATCCAGGGCACGTGATGGACAAGGGAGATCAAATGAACAGCCATCAGTCACTAGTTCGTCCTTCCTCGGAGTCTAACGACTACTCCGTTTGCCTCTTCATAGTGGCTTCTCCTTCTTATTGTCCTCTGCCCGTGAGCCCCAGGAGTCTCTGGGATGCTGAACCATTTCCCCAGGAGCTTCTGGAACAGATAATTAAACAGAGAGTCTGTGAACATCTACAAGATAATTCCATAATCACAAAAAGTCAACATGGGTTTCAGAGAAACAAGTCATGCCAGGCAGATCTGATTTCTTGTTTTTGTTTTTTTAATAAAATTACCAGCTTAGTAGATGAAGGGAATGTTGTAGATGTAGCACCATAGATTTTGCAGTGGCACATTTCCTTTCATTGAGGAGGAGGAGAAACCCTTGCCCCACTGTGACTGCCGCCGCCACCAATCCCAATCCCCCTTCTTTTGAGCAAAGACCTTCCACCCCAAGAACATCCAAACAATAGAAACTGTAGCCATGACAGATGAGGAAGCCATGGATCCAAAATATGTGCGAGCGGCAAAATCCTCTAGGGAAGTATCTCACACATGCAATGAAAAGCTCCAGTCACATCCCCCTTTGACACAAGACTGAAAGGATCAATCATCAAACTGCATTCCAGACCAAGAAATGAAGACAAGGGAGGACAATGAACAGCCATCGCAGTCACTAGCTGCTCCTTCCTCAGAGCCTAATGAATACTCAATTTTTTCCTCTTCGTAGTGGCTTTTCCTCCTCAATGTCTTCTGGCTGTGAACCCCAGGCATTTTTGGGAAGCTGAACCATTTCCCCAGCCCCTATTTGTGGCACCTTCAGGTTGGGAAATAGACGATGCAGACAAATTCCTTTGGATTTGTACATCAAATATTCTGTTGCAGTTAATGTCAGTTGGTCTAAATCAGTTATAAATATATTTGAACACATGTATACTTGCCATTATGTTCCTGTTCACATTTCTTGAACTTAAAAGTTGACAACCTTTATTACTTTATGTAATGCACTTTACAATGCTCCTGACATATTTCAGCTTCCTGTTTTTTGATATTAAAGGCAGTCACTACCTGGTCCTTCCCCAGAGCCTAATGATTAATCCGTTTTTGCCTCTTCAGTGTGGCTTCCTCTCCTCAGTGTCTTCTGGCCATGAGGTCCATGGATTTCTGGGATGGTGAATAGTTTCCCCAGCAGCTTTCTGCGGCACCTTCCCATAACAAGAGGTTGGGAAACAGACAATGCAGATGAATTCCTTCAGATCTTCACATCAGATAAATTGTTGCAGTCTTCAGTGTGGAAGGCCAAGGCTAATGCCCTCTGACAGGAAGATGTATGTGGAAGTGAGGAAGAAAGATATATCACCTCTGGAGGAAGAGCACATGGGAAACTATCACAGCTTCAGCCCCAGGAAAAGACAAGACCAATTTTTCCAGATAAATGCTCTGATTCATCCAGCAATGTATCTGTTCCCTGCAACTGTCAACCTGAGTCATGTTCAGCAAGAGAGCCTGAGTCTGGAGAGAACATTCAAACTTCAGTCTGGGCTGTCCACCGAAGTTTTCTTCTCAAAATGACCACCTTCCAGCAAAGAAAAGATACACTTGGGGCTGGCTATAGGAAGTGTGCTGCAACAAAGGCCACCTGCTAGAGATGGCCAGTACATAAGATTTTAAAAACCTAATGATGTGGAGGCTTTCATCCAACTCAAAGGTCCATCCTGCTGGTGGTGATGCTTGCTTTATTTCTGAAATAATTTTTGTAGTGTTTTGCAATTTAGTGTTGTTTTAGTGTTTTGCAAGGAAATACAAATGAGCAGCCATCACAGTCACTAGCTGCTCCTTCCTCAGAGCCTAATGAATATTCCATTTTTGCCTCTTAATGGTAGCTTTCCCTTCTCAGTGTTCTTTGGCCATGAGTCCCAGGAGTTTCTGGGAAGCTGAATCATTTCCCCAGGAGCTTCTTGTGGCACCTTCCCATGGCACCTCAGGTTGGGAAATAGACGATGCAGACAAATTCCTTCAGATCTCCACATGGGATATTTCTGTACAGTCCTCAATGAGGAAGACGCCAGGACTACTGTCCTATGACAGGAATATGAATGTAGAAGTGAAGAAGAAAGATGCAAGACCTCTGGAGAAAGAGCACATGAGAAGCTATTGCAGGTTCAGTCCCAGGTCAAGAGAAAACCAGTCTTTCCAGAGAAACACCTTGGTTGATCTAGCGATGGATCTGTACCTTACAACTGTGAACCTGAGTCACATACAGAAAGAGCACTTGGTTTGGACAGAAGCACATTCCTACCAGAGTTTTTGCTTTTTTATTTCTGGAATATATAATTTTTCTAAAGTGTTTTGTATTTTAGTGGGTTTCTAGTATTTTGCAAGGGAGGAAAAATGAACAACCATCACAGTCACTAGCTGCTCATTCCTCGGAGCCTAATGAATACTCCGTTTTTGCCTCTTAATGGTGGCTTCCCCTCCTCCGTGTCCTCTGGCCGTTAGCTCTATGGATTTCTGGGAAGCTGAACCATTTCCCCAGCAGCTTTCTGCAGCACCTTCCCATAACAACAAGCTGGCAAAGAGACGATGCAGACAGATTCTTTCAGATCTGCACCTTGGATATTCTGTTGCAGTCCTCAATGAGGAAGGGGACAAGGCTGCTGCCTCCTGACAAGAAAATGTACCTGGAAGTGAGGAAGAAAGACATATCACCTCTGGAGGAAGAGCACATGGGAAAGTATCACAGCTTCAGCCACAGGCCAAGAAAAGACGATTTTTTTCCGGAGAAAGGCTCTGATTCATCCAGCGATGGATCCTGAGCCCTGCGACTGTCAACCTGAGTCTGGAAAGAACATTCAAACTTCAGTCTGGGCTGTTCACCAGAGTTTTCTTCTCAAAATGGCCACCTCCCACCAAAGAAAAGATACACCTGGGGCTGGATCTAGGAGGTGTGAGGCAACAAAGACCAGCTACTAAGGTGGCCAGTACACAAGATTTTAAAGAAGGCTGCCTAATGATGTCGAGGCTTGCATCCAACCCAAAGGCCCATCCTCCTAATGGTGATGATTGCTTTTTTATTTCTGGAATATATAATTTTTCTAAAGTGTTTTGTATTTTAGTGGGTTTCTAGTATTTTGCAAGGGAGGAAAAATGAACAACCATCACAGTCACTAGCTGCTCATTCCTCGGAGCCTAATGAATACTCCGTTTTTGCTTCCCCTCCTCCGTGTCCTCTGGCCGTTAGCTCTATGGCTTTCTGGGAAGCTGAACCATTTCCCCAGCAGCTTTCTGCAGCACCTTCCCATAACAACAAGCTGGTAAACAGACGATGGAGACAAATTCTTTCAGATCTGCACCTTGGATATTCTGTTGCAATCCTCAATGAGGAAGGGGCCAAGGCTGCTGCCTCCTGACAAGAAAATGTACCTGGAAGTGAGGAAGAAAGACATATCACCTCTGGAGGAAGAGCACATGGGAAAATATTACAGCTTCAGCCACAGGCCAAGAAAAGATGGTTTTTTTCCGGTGAAAGGCTTTGATTCATCCAGCGATGGACCCTGAGCCCTGCGACTGTCAACCTGAGTCACGTTCAGCAAGAGAGCCTGAGTCTGCAAAGAACATTCAAACATCAGTCTGGGCTGTTCCCCAGAGTTTTCTTCTCAAAATGACCACCTCTCACCAAAGAAAAGATACACTTGGGGCTGGCTCTAGGTGTGCTGCAACAAAGGCCACCTACTAGAGGTGACCAGTACCCACGTTTTTAAATAAGGCTGGCCTAATGATGTGGAGCCTAGCATCCAACCCGAAGGTCTATCCTCCTGGTGGTGATGCTTCCTTTTTTATTTCTGAAATATTTTTTTTGCAGTGTTTTGCAATTTAGTGGTGTTTTAGTGTTTTGCAAGGAACGGTAAATGAAAAGCCATTGCAGTCACTATCTGGTCCTTCTTCGGAGTCTAATGAATGCTCTATTTGCCCCTCAATGGTGGCTTTCCTCTTCAATGTCCGCTGGCCATCAGCCCCAGGAGTTTCTGGGAAGCTGAAACATTTCCCCAGGAGTTTCCTGTGGCACCTTCCCATAGCGTTTCAGGTGCAGAAGAGGCCAAGGTTACTGCCCTCTGACAGGAAGATCTATGTGGAAGTGAAGAAGAAAGATGTATCATCTCAGGAGGAAGGGCTCATGAGAAACTGTTGTAGCTTCAGTCCCAGGTTGAGACAAGACCAGTCTTACCAGAGAAAGGCTTTGGTCCATCCCGCAATGGCTCTGTACCCTGCTACTGTCAACCTGAGTCACATGCAGAAATATCGATGGTTTAGAGAGAAGCACATTCCAACCAGAGTCTTGGCCATCAGTCAGAGAATTCATGAGTTCTTCTCAAAATGGCCACCTCCCATCAAAGAAAAGGCACACCTGGGGCTGGCTCTAGAGCTGACCAATACCCAAGTTTTAAATAAACCTGGCCTAATCATGTAAAGGCTAGCATCCAAGCCAAAGGCCCATCCTCCTGATGATAACACTTGTTGTTGTTGTTGTTTTTAATAATTAAATAAAAAATATTTTAGTGTTTTTCAATTTAGTGTTTTTTTAGTCTTTTGCAAGGGAGGTCAAATTAAAAGCCATTGCAGTCACTAGCTCGTCCTTCCTCAGAGCCTAATGAATACTCCGTTTTTGCCTCTCAATGGTGGCTTCTTCTCCTCTGTGTCCTCTGGCCGTGAGGTCTATTGATTTCTGGGAATCTGAACCATTTCCCCAGGAGTTTTCTTTGGCACTTTCCCAAAGCACCTCAGGTTGGGAAACAGACGATTCAGACAAATGCCTTCAATCTGCACATAGGATATTCAGCTGCAGTCCTCAGTGAGGAAGACGCCAAGGGTACTGCAGAAGGACGTATCACCTCTGGAGGAAGAGCACATGAGAAGCTATTGCAGGCTCACTCCTAGGGTGAGAGAAGACCAGTATGTCCAGAGAAATGCTCTGGTTCTTCCAGTGATGGCTCTGTACCCTGCAACTGTCAACCTGAGTCACAGCAGCAAGAGTGCTTGAGCACTGACAGAAGCACATTCCAACTGGAGTCTTGGCCATCAGCCAGAGAATTCATGAGTTCTTCTCAAAATGGCCACCTCCCATCAAAGAAAAGATATACCTGGGGCTGGCTCTAGGAAGTGTGCTGCAACAACGGCCACCTACTAGAGCTGGCCAGTACACAAGTTTTTAAAGAAGGCTAGCTTAATGATGTGGAGGCTATCATCCAACCCAAAGTCCCATCCAGCTGATGATGATGCTTACTTCTTCCTCAGAGCCTAATGATTACACCATTTTTTGCTTCTTCGTAGTGGCTTTTCCTCCTCAGTGTCTTCTGGCTGTGAACCCCAAGCGTTTTGGGGAAGCTGAATGGTTTCCCCAGCCCCTACTTGTGGCACCTTCAGGTTGGGAAATAGACGATGAAGACAAATTCCTTCAGATTTGCACATCAGATATTCTGTTGCAGTCCTCAATGAGGAAAAGGCCAAGGCTACAGGAAGATAGATGTCTGTGGAACTGAAGAAGAAAGACGCATCATCTCAGGAGGAAGAGCAAATGAGAAGCTATCACAGCTTCAGTCCCAGGCTGAGACAAGACCAGTCTTTCCAGACAAATGCTCTGAGTCACACAGCAGCAAGAGCGGTCAAGTCTGAGAGAAGCACATAAGGTGAGTTTGGGCCATCAACCAAAGAATGCATGAGTTCTTCTCAAAATGACCAGCTCCCATCAAAGAAAAGATACACCTGGGGCTGGCTCTAGGTGGTGCGTGGCAACAAAAGCCAGGTACTACAGCTGGCCAGTACCCAAGATTTTAAAGAACGCTAGCTTAATGATGTGGAGGCTATCACCCAACCCAAAGGTCCATCCAGCTCATGATGATGATGCTTACTTTTTATTATTTTTTTAGCCTTTTGCAATTTAGCGTTTTGTTAGTGTTTTGCAAGGGAGGTAGCCATCCCAGTCACTAGCTGCTCCTTCCTCAGAGCCTAATGAATACTCTGTTTTTGCCTCTTCATGGTGGCTTCCCCTCCTCAGTGTTCTTTGGCCATGAGTCCCAGGAGTTTCGGGGAAGCTGAACCATTTCCCCAGGACCTTCCTGTGGCACCTTCCCAAAGGACCTCAGGTTGAGGAACAAACGATGCAGACAAATTCATTCAGATCTGCACCTTGAATGCAGTCCTCAGTGCAAAAGAGGCTACTGCTGCCTTCTGACAGGAAGATGTCCATGGAAGTAAAGAAGAAAGACGCATCACCTCTGGAGGAAGGACACACGAGAAGCTGTTGTAGCTTCAGTTCGAGGCCCGAGAAAAGACCAGTCTTTCCAGAGAAAAGTTCTGGTGTGTCCAGCAACGATGACTGTCAACATTCAGCAAGAGCACTTGATTCTGTTAACAATATTTTTTGCATTTTTTGCAATTTAAAAAATAGTTCTATATCTTGTAGCAGAACATTTCCTCTTCTTGAGCCTGCCAGAGGAGGAGGAGGAGGAGCCCTTGTCCCCATGCCCATTGCCAATCCTGATCCCCCTTCTTCCAAGCGAAAACCCTGCTAACATCCAAATGGTCCCCCCTCCTGGTAACTAACATCGTAGCAGCAGCAATGAACGACGAGAAAGCCATGGATCCAAAATATGTACAAAAACTTAACATATTCTACAGAAGTATCTCATACATGCAATGAAAATCACATTCCCCTTTGTTACAAGACTGAAAGGATCCATCAGCAATCTGCATTCCAAACCAAGGAAAGAAGACAAGGGAGGACAAATGAACAGCCATCGCAGTCACTAGCTGCTCCTTCCTCAGAGCCTAATGAATACTCTGCTTTTGTCTCTTCATGGTGGCTTCCCCTCCTCAGTGTTCTTTGGCCATGAGTCCCAGGAGTTTCGGGGAAGCTGAACCATTTCCCCAGGATTTTCCTATGGCACCTTCCCAAAGCACCTCAGGTTGAGGAACAAACGATGCAGACGAATTCATTCAGATCTGCACCTTCGATGCAGTCCTCAGTGCGAAAGAGGCCAAGGCTACTGCTGTCTTCTGACAGGAAGATGTCCATGGAAGTAAAGAAGAAAGACGCATCCCAAGTCCGAGACAAGACCAGTCTTTCCAGAGAAAAGGTCTGGTGTGTCCAGCAATGACGACTGTCAACCTGCAACTGTCATTCTGAGTCACATTCAGCAAGAGCACTTGATTTTCTTAACAATATTTCTTGCATTTTTTGCAATTTAAAAAATAGTACTATATGTCTTGTGGCAGAACATTTCCTCTTCTTCTTGAGCCTGGCAGAGGAGGAGGAGGAGCTCTTGTCCCCATGCCCACCACCGATTCCGATACCCCTTCTTCCAAGTGAAAACCCCGATAATTACGTTAACACCATAACAGCAGCAATGAAAGACAAGAAAGCCATGGATCAAAAATATGTGCAAAAGCCAAAATCTTCTACAGAAGTATCTCATACATGCAATGAAAAGCTCCAATCACTTACAAGACTGAAAAGATCCATCAGCAATCTGCATTCCAGACCAAGGAAAGAAGACAAGGGAGGACAAATGAACAGCCATCGCAGTCACTAGCTGCTCCTTCCTCAGAGCCTAATGATTACTCCATTTTTTGCCTCTTCGTAGTGGCTTTTCCTCCTCAATGTCTTCTGGCTGTGAACCCCAAGCATTTTTGGGAAACTGAATCGTTTCCCCAGCCCCTACTTGTGGCACCTTCAGGTTGGGAAATAGACGATGAAGACAAATTCCTTCAGATTTGCACATCAGATATTCTGTTGCAGTCCTCAATGAGGAAAAGGCCAAGGCTACAGGAAGATAGATGTCTGTGGAACTGAAGAAGAAAGACGCATCATCTCAGGAGGAAGAGCAAATGAGAAGCTATCACAGCTTCAGTCCCAGGCTGAGACAAGACCAGTCTTTCCAGACAAATGCTCTGAGTCACACAGCAGCAAGAGCGGTCAAGTCTGAGAGAAGCACATAAGGTGAGTTTGGGCCATCAACCAAAGAATGCATGAGTTCTTCTCAAAATGACCAGCTCCCATCAAAGAAAAGATACACCTGGGGCTGGCTCTAGGAGATGCGTGGCAACAAAGGACAGATACTAGAGCTGGCCAGTACACAAGATTTTAAAGAAGGCTAGCTTAATGATGTGGAGGCTATCATCCAACCCAAAGGTTCATCTAGCTGATGATTAGGCTTACTTTTTTATTATTTTTTTAGCTTTTCGCAATTTAGCGTTTTGTTAGTGTTTTGCAAGGGAGGTAGCCATCACAGTCACTAGCTGCTCCTTCCTCAGAGCCTAATGAATACTCTGTTTTTGCCTCTTCATGGTTGCTTCCCCTCCTCAGTGTTCTTTGGCCATGAGTCCCAGGAGTTTCGGGGAAGCTGAACCATTTCCCCAGGATTTTCCTGTGGCACCTTCCCAAAGCACCTCAGATTGAGTAACAAACAATGCAGACGAATTCATTCAGATCTGCACCTTGAATGCAGTCCTCAGTGCGAAAGAGGCTAAGGCTACTGCTGCCTTCTGACAGGAAGATGTCCATGGAAGTAAAGAAGAAAGACGCATCACCTCTGGAGGAAGGACACACGAGAAGCTGTTGTAGCTTCAGTTCGAGGCCCGAGAAAAGACCAGTCTTTCCAGAGAAAAGTTCTGGTGTGTCCAGCAACGATGACTGTCAACATTCAGCAAGAGCACTTGATTCTGTTAACAATATTTTTTGCATATTTTGCAATTTAAAAAATAGTTCTATGTCTTGTAGCAGAACATTTCCTCTTCTTGAGCCTGCCAGAGGAGGAGGAGGAGGAGCCCTTGTCCCCATGCCCATTGCCAATCCCGATCCGCCTTCTTCCAAGCGAAAACCCTGCTAACATCCAAATGGTCCCCCTCCTGGTAACTAACACCGTAACAGCAGCAATGAAAGACGAGAAACCCATGGATCCAAAATATGTGCAAAAGCCAAAATCTTCTACAGAAGTATCTCATACATGCAATGAAAAGCTCCAATCACGTCCCCCTTTGTTACAAGACTGAAAGGATCCATCAGCAATCTGCATTCCAGACCAAGGAAAGAAGACAAGGGAGGACAAATGAACAGCCATCGCAGTCACTAGCTGCTCCTTCCTCAGAGCCTAATGAATACTGTTTTTGCCTCTTCATGGTGGCTTCCCCTCCTCAGTGTTCTCTGGCCATGAGTCCCAGGAGTTTCGGGGAAGCTGAACCATTTCCCCAGGATTTTCCTGTGGCACCTTCCCAGAGCACCTCAGGTTGAGGAACAAACGATGCAGACGAATTCATTCAGATCTGCACCTTGGATGCAGTCCTCAGTGCGAAAGAGGCCAAGGCTACTGCTGCCTTCTGACAGGAAGATGTCCATGGAAGTAAAGAAGAAAGATGCATCACCTCTGGAGGAAGGACACATGAGAAGCTGTTGTAGCTTCGGTCCCAGGCCCGAGACAAGACCAGTCTTTCCAGAGAAAAGTTCTGGTGTGTCCAGCAATGATGACTGTCAGCATTCAGCAAGAGCACTTGATTTTGTTAACAATATTTTTTGGATTTTTTTGCAATTTAAAAAATAGCACTATATGTCTTGTGGCAGAACATTTCCTCTTCTTGAGGCTGCCAGAGGAGGTGAAGGTGGAGGAGGAGCCCTTGTCCCCATGCTCATCACCGATTCCGATCCCCCTTCTTCCAAGTGTTACTAGAGCTGGCCAATACCCAAGTTTTAAATAAGGCTGGCCTAATGATGTAGAGGTTAGCATCCAAGCCAAAAGCCCATGCTCCTGATGGAAAGATGCATCATCTCAGGAGAAAGAGCACATGAGAAACTAGCACAGCTTCAGTCCCAAGCTGAGACAAGACCAGGCTTTCCAAAGAAATGCTCTGGTTCATCCAGGGATGGATCTCTACCCTGCGACTGTCAGGCTGAGTTATCTGAAGCAAGAGCGCTTGAGTCTGGAGAGAAGCACATTCCAACCTGAGTCTGGGCCTTCAACCAGAGAATGCATGAATTCTTCTCAAAATGGCCACCTCCCCCCAAATAAAAGATTCCCTTGGCGCTGGGTCTAGGAGGTGTGCTGCAACAAAGGCCACCTACTACAGGTAGCCAGTACCTAAGTTTTAAAGAAGGCTAGCATGTTCTTCTGATGCTGATGCTTCCTTTTTTATTTCTGCAGTAAAGGTTTTCAGGGTCCCAAGGAAGGAAAACAGTAGGGAGGAAAAATCATTGGGGTGGGGTCTAATGAGTCAGGGACACAAGAGGATGAACAGGGAAAGGCGTCCGGGACTTTAGATACGGGGAGGTAGGTCTTTGGCAGCCAGAAGAAGGGCCAGAGAGACAAGAGCCCTCCAAAGTCCAAGGCCCGGGAGGACCCTGGAAACTCCACATCCCAAGCCACGAGGGGAAGAGACTTTGGGCTTAGGAGCAGAGACAGAACGCAAGCAAGGAACTCAGGGAGCTGAAGGGTAAGGTCCCAGGGAGCAGCCTATAGAAGGAAAGCTACATGTGCCCAGCCCCAAGAAGGGCTCACTAAGCCCCAGGCCCTTGGAGGACTCTCCCCTTGCGGCTGCCAGGAGCCTGGTGCCTTAAGGAGAGGAGGGGGAGGAGGGGCTGGTGAGAGCTGCCTCCCCTTATTACCCTTCCTGACCCTGAGGGACGCCAGAGCTTTCTCCCTCCCAAGCCACTGGAGGACATTTTCCATCAGGAACTGCGGGATGCCGGTGAGAGCGGTGCTCCCTATAAAAGCCGGCTCGCCAGGCCCCGTGAAGAGGCCAACGCCAGTGCACACCATCGCGCCGCAGCCAGAGCGCCAGCGCCGGAACTGCGCACCTGCGCAGCAGCGGAGACCTTGGGGGTGGGGCGACACTGTTGATGCCCTAGTTAACACCTGGGATACGGATCTCTCTAGGGCTATATACAGTATCGCTCCCAAGCGCCCTCTCAGGCCTGCTTCCAAAAGGAAGCCCTGGTACACGGAAGATCTCCGGGCCAGGAAGCGGGTTCTGCGACGGCTAGAGCGCACCTGGCGGAAACACCAGCATTTATCCAACAAGGCTCTCCTACTTTTGGAGGACTATGGAGAGGCGATACGAGCACCTAAGAATTCTTTCTATGCTGCTCGTATCGCGTCCGCGGAGTCGCGTCCAGCAGAGTTGTTCAGGGTAGTGAGGGAGCTAACTCAGCTCCCTCCTGCCCTGAACCAGATCCTTGAACCCACTAAGGCCTGCTGCGACCAACTTAACAACTTCTTCGCAGATAAAATCTCTCGGATAAACGAAGGTCTGGACGCCAGTATTGAAGCAGAATCCAGAGTAGAGGCGTCCAGAGCAACCGTGGACTCGGTTGTACTGGATCAGTTTGAATCTGTTAGTACTGAGGATGTGGACAAGATCCTTAGAAGCGTTAGGAAAACAACTTGCTCCCTCGATCCCTGTCCCTCATGGCTAGTGGCACAGGGGGGACCGGTTGTAACTTCATTGCTGCACCGGATTATAAGTACATCATTGAGGGAGGGACAGTTTCCTGAACAACTTAAATTGGCCATAGTAAAACCTATACTGAAAAAGCCCTCCCTCGACCCCCTGGTATACAATAATTATCGGCCAGTCTCGCTACTGCCATTTTTAGGGAAGGTGATCGAGAGGGCAGTTGCAATCCAGCTTCAATCGATCTTGGATGAAACGGATTATCTAGAGCCATTTCAAACCGGTTTTCGGGCAGGCTACGGGGTTGAGACTGCCATGGTCGCCCTGGTCGATGATCTCCGTCTGGGCATCGACAGGGGTAGCGTGTCCCTGCTGGTGCTCTTGGACATCTCAGCGGCTTTCGATACCATTGACCATGGTATCCTTCTGGAGCGCCTGGCAGAGGTGGGAATCGGAGGCACTGCGCTCCAGTGGTTCCGATCCTACCTCTCTGGGAGGTTCCAGATGGTGCAGCTGGGAGACGTTAGTTCTGATTGGAAAGCCCTAAAATATGGGGTCCCCCAAGGAGCTATTCTGTCTCCCATGCGTTTTAACATTTACATGAAACCGCTGGGAGAGATCATCCGGAGGCATGGGGTTATCAGTACGCTGATGACACCCAATTAGTCTTCTCTATGTCTCCGACTGATGCAGTGACCAGGGAAGGCGTCGCTCCTCTTGTGGCCTGTCTGGAATCGGTAATGGACTGGATGGGGGAAAACAGACTCAGCCTGAATCCAGAGAAAACGGAAGTGCTTGTGATAGGTCCTCCCGGCCCAAGGATGGAGGTGGTTCCACCTGTCCTGGACGGGCTCACGCTTCCCGTAAAGGACACTGTACGCAGCTTGGGGGTGCTTCTTGATCCATCGCTCCACCTCACATCTCAGGTGGATGCGACGGTCAGGAGCACCTGTTTTCAGCTTCGGCTGTTACGCCAACTGCGTCCCTACTTGGACCGGAGGGACCTTGAAACAGTAGTACACGCTCTGGTAACCTCTCGGTTGAATTTCTGCAATGCGCTTTACATGGGGCAGCCTTTGTATCACACTCGGAAGCTACAATTAGTACAGAATATGGCAGCTCGGTTGGTCACTGGTGCACCCAGGACCTACCATATAACACCGATTTTGAAAGACCTTCATTGGCTGCCTATTCGCTTCCGGGCTCAGTACAAAGTGCTGGTTATCACCTATAAAGCCCTAAATGACTTGGGCCCAGAGTACCTAAAGGACCGTCTCTCCCCACATAATCCGCCCCGCACACTTAGATCAAGCGGGCAATATCTATTAAGAGTTCCAGAGACTAGACTTTCAACCACAGCTAGACGAGCGTTTTCTATATCCGCCCCCGAGTCTCTGGAACTCGCTGCCCATAGAGCTCCGTCGGGCTGCCTCTCTCACTCAATTTAAAAAGGAGCTGAAAACGCATTTATTTAAGCTCGCTTACCCTTGATTCTAATTTTTATTGTAACAGCCCTCCCGGATGATCCGTTGTAGTAGTACCATCAAACGTCAGCATTGGGTTATAATGTATTTATATAATTGTTCATTTTTATCATGTTGGAATGTTTTTAACTGTATACATGTTGTGCACCGCCCTGATCACAGGAAGGGCGGTATATAAATAATAATAATAATTATTATTATTATTATTATTATTCCAGCCTGAGAGGGATCCTGGTGGGACGCCTGAGGCCAAAGGTGGGAGTACTGGGTGGGAGTGATGTAGCAACAAAAGGGCTGGGTGAGAAAGGAAGTGGGACCAGAGGAAGATGTTGCCTTCCCTAGGAGCTGGGAGAAGAAGACGAGGCAAGGTTAAGCCTGTTTCAGTTCTATGTTACCTGGAGGTTGGGGCAAAGTTTGAGTTGTTACTGTAATTACGGGTTGGAAGGAAGAAGACATTGATGTATTAAAGATGTTGTATTGAAAGCCACGTGGTCTTGGATAGTATACTTCCATAGACAAGCAAGGAAGGATGGGGCCCCAGCCAAGCACAGAGGGGCCGTAAGTGGATTGTTGAAAAGGGATCCATCCAAAAGCAAAGGACACTTGCATGAATTTTCCCAGTGGCTCCAAGCCACTCTTCTAAAAAGGCAAGAATGTTATTCTGATATACTTTCAAAACTAATGTTTTCTTAAAGAAAGGGATTTTAAGTGGGTGCTCTGTACTTGTAAACGAGAATCACAGAATTGGAAGACACCACAAAGGCCACCCAGTCCAACCTCCTTCCGCCATGCAGGAACTCATCATCAAATCACCCCTGGCAAATGGCCATCCAGCCTCTGTTTAAAACTCTCCGAAGGAGGAGACTCCACCAGCCTCCAAGGGAGTGTCTTCCAATGCTGAATAGCTCTTTACGGTCAGGAAGTTCTCCCTAATATTCAATTCTATTTTGATGTTGACTTCTTGTGTGTATTTCAGCTGTATTTGTGATTGTTTCAATTTGTAAACTAGCCTCTATTCCAATCTTTGATAAAATAAGAAATATAAATAAAAGTGGTAATGTAACAATGGTGGCAGTGGTGACTACACTGTTATTTGTTTTATTTGACGGGATTTATTTAATTTATATCCTGACTCCCTCTCTCTCTAAAATGGGATTCAAGGTGGCAGCTGCTTCTGGTTTTGTAATGTGCTCCAGAAGTCTTCCAGAAAAAATAAATTTCTAACTTGAATTTAAAAAAATAAAAATCATGGTAAATATTTCAGAATAATTTATCACTGTTTCCCATTTTTAAAATGTTAGTAGCAACATTCCCAAAAATGTTGGAGCAATTACACTTACCAAAAATAACAAAGCAACTACCAGTCCATCCCACTCCCAATTTACCTTCTGACATCACTCTTTTCTTTGTTCTGTTTCAGGGCTCTGTTTGTTGTATTATACTAGTAGTTATAACACAAAATTTCAGTCAAAAGACATCTCTATTCGCAATCGGTATGGCGTTTTTCAGATTGACAGCCGAGACTGGTGTTATGACGGTTGTGTCTACTCAAGGAACCAGTGTCACATCAGATGCTCAAGTAAGTGACTTGTAAGCAATGACCTAAGTACACCAAGGCACTTACATTTAGTGATGTGAATTTATTTCTTTATTCTTACTGCCCTGAAAGGGGGCAGGAGATGCTATTATTCTTGCTCCTCTGTGGAGAACAAGATGTTTTAACTCTGACCAGAGCTTGGATGGCCATCTGTCGGGGATCCTTTGACCGAGAGCTCATGCATGGCAGCAGGTTGGACTGGATGGCCGTCGTGGCCTCTTCCAACTCTTCTATGATTCTGTGACATCCCTTCCAATATTTCAACATGGCTCAACATGGCTATCGTATCACCCCTAACCTTCTCTCCCCCAGGCTAAGCATACTCAGTTCCCCCAGCCTTGCCTCATTGGACTTGGTGCTTTCCAAATCTTCCACCCTTTTGTCCAGTTTGTCCACATCTTTCTTGTGGTGCCCAGAACTCGACACAGTATTTATTCCTGGTGGGACCTGAGCAAAGTAGAGGAGAACTACCAATAATGTTACTTCCCTCAGTCTAGACACTAAACATCTATTGACAGAGCATAGAATCACATTGGCTTTTTCAGAAGCCGCATCACACTGTTGACTCATGTTCAGTTTGTGGTCAACTAGGACTCCTAGATGTCTTTCACATCTCCTGGCCTCGTGCCAGGTCTCTCCCATCCTATATCTGTGCATTTCATTTTTTCTTTCTAAGTGCAATATCTTACATTTCTCTCTGTTGACATTCATTTTGTTAGTTCCAGTCCAGCTTTCTAATCTATTAAGGTCATTTTGATTTTTGATCCTGTCCTCTGGGGTCCTATATAGGAGACCAATTTACCAAAATCAGAACAAGGCACCTTCTGCCTTTGGAAAAAATCTGTTGTATAATGTCAAACACTATGGGGAAGGGGGCTGCATCTTATTGAAACTTGAAGTTATAATAAAATAATAATAAAATTTTATTTATAGCCCACTCCTCTGTATCCAATCAGATACTATAATAAAGTTCCTTTATTGTTTCAAATATTATTATTTAAAATGAAATGTGAAGTTCCTTTATTATTTAATTATTTAAACTTGCTTCAATATGTTTATGAAAATCTCTATTCCTAGAGGATCTCTAGCAGAAAAACAAAAGGTGTCTTGGGAATCTGGTGGGGTTTGAGGGCCACCCAAATATTCTTTGAAGGGGACATGGTCTCAGAGACATTATTTGCCCACACCAGCTCTCACGTCTCCTGTTACCATTTTGCTTCTCTTTTCCTTGAGAAATCAACAACATCATTCTGTACCAACCAAGCAATAGAGCCAGGCTGCCACTGAGATACCCAACAGGTCTCTCCATCAAGTGTAGTATATCAATAACTCTTTTATCTCGCACCAAGATGCATTTTAGGAATAATTATTGTCTAGCAAAGAAAAGTTACATCAACGTCTGGGTCGCCTTTTTGGTCAAATGTTTTGTTTCTTTCTTTTTTGGAAGATGAGAGGATTCTGAAGGGAGGCGGATATCACATCTGCAGCCATGGCTCCAAATCAGCAAATGGCTCCAAAATCAGTCATACATAGTTTAAAAAATGGAGGTTAGGGGCCTTTGGGGATCTCAAGAGTCACACCTTGGGGTCCCAAGCCTTACATGGGCTTGGTTTTGCCCATCAACGGTACCCAAGGAACAAGGGAAGGTTGGCTCTTTTGGGCGACGGATTTTTCAAGGGAACATATAAAGACTAGGATTGATGCCTGAGTGGTATTTGTAAGACCTTGGTCCTATTGTGAATTCAGGGTGATACAAAAGTTGTTTTTTATCAAAATAAGCAAGCCCTACTAATGTGTTGTGTTAAACTTTTGGCAGAGCTGACAAACGATGAACTCTTGGATGATATTAGATGTGCAAAACAAATTGTCATGACAAAAGACGATATATACTACTGGTGAGTCAACACAATTTGAGAAGTTCTCTGCTTGCAAAGTTTAGGAGTTGCTATGGGAAGAACATACGAAAACACAGCAAAGCTTCACCAGGTTTAGCATGCAGCTTTTTACAGGGGCCAACAAGATGCCTTCAGGAAGTCCCCAAGTCCACGATGAGAACATCCTACTCTTACTGGAGCTGTGTATTAATTACCTAGAGTCACCCACTAACAGAGGGATCCAAAATACATCATCCCTGCTCACGTTCAGGCTACACAACATTATATTTAGGGGTGGAACAGGCGGGCAGGAAAAAGTGGCTGGATCCTACATTTTCCGGAAGGAGATTGAAATCCCACTGTCTGCACTGGCTGCTCTCAAGGTGGTCCTAACGCCCATGGCTCAACTGCATAGTGTGGGATCAAGCTGGTCAGCTGGGTACTTTATTTTGTCTTTTCTCTAGCATGCATACGCACTGTTGTAAACACACCACCATCAACTGCCTGCTGCCTAGATGCTGTCCCATTGCATAGCCACTACCCCTTTGATCAGCCACACAGTTGTGCCTGGGATCCTGCACCGGTACAGAGAGTCGGAGCATTGGTGTGCCAAGTAAAACATTGGCAATGAGCAATCATGCCCCCTTCACCCATTGCCCTCTCTTGAATGGTCTGGTTTGTATATGTTTTATGTATAGTCCTTGGAGGTGACATACTTTCACTTTTTTTCATCCAAAAAAGACACCATCCAAGCCCTCCCTGGGACAGATGGCCCTCCGGACTCTGCTTAAAAACCTCCAACTAAGGAGACTCCACCACAATCTCCAAGAAAATGTCTTCCGCTGTCAAACAGCTCTGTTAGGGAACTCTTCCTGACGTTGAGGTGGAGTCTCAATATTAGCATTGCCACCGGCTCCATCCTTTTTAATGTGCTCCTTGGAACTAGAGGGTTGGGGTTAGCATGGAGCGCTCCTTCATAGCCTCTCTGGCATTGGGGGTTTTTTATATGCAGGATCAAAGGTGTGCATTTTCCAGGCTAAGTTGGAATATCCTGGCTTCTTTTTGCTCCGGTTTTTAGCCCCAGGGTGCAGCTTCAACCCAGTTTCTGCTTGCTTTGGAGGAGTGCGTCATCTAAATACCCACCTTCAAAGTGGGAGGAAACTGCTTTATCTGGCCCATCTGTTTTCAACCCTTTTGATTCTACTTTAACTATTTCCTACAGAACCCTGGGATTTGCAGTTTGATGGGTTACTAAAGCTCTCTGGCTGAACCTACAAACCCTAGGATTGCATAGGATGTAGCCATAGAAATTACAGAGCAATGGAGTGCTATAATTGTATACTGGAAGACCTGTTTAGTAGTGAAACTGACTACCTTGGAGGGTGGTGGCATCACAAATCCTTTAGTTGTGCATTTCTATACGGCAGAGGATTAGACTGCATGACTCCTGTGACCTTTACTGACTCTTGAGATGCTATGATTTTGTTCTATGATTCTTCCAAGTGTGATCCTATGATAATTTTGGGGTGGGTGGGGTAGGATTTTTATTTGGGGCCAATGTCCTAATGTGCCCTACTCTGTAACTGCCCCAGCCACTGCACACCACAGTTCAAATTGTGCTTTGGGGGGCTAAGTTTTGTACACATCTCCTTAAACAAACAGAGGAGTTTATCACACGAAGGGAATTGGAAGTATAATCCAATAGCAATCTGAATGCAATCATGGGTTTTTGCGGGATCTCGCGAAAGCTCATCACACACATTTTTGGGCGAAGGGAAGTCCAAGTATCTTATTAGAGGAGCGGGCTATAAATAAATTTTATTATTTATTATTATTATCCTTCCGAACACAATCATGGGGTTTCGCGTGATTGCGTGAGAAACTATCACACGCAATTTCGGGCACTGGGAGGCAATTTCGGGCAGTTCTGAAAGCAATGCAGTGTCAATACGCAATCAAGTAAATTCGCTGAACTAGCGAATTTACTCAATTCCGAACTGGCCTCACTTCCAACTTTCAAACTGAGAGAAATTCCTCCCATGTGATAAACTCCTAAGCCTGTTTTAGCAGGTAGACACACCTGAACCGTAGGTAAACTTCCATTTTTGTCTGACTTCTAGGCCTGCATGGAGAGACTCCTGTGATGGATATGACAACTCGAAATGGAAAAAAAGATGTTAAGTCATCTTAAGTTCTAGAATGCCATCTAGAACTCCTCATGTCTCTGCTGATACTCGCTGCCTGCAATCACAATTTAGCATGGATTTCCCACATAGAGATAAGCACACACACACAAAAAATACACTGTTTTAACCCCTTGTAGTCTTTGCAAACCTTGACTGAGAACATAAGGAAAACTTTATATATATATATATATATATATATATATTCCAGAAAGGCCAGGATGAAAACCATCCATTCATCACTATGACATTTGGGCAGCACTGGGGGACTTTTTTCTGAACATTGTTTGTGTAAAACCTAACATCTTTGTGCAGAAAAAGAGATGTTTATACAAAATACAGTTCTCACCCAGTCTACAAAGAAGCACCAAACTGGTGAGCTCCTTTTCTCCCAGTTCTATTTACAGAAATTAATAATGGTTATTACCCTCCCAAACGGAGTATCAGTATTGTTGTCCCTATATTCAAAAAAGGTGACCCAAGTGACCCAGCCAATTTTTGCCCCATCAGTCTGTTGGACATTTCTTCCAAAATATATAGCAAATATCTATCAAAAAATATTAATGATTGGATGGAATCTAATGAGATAATAGCAGAAGAACAGGCGGGTTTTCGACTGGCCAATCAGTGGAGCAGTATCAGGAGTGCAAGAACCATCCAAGTAACAGAGGTCTTTAAGGAGGCCTCTGAGGCCATGTGGCCCGAGTCTTTCCTTTGTGTGGCCTTGTGGGTCTTCTGTGTTTGGAAGCCCAGCTGTTGGGCCTGGGCCAAGAGAGCAGACTTTAAGGGATACAGTTTGAGCAAGGCAATGGGAGCCAGCTCTGCACATCCAAAAACCCATGAAGGACTGCAGATCCCATCTCTGTGTGAGTAGTTTAGGAAATGTGCTATTAGCTAGTGTCTCCAGGCCTTTGTTATGTTTTATCTTTTGGCTGGCCTGAAAGGAACACCTAATTGCTCTATTCTGTCTAGTTACTTTCTTTAAAAGCCCCATATACTTTCTTTAAAAGTTACTTTCTTTAAAAGTCCCATACACGTGCCTTTGCTCGGTTGCTGCTTGCTTAGCTTAGCAAGGGAAGAAAAGTCCCAGTGTGTGCTAAGGGGCCTTCATTGTAGATTCACTGAGTGGTGGCAGCTTGACTAGAGCAGTAGTTCCCAACCTATGGGTCGGGACCCATTTGGGGTCGAACAACCCTTTCACAGGGATCGCCTAAGACCACTGGAAGCACATATTAGCATGTAGCAATGGAAATAATTTTATGGTTTGGGATCACCACAACATGAGGAACTGTATTAAAAGGTTGCGGCATTGGGGAGGTTGGGAACCACCGGACTAGAGGATCTCAAGGGGTCTCATTCTGCTCACCAGGGAGGAGAAACCCAGGAGACTTTGGGGAGAATTAAAAGGATCCTTTGGGGTGAAGGGCCAAGAGCAAGGTGGCTGTTTGGCTGCTTGGGCCCCAGGGATCGTCATACTTTGTAGTTCTCACCCCAAAATGTTTTTCCTCCATTTTTACTCATTGACAAATGACCGCCTCTCCAAATCCTATCTAGCAGGAAGAAAACTTTTAGTTTTTAATTGTTTTATCACCCAAGAATGGCATCTACAGCCCAAAATTAACTGAAAAGGTAACTTGCTCTAATAAATTTTCCAAGGTATCACTGGTTCAAGAAACAAGGGTTTTTCACCATTATGTACCAAACAAATGGCTTTCAGGTCCAAGGAGGGTGATTCTTTAAACACAGATCTGTCAAGCTATGAGGGACAGCTTTGGGAGATAAATATATTTGGGCTGGAGAAGGTAAGATGGAGTAGCAGCAAAGTCATCATGAAATATTTGAAGGGATGCCATGCAGAAGATGGAAGAGGCTTGTTTTTTGCAGCACCAGAAACCAGAACACAATACAGTGCATTAAAATGGCAAGAACAGAGATTCTACCTCAATATTAGGCTTTTAAAAAGCGACCAAGACGCATATTTTTTGGCAGGCCTTCCCGGATAGTAACTAATTTCCCACTGTTTGATGACCCCCCTCCTGCCCCCATCCAGCCGCCTACATGGGACTTGAAGGAATATGTAAATCTCGATTGTTTTAATTATGATTAGTTTAATACTGTTTTAAGGGGAGGGAGGTGGGGATATTGGAGGATTTTAACTGCATGTTTTTAACATGTTGTACCCCGCCCCGATTGCTCGCTCAGAGGGGTGGGTAAGAAATAAATATTAATATTAATATTAGTAAAACCTTCCCAATGGGGCACATGAGGCGGTTGGAGGTGATAGTTGTGTGAGGGAGGCATTGCGTTTGGTAATTTTGGTGCTCCATCCGACCGAGGCCAGGAAGAAACCTTTTAAAGAAAAAAAAGCGTAAGAAGAAGGCTTCAAAGGAGGCTTTACAGAAAAAAAGGAAAACTAAAGGCTTGCGGAAAACCCACCGTGTAAGATGCCAATTAAGTCAATGGCTTTGTCGTTTTCACAACAGCATTAACAAAAAACTTAGGAAACCTCAGTTTGATTATACCTTGGTAAACCAGAGATTCCTGATGGAAAGAGCAATGCAAGAGTGGGATTATGTACTCTGCACAATGAAAGTGTTGTGTGCCGCACATCAAGTTTCAGAGGGCACTTTGAAGTGTTGCCATCCTTGGTGAATTTGAAAGAGAAGAGTTTGTTTCTTCTTCTCTTTTAATTTTTTAAAGAAAAAGTTTACTGATTGTTAAAAACATACATGCAGTACTAAATATAACAAATACCAACCAAAAACACAGAACATCATATACAATTACACTACAATTGATATGCTTCATATATCAATCATCTATAAATCATACATACAACTGTTATACAACTCATTTAAATTCTTTATTTATCTTTCAACATTCCAACTTTTATACTCTTACTTGTTCATATCTTATCTTTTCCAGTATCTCTCTCTTTCCTCATTCTCTTCCCAATCATTCCTTACATTACTTCACACTGCTTTTTTCCTACCTTTTCCTTTCTTGTTCTTGAAAGGGAAGGGTTTCTTGAAGGGAAATTGAGGACAATAACTGGTAGCCCAGAGGGCAACCGTTGGGGGACAGATACAAACTGGTCCTCTGAGGATCTCCACTGGCTTGGAACCAGCTCAGGCCAATTACCCTCAGCCACAAATGCCCATAAATACCCCTGCAATCCTCCGCTGAACCCCAGGATGACGATGGTGGCCCAGAGCAGGATGCCTGCCTGGACTGCATACTGGACGACCGAGGAGGTGGGCATCCTCCTTGATGCCATTCACTGGAGACGCAGCCACAAGGAGGGTGATGGCCAGTACCAACCAGCCTAATTGGGGTACTTCCATCTAAGCTTCCCAGGCCCTCCAGCAGCAGGGCTTCAGAGGGACCCAGTGCCCGACCAAGTTCAAGGCACTGAAGGGGGTCTTCTTTGAAGTTCTGGAGGACTTTGGGGAGCATCCCCCGGTTAGAAAAAAAGCCACCCTTCTTCTATCAGCTGCATGACTTCTGGAAGGGGGGGATGCAGACAACCTGGAAGGTGACAAATGGCCTGTGTTACATGCCCACTTCCCCACATCAAGAGGAGCAGAGGCCATGGATTTATCATGTCCCTTATCACAGGGATGTGGTAATAGGGCAATCGGAGGGGAGCAGGGAACCATCCATCCAGGTCCGAGGAGGAGACCTCTGGCACTGAAGGGCAAGCAGAGGACCCAGCCACTCCAGAAGTGTTCCCTGCCATAACATAGTCTCAGTTCCTGTGTTAGTTTAACCTATTGTTGTTTTATATTATTGTTTTAATTTTAAATTGCATTAATTTGTAACTACTGTTTTTAGAATGCACTGTTGGATTAATGTCCCTTTAAGGAAATAAAACAATAATTATATGGCTGTAAATGGGAGAAAACACCAGGTTCCAGTCCTTTGTAATTAGCTATGTATATAAGGACTCTGAAACCCAGAGCAGGTGTGTGTTGAGGATAGTGGATTGGAGAGAAGAGTTGGTTTGGTGAGTTTCAATAGTGTGGATTGTAAACATGTCAGAGCTTTTGTTGCACATATTGCAACTGGAAGATAAAAGCCTCCAAGGACTTTGAAAGAAGTCAGATGTGCCTGTGCCTCATTTATCGTTGGTCAGTACTTCCTTGCCAAATATTGCATACTGAGTTGTGCTTCTGCACTCTGCTGTTTGTGAGCTACTATTGAGGTCAAGCATCTCAGACAGTGCTGGATGTTGGCACCTTTATTTGGGCCTAGTTTGTTTTTGTCACTGCACCCCTGCAGTACACAGAGGGGAGCCAACATATTTAACTAATATGATTACCATGTAATCAGGTTTACTGTGCAAATTTACTGCGCTTTATAAATGAAGTTTAATAATAGTAGTTGTGATGTCCTGCTAGGACTGCTCTTATCTCCTCCTGCTTTTTCTTTATTTTGATTTAGTCCCTAGAGTGTTAGTGTAGGAATTGCACTCTGTATTACTTGTGGGAGGAGTTTAGGGAACCCTCTGCCCTTTTGCAGCTTTTGGTTTGCCTCAGCCAAGCAAGCTTGGTTCTAGGTTGCAGTTTAGATAGATCAGCAGAGAGCTTGGTGCAAGCAGTTTTTTGGTGGCTGTTCTAGAGCCTGGGAGGTGGGAAAGGAATTCCTCACTGTTAGCCGAAGCAGTTACCTCACTGTTAAACCGAAGTAGTTACCACACTGTTAGCCGAAGTAGTTACCACACCATCGACAAGGAAGCTGAAAGACCTGGCACCAGCTTCGTAAAGTAGGAAATCAAGCCTGTTTGTTACCAGAGGGATGTCAACTTGAAGATTGTCGGAACTCTTAGCAGTAAAGTACCCTCTTTTCAAGTTTGCAGTGCTGGGGAGGAGAAGACCCTTTTGTTTTTGTCCTTTAAATAAAACTTCCCCCTTTGTTAACTCTGCATTCTGCTTCTAAGTATTTTTGGGTACTTCAAAGGTTTGGTTTCACCAGGGTACAGGCGGAGCACACCCACGTCTGCCACCATTTTAGTTGGGTGTGTCTTCATACAAACCACCTCTGCACAAATCCCAAGGCAATTCCCCAGTCCACTTATAGGCGAGGAAGGGGGTAGGCAATCACAGAATCAGAGTGTTGGAAGAGACCACAAGGGCCATCTAGTCCAACCCCCTGCCATGCAGGAACTCCCAATCAAAGCATCCCCGACAGATGGCCATCCAGCCTCTGCTTAAAGACCTCTAAGGAATCAAAATCAAGATGCTCTAGTAATGTGAAAACATGTGCAAATACACTCTATTCACATTATAACACAATTATTAGTTCACCACTCTTGCCCCTTACCAGGCGCCATCGCAAGCAGCCCCCGGAGTACAACCAGAAAAGAAATGGAATTAAAAATGTTGTGTTATTAGCCCAAAGAGTGAATTTGTAAATTTGCTAGTTTAGCGAATTCATGTGAATCCGTAATGACATTGCATTGCATTCAGATTGACTTTGCTGCACACAAAATTACGTGTGATGGTTTCTTGCACAATAACGTGAAACCCCATTATTGCATTCGGACTGGCATCGGATTAACCTTCCAATTTCCGTCGTCTGATAAACTCCTAAGTTGACAGTCATTAAGCCATGACTGTTAACTGATGCTAATAAGCTGGCATGAATGTAAAACTAAGAGCCAGTGTGGCATAGTGGTTTGAGTGTTGGATTATGACGACTGAAGACCAGCCTACAGGGCCATGAAACCATGATGTTGGGCTAGTCACATGCTCTCAGCCTACAAAAAGAAATTATGTGAGACGGTGACCCTCATCTTGTCTCTCGCAAACAGGGCAATGGCAATAACATAACAGAAGTCTCCAGAATGAAGGCAGGTTAACGCTTCAAGAGATTTATTTTAATCAAGCAAAACAGATGTCTGCGAGTACAGATGTGCGATACAAAGAGGTGGGGAACCAGCTGAATTTCATTATTTCACCTGAGGAAGGCAATTTCATTAGCTTTGCCTGTGATTTTTGATTATTTTCCCCTTAGGTCGTTCAGAAGATGAACCACACCAATGTGACCCAATTCACCGAGTCAAAGGCTTTTTCTAAATCAAAAAATATCAATCCCAATTTTTTATCTTTGTGTCTTTCATAATATTCAATTATATTCATGAAGTATCTTAAATTATCTTTCATATATCGACCTGGCTGGGTCACATTGGAAGAAATTGTAAAAAAAAAAAAAAAAAAATGGATCTAGGGGAAATGTTTCAAATGTGGATAAAAGAAATTTATAAGAATCAAAAGGCATATATATTAATAAATGGAGAAAGAACAAAGGCGGTCTCAATAGCTAGAGGTACGAGACAAGGATGTCCCTTGTCTCCATTAATATTTTTAATGGTAATTGAAATAGTTATTAAGAAAATTAGTGATGAAAATAGATTAAAAGGAATTAAACTGAAAAGTTACACATACAAAATTAAAGCTTATGCAGATGATTTGATAGTAAATTTAGAGAATCCAATTGAAAATATAGAATTACTAATGGAAATTATGAAAGAGTTTGGCGAGTTGACAGGATGTAAAATCAACAAATCAAAATCAGTTCTAATTACTAAAAATATGAACTTGAAAGAGGAAAAGGAAATTGAAGAAATAGTAGGGATTGAGATCAAGAAAAAAGTCAGGTATTTAGGCATAGATGTTACCAAAAAAACAATAGATTTATTCGAGAATAATTACACTAAAATATTGAAGGAAATTATACTTTGCTCAAAAGAGCTGGGAGCAGCCTGCTTAGCCTCGTTGAAACTCTCAATGAGACCAACCTCCTTTTGGACTCCACAGCCATAGGCTTATGCGCTCCTCAACCAGGAGGAATATTTACATGTACGGACGTGCGTCTGTGCGCTTGGGCCATAATGGTTTCGTCCATACGGCCAAGGGACAGCTCCCACAAATGAAGAAAACAATGCCTAGTGGAAAGGCTATCAAAAACATGAGAAGAAGGGAAAGCTCCCTAGCACTTGTATGGCTTTTCTCCTGTAGGGCATTTCCCATGCTGAATTTAAACAGATGTAATCTGTGTAAGTTTAAGTAGAAGGAGTCTTGGGCTGAATCTACATGAAGTGAGACTAGCAATCACACAGGTGCTCTGGCAATGGCTTTTCGTACCCAGGATATTACACAGTTGCCATTTCATTCATGGTTTTTGGCCCATGAATGAAAAAAGACAAGGCAGTTACAGGTCAGAGGCAGTGTCATGCAACCAGCATCACCGGGGGAATTGTGGTTTAAAAGCTATGCGTGTTAATGCCCCCTCGAACCTTGTCCATCTTGGCTGGTAGTCCAGGGGGGAGACACATTGAGAATGTTCCTTCGGGATACAATCAATGCGTCCCTTAGGGAGGGTATCCTACCATCTTGCCTTAAGGAGGAAGCGGTTAAGCCCCTCCCGAAAAAACCCTCCCTTGACCCCCTGGATAGAAACAACTACAGACCAGTGTCCTTGCTGCCATTTTTGAGCAAGATGATCGAGAGGGCAGTCGCCTCCCAACTCCAGGCAGTCTTGGATAAAATCTATTATCTTGATCCATTTCAAACCAGCTTCAGGACAGGACATGGAGTGGAGACCACCATGGTTGCTGACCGATGACCTCTGCCTGAGCATCAACAGGGGTAGTGTCACCCTGCTGGTGCTCTTGGATCTCTCAGTGGTTTTTGAAACCATAGATCATTCCATCCTTTGGATCAGCTGAGAGAGTTGTGGATTGGTGGCACTGCGCTTCGGTGGTTCCGATCCTTTCTCTCCGACAGATTAGAGGCTCGGGGACAGTTGCTCATCCAAAATCGAGCTTAAATGCAGCGTCCCTCAAGGCGCCATCCTGTCCCCGATGCTATTCAATATCTACATGAAGCCACTGGGCAAGATCATTTGGAGACATGGAGCTCAGTGTCTTCAGTACACTGACGACACTCAGATATACCTCTCCATGTCCAGATCGTCGGCTCAGACATCAGATGGCGTCTCCCCTCTTAATGACTGTCTTGCGGAGGTAATGGATTGTATGAGGAAAAACAGATTGAAGCTAAATCCAGACAAAATAGAGGTACTAACAGTTACAGGCCCGAAACCAGGTTTGGGAATACAGCTTCCAGTCCTAGATGGAGTCACACTCTCCTTGAAGGACTCCGTTCACAGCCTGGGGTGCTTCTTGACTCGTCTCTTCATATGACTGAATGTGACGGTCAGAAGTGCCTGTTATCAGCTTTGGCTAATACGCCAGCTGCGCCCTTTCCTGGACTTGAAGGACCTGGAGACTGTGGTACATGCTTTGGTTACCTCACGTCTGGATTACTGTAACACACTCTACATGGGGCTACCCTTGTGCCTAACCCGGAAACTTCAACTAGTTCAGAACATGGCAGCCAGGCTTATTACTGAAACATCAAGGAGATAGCACATAAGACCAGTGCTTAAAGCTCTCCACTGGCTGCCGATCAGTTTCCGGGCACAGTACAAGGTGCTGGTTTTGATCTTTAAAGCCCTACATGGCTTGGCTCCATCCTATTTCAGGGACCGTCTCTCCCCATATGAGCCCCCTCGCACACTCTGGTCCTCTGGGAGGAACCTGTTACAGCCGATGAAAACTAGGCTGTCGCAGACCTCCCAGAGGAGTTTTTCAGCTACCGCTCCCAAGCTTTGGAACGACTTGCTAGTTTCAAAAAAGCTTTAAAGACACATCTCTTCTGGCAGGCCTTCCCCTGAAAAAAATAATCAATTCCTGGCTCTGAAATGGAAATTGGGTAGATAACCTTGGCTGTCCCCTTTATTTAACTTTCTTGATTTCATCTATTGGTTATTTGCACAAGAATTGTTCATGAGATTGCACTTTGTTTTTAACTGTTGTCGATTTTAATATTTGGTGTTTTAATCTAATTTTAAGGAGGGGTGGTCAGGAAGGGGCATGATAGTTGTTTTAGTCTGCATTTTTTAACTTTGTTGTACCCGCTCCAAATACTTTGCTAGAGAAGTGGGTTATAAATATTATTATTATTAGGTTCGGGCACCATGTGTAATTTTATTTCTGTTATGCCTATCATCCCTTAAGCATATTCCTCTTAGAAATCTTGGCACTTTTATAACACTTTGGCTGGATTTCCTCCTAACCTTGGCCTCTGAGCGCTGCTTATCCTTGAGACGGCCTTGCAGGGAAAGCTCTGCTAAGCATCTGCCAAGGTGCATCCTTCAAACATTAAGACTAGAGGAGGTCATTCTGTTTTCTTTGAACTGAAGGTTGTTTCAGTAAACTGAAAACACACATGTATGTGTGTACACATATACATACGTATTTATAAATAGACAGGTATGTCCACATATATAAGGAAAACATATGTCCCTGCCTGCATGCACCAATGCATTTCACAGCCCCCCCCCCCCGCACCTTCCTAAACAGGGCTCGCAGATTAAGATAATCACATGATCACAGGCTTACATCCATTTCTTATCCATTTCCAGTTCTCTCTGTCGTAATAGGTGCAGTCGCACAGGAAGAGGCCCTGGAGGGACCAATAGCTTCTCATCTGGCAAGGATAGAAGCGCAGCTCCGGGAAAGTAAGTCCCCTCCCCCATACACACAATTTGATTACTGGGAAGGGTGTGGTGGCCGTATTTTTTTAAGAACAATGCACCAACAATTTGCTTTCCCTCCACAGTATCCGAACGGCAGGAAAGGATTGAGCGGCGCCAGGTCCAGATGGAGGCCACCATAGAGCAATATGGGATGTGGATCAACCACTTCCAAGTGTGGCGGATCCCCATCACATGATTAAACACCACCTGCAGCTTCCCGCCAATTGAAACCCTCCCTCCCTCTCTTCCCCGGTAGCTGTGAATGGAAACAGCTACTTGGTTAATTTTTTTTAAATATTATTATTTGTACCAGCTGTACATTGTACATATTGTAGTTGGGCATCCTGATTTGTTGTAATTCAACTACTTTGAATTATTTTGTTTGTATTTGTGTGTGTGTGTGCATGTATGCGTGTGAGTATGTGCATGTGTGCGCATGAATGTGTGTGAGTGCATGAGTGAGTATGTGAATGTCCATGAATGTCTTTTGATTGCCTGTATGGTGTTCCTGTTTCATCCCAGTCCCCCATTACCTGTGCTGGAACAGGTAATGGGTGTACCTGAGTTTTCACCCCTTCCGATTTCACCCTACCCTAGTGAGAGTGCATGCCTTTCCCTGTCAGTGCGTGTTCATGGTATGTGTGTCCCCATGTGTGTTTCCGTTAGCCCCCCCCCCCCAACCTGTGCTGGAACAGGAAGTGGGTGTATTTAATTTTTCCCATTTCCCAAATCAGTCCCCCACCTTTTGTTTGGTCAGTCCTGTGTATGTCATTATTGTGTGTTTTGGTTTTTCGGATATTTAAATCCAATAAATTTAATTTATTTGATCTTTCAAACCTGGTTTCATGTGTTTTTTCACGGGATTATGCATCACCAAATGTAAAAAAGTTTTAAAATGGGGTGTGTTGTTAACTTGATAGATACAGCCTGTATTTAAGCTGAGAAGTAGGTGTGCCATGCAGGAATTCCCCATCAAAGCATCCTCCATTTTGGAACGGTGGCCAAAGCCCCGTGTGCGCTGAGAAGTTGGTGTGCCATGCAGGAATTCCCCATGAAAGCATGCTGCATATTATGGGTCAGAATAGAAGACTCTCAGGACCCCATGCCCCATGACGTGAGTGTCATCTTGAAATCACTGTAACAGTGCCAATTCCTATCTACCCGGACAAGTGGTGCCATGCACGAATTCTATGGAATTAATGGGAACCAGGGCAGATGGGGGGGTCTGTTTGGATAGCCCATGGGGACCTTGCCCATGAGGGCAAAGCTGGCACTACACGAGCGTAAAAGTGCTCCCTCCTCTGGCCACCCATTCATGCATGGCAAAACATTTTCAGGACTACAGCAAATGGCAAAACATTTTCAGGACTACAGGAAGTAAAAAGGAAAAGCTAGTGCCATGAGGGATCATGGGAATTGTAGTAAAGATGGCGAAATTGGGGATCAACAGAAATGCCTATCACACCCCAAAAAAGCGAAATGAATACAAAATTGCCAGGGAATAGGAATTGTAAGTCCGGTAGTTCACCAAATTTGCTTACATTCTGATTGCGTTCGGACCGCGTCCGCACATCAAGGAAAAGTATGTAATAATCTGTCATGTAATTACGTGAAAACTCCTTTTCGTTTGGTGTTCGTTTGCAAAAAACAGGAATTGCATGTGATGAGAAATAACACAATCGCGCGAAACCTCATGATTGCATTCGCAAAAAAAGCAATTACATGTAATAAGAAATGACGCAATCGCGCAAACCCCCATGATTGTGTTCGGTTTTCCAGTAAAAAATTGGTCGTGCGATAAACTCCACTGGTGCTTTAGGACTATGTTTGAGCTCAGTGGCGTTTGTCGTCACATGGATGATAACCTAATCCCTCAAAAAATACTAAACTACATTTACCACTGTAATCTGGATAATGGATTCCCCCCAACTTATGTGTTGCTCTTAGAATTCTACTCATTTTGCCACTGTCTATTGATAGCGCAGAAAGAAATTTTTTCCAAATTAAAACTCATAAAAACTAACCTGCATGGTACAATGTGGCAGGAAAGACTTACAAATCTTGCTTTGATTTCTAGCGAAAGCGAATTAGCAAGCCAGGTCGATATATGCCAAACCAAAAACCCCTAGAAGACTATCACCCACACCTGCCAGGGAAGGTCAACGATCCATTTACAGCCCAGTCTTGAATCCAATTTACTCTTTGTCTAGATAAATTTTTGTATTCAAGCTGGTCCACTCCTCCTTGGATATGTGGAACTGGCTGACTATGACGTTCAGCAGCGTTGTAAGGGTGGGAGCCAAGACTTCAGATGCTTGACATCACCAAAGCTTGTTAAAACGTCATCAACCCCATTGATCACTTTCCTCTGAAGAGAGAAGGAGATTCTAACCTCAGTAAGAGGCTAGTAGACCTTGAGGAAAGAGGGAGGATCACCAGCAGATGGGAACCTACGAAGGATTCCTAACTTGTGGATGGGTCTTGGAAGGGTCAGCCCCCTTAACTTGGCCAAAACCTGTTCCTCACAGTGCTGAAGCAGCCAAGAGCCGTCATTCAATTCCTTCTACGTGGGAAGAAGCAAATGTTTCTTCTTTTAATATTAAAAGAAGGAAAAGACCAATATGATGTAAGCAGCTACAGACCAATATCGTTACTTAATACCGATTATAAACTTTTCGCGTCGATTCTTTCCAACAGATTAAAAACAGCATTAAAAGAACTAATATCAGAAGAACAGTGTGTTTTTGTACCAAGTAAACAAATAAGAAATAATATTAGACAAATAATTAACATGACAGAATACTTTGATTTTCATAATGAAAAAAAAATTGTTAGTTTTGCTTGACCTGGAGAAGGCGTTTGATAATTTAAGTTGGAATATATTAATAAAAAAAACATTAAACAGAATGCAAATAGGAGAAAATATGTTAAAATAAAAGCAATATACACAAAAGAAACAGCCAAAATATTGGTTAATGGAGTAACAACAAAAGTGATAAATGTAGCTAAAGGGGCAAGACAAGGCTGTCCCATCTTGCTAGTATTATTTATATTAGTTCTTGATATTTTAATAAAAAACATAAAGGACAATGAAACTATCAGAGGTGTGACAATAAAAGGAGACCAATTTAAAATTAGGGCCTTCGCTGATGATATTGCTTTAACAGTGGAAGACCCTACTAGCAGTACTAATCAAATACAAGAAATGTTGAAAAAGTTTGAAACTATATCAGGTTTGAAAATCAATAAAGACAAAACAAATGTAATTACAAAAAATATGACTGAATCAGAACAACAATTATTAAAAGAGAGAACGGGATATAACATTTGTAAAAAGGCCAAATATCTGGGCATTAAATTGACTAACAAAAATGAAGATCTATTTAGAAATAACTATGTAGAAAAATGGACTGAAACAAAAAAAGATTTAAACCAGTGGAAAAATTTGAAATTGACTTTATTAGGTAGAATAGCGGCAAGTGAAAATGAGCATTTTGCCTAAACTTCTTTTTCTCTTCCAGACTATCCCAATAATTAAAAATGATATTATATTTAAACATTGGCAAAAGCAAATCTCTGATTTTATATGGGCAGGAAAGAAACCTAGGATTGGACAAAAATATTTATTTGACACAACTGAAAGGGGAGGGTTTGCCCTTCCAAACCTGAAACTTTATTTTGAAGCATCAGCCCTTATATGGCTAAAAGATGGGCTAAAATTAGAGAATAAAAAATTACTAAAACTTGAAGGATTGGAATTAAGGTTTGGTTACCATGCTTATCTGTTCTATGACAAGCTTAGAGGCAACCGTGATTTTAATAATCATTATATCAAACAACAATTTTTAAAACTTGGAAGAAATATAAAAAACAAATTTGTCCTCAGATACCCTTGTGGGCCTCAACACATGAGGCTCTTTTTAGAATAGACCCACAGGAGAGAAAAATGGATGAAATATGGGGATATTTTGAAGAAAGTAAACAACGATTATGAAATAGAAATTCTAGAACAAATAAGGTTAAAAGGATTTGATTGTGGATGGTTTTTATATCACCAATTGAATGCAAAGTTTCAAGCAATATAAAAGCAGTTGGTATAGCTACAACTACAACAGAATTAGATGAAGTCATTAATTCAGAAAAACCGGCCCCATTATCAAAAATCTATAAAAAAAACTTTTGGAAATATATTTAGAGGAAGATCTTATAAAGGATAATATTATACAATGGGCCAAAGATTGTGGCCATCCATTAAAATTCAAGCAGTGGGGAAAAAAGGATGAGATACTCAACCTCCCAGGATATTAAAGAAATTTTTTATAAAATCATATACAGATGGCATCTCTTGCCAGATAAATTAAGTAAAATATATGGAAATATTTCAAATGCTTGTTGGAAATGTAGAGAAAAAGAAAGTGATATTTTTTCATCTCTGGTGGACATGTCCAATTGCACAAAAATTTTGGAATGTAATATATGAAAATATATTTTCATATGGGACTGCAGCTGGGGCCAAGAACGCCAGTGGGAGCGGCTTCTTTCCTCGGCCGGCCCGCCGGGCTCAAAAACCCCGGCACAAGCGCCAAGAAACACCGCGCCGCGCAGGACTGCAGCAGCAGCTGGGGCCAAGAACGCCGGTGGGAGCGGCTTCTTTCCTTGCCCAGCCCGCCGGGCTCAAAAACCCCGGCGCAAGCGCCAAGAAACACCGCGCCGCGCAGGACTGCAGCAGCAGCTGGGGCCAAGAACGCCGGTGCCAGTGCGCAAGAGCAGAAGAGCTCAGAAACCTCTGCGCACACGAATATCAGCGCAGGACCTTTAGTGGCGCAGTGACGGCGATTTTGGGGGCGGGACGCTGGTGAGAGCAGCGTCCTAAGTCAGCAGCCCCCCCGGGCTCCTCTGTAGCTGAACTGCAAGAACTGCGCATGAGCGCAAATTCTCTGCGCACCAACATCTGCGCAAGAGCGCTGTTGACGCAGCAGCGGGGTACCCCCCCATGAGAGTAGCGTTATTTGAACTGTTATTCAGCTAATTGCTATCCCCTCTGCAATGGACTCTGATTGGATGTCAATTTTAACAACTCTTAATCTTGCAATGGACTCTGATTGGAGATTATTTTTAATAATCTTTAACTCCTTTACATCCTCCTTACCATTACCACCACTGTATGAAGGAAGGGGGGCTATTGGTGGGAGCACTATAGGAGGAGGTGATGTACTAATTGGGAAGGTAGAGGGCAACCCTCTTGACTTAAGTGGGGCCCCTATTCAAGTTGTGTGGGGCAAGGGGAGGTATGACGGTAGGAGTAAGGGCCAGTGTTACAAGGGAAGGCAAGATCGATGTCTAATATCTATCTCCCCTTCCAGCCCTACTCCTAACCAACGGGACCCGAGGGTCACTCCAGCCGTACCACAAACCCTGTCTCTGCTCCTGTGCAACGCCAGGTCTGTAAAGAACAAGACCCACATACTCCAAGACCTGATTGAGGATAACAACTGTGACCTGGCGTGCATAACCGAGACCTGGCTTGGGCCTGAAGGAGACGCTGTGTGGGCTCAGGTCCTCCCTTCCGGGTACTCTGTTCCCGGACATTCTCAAATTGGCCATTATAAAACCAATATTAAAAAAGCCCTCCCTCGACCCCCTGCTTTACAACAATTATCGGCCAGTCTCGCTACTGCCATTCTTGGGGAAGGTGATCGAGAGGGCGGTTGCAATCCAGCTTCAATCGATCTTGGATGAAACGGATTATCTAGATCCATTTCAAACTGGTTTTCGGGCTGGCTACGGGGTTGAGACTGCCATGGTCGCCCTGGTCGATGATCTCCGTCTGGGCATCGCCAGGGGTAGAGTGTCCCTGTTGGTGCTCTTGGACATCTCAGCGGCTTTTGATACCATAGACCATGGTATCCTTCTGGAACGCCTGGCAGAGGTGGGAATCGGGGGCACTGCGCTCCAGTGGTTCCGGTCTTACCTCTCCGGGAGGTCCCAGATGGTGCAGCTGGGGGAAGTTTGCTCCGACAAGAGGGCACTCACTTCTGGGGTCCCTCAAGGAGCCATTCTGTCCCCCATGCTCTTTAACATTTACATGAAACCGCTGGGAGAGATCATCCGTAGGCATGGGGCGCGGGGTTATCAGTACGCTGATGACACCCAGATAGTTTTCTCTATGTCTCCGACTGATGCAGTGACCAGGGATGGCGTTGCTCCTCTCGTGGCCTGTCTGGAATCGGTAATAATAATAATAATAATAATAATAATAATAATACATTTTATTTATGCCCCGCTCTTCAGCCAAAGCTATCAGAGCGGCTTACAATTTGTTAATTAGACAATTAAGTCCCCTCAAGATGGTGGTTGAAGGGAGGGCTCTTCTTGTTTCCAGCAGGAGGTGGCCTGCCTCTCTCTCCCCTCAAGATGGTGGTTGAAGGGAGGGCTCTTCTTGCTTCCAGCAGGAGGTGGCCTGCCTTTCTCTCCCCTCAAGATGGTGGTTGAAGGGAGGGCTCTTCTTGCTTCCAGCAGGAGGTGGCCTGCCTTTCACTCCCCTCAAGATGGTGGTTGAAGGGAGGGCTCTTCTTGCTTCCAGCAGGAGGTGGCCTGCCTTTCTCTCCCCTCAAGATGGTGGTTGAAGGGAGGGCTCTTCTTGCTTCCAGCAGGAGGTGGCCTGCCTTTCTCTCCCCTCAAGATGGTGGTTGAAGGGAGGGCTCTTCTTGCTTCCAGCAGGAGGTGGCCTGCCTTTCTCTCCCCTCAAGATGGTGGTTGAAGGGAGGGCTCTTCTTGCTTCCAGCAGGAGGTGGCCTGCCTTTCACTCCCCTCAAGATGGTGGTTGAAGGGAGGGCTCTTCTTGCTTCCAGCAGGAGGTGGCCTGCCTTTCTCTCCCCTCAAGATGGTGGTTGAAGGGAGGGCTCTTCTTGGTAATGGACTGGATGAGGGAAAACAGACTCAGCCTGAATCCAGAGAAAACGGAAGTACTGGTGATAGGTTCCCCCGGCCCAGGGATGGAGGTGGTTCCACCTGTCCTGAGCGGGCTCACGCTTCCCGTAAAGGACACCGTACGCAGCTTGGGGGTGCTCCCTGATTTGTCACTCCACCTCACCTCTCAGGTGGATGCGACGGTCAGGAGCACCTGTTTTCAGCTTCGGCTGATACGCCAGCTGCGTCCCTACCTGGACCGGAGGGACCTTGAAACAGTAGTACATGCTCTGGTAACCTCTCGATTAGATTTCTGCAATGCGCTCTACATGGGGCAGCCTTTGTATCACACTCGGAAGCTGCAATTAGTGCAGAATATGGCAGCGCGGGTGGTCACTGGTACCTCCAGGACCCACCATATAACACCTGTTCTGAAAGACCTTCATTGGCTGCCTATTCGCTTCCGGGCTCAGTACAAAGTGCTGGTTATTACCTATAAAGCCCTAAATGGCTTGGGCCCAGAGTACCTAAAGGACTGTCTCTCCTCACACAATCCGCCCCGCACACTTAGATCTAGTGGGCAACAACTATTGCGAGTTCCAGAGGCCAGATTATTAACTACTGCTAAGAGGGCGTTTTCTACCTCAGCCCCGAGCCTCTGGAACTCCCTGCCCTCTGAGCTCCGCTTGGTTGCCTCTCTCACCCAATTTAAACAGGACTTGAAAACATATTTATTCAAGCAGGCATATTCTTGATTGTTTTATCTATTGATATTTGCCCCCTCCTTACAAGCTGCTTGGAATTTTAACACGATAATCTGCATTGGGTGATACTGTTTTTATTGATATTGTTTTACTCATATTGTTTTATTGTATTTGGAGATGTTTTAATTTGTAGACCATTGTTCACCGCCCTGATCTCTGGAAGGGCGGTATACAAATAAAAGTATTATTATTATTATTATAAAAGAAATATTAGGTATAAATTTTGAATTTAAACCCGATATCTTGCTTTTAAACATGTTAGAAGACAAAATTGAAACCAAATTTGGAAATACTTTTTTTATATGTTGACGGCAGCCAGATTAATTTAGGCGAAGTACTGGAAAGTTAAGAAAGGAATACTGATCGACGAATTGATTTTCAAATTACTTGACATGCTTGAGATTGATCTTATATCTAAAAAATCAAATGCAAATTTTGATTAAAAAACTATAAAGGAATGGGATAGAATAATAATAATAATATACATAAAAAAGAAGTGGGGGGGGGGAAGTACCAATAGAAATATAGTTTGAAATAGAAGATAAATCATGTAAATAAGAAGTTATTTTGAAAATACTATAATTTATTTTGAATTTATTTCAATATGGATTATAAACATAAGTTTATTTTGTACAATCAAGTTGGGCTAATCATAATCAAAGCAAGAAGAAGAACATATGCATCAGCAAAGAGAAGTTTTTGGAAGAATTTTTAAACCCTTACAGTGGTCCCCCGGGATACGAATCCCCCGCCTAACGAAAACCCCGGGATATGAAAAAGCCGGGGCCGAAAAACTGGCCCCGGCTTGCGAAAGTATCCCCGGGTTACGAAACTCAAACGGCGCGAAATTTAAAAGTTGCAAAGTGCTGCTATTGGCCAAGGGGCTGGCTGGTTAAAGGGGATTGGTTACGAAACGCAAACGGCGGGAAATTTAAAAGTTGCAAAGTGCTACTATTGGCTAAGGGGCTGTTTAAAGGGGATTGGTTAACGTTCAGCTTTGGCGCAAATTTTGAACTTGGTTTAGCAATCTGATTGGCTTGCGAAAGCAATCTGATTGGCTAATGAATGGGGGGGGGTGGCTTCAGAAATAAAAGCCAGGTTCCAAGTGCTGGGACCCCTTGTTTGGCCTTTGTGAACTGGTGAGATAGAGTTGATTCTGAACTCTTAGCTCCAGTGAAGGTCCGAACTTCTTTGACTGGATTTGTCTGGCTGACTTCTGCCTGGCACTTTACCTGTGCATCTACGCCTGCTCTTTGGATCAAGACTTCCGGTGAATCCCTGGAAGTGCAGGTACAGTATGGATTTTTTACTTCTTCTTGTGGGTGAATGATGTGGATGATGTGGCCTTGTGCAGTGAATGGCTTTTGAAACTTTGGTTGTTTTGGTCCTTTGCAAATTGGGCTGAGAGAGTGATCACAGTGCATTGCCTTGCAGTTTCAAAGCTTTCTGGGGTCCCTTCTGCTTCCAATGTGCCCATGGGCCTTGGAAAGGCCTGTGCAGTGAATGGCTTTTGAAACTTTGGTTGTTTTGGTTCTTTGAAATTGGGCTGAGACAGTGATCAGAGTTGCAGTTTCAAAGCTTTCTGGGGTCCCTTCTGCTTCCAATGTGCCCATGGGCCTTGGAAAGGCCTGTGCAGTGAATGGCTTTTGAAACTTTGGTTGTTTTGTTCCTTTGCAAATTGGGCTGAGAGAGTGATCACAGTGCATCGGAGGGGGGGGATTTAGGGCATGGGGGGTTGGGTGGGAAAGGGTGGCCTGTGAATGGGTTTTGCTCAGTGCCTGTTTCTTTTGCCCTTTTTAGGCTTGGACTATGGCCCCCAAAAAAGCCAGTGGGGAGGAGAAGAAGAAGAGGCTTCCCTTGTCCTTGTAGGACAAGAAGGACATCATTGCCAAACACGAGAGGGGAGTGCGCTTGGTGGACATTGCGAAGGAGTACGGCCGGAACCCTTCAACCATGGGCACTGTCCTCAAGCACAAGGAGGTGATCAAAGGCGTTGCGGCTCCAGCAAAAGGCGTCACCACCATCGCCAAGCAGAGGACACCTGTGCACGACGAGATGGAGCGCCTGCTGCTCCTCTGGATTAAAGAGAAGGAGAGAGCTGGGGACACCGTCAGCACATCTGTCATTTGTGAGAAGGCCACAGCCATCTTCGAGGACCTGGCCAGCAAGGAGGCAGGCGAAGGAAGTTCTTCGTGGGAGCAGCAAGCCACCCTGGAATTCAAGGCCTCGCATGGGTGGTTTGACCGCTTCAAGAAGAGGACCGGCATCCACTCGGTTGCCCGTCACAGGGAGGTGTCCAGCGCAGACCGCCAGGCCGCCGAAGAATTTGTCCAGAGGTTCAAGGACATGATGGAGGAGGAAGGCTATGTCCCAGAACAAGTCTTCAACTGCGACGAGACGGGCCTGTTCTGGAAGAAGATGCCTCGTCGCACCTTCATCACCCAGGAGGAGAAGAAATTGCCAGGCCACAAGCCGATGAAGGACAGGTTCACTCTTGCGCTGTGTGCCAACGCCAGCGGTGACTGCAAGGTCAAGCCCCTGCTGATTTACCACTCCGAGAACCCCAGAGCCTTCAAGGCACACAAGGTGCAGAAGGACAGACTGCCTGTGATGTGGCGTGCCAATGCCCGGGCATGGGTCACACGCCTCTTCTTCGTGGAGTGGGTCAACGGTGTCTTTGGCCCTGCTGTCAAGCGGTACCTGGAGGACAACGATCTCCCCCGGAAGTGCCTCCTCATCTTGGACAATGCTCCTGCGCACCCACCCGGCCTGGAAGAAGACATCTTGGACGAGTTCTCCTTCATCAAGGTCCTGTTCCTGCCTCCCAACACGACCTCCATCCTTTAGCCCATGGACCAGCAAGTCATTGCGAACTTCAAAAAACTCTACACAAAGCACCTGTTCAAGAGGTGCTTTGACGTGACGGAGAACACCCAACTGACCCTGCGAGAGTTCTGGAGACAGCACTTCGACATCGTCGTGTGCTTGCGGATGGTGGACTTGGCCTGGCAGGAGGTCACCAGACGCACCCTCAATGCAGCCTGGAAGAAGCTGTGGCCTGCTGCTGTTGTGTCAGAAGGGTCAGAGGCCGAAGTTGAAGATCCCGGTGAGGCAGAGGTTGCGGAAATCGTCTCCCTGGCACACAGCATGGGGCTGGTTGTCGACGCGGAGGACATTGACGAACTCATCGAGGAGCACAACGAGGAGCTCTCGACGGAGGACCTGAAGGCATTGGCAGCCATGCAGCACTCGGCCATGGAGGAGGAGTTGTTCGGGTCAGAGACAGCCCAGGAGGAGGGGGAGGCGGCCACATCAATTCCGACTTCGGAAATCAGACATTTTGCGGCAGTTCCAGACTGTTGCTGATTTTGTGGAGAAGCATCACCCTGAGAAGGTGTTCACCAGCCGCGCAATTGCGCATTTTGATGATGTCTGCCTTAGCCATTTTAGGAACCTGGTTAAGAGCCTGCAAAAGCAGACATCCTTGGACAGGTTCTTCCCGAAACTCGGAGAACCGCCATCCAAGAAGGGCAAAGGTGCTGGTGACTCTGAAAAAGCCCAAAAATTTTTTTAAAAAAAATTTGTTAAAATGGTTAACTTTGTTAAATTTGTTGAATTGGGTAAAGTTGGTTGAATTGGTTCAAATTGGTTGAATTGATTGATTGGGTTTATATTTGGGTGTTTTGGGTGGCCTCCTCCTCCTCCTGTCTCACTCAAGTTTGCCATGACCAGCAAAGGTAAGAAAAAAAATTTTTTTTTTCATTCTTTAGATTCTGCTTCCAAGGTGCCCATGGGGGCCTTGGAAAGGCCTGTGCAGTGAATGGCTTTTGAAACTTTGGTTCTTTGGTTCTTTGCAAATTGGGCTGAGACAGTGTTCAGAGTGCACTGCCTTGCAGTTTCAAAGCTTTCTGGGGTCTGTTCTGGAAAGGCCTGTGCAGTGAATGGCTTTTGAAACTTTGGCTCTTTGCAAATGTTTTTTTTTATTCTTTAGATTGGCCCTGCAAGTCATTTTTAAATTCTTTAGTGCCTTAGGGAAGTTTCTATTAGAGTGTATTGTAGGGTACTTAAGGAAATAGGCCTCTATTGTAACCTTCCATTGACTTGCAGGGTCAATCTGGGGTCATGGAACGGACTAGTTATTTTCAATGGGAAATAGGCCCCAGGTTACGAAATTTTCGGCTTACGAAAAAGGTGCTGGAACGAATTAATTTCGTAACCCGGGGGACCACTGTATTTCAGTTTGTCCTTTGTAGTATCTTTTATGGATGACTGTAAAGAAGGACTATGTAGAAAGACAACATTTAGTATCCTGTGTTGTATCTTTTTTATGTATGAAAATTCAATAAAAATTTAATAATAATAAAAAAATAAAAACACTGTTTTCCTGTGTTTCTGTGTTTTTTATTGAAACTGCATTCTAAATGTCAGAGCACTAAAAAGTCTTTAACCACAAAAACCTAATTGGCTTTTTGACTAATTCTCAATACTATGAGGAGAGATTTTGGCCTAAGTTTTTAGCCTTAACAAATGAAACACTGGAAATCAAGGGAAGACTCGATTATAGATAGGAAGATTTGGAGAATGTGGAGAGTAAGCCAGAAGGAGATGGCTACGACAAGGCCACTGGCAAAAGCACACTGCTTTCGACACCAAACTTTGCTCTTACTCCGTAAAAAACTGTGTTTTTCTTATGCTGCCCTTTTTCAAGGCTTCTCACAGACCATTTCCAATAATGGCTATTGCCTCATTTCTTCCTTTGTCCCTCTCTTTCCCCCCTTCTCCCTCTAATAGGGACTGCAATATCTGCACAGTATTTGTTGGGAGATAGAGGAATATGACCTGGACATAGCCACGGAAATGGCGGACATTCTGGCGCAGAGCCACTTTAAATTTGTGTTGATGCATTACTTCGACACCTGCGACGAGTAAGTCATTGTCGTATTCCCCCACGAATTCTCCCCCGTTGCCCGCCATCCCGGCGAGGTGGAGGACACAACTTGTCTTTTCCCCCGTTGCAGGGACTGCACGAACCTCATGTACGCTGTCATCTTGTCGCCAAATGCAACCTGGACATTGTGTTCTATTACTTACTCTTCGTGGCGAACCAGCATGATTCCCTGCTTCAGCAGATGGAACAGGTGAGGAAGGGGTAGTTTTGGCGGACCCCGGCAGCCAGATGGTGGTCTTTGTGGGTTGTCCCGCCCGCAAGGCTGATCCTCTTGCGACGCCCAGTATCACCATCTATCCTTCCGTCTTCAGGCGAAGGCCCTGAGGGCCATTGAGGACATTGTGAAGGAGCACAAAAATGTCAACAAGATCCGGCACTGGCTCCCGTTCCTCCACAACATGCTGAAACACGCCTTACTGGTGGAATCGCACAACTGCAAGGAAGGGGAGACCAACTACATCTCCCAAGAGTAAGCATGTCTTTCGGCCGCTCGGCGGGGCTTGCAACGCCCACAGCTGTAGAGTCACACTGCCACAGCATCCAGTTGTCAAGCGCATGTAGGTTTGGAGAGGAAGCTGTGGCTCTGGAGGGCTACTTTGCTTATATTTTATTTATTGTTTATTAATATTTACTTGTAATAATTATTATTATTTATTATCGACGAAGGTAAAGACTCTGTTAGCTGATCTATCTGAAACAAGATCGGCAAAAATTAGAAATGAACGCATGTCATTTTATGAAGAAACCATGAGTTAACTATCAAAATGGAGTAAGTCTCTCTCAGAACTCAAACATTTTGATGGGCTACTTTTGAAGACACCAGTTTCATGGGAAGAGGAAGAATGTACTTTTTTGTGACTACAGACAAATGGCACCACCCGCCTGACTGGCACGGCGCTGTTGCTGCGGATGGAGGCCCAAGTGGGAAGTGGCACAGCCAGGCGTTTGTGGGCTTGCGCGCAACTGGCTGCTGGGGCTGAAGTGGCGGCACCTATATCTGGAAGCGAACATGGCAGCTGGGGGACAGACTGCAGGTCCATTCAGACGCTGCGGGCAGCTTGGGTTTTGCCTTATTTTTTCAATATCACTGATGTGCTCAGCGATGTTCCTCTAACTGGGCGCAGGGCGACATCCTTCGTGATCTCACTTTTCTTGAACTTTTCCCCTATGTTGCCGCAGTTCACGTTTGTCAGAGATTCAAAAGCATAAAGCTAAAATGAAGCAACCCATGTACTTCATTTTTATAATACAGTTTTATTTGGAACAACCTTGCCAACAAGTGTGTTTCTGGTGTGACAACCAAGCAGTTGTCAATATTGTTAACAGACCGCCCTCCAAATCCGAGAGAGTCATGCGTCTGGTGTGCGGTTTGGTTCTGTCCCATTTGTTTAATTTCATTTTCATTTCATTTCCAGCACATACCGTGCCTGGCCTCCAAAATAATGTTGCAGACATTCTCTCTCTCATTCAGGAGGACAGGTTTCCACAGCTGGAGCCGGAAGCGGATCCAGCACCTGTACCCTTCCCCAGAGGATCTGTGGGAGGTTGGGTGTCCGTCGTGATGCAGGGCATATTGACATCCCTGGCCCCCTCCACCCTCAGGGCCTATCAGAGGGCCGTCACCAAGCTGTTCGCTTTTTTTGTGGTGTCAGGTATGCAGGCTCATTGGCCGGTTGATACCAACACGGTCCTCCAATTTCTGGTGTGGTTAATCAACAGGTGTTCCCACAGGATTATGTCCGTTCACCTGGCAGGCATTTCATCTTTCGTCAAGGCGGATGGGTTTGGCGACCCCTGCTCTTTATTTCTTGTCCAGAAGGCTTTAGAGGGCTGGTGACGGTCACAGACTGTTTGGGCCGATGCCAGGCAGCCCATTTGCTTTTGGAAAAAATCATAGACCAGCTCCCCCTTGTTTGTTACCATATGAGGTCCGTTTATTCAGGGCCACCTTCATCACAGCCATTTTTGGGGCCCTGAGGGTAGGTGAGTTGTTGGCTTCCTCGCAAAGTGATATTTCCATGAGGTCCCTCCAGTTGACAAACATCATTTATTCGTAACGCTCTGTGCTTAGTGATCCGCAGATCAAAATGTGATCAACTGGGTCACGCCTCGACCACCAAATTCAGACGGCCCCGAGGCTCAGGTGTCTGCTCAGAACGAACACTGCACAAATTCTTGGCCGACCGCCCTCCTGGTGAAGCCCCGTTGTTTTGCCACGATGATGGCTTGCCGCTGACACATTTCCAGCTGATTGCGATTCTTTGCATGGCCCTTCATCGGTTGGGGCTACCTCCTGAGGAGTTTGGAGGACACTCATTTCGGATTGGCGCGGCGACTTCAGCGGCACAATGCGGACACAATACCAATTCCATCAAAAAACTGGGCAGGTGGAAGTCTGGAGCTTTTGTGGACTATGTTCGCCTGGACATGGACTTTCTGATGGACATTAAGGGGCTCGGTGTAGGGTTGGTGGAAGGCGTTCTTGCTTAGAACAGCCTTCTGTGGCAGCAGCATAGGTCCTGTATCTGGAGGGCGCCGTTTCCAGGGATCTGTAGCACTGGATCAGGAGTCCTTGAGACCCAGGAGCACTGAGGGCTTTTGGTGTGGCCATTGCAGGGGCCACATCGCATTATCTCCCGGTGACTAGGGGCCACTTAAAAACCCACTGTGTTTGTGTGTCTGTCTCTCTGTGTGTAAACTGAGTACATGGTAAAATGTTACTCTGCTTACAATGGCGGATGTGCAGAGACCGGGTACCTCATCTGCTTCCATGGGGTCCCCTGCGGAGGTGCGGCCGGAGACATCGTGAGGGACCGCTCCTCCAGCAAGAAGTAAGTTTCTCACTTTTGTGTACACATTTATATGGATGTTCAACATGTGTGTATACATATACATAAATATGTATATAGACTACATAAGCTCAAAGCACATATATAAGAGCATACATGCATGTATGTACTAGGACACATATATATGTTTGCATCTGTAGAACACACACACAGAATCACATAGGTGCATATGTGCCTTTATGTACACATGTACACACTGAGGATGGCTCCACAGGAAAGGGTCTGGCTCCTTCCATGCCATTATCATGGGGCTGTGGAGCTAATAACGGGTCCATTTTCCCACAGGGACTGAGATCGTGCAGTGCCTTGACAGGATGTAGAGGAGGACCGACAGCATGCAAGCAACCCCCAACCCACCTCCAGAAATTTGTAAGTAAACATCATGTCAACGGTTACTAAATTGTTCATGGTGAATGCTGGTATGGAATGCCCCAGAAACCAACTCAAGAAGCAGGAGGTTGGACTGGATGGCCCTTGTGGTCTCTTCCAACTCTATGATTCTATGGAGCGCCAAATGCCTGACCTCACCAAACGCCTCTGCACCAACACCATTTAAAGTCCACGACGAGGGCCAGATCCACAGTCACTTACCCACCTCATGATGGAAATGAATGTATAATAGGTAAGAACTAACGTTCCTATTCTGAACTCTTTCCAGCCTAAAGTGTTTGTTTGCCAACAATTCAGATTTTGAGCTGGATTTTGACGAAAAGATGCTCAGTCCCAAAGAAAAAACACAAATAACAATAAGCTTATATCCCAGAAAAGCTGTTTCTTACAAGGACAATATCACTTTTGAAATTAATGGAGTTATGCAACAGAGGCTGTAGAAGTCTCTGGAAAAGGCATTGCAATGAAGGTGAGACCAAATGTGTGCATCTGAAAACTTCCACTGCATTCCTCTTTTACCTATTACTGTATATACTCATAGAATCATAGAGTTGGAAGAGACCTCAAGGGCCATCCAGTCCAACCCCCTGCCATGCAGGAACTCCCAGTCAAAGCATCCCTGACAAATGGCCATTCAGCCTCTGAACCCAGGGACTGACGGAAGTTTTGGCAATGTGGGACAAAGACATGTGGATCCACAATTTCTGTATGACAAAGAAGATCCTCTTCTAAATTGCAGATGCCCTGCCATCTCATATTGAAGCAAAGGACACCATGAGGAAGGATATTTCTGTTTCGGAATGAATAGGTATAACCGTGTGGTGGCTGTTCACCCCACTAATCTACAGGAAAGTGGCTCAACACTTCAAGATTAGGGCTTCAACAGTGGCAAAAATCTGTGTCCAGGTGTGTCAAGGCAGAGAGGAGGTGCTCCTCAGGAAGAATATGAAGTTAAAATAGGAATAGAAGAAAAAAATGGAGGTGACTGATTTGGAGCAAGGAGAAGGTGAGGTCCTTGCTCCATCATGTTCAGAGGAGTGAGGGATTGGCAGTTCTAATGGAGTCCACCTGCATTAGAAACAGCCACTTCTGCAGGGATATATTCAAGCACATGCAGGCACGAGGTCTAAACAGAAGTCCAAAACAGATTTGTTTAAAATGTTGAAGAATGGAGGCTCGTGCACAGAATTTGGGTTGCTGCAGGGAAGCCTCACTGGAGTGACAGACGGCCCATTGGTAAGTATGATTTACCGTAAAGGAATGGCCACCCGGCTTATAACGCAGCTCAGAAACGCTCTGACCGCTTGGTCTTTTCACTCCAGGACAGAACGTAGCCTGGCGGGTGACAAGTGGCCTGAGAGTTATCTGCCCACTTCCCCAGATAAAGAGGAGCAGTAGAGAGAATGAGAGATGAAGGGAGGAAATATCAGGGAGGAAGAAAGGGAAAATCCCAGGGCCAGCTTGGTTAATCTAATTAGAGTTGTAATAGAAACAGGCTAATTTTATCTCTAGATTAATACAGTAAAACGTGAAAGAATTAAGAAAGTAAACATATGTGACTTAGTACTCAGTATATATGTGACTGGGTATTCTATGTATGTTTATATATGGTTTATGTTCGAGGGGAGGCACAGGAGCCAGCCGCCCCAGAAGGTAAGGAAGCGTTCCCTGACATAACATCATCTCAGATACTGTGTTAGGTATGTTGTTCTATATTATTGTTTTAATTTTAAATTGTATTATTTTGCAATTACTGTGTTTAGAATGTACACCTCCTGTCGGTTTTCATTTTAACTCGCTGTGCAAATGTAACGTGCTTTATAAATGAAGCTTAATAGTTAAAGTAATCAGGTAAGTCTCCATGGGGAGGGCTAATGGCTGCATGTTGCAGCCCATGTGGCGGTCTGTTGGTCCTTGCCTCCATACTGACCCACCTCCTCAAAGGAAGGAGCAGCACTGCCAAAGTGGTAAGGTTGGCACAGAAAACGAGGGACTGCATCAGGGGACCTTGCCCATGGCACTGGGTTTTTGGATCCACATCTGTCTCCAAATAGCTCATTTCCCTTGTTTTCTTTTTACCGATCACAGGATGGCAGTTATGGAGAGGCAGATTAGACACCTCCAGGAAACCGTGCAAACCCTCCTGGAGCACCCTGGTCCCCATCAACCTTGAGCCCCCCCCCTACCCCTGCCCCCAGCTGACAAGACTCTTAAATCTTTTGTCCTTTAACCAATCAAACCTAACTTGTTGGCATGCATGCACTTCAATGCCAATTGTGTTCAAATATTGCTCCATTGCTCCAGTTCCTCCTATGACTGTTATCTCATGTCATCTTTAGGTCTGTAGAGCAGGTTTCTTGTATATCTTTAGCTTTAATCAAAAATAGACACTGATGTTAACGATAAAAAAATTATTTCAATTTGGTCAATGAGTTTGGAAGTACAGTTTTTAAAAGATTTTAAATGAACTTGGCCTGTTTCTTGCTGCATGATGAAAAGGCACCTCTATCACCTGGCCGTGAACAAGCTTTTGTGAAATGGAGAAGAAAGCTGGCATTTCGTTGGCCTCAGACTTATTACAACTACAAGCTTTAGCTAAGAGGTATGGTTATAGTTCAATTCCTTTATTAGTACTGACTGTGGATTTACTGGAGTGTAAGTAATGTAATGCATCAGTAATCCGTACTTAGGAATTATGTATTTTTGACCATGAAGTTTTGTTATCTAGTGAATTATTATTTATGATAAAAATATACATTAGTTATCTTGGAATTTTTTAAAAAATGTTATTAGTATTTAAAATGTACAAAAAAGTTAACAACATACAGTCATAGAGAAAACAGAAAAAGAAATGAAGATAGAAAACCATTCCATACATATATAATACCTATATGAAAAACTACACTCGGTACACAGAATCTAATGCCATAAAATCAAACAAGTGACAAACTAAGCTAAATGATAGGAAAAAAAGAAAAGAACTCTGACCCCTTAAACCGAAATGTGAAAAGAAAACCTATTTGTGAAAATTATTCTATCATGACAGATCTGACTAAATCTACTTACTAGAGTTAGTAATAATCAAAACTGCAAATTATTCCATCATTAATTCTCTTATTGCTCAAGAAATATATAGTGTTTCTAGTTTCCAAAAAATCTTCATTTGGTTTATCTTTTATAGTCTGCCTCAGTCTAGCCACCTCGGGACTCATTCTGTAAACTTGGCCTATGGATTCTTCCATTGTTGGCACTTCGGATGATTCCCATTTTGGAGCAAATCATATTCTTATTGCCCATATTAGTTTTCCAATTCCAGATCCATAATACCCAACACAAACATTTCTGGTGAACCTTTGTCATTAATCCTGTTTAGTTATTATGATCTAGGATTCATTCCATGAGGATTATGGGGTTGAGTTGTTAGGGGGGAATACATATAGATTTAGATGGGAGAATAATGGGTTAAGCTAGAATAGGCTAGGACAGACGGAGCCTGAGTGGAATGGGTAATGCCTTGGAAATGTAAGCACATTACCCAGGAATGCATTGGAAGCTAGCCACCAGCCGAGGCCTGGTTTTGAAATGGACATTTAGTGTGAGGAGGGGATCTGATGGGATATATAGTCCATGATTGTTATGTAGTTATAGAGTAATAGAGTAATATAGGTATCTTACATAAATAATGGGGATTAGTAGTTATAGAGTTTATTGTACACACACTGTTGGTTGTTAAGATGTATAGACATAAACCATTTGAACTGTACAACCTCAAGGCCACAGGTGCCTGGGTAGTGATAAGGGCGCCTGGGAAACTTAATTGCTTGTTAGAGACTTTGCCAAGATCCGGGGACCAGAGGTCTGATGAATTACATCATGGGTTTCACCCGCGCGCGGGAAGAGAGATCCAATCCTAGATCATATTGACTCTGGGGGGAGGGAGTTTGGTAAAAGCCTATAAAAGTATTGTCTATGTAGTCCTTACTCAGTCTGGTCAATGGAAGTTACTTTTCATCTCATATTCCTTCTTTTCAATAAAAGCCGTTACTTTGTTTAAAGTGCTGCTTAACTTCATTTGGAGTTTGTATGCTGGTGAAGTCTGACAACCTTAGACCAAGAACAAATCCCCCACATCGATTTGATGGCCCATATTTTTTGGTCCACTGTATCATGCATTCTTTTAACAATTTATCTTCCGTCTTCAGCTTCACCTCTGAAGGTTATCTTGGAATTTGTGTGACGAAATAAGAATACAAACAGTATCAGTAATACTTGCGCTACGGTGGTGTGGATTTAAGGGAGATCTGAGCAGGCAGAGGGAAGCCCTGCCAACATCCAATAAGGATGGGTTGTAACTATGGACTCAGCAAGTTACAAGCAGCTCCAGGATCTATCTTCCCAACTTTTACAGAGGTGATAGTACTGTGTTGGCGAACACATGGCACACGTGCCGGAGGTGGCACACCAAGCCATTTGATCAGGCACGCTGGAAGGGCAGGGAGCAGCAAACACACCAACACCATGTTTTTGTAAACTCCAAGTCTTTACCATACAAAAAATGAGTGGAACAAAAAACCAAACAAAACCAGATAGTGGAATATCACTCCAACTGGGATGGACAGTACCATTTGGCCATGACTGCAATGAATGAAAGTGTTGTGTGCCACACCTCAAGTGTTAGAAGGAACTTTGAAACCAACCACAAAACAATCGCCAATCTTGGTGAATCTGAAAGGGAAGAGTATCTTGAAGGGAAACGGAGGAATTATCAGTCCCAGTCTCATAGTTTTTCTAGCTATCTGTCTTAAACTAATAATATAACAGTTGCCACTTTTCAAATATCACTCTACCTAGCAAAACATGGTAAGCCCCTCTCTGATAGGGATATTTTAAAATTAACCATGTTGTGTGGTAATTCTGTTTTCCATGATTTGCCAAACAATTTCAGTGCATCTCTGAGATGCCACTCAGCAGAAATACTGTGAAAGATCAAGAGCAATGCATGGAAAGCGATGTAGTCAGCAGCTCACTACCAATGTACAAAAGGCAACCTGTTACTCCATGTGCTTGGATGAAAGCACACATATAAATAACCACGCAAGGCTAGCAGTATTTTGCATTATGCTGCTGGTGACATCATGAGAGAAGAACTAATGACAATATTATGGATAGAGCCTTTTTCATCACAAGACACAAGATCAGAAAAGGCAGTTCCCATTACTACTGATAGTGATGGAGGAAAGCCTGGCTTCATACAGCTTTTTGTTAAAGAAACACAGCATCCAGTCGTTCAGTTCAATTGCATTATCCATTAAGAAGCGCCCTATGCCAGTCAAAGCAGCAAGAACTTTGATGAAGTCCTGAAAGACCAAATTTCAAGAGAACTACATGAAAGAATTTCCACCATGCCAATTATGCAAGCAAATTTATATTGTACGCTAAGGTTTAAATGTTTTATATCAGGAAAAATACAAATACTTTAATTCCGACCTCCTGTTGCTACACGAAGGTCGCATCCGGCTGAGGATGAAGTCCAACGGTGGGGATGTGGGATCTGGCCACTCCGGACATCCTGAGTGTGACAGCGGTGGACAGCCATTCCTCCCATGAAATTGCTGTGGATATTATTCTACTATTCCTCCAGTGAATCTGGCATCTGGACATCAAGATGCTTCTTCTGGTGGTGTGGAGAATCCGTCCCTAGAGACTCTGCTTTTCTTGGTATGGACAGTCATACTGGCTGCCCAAAAGCCTTCAACACAGAGCTCTAACCCGTCACCTGCGAATTCACACAAATCCTGCCCCTCCTCCTCTAAGTGGTGTTCAGCCCATTGCTAAATTCTCTCCGTGGCCGATACACTGCCATGCTTTATTGAACTGCAGAAAGAGTGGGAACGCCAGGGGCTTTATAGGGGTGGTTGGAGCTACTGGCAAATGTTGGAGGAAAGCACAGATATAAATAACCATGCAAGGCTAGCAGTAGTTCCGTGTTATGCTGCTGGTGACACCATGGGAGAAAAGCTGGTGAAACTGGCATCTCTGCCTGGAAGAACACAAGGGATAGATATCTACAATGCTGTGGTACAGGCTTTTTCATCATAAGACACAAGACCAGAAAAGGTGGTTTCCATTACTAGTGATGGGGGCAACATCTTGCTTCATACAGCTTTTTGTTAAAGAAATCAAACATCCGGTCATTCAGTTCCATTGCATTATCTATCAAGAAGTGCATTGTGCCAGACAAAGCAGCAAGAACTTTGACGATGTCCTGAAAGGCATTACAAAAAAGATGAATTTCATCATGGCTTGTCCGCTGAATTGTCCTCTGAGGATGAGTGTGACTTGCCCAAAGTCACCCAGTGGGGTTTCCATGGGCAAGTAGGGGTTCGAACCCAGGTCTCCAGCATCATAGTCCAACATTCAAACCACACTGGCTCATGCACATAAACCTAGGACCCATTGAAATAATCCAACATAAAATTAGGAATATATAATTTTAAAACGCCTTTCCTGCTCCTCGCCCTCAAATTATCACCAGAATAGTGAAATATTTCTTATGGAGAGGCAGGGTAAAAATAAAGTTTGTTGTTATTATTATTATTAATTATCAAATAAAAATAAAATAAAACTCTTATTTATATCCCATCTCTCCGTCCAGGACAATCGACTATTCCACCATTCCACCCATGAAATGGCCATGGATATTGCAAACACTGTTGACAAGAAGGATTTGGACATCCCTAAGGAAAAGGAATTTGCTTTTTTGCGTTATTAATTTAAAACAAGAATTATACCACGCAAAGGTATAATTGCCCTTCCAAGCATTTATATGGTTTCTCTCCTGTAGGGCATCCCTCACACTGAATAAATGCTGTTTAGTAGAAAGACTATATTGTTAGGAGACAAGAAGGGGAGAAAGAGTGTTATTGCAAATAAAACGTAAGACCTTGGAAGATCCTATGGGTCACAAAACCAGCCCACTTTGACCAGCCCAAAGCTAGCCCCAATGCAAAAGGTCTCCCCTTGTTTGCATGAAATAAATGGTTTCTCTCTCCAGTCTGAAGGAGTACCACTGCAAAAAAACAGCCTCTGCTAAGTTTCAGAGATGTGTTGTCATCATATCTCTTCTCCCAGTTGAAGGTTACGGTCCAGGAAGAGAGGCAAACAGCAGATGTAAACAACTGGTTCCGCAGAATGGCTTGGATTCTTGGTTCACGGTCTGCGGTTCCATGAAGTGGGACTTCTGGCAAGGAATGGGGTTGCATCTCACTCCAGTTGGCAGAAACGTTTTTGCCAAGTCTCAAATATTTGATCGGGAGGGCTTTAAAACTGAGTTATGTGGGGAAAGGAGACAATATTTTGGAAGGCAGGAATACATCAAGGGCTGGAGATAATAATCAAAATGTCATAGGAGAAACAAGGCAAATAGTGCAAGGACCCACTGGTGAGAGAGAAAACACTTTACACAGACAGCAAGAGGAGAGAAAATCCATGGTCTTATAGATGTCTCTACTGATTAGAGTCTTATGCTTACGGTGAGATGTTACAGGTATCAGCAAACCAAAAAAGAAAGAAGGGAAAAAAGTTACACAACTAAAAGATGATGAAATTGTCTCAGGAAACAAAATGCTGATCTTCTGGAAATTCAGGAAAAGATTCTGTTCCCAGATCCTAAGCAGGGAGCATCTGGAACCCAAAGAAGCAGCTCTCCAAAAGAATGGGAACCATCCAACAAAACGCCCAAATAAATTAATACCAATCTACCAAGAAATTGCGAAATTAATTTTTAAAAAAACAAACAGCTCTACTAATTCCACCCATGTTTGTTTGTGTTTTAATGTTATTACATTAGTTGTGCAATGTTAGTTTATTGGTTGGGTTGGATAAGGGGATAGAGTTTGTTCTTATGTTATTTGTTATTTTATGAATATTATGTATATGTAAGCTGCCTCAATCCACTGGGGGAGGCAGGGTACAAATATTATTGTTGCTGTTGTTGTAAAAAAAAAAGAAAGGAAAAAGCCATCCTTCCAGAGGAGGGTCTGATGGCCAGAGGGATGCAAGAGATGGGTTGTCATTAAAACATTTAAAGGGAAGGGGCAATCAGGGGTCTGTGTCGCCTTTTTTGCAAGCCATCAGCCTTGGGAAAAGTTGCAGGGAAGGAAGGGAAATTGGAGGTTTGTGTCCACATTTTGCAAATGCCCAGACTGTGGCCGGCCCTTGGGAGAGATCCAGAGAGGGAGAAGGAGAGAAAACAGGGAGTTTCACCCCCTCCGTTTAGATCCATTATTACACGCCCCTGAGTTTGACCCTCGACTTATCCACGGGTCATATCAAAATCCACGATTTTGCCTGCAAAACCCTCCCTCGACTTATGCATGCAGTCGACTTATACACAAGTACATACTAGTTGTTTGTCCTTGTTCTACAGACTGTATGTTTTATTGCAAAAACTCAAAACTAAAAAATCTGATTAAAAATATTTCTTTTGTTTGCAATGTTTGCAGTATTTGTAATGTTGTAACCCTATCTGTGTGCTTCAACAGCAGCTTGTATTGAAAGATAAAGATGTTTGTACTGGAAGATCAAGAAATATCTTTATTGGAAGAGCAAGAACCAGCTTCATTAGAACTTGTGCTCTAAAGAACTTATGGTAAAAAAAGACAACCAGTATACTTCCATTTGTAAGAAATGTGGTGATAGAAATGGGATTTTAGCCAAAATTAATATCGCAATAGAAGGAAATCACGCAAAATGAAAAACACAGCTCCATTGCTTTTTGTCTTGTTTATTTGGACTCAAAACATGGCCAAGGCATGATGACCCCAAGGCGGAGGGCAAGATGGGCACACTGGTTTACCAAGCACTGGACAGAATGCAAGAGATCGCAGCACAAACGAAAGATTTGGTAGTTATGTCCTGAAACATCTGTCAACTCCTTCATCTCACCTCCCAAGTTCAAAATGGTGACCCTGCCATGCTTTGGCGTTTTATGTTCAACGTTCCGCAGAGTTCAGGTTGTCTAACAAGTTGTTCATTTGTTATGGTGGTGCCAAGAAAGGCAACCCAGTTTCTTCTCAAAGGTTTTCCAAGTGGATTGGTCAAACCATTGCCTTGGCTTGTGAACTGGCTAAACACCCTCTTCCGGTTGGTGTCTGTGCTCACTCAACCAGGGCTACTGCTTCATCTGCTGCAATCCTCAGAGGTGTTCCCCTGCCAGAGGTCTGCAAGGCGGCTACATGGTCACAGCCATCCACGTTCGTTCGGCATTACCGGCTGGATTCCAGGTCCCGAAGTGATGCCAGCTTTGGTCGTGCTGTTCTGTCTTCTATTCTGCAGTGACCTTCTCACCTCCACAGGTAAGCTTTTTAGCACCCTATTGTGTGAGGCACAGAGACCACGAAGAAGAAGTACAGGTTGCTTACCTGTAACTGTCTTTCTTCGAGTGGTCATCTGTGCCCTCACACAAATCCCTCCCTACCTCCCCTCGGTCAGGTCCCTGCTCTTTTGCGGCGGACTTGAACTGAAGGTGGAGCTAGATTGGCGGGATTGGGCATGCTCAGGGAGAGGGAGCAGCGGGGCTCCTGCCAATCTGCTCATCTTTTCAGCATTCCGGATGGAGTATCTGCGCAGGCGCAAACCCCTATTGTGCGAAGGCACAGATGACCACTCAAAGAAACAAAGTTACAGGTAAGCAACTTGTACTTCTCTTTCATTTGCAATGTTTGCAGTATTTGTAATGTTGTAGCCCTATATGTGCATTTAATATTAAGAAATTTATGTTTTAATAAGGAGGAGAAAGGAGACAAGAAAATAATGTTCACCAGGGGAAAAAGAAACGCATCGACAACAGACCAATAGCATCGAGAACAAGATGCTATTTCTCTTCTGTGGCATGGCTCCTAAAAAGAAGAAAATGTCTAGGGGAAAGATGATTTCCAAAAGCTTAGAGAAGACACCAGAAAAAGATCCCATGCACTTGTATGGTTTCTCTCCTGTAGGGCATTTCCCATACTGAATTTAAACAACTAAAATCTGTTTTAAGTTTAAGCAGAAATAGTCTTGGGCTGAATCTACATGAAGCGAGACTAGCAATTCCGCAAGTATCCTGGGCAATGGCTTTTTGCAGGGGAATTCTGGTTTAAAAGCTACCTGTGAGAATGGCTAAGGTTTTAGTGCCATGTATAATTTTTCTTTTTATGCCTATCACACCTTAACCATATTCCTCTCAGTACTCTTTGCATTTTTATAGTATCTTGGCTGGATTTCCTCCTAACCTTGACATCTGAGCGCTGCTTATCCTTGAAACGGCCTTGGAGGGAAGGGAGGAAGCTCTGCCAGGCATCTGCCAAGGCGCATCCCAGAGACATTAAGAGGAGGCCATTCTGTTCTCTGTGTAGTGAAGGCTGCTTAGATGAACTGACAACAAACAGGTGTAATTTAGTAAGTGCATCTCTCCTAGGAATAAGAAAGCAGCCTGTAGTACTGCTTTGCTTTGGTTATGGAAACTTTGCAAGAACTGCTCTGGGAGAGCTCAGGGCAGGGCAGGAATGCTGAACATTAATGGTCTCCCCGGTGTGTCTTTGCTGGTATTATTGCGGATCCTGACCCTAATGCTCTCCTCCCTTGGGAGGATGAAGGGGGCAGGTAGCAATACGGATGAGAAGCACTGCTTTCCCAAACAACCACATCTCCAGGAAGGTTACCAGGAATGGAAGGGTGCCCATGCACTCTAGGACAAATGCTAAAAATGCAACTGCATTATAAATCTAAGGGGCTGAAGAACATCTTCTACAAAATAATGGAACTGTTTGAAGACATGGAACCTTTTTCATCTTCTGCCTTTGTTAATATACACCACATCCTTTGAATATACACCACATCCTCCCCAGCATTTCTGTGTATTCCTTAGTAAAGGGGGGGGTGTTTATAAAATTATTATTATTATTACTTTGTTCCTGTGCGTTGAGGTAGAGAAAAACAAATTAACAAATGCACATTATTAATTTAAAAAGCAAATCATTTCAGGAGGACAAATTAAACATCCTCCATCTTCAGGGACTGGGAAAGAAAGGCAGGCCAGGTCCAACATGCCTTGTTGTCTGGAAAGAAGAAGAGCCCTCCCTCCAGTCCATCTGCCTTGTTCCAAGATCTTATCAAAAGACTCTTTCATACAAGGCTAAATTGGAAGTATAATTTAAGGTCAATTTGAATGCAATCATGGGTTTTATGTTCTTGCAAATTAACTCTTCGCACGCAAATTCGGGCAGGAGGGAAGCCAATTCGAATGCAATCATGGGTTTTACCTTATTGCGAATTAAAGCTTCACATGCAAATTCGGGCAGGAGGGGGTTAATTTCGGGTAATGGGAAGTAATTCCGAACGGAGCAGGGGTTCATGTAAATTCGCTAAACAAGCGAATTTACATAAATCCGCATTGGCTCCATTCGGAGTTGGGAGAAATTCCTCCCCGTTTGAAAGAGTCCTAAGTTTTATCCATTTTTGAGAGGGGATGCCAGCCCCTCTCGTGGGACAGGAGACTGCTGGTTACTGTTCCCCGATGCCACATGCAACAGCCTACTGTCCTGGCCTATGGGTCTGTAGTGAACAGGCCACGGAGACAACCAATCACAGAACACCAGGTGTTCAGCCAATGGGGAGCTGGCTGGGCAAGGCTATATAAGAGCCTGAGCAGAGCATGAAAGGAGTTAGTTGGTTGGGATTTTGAAGGGAAGAGACACCACAGAGGGAGGGTGTGTTTTTAGGTTCCTGAGGGGACAGTTGTAGGTTCATTCTTAGACCAGGGAAGGCTCTGAAGAGCCCAACAGGGAACTAGTTAGGCTTGAGGAGTAGAAGAGACTCATAGCAAGCCGTGAGGTTGAAGAAAGATAGTAAGCGTAGTAGTAGTAAGAAGGTTGCCTGAGTGGCTGGAGTAATTGAAAGGAACTCCTGTAACTAAGAAAAGACAAACAAAGGGCCCATTCACACTGAAAAATGAACTGGTTTACAAACCGATATAAATTGGGGAAGTTCACACTTGTGCCGGTTTTTCCTGGGAGAAGTTCACATTAGCACTGGGTTTACCTAACCCGAATTTGGGGGGGGGGGGCGGTGCAAATCCCCCTTAACCCAGGTTATTTTAAAATGGGGAAATCAGAGGTTCTTTTTAAAAGAACCGGGTTTTTTGTGAAGCCACCAATGGGAATGTGCAAATCACTCCCATTCAGAGCCTCTCTTCCTCCCTCCCTGCCACCTTCTGTCCTCTCCCTCTCCCCGGTCATGTCCTCCTTCCTCTTTTTCCTTCCCTGCCACCTCCGATTGCATCCTTCTCCTCTTCCAATAGCATCCCCAGATTGCAACCTCCCTTGATTCCATTGGGAGCCCCTCTTCCTCCCTCCCTGCTACCTCCAATGGGGTCTTCCTTCCTTCCTCCTCCTCCCTGCAAGATCGGATTGCATCCTTCCTTCCTCTTTCTCCCTCCGTGCCATCTCCAATGGGGTCCTTCCTCCCTCCCTGCCAGCTCCAATCAGGGGATCAACCTTCTTCCACTTGCACTCTTCCTCCTCCTCTGCCCCGCTGCCATGGCTGAATCTCTCCATGGCATTTTTAGTGTGAACAAAAATCCAGCATAAAATGCCATGGAGAGATTCGATCGTGGCAAATGAAATGCTGCAGAGAGATTCAATTGTGGCAAATCCATGAAAATAACATGGGTTATTCCTTTAGTGTGAATGGGGCCAAAGCTTTAAAGTACTTTAGTAGATATTTCCATATTTTGTTAATAAAACTTTATTTATATTTTGAAATTCCACTTGGCCTCTACTGAACATTTGTGGCACACTACCAGTTATCAGTGCCTCATTGGAGATAGGTGGTGGCGAACAGGGACGAGTTTGTCACAGGGTCTTTTTAGTGGCCTTTTGGGAGCCATTATTTTTTTTAATGGCGCTTGAAAATTGGAAGGTCAAATTTCAACTGGCCAGAGCAGAAGGAAGGAGGTCACATTCTGAACCTGCTCTTCTGGACGCTGACCAGGTCCACAAACTTTTATAAATAAAACTTTATAAATAAAACTTTAATTTTAACCTACCAGCAGTGTTGCTTCACAAAGCCAACCTAAACCACGCACTCTGGATGTGGTCAAACCAAAATTAGATCGAAAAGCTTTTAATTTAATATTAGACTATCTTCCGCTAGGAGAACAATAAATAAATAAATAACAAAAGCTTCTGCCACGCTTTCTGTAAGAGGAAGATGTGGAGAAAACATCTCAATCCCACGGAGAATCCTGCCCAAAGGAACATGGACAAGAAAAAGAACTTAACACACGGAGATGCATTCATAGACTTTGTTGTGCTAAAAATGATCCTTGTTCTTCATTTGGTCATAAATGTGGTGGGGGGAGAATCAAGTGTGACAAAAATTAATATCGCAAAAGAGCGAAATACTTGAAAATATAAAAACTCAGCTCCATTGCTTTTTGTCTTGTTTGTTTGGACTCAAAATCGTGTGAAATTCGGGAACATAACTTAGTTCCATGTTGGAGAACCTATTACTTCCCTCCTTCCTCCTTCCCTGGGGTTTCCCCTCAGAGGCAACCTCCCTGGGCACATATCCCTCTCAAAAAAGGGTTTCCCCTTTCTGGGCATGTAGGGTTTTCTTGACACGTTTCTTCAGAGGAAGGTTGCCATTGCCATCTCCTGAGGCTGAGAGTGTGTGACTTGGGGTTGTGTGAATGCGTGTCCCTTTAAGTCATTTCCAGCTTATGGTAACCCAGCCAGAGAGAGAGAGCCAGTCAGCGAGGGACAGCCAGAAAACCCACACTGGTGTTCATATTTGAAGGGCAGAACTGGAACACAAACCCCCTTTATATGGGGATGGGGTTGCCTCTCAAGTTATTATTTTGGGGTTGGGGAAATAGCTGTCTTCCTCTGTGGGGGAGGGTGACTGCCTCAACTGGGTCCAATTTGGGAGATTTGGGAGACCCAATCCTCCTCCTTTGGGGATATGTACCAGTATATTTTATTAATCCTCACTCTTTTATTGGGCTGCGGTTTCGTGAGGGAGGATTTCTGCAAGAGGTGGGTTGCACCTCTCCCCAGTTGGCAGAAACATTTTCCCCAATACTCTCAAACACACTCTTGTCCATCTAAGTTAGTATAGCAATAGCAGTGTGCAGTTTTAGACAGAGAAATAAGTTTGGAAGAAAATTCTCTTTTGTTTGGAATGTTTGCAGTATCCGTAATGCTGTAACCCTGAATGTGCATCTCATATTAAGAAATTTGTGTTTGAATAAGAAGGAGAGAAGAGAGGTGGGAGTAGAGAGAAAAAGATTAGGAAGGGGGTAAGAAGGATATGTAGCCAAAAGTCTATTTAGGGAAATTTTATTTAGGTCTAATTATACATTGGGGTTGGCTACAAAAACCCACAAGGCCATTTCGATGATACAGCTGTCCCTCCGAATTCACGGTTTTGATTATTTGAGTTTGCCACTCCCCTCCCCGATCCTTTCCATTCCTTCCCTTCCCTCCCTCCTCCTCCTGCCTCCCCAAAGTGCATGCTTTGCCTCGGGATCCAGCCATTAATTCCTCCCATTTTAGTCCACCCTTCCAAGTCTATTTGGGGAATTTTATTTAGCTCTAATTATTTGTTGGGGTCGGCTACAAAGACCCACGAGGCCATTTCCCTTATACAGTCGTCCCTACGAAATCACAGCTTTGGAACCCACAGTTTTGACTATTCACGAATTTGCCTCCTCTGCCTCCTGCCCCCATTTCTTTCCATTCCCTCCTTCCTCTTTTGCACCCCCAAAGTCTAGCTTTGCTTGGGGTCTAGCAGGCGCCTTCCCTCAGTCCAGGGGCAGTCACCAGGAGGCAGGGCCCATGGCGGACGCAGATGCCCACGGGGAGTAGTTAGAGGAACTAGGAGTAATGTCCCCTGCAGCAGTAGAGGATGGGACGCTGAAAGAGGAGCTGCTGGAGGAGGCAGCGGCAATGGGGCTGGCACCATCGCTTCCACCACTGATGTCCACCCTTCAAATGCAGAAGAGATGGTTTTTGTGGGGGTTGACCCAACTAAACAAGTGGAGAGGGAACCAAGCCGTGCCGTTGCCACTGCCACACTTACCAAGGAAGGCGAGATTTATGTTTGAAAGCGCTCTCACCTTCAGCTCACCCTGTTATCCAAAATGGGCCGGAGAGCGTATCAAGCTTCCCACAAAAAGCAGAGAACTTCTACTCAAGTCTCATTTCCCTCTTGCCTTCTTTTGAAAACCAATTTTAATTTTAGTTTTTCTACAGATACTTTGATAGCAGTGACGAGCCCTGAAAGAGCTGTTTAAGTGTTTGACTCCAAACTCTCTGAATGTAATTTAAAATCTAATATAAAGAAATTAGTATCTTTAAAGCAAGGTGGTTCTGACAGTTGAGAATGCATTCATAATAGTGTCCCTCCCAGATAAGAAAATTGATGGGAAATTAAGATAAAAATACCAGTTTTGGAGATTTAGCCAGAGACTGAAAAAACAACATTTCCAGCAAATTACAATGTAAGCTGGCCAGATCAAATGTAGAGGTTGTGTGTCCCTGCCCATACTGTGCGTAACTCAAAACAGGCATCCTTTCAGTGCAGAGTTATAGTGCAGGTGGACAATTATTTTTCCGTAGACAGTCGGCCCTCCGTATTCACGGTCTTGAGACTCACAGTTTTGATTATTCATGAGGTCAAGGCTGCAAATGCAGGTATTCCTCCTCCCTTTCCCTCCCCGATCGCTCCTTAACAACATTGGGGGGACTGGGGGGGTTAAGGGCCGCCACCCTGACTTCTTGTTTGGCACCACTGTAATTGCCATGGTTGTATGCCATGGAAGTCTGGGAATGTAGTTTTGTTTGAGCTATTACCAGAATAGTGAAATATTCCTTCGTGGTTTCTGCTGGAATCTTCAAAAACCTCCTGAAAACAGGATAAGGATAAATACCAGTTTGGGATCACAGGGATATTTTTCCAGGCTAGTCAAGTAGCATATTTGGCTTCTTACCAGGAAGGCACTTTAAAAATAATGTAAGAACTGTACTGAACTTTGTAAAACATTATAACAAACATAATGAAAAGAAATTGGCCATAATCTTTCTGGACGCAACTAAAGCATTTGATTATGTTCGATGGGAGTTCTTGAAACAAATTTTTTTTTTTAAAAAAAATGAATATAGGAAAAAACTTCTTGAAATGGGAGATTCTCTGCTTCTTATTCAACAGTTATATATAAAACCCAAAGCGCTCAAATATTGATGAACGGGGAGAAAACTAGGAAATGCAGAATAACCACGGGTACAAGGCAAGGATGTCCTTTATCTCTTTCATTTATAACAATCTTGAATAGAATCAGAGAAGATGGAAAAATTAGAAGCCCGATGTAGTAAAAAGGCCGAGGAAACAGCCAATCACAGAGCTCCAGGAGTCCAGCCAATGAGAAGCTGGCTGGGCAGAGCTATAAAAGAGCCTTGACAGGGAGCGAAAGTGGGTTTATGTTGTTGGGGTTTTGAAGGGAAGAGACACCTCGGAGGGTGTGCTCTTGGGGTTCCTGTGGGAACATTTATAGGATAGTTACAGGCCAGGGAAGGGTCTGAGAAGTCCAGCAGGGACTAGAGAGGCTTGAGGGAGTCTGAGAAAGAGAGGCTCAGAATAAGCCTGGAGGTTAAGGAAGCTTTTGGCTTTAATATTGGAGAAGGTTGCCTGAGTGGCTGTAGTATTATTTTTAAGGAACTTTTGTAACTAAAGAATAAGACAAGCAAAGCTTTAAATATATTTCAATATTTGTTTCTTTATTTTATAAATAAACTTCATTCATGTTTTGAAGTACTGCTTGGCCTCTGTTGAACTATTGAAACACGCTACCAAAGATATCAGTGCCTCAGTAGAGATAGGTGGTGGGCGAAAAAGAGAGGGTTTGTTTGTTCACCACATATTAAAAAGTGGTGGCAGCGGTGGGATCTCAAGGCCCAGGGTGCTGTCATCCAAGAAAACGTAGGAGTGAAGAAAGTGTTCACTACACCCGAAAATTCAAGGAACATCATATAAACAAAAGGCCTTTGCAGATGATCTGGCGATCTTGTTGGAAAACCCTAAGGAAGTATAAATAATTTAATGGTACCAAGAGTAAGAATAAGTCTCAGATACTACCCAAAAACCTCAATAAAAGAGAAGATTAGAAGAACTATCGGGACTAAGAATAGCTGAGCCCTGAGGAGGGAGGCCTCCACAGCAAGGCCTCTCCCCTGCGGCTTTGGGAGCCCCAAGGAGATGGGGTCTGTGCTGGAGCTTCTGCTCCCCGACGCTGCTAGACCAAAAATACAGCGCTTGCTGGGACAAGTCATTGTCTTGTCTTCTACATCCTTTCAATCCCCTCAACGACGGTATGGAACTCCTCGACCCTAGTACCCTTCCTACCAACCTAAGCCTTATCAGCCTCAGGGGCATCGCTACTAGTAGGACCAGCCGAGACAGCACCGTCCATCTCAGTCTTCCTCGTCTCGCCATCACCCACCCCAACAACCATGATATGGCCAGGCTTATTGTCACAGTTTCCCATCATACTTCTTCGTACAAAGACCTTTGGGGAAGAATGGAAACTGTTGGATAAGAAGCAGAGATCTCCCATTCCAAGGGCTTCTTTCCTGCAGTTTCTTCCATGGAGAATGATCCAAGACAGCGGACTCTCCTCTCTACCTACATTTGGAGACCAGGCAGATCCATCCTAGACCTAGACACATCTCCTCTCCAGCACCCTCTAGCCACCACTTTTCTTTCTCTGCCAAGAAAATTCAGGAAACCTCCTTCTAAAAAAAATGGGGGGGTGTGTGATCTAAAACAAAGAAAAGATAGAGAAAAGGAAGCAATGCAATAAAATGAAAGCCATGTTGCATCCCTGACAAGAGCAAACACACAACTAGCAATTAGAATAGAGGGAAGAAGATCACAAAGTAGTGGTTTACACCGGAAGGTAGCCTACTGAACCAGCAGAGAATCCACACATGGATAAAGGGCCCTTCCTCCAGTACATCCATTATCTGTCAAGGATGATGGGAGTTGCAGCTTGTCTTATACTTGCTTTAACTCACCACCTTGTTGTGCAGCGGAACAGACCAGCTTTGATCTGTGGTTGTTGCTTGTTCCAAGCATGCAGAGCTTCTGAGATTAGGCTGAAGACCTTGACAAACAATTTCAGCCTTCTCACTCCTCTCTGAGAGATGTCTTCAAACGTCTCCTTGGATCTGGTAGCGATTGTATCTTCTCTTTCACAAGATTCCAGGCAACACAGTAGACTTGTACAAAAGATCTACTTTATTTAACTATATACACTAAATGCCCTTCACCATACAATCTTTGCTATATAACTCTATACAATGCTCAGTTCAACTAATTCTCTACTATACTCTACTATACTCCATACTACTCCACACCACATTGGTATACAGTGTCATCATTTATAGTCACTTGTGGATGTTTTACACATTCTGATTGGCTCACAATGTTCATCCCATACTTAAGTCCAACCCAAGTATTTCATCATACTGTCTTGTACCTTAATTGACTCTCAGGTGTTGCCAATATGTATCTTGTCATTTATCCTTGGCATATGTCCTTGGCTTCCAGGACTTCTAAATTACATTATCTTTTTCACCTGTGTAACTTCTCAATTGCTTTTGCTTAGTCATTTTGACTTTCACATACATATTTGATTTCTACTGTATATCCCATGTTGCATTTTCCTTAACATTATCACACCCCAGTGCAACCCAGAAATGAAGAAATCCTGGATAAGGTTGCCATATCCCAGGGTTTGGAGCCAGTTCCAACTCCCAACTCCTCCTTCGCTTCCACCGCTGCCTCTTGCTGTGCCTTCTGCGTGGCAGTGTCAATATGCGAAGCCTTTCTGCCTTGCTAGGATTTAAGGGCAGGGCCTCAGCTGAGCCCTGAGGAGGGAGGCCTCTAACACAAGGAGGAACGGTGGAGTCCCAAGGAGACAGCTTTAAAAACAATGGTGCCGTGTGCATGCAGCTGTGCAATTAGGGGAAGCTCCCTTACAGATGTAATGGTTGTTATTTGGCAGAAGCTGCGAAATTGGCCGCCTGAGCTACAGAATCAGCCCCGCAAGCAGCACAAACACATGCTGAACAGGAGAAGTTGGGGCAAGGGGCAGAAACATCAGGAGAAGCTGGCGGTTTATTTGTAGTAATGTTAAAAACGTGTGCACACAGCCATGCCGACCACTATCCTCCATCCACGCCTGCCCTGCGGCCATCCATTCCTGCCGCTGGGTTGAGGGAGGAGCAAGGGCGTCTCTGCCCGACACTATGGATCTGGGAGCAGTGGATTTGCACACAAAATGTGAAACCCTCGGATCCAGAAATAGACTACTGGCATTCCAAATATGAAAAAGAACACAAGCTGAAAAAGTGGATGAAGGGCTATTTTCATGCCTGCCATGCGGCCATCCATCCCTGCCGCTGGGCTGAGGGAAGAGAGAGGGGGTCAGAATATGAGGTTGCCGCAACCCTCACCACCGCAAGCACAGCTGTAACTACCTTAATTGAGCTTAATTAATTTGGTTTTTCTGGATTTGTCAGATTTTGCATTTGTTCATTCTATTAGAATCAGCCCCGTTTTCTAGTTTATTAAAGTTTGTTTAAATTCTCTTCCTATCTTCCCGTATGTTAGTAATCCACCCCAGTTTGTGTCAACTGCAAACCTGATAAAGATTCCTTCCACTCTTTCATCTAAGTCACAGAATCACAGTTGGAAGAGATCACAAAGGCCATCCAGACCAACCCCCTGCCATGCAGGAACTCCCAGTCAAAGGATCCCCGACAGATGGCCATCCAGCCTCTGCTTAAAGACCTCCAAGGACGGAGACTCCACTACACTCCGAGGGAGTGTGTTCCACTGTCGAACAGCCCTTAATGTCAGGAAGTTCCCTGCCGCTGGGCTGAGGGAAGAGAGAGGGGGTCAGAGTTTGAGGTTGCCGCAGCCCCTCGCTGCTGCAACCGCCGCTGTAACCACCTTAATTGAGATCCAAGGTTGCAGTCCACCCTCCGCATATAGGAAGAGGAAACAGCCTCAGCAATCTCCACTCACTTGAAACAAAAAGCCATGGTGCTATGCGCATGCCGCCACACCACTATTAGGTAAAGCCCCATCCCTGCTGCTGGGTTGAGGGAGGAGCAAGAGGGTCTCTGCCATCACTATGGATGCGGAAGCAGTGTATTGCGCTCAAAAGGTGAAAAACAACACAAGCAAGTGGCGAAAGATTTATACGATCTGAAGAGAAACCAGAATGTTGGAGAAGCTGTAATTGCAAAGGAACGTATGTCCATATGTGGTTATATTGCGATAAAGCTATACAGATCTGGTCAAATGTTTTATCTGTTATTTCTGAGATCACTCTTCTAGAGACCTGTCCAGGTCTTTTATTAGCCTCTCTATTTCCGGGAGAGAACAAAGACATGAAAAATAAAACGATTGATTTGGTTTCTCCTGGCCATCCCAGAACTGAAATAGCCAAGAACTGGAAAATGGGCAGTCTAAAACTGGACATCTGGTGGCATAGACTATGGGACAGTTTACCAATGGAAAAGTTGTCAGATGGGATGGATAACCTCAATTGTGCTTCTTTTGAAGAGAGATGGTGTCCCCTTTTGGAATATCTTAACAATCACTTAAGTAAGATAAAACCGCCACACCAGCATTTGAATTTTGGAAAGGGACCTTTATGGAAGCCTAATGACAATGATGGTTTATACTCGTATGGTTGTTTGTTGTAGAACCACATGTATCCTTCCTTGGTGGTATCTGGCCTTTATCTCAACTTTGTTTTATTGTGATTTGAAATAAAAACATTTAGAAAAAGAAAAAGAAAAGAAAAACAACACAAGTTGAATAAGTGGATGAAGGAATATTTTTAGGAAGTTTTTTTCTTTTTAATAAAGTTTTATTGTTTTCCATATCCACACATACAATACAACCACATACATCACACCTACATTAAAACATTTGTTACTGCATTTACTGTTATGTTAATAAAAGGTTTACTCTCTCCTCTACACAAACTCTCTTCCATACTGGGGGAGCAGCAACGTACTGGCACTCCAAATATGAAAAAGGACACAAGCTGAATAAGTGGGTGAAGGAGTATTTTCAGGAAGTTTCAAGGCTCAAAGACGAGGAAATGAGAATGATCTGTAAACAGAACGCAGAGCTAATTAAAGCTCAACAGAAGCTTCTTTTAGAAGAAGATGTGAAGGAAACATCTCAGTCCCATGGGGAATACTGTTCATCCAAGGAACATGGGCCAAAAAAAAAAAAAAGAACAAAAGATGTGGAGATGCATTAATAGACTTTCTTCTGCCAAAAACAATCCGTGTTCTTCAATTTGTAAACGTGGGGGGGGGACAAGTTTGCCAAAAATTAACATCTCTCCGACTCAAAATTCTGTGAAATTCTGTGAATGACGTGTTTTAATCACTTATTTGATATTTTAATGTAAAAAGCAAAAAGGAAAAGTTTAGAAGGATTTCGTTATTGTCAACTCACCAAGGAAAGAGGTCATTTGATTTTATGATATAGAGCCATGTTGGCGAAGCCATGGCATGCTTGCCCAAATGAGGACACAAAGCCTCCTCTGCCGGCACAAGGACCTCCATCTCTCTCCCTGCCATTGTTATCAATGGTGGCACACGCATGCAGCTGGGTCCGTGCAGCTGAGTGATTAACAGAGCCTCCAATCCCCACCTGGCATTAGCCTCTACTTTAAACAAGGAAAAACCCTGTTTGGGGTGAATTAGCAGCAGTCCATTTTCATTTTAAAATAGCAACAACACACAGGTGTAATTAAGTGCATCCCTCCTAGGAATGAGAAAGTAGCCTGTAGCAGGAGTGCTTTGCTTTGGTTATGGAAACTGTGGGAGAGCTCAGTTCAGGGCAGGAATGCAGAACATTAATGATCTCAGGTGTGTCTTTGCTGCTTTTATTGTGGATCCTGATCCTAATGCTCTCCTCCCTTGTGAGGATGAATGGGGCAGGTAGCAATGTGGATGAGGAGCACTGCCATCCCAAACCACCACATCTCCAGGAAGGCTGCCAAGGGACCGGGAAGGGAAGGGCTCCCATGCACTCTGAACTGTAAATCCAAGCGGTTGAAGAACGTCTTCTACAAAATAATGGAGCTGCTTGAGAGATACCACAGGAAAACACCAAAGAGGGATCCCACTGTCTTTTTTACGGAGGTGAAAAGGGCAATGAGGACAGGTCTATGTCATCAACAAATCCAGCTACAAAAAAACTTTTTGGGAGGAGTCTGGGTCAGACCTCACCTGGAATAATCCTGTGTCCAGTTTTGGGCACCACCATTTAAGAAGGATGTGAAGGAGCTGGAACATGTCCCTAAGAGGGCAACCAAAATGGTGCAAGGTTTGGGACCCAGAAGAAGGTGAAGGGGAGACATGATACATCTTGTTTCAATATTTGAAGGGCTGTTTGTGTAATGATAGAGTGGGTTCCGGATGAGTGTGTTTCAGTTGAAAATATGGTCCTGAACCAAAGGAAATGGCTGCACATTGAAGGAAGGATTTGGAGACAAAGAATCAAGAAGTTTTGCCTTGGCCAGGGAAGTGTTTTTAAGAATGTGCACAAACGGAATGTACCCTGAGCTGCGGCTACAGGTTTCATCCAACCCTTTGAGGGCGAACTGACCACTCATTCGCAAAGAGACCATGTGTGTGTGTGTGTCTCTGTCTGTCTGTTTATGTGTGTGTATGAAAGAGATCTCTCGATACTTACTTCCTTGCCTCATATGCATAGTATTTAGATTACTTGCTTGTCCTATGTGCCTTAGTAAAAGTAGTTGAAATCCAGATCTGGTGTCTCAAAGTATCTGTTTCAACTTGACTTTGGGGTAGGTCTTTTGAAAGAGGGAATTTACATTTATACACTCTCAGGAAACAAAGAACTGCCCTACAAAAACTTGGGCATAACATTTGTACTTCCAAACACTCAACATAATTTCTCTCCTGTAGGGCTCCTCCCATACCAAATGCAATGCTCTCCCCAGAGCAAACTTGTATAAGGGGGCATTTGGAAGCAAAAACTATTTTTCAGAAAATATTTCCCCCCAATTTTTTTTAGAGAGTCCCAGGGACCACAAAACAGCCTTAGCCATCCCCATTAACTTTAAAGCAAGAAACAAAAAAAGAAAAGCTTCCCCCCCCCCACACACACACCATCGAAATTCTTGTAATTGCAATCTTTTTATGTACTAGTTTACTTTTCTATGTTAAATTTTATACTGATGCTGGTCCTTGACTATAATAAAGAATTTCATTCCCACCATCAAGGAGGAAGAGGAAGAGCTCTAGCCCACCCATAAAATGTTCATTTCCTAGTTTCTTCCTGACCTTTTGAGTAAGATAGGAAAGCTGTATCGGATCTCTCCATCGCTTTCTTTGTGATTGTTTGAACATCCCAAACCAAACTCAGCTATAGTAGAGGGCTCTCAGCTGGCATTCACGCTTAAGACCTCTACTTCTACTTCTCCAGTTGATAAGGAAGGCAAGAAGTTAATACAGTCAGGCCAACAAGTTTTATGCAGCCTCGATCTTGGATCTCAAGGTTGCCAATCATTCAACTTGCATGCGAGCGTACGTTCAACACATCATGGAACGTATGCTCCCTCTGCTCAGGGGCCTACCAGATGACAAAAAGCCCCTCGCTTTGGTTCTCCGGTCAGAGGCATGTGCCACTGGGGCCCAACAAATCACATCAGCCCATCATACCACTAACTGTGCTTCCAAGGTGCTCACTGGTTCTGTGGTGCTCCAAAGTCATGCTTGGTGCCAGGCTTCTGACCTTACACTACAGCCCCAAGCCCTGATAGAGGACAGGCCCTTTGACAACTCTGGACTCTTCAACAGAGACGGATGAGAAGCTCAACTTCTGTTACAAGATGTAAACAATGGTGCCTTGTGCATGCAGCCGTGCCGCCATTAGAGAAAGCCCTCGCCCTCCCTCCATCCATGGCTGCCATGCGGCTATCCATCCCTGCTGCTGGGTTCAGGGAGGAGAAGTGTACTGGCAAATTACTATATATAAAAGCTAAATAATCGGGTGATGAAGTTTTTCAGGAAGTTTCCAGGCTGAGGTGTGCCATACTGAATAGTTTTGGAGATCCTGGGAGACCAACTTCCTTTTGGACAGAACAGTCTAGCAGAGAGGTGCTGCCTATAGGCTTATGCACTCTGCAAACAAGAGGAATATTCACATGTACTGGCATGCATCTGTGCGCTTGGGCCATAATGGTTTTGTCCCTATGGCTGAGCAGTGCCGTACTAAATTTAAATATCTTTTTCGTTTGCAATGTTTGCAGTATTTCTAATGCTGCAACCCAGGAGACCAACCTCCTTTTGGAGTGCATAGTCCAGCTGCGAGATACTGCTCATAGGCTTATACGCTCCTCAAACAGGAGGAATATTCACATGTATAGACATGTGTCTGTTCACTTGGGCATAAGGGTTTGTCCGTACAGCCAAGGCACAGCTTGGCACAATGAAGAAAATGATGCCTAGTGGAAAGATTTCGCAATAGGTCTGGTATAAATAGGTATACATGAACATTTTAACAGCAAAGGATATAAAATGTGGAAAGTAAAGTTGGACTTTACAACCATGTGATAAGACACTTAAGGAATTTATTTTCCATCAAGAGTTATTAGATTTATTACACCTGTTTTTGTTAAAGTAGTTAAATATGGAGAACAAATAAAAATAAATAGAAGCCAGAAAAAAACATTAAGAAAAAAATATACGAGACTCATGTTAACAGTTCATGGAATGTTTTGCATGTAATTAAATTTGAGTATTTGTATCATTTTCAAAATTTGTATGGAAAACTTAATATATTTTTAAAATAAATAAAATAATCCTAAACCTCCTTTCCAGAACTTTGTGGATTTTGGAAGTAACTGCAAAAGCAACAGATTTTCTCTGAGCTCTGTGGCAAATCCAGAAGTGGTTTCCCAGTTACAGTACCCCCAAAAAGGGAATTACATTCCCTCCATTTCAATGAAATCACGATCTGTAAAGAGAATGAGAGGCCCACTCACGCCTAAAGAACATATTTTCCCTCTTTATTCCTATGGAATGGTTGTAAGCAGAAATCCCACAGAGGTATTTTTGCCACTTGACCAGGGAAAAGAAGAAATTTCAAAATACAGTGGTCCCCTGGTTTACGAAAACCCCGGCCTACGAAAGAGCAGGGGCCAGAAAAACGGCCCCGGTTTACGAAAAGAAAGCGGCGGGAAATTCAAATGGTGCAAAGTGCAGCTATTGGCTAAGGGAGCTGGTTTAAGGGGATTTGCTAACGTTAAGCTTTGGCGCGAATTTTGAACTTCGTTAGCAATCCGATTGGCTTGCAAAAGCAAGCTGATTGGCTAACGAATGGGGGGGGGTGGCTTCAGAAACAAAAGCCAGGTTCCAGTGCTGTAACCCCTTGTTCGGCCTTTGTGAACTGGTGAGATAAGAGTTGCTTCTGAACTCTTGGCTCCAGTGAAGGTCCAAACTTTTTTGACTGGTTCTGCATTTCTGCCTGGCTGACTTCTGCCTGGCACTTTGCATCTACTGCCTGGCACTTTGCATGGATAAAAGTGGGGAGAAGAAGAAAAGGCTTCCCTTGTCCTTAGAGGACAAGAACAAAATCATCGCGAGGGGAGTGCGCTTGGTGGACATTGCGAGGGAGTACGGAAGGAACCCTTCTACCATCGGCACTGTCCTCAAGCAAAAGGAGGTCATCAAAGGCATTGCAGCTCCAGCGAAAGGCGTCACCACCATTACCAAGCAGAGGACACCTGCGCATGACGAGATGGAGCGCCTGCTGCTCCTCTGGATTCAAGAGAAGGAAAGAGCTGGGGACACTGTCAGCACATCCGTGATTTGTGAAAAGGCCACAGCCATCTTTGAGGACCTGGCCAGCAAGGAGTGAGGCGAAGGAAGTTTGTCTGTCTGTACGGCCAAGGCACAGTTCCCACAATGAAGAAAATGTCTAGTGGAAAGGTTATTACCAAAATCTTAAAAAGGAGAAGGAAAAGCTCCCCAGCACTTGAATGGCTTCTCCCCTGTAGGGCATTTCCCATACTGAATTCAAACTGTTAATGTCTGTGTAAGTTTAAGCAGAAGGAGCCTTGGGTCGAATCTACATGAAATGAGACTAGAAAGGACACAAGTGCTCGGGCAATGGTTTTCAGTCCGTTTTGACTTCTCTGTAGTCCCTGGCCAGCCGCCATGCCCTGGTCAGCAACTTCATAGACTGTGATGTTTAGTTTTTCCCCTGCTTGGCTCTTGCTTCGTGGGCCTGGCTCTTTTACATTGATGTCCCCCACAGTGCACTGCTGGGTTTGGACCTCGCACATAAAGCCCTACAGCTCTTGCACCATGCAGGCCAATTTCCATGCATAAGCCCCTTTCTTCTGAGTGCAGACAAAATGTAGGGCTAATTGAAGGACATTCAAGAAAAATTGAGGACATGACCAATAAATAAAGCCAAAAACTTCACAATCAATTATGCAAAATGAGGCCTTTGTGAAGATTTCCAACCAGATTCAGCCTTTATTCTTCCAAACTGTTTTAGCTTGCAAGCAAGTAAAGTGCTCAATTGGGAATCATTCCACCAACTGACCCAAATCAAATGGTGCAGGCTGGTTTTATTAAAATCCAAAATTCAATTCACACATGCGCAGTTTAACATTTCAACATCATCACCTATTTGTATCACTGACTTCAAGTGTCTTCCCTCAGATACGTATATATATCCTTACTCTTTGTTTTTATCTTTTCTATCCTGGGAATGCAGCCAACATTTGAGATATGAAAGGTTCCTTTGTTTTACACACTCATTTACTTCCCTCCTCCCTTCTAAGGTTGTGGGCTATTTCACCCAATCCAGGCCGAATTCAAAAGGACAGTTTTACTGTAGCTGAACTGTTCATTATTGATCTTTAATGGCAGAGATTATCCATTAATTTCCTTAACAACCACAAGCAAGTCACACACTCTCAACCTCCTTGGCTGCCACAGAGATAGTGGTTGAGGTGGCAGCAGCAGAGGAGACACGAGCTGGGACTGGCTCTAAACCCGAGTCGGGACATTCAAAATGGCTAAAAACTGTGAATGTCCCAGCAGAACCCGGGATATGGCAACCCTACACTCACCTCTAAAGAACATAATTATTTTCCCCCTTTATACGTATGATATGGTTGTAAGCAGAAACTCCACATAGAAGCCTCCTTCCCAAACTTTGTGAATTTTGGAGGCTCCACTCCATCTGTCCAACAATAGAGGTCCAACCAGCAGATTCCCCCCCCCCCCCGGCCCAGCTTTGTGGTAAAATAAGGGCTTATCTACCTTTATGGGGGAAAACAGTGGTTTCTAGTTACAGAACCCCAAAAAATGGATTTATGTTCTCTCCATTTTTAACCAGAAATCATGATCTGTAGGGAGAATGAGAGGCCCACTCAGCCCTAAAGAACATAAATATTTTTATTCCTTATTCCTACAGAATAGTGGTAAGCAGAAATCCCAAATATAAATATTTTTGCCTCTTGACCAAGCAAGAATAAAAAGAAATTTCAAAATGGCTGTCCTTCCCAACTCTCAAGATAGAGATCCTATCAGCAAAGATGGGGCAAATTGGGATTATCATAGATGGGGTCGATATTGGCAAGATGAATTTACTGCTAAAAATATTTTTCTTATTTCTAAATATTCGGATAATCACAAACGATGCTCCATTTAAAAACTGGCATAAGGATATCTCAAAAATTTTATGGTCTGGCAAAAAGCCTGGAGTAAAGTTTAAGAGGAGGTTTTTCACTGCCAAATTTGAAATTATTATTATTGTTATTATTGTTATTATTATTATTATTATTATTATTATTATTCCTATTGTGTGTTTTGGGTAGTAGACTGGATGAAACTAGAAAAAACAAGACTGTTATTATTAGAAGGTCCAGAATTAAGATTTGGTTGACATGGGTACTTATTTTATGCTAAGGCAAAGATAAAGAATTTAACAATCACTAGAACAGGGGTAGCCTATTAAGAGAATAGAATAATATCAAACCAAATTGGTGTAATATCATACCAAAATGGGCATCTACTAATGAAGACCTCTTAAGCAGAGTACAAAGAGAGAGAAATAAATGGGTGACATTTGATGATTTATTAGATTGATTAGAGTCAAGAAGATTTGAAAATAAAATCAAAACAATGAACATCTGGAGGGAAGGAATTGCACCTGGTTCACATACAGGCAAATACGTGAAAGATTTCTGATGGACATTAGAACAAAAACCATCAGTGAAACAGATCCTAAATTAGAAAAAATAGTCAAATGAGAGAGTAATCATTTGATAAGCAAATTTTACAAAATGCTACTAAAATTGGGATTGAAGGAGAAATAACATCACATATGATAAAATGGGCCCAGTACCTTGGACAAAATATAGAATTAGCGAATTGGGGAAAAAGATGGTTGAAAACGGTTGAAATTTACTTTAAATTATAATATAAAGGAAAACTTTTACAAAATGCAGTTTTGTTGGTTATCTCACTCCTTACAAATTGGTTAAATTGCCTAAAAAGATCAAAAACAGATGCTGGAAATGCGACAAATTGGTAGTTTCCACCACGTGGTGGAAATGCAGACTACTCACAAAAAGTTATTGGAATGAAATTCACAACGAAGTAGAGATTATTTTAAATTATAAAATTGATAAAAGACCCAAAAATGTACCTAATAAATATAATTACTGATTAAAAACTAGAGCAAAGACATGGCAAATTGAGATTTTATACAGTAACTGCCGCCAGAATGCTTTACGCCTATAGATGGAAGGAAAACAAAACACTGAGTACAAAGGATTGGTTAACTAAATTGTAATACAATATTTAAAAACTGAGTGGGGAGAAGATTTCGTAATTGGCATAAATCGGTATATATGAACATTTTAACAGCAAAGGATATAAAATGTGGAAAGTAAAGTTGGACTTTGCAACCATGTGATAAGACACTTAAGGAATTTATTTTCCATCAAGAGTTATTAGATTCATCACATCTGTTTTTGTTAAAATACTTAAATATTAAATATAAATAAAAGTAAATAGAAGCCAGATCAAACCAATAAGAGGAAGGAAACACAATATACGAGACTCATGTTAAGTTCATGGAATGTTTTGCGTTTGATTAAATTTGAGTATTTGTATCACTTTCAAAATTTGTATAGAAAACTTAATATATTTTTTAAAATAAATAAAATAATCCTAAACCTCCTTTCCAGAACTTTGTGGATTTTGGAGGTAACAGCAATCAACAGATTTTCTCTGAGCTGTGGCAAATTAAGAACTGGTCAACCCTTCTCTGAGGGCCAGAAGTGGTTTCCCAGTTACAGTACCCCCAAAAAAGGGATTTACATTCCCTCCATTTCAATGAAATCATGATCTGTAAAGAGAATGAGAGAGGCCCACTCACGCCTAAAGAACATCATTATTTTCCCTCTTTATTCCTATGGAATGGTTGTAAGCAGAAATCCCACACAGAGGTATTTTTGCCACTTGACCAGGGAAGAATAAGAAGAAATTTCAAAATACTCATCCTACACAGAGCTCTTAACCATTTCCACATGGAGATAAACGGGAATAATAATAATATTGTTTTTATTTATACCCTGCTCTTCAGCCCTAAAGGCTATCAGAGCGGCTTAGAATTATTATTTTAATTAATAATAATGTTTAATCCTCTGGAGAGAATTAGACAGTTCCCTGCCGTCAGGCTTACAATCTGAGAAACCACAAGCAACCCAATTTGTGCATGTGTGAGGTTTACATTTTTCTAAGTACCAAAGTACAAAATCAAATTAATCAGGACAAAACAAGTGAAGCAGCTCTTTCCAATCCATTAAATACAATTCTGCATGAAGGGGTGTTTTAAGCAAGTAGGCACACCTATAATCTGCTATTTCCACAATATTTATAAGCCAGCTCTCTTAATTGGTTTGCCTCCTCTTTGCAAAGTTGTCCTTGAATTCCAGGTGCAAAGAATTGTTTTTGTGTAACTCCCTTTTGTCTTTGAATCCTGGGTTGCAGACAAAAAATTGTTTTGCGAAGCCTTCTTTTATTTGCTACATTTATAATGTAAGTCTAGTTTATTATCCATTTTTAACAAAACACTAATCATTTTAGTAGTCTTAATATAGCCAATTCATATTCTATAAAATAACTAAACCCAACATATATCTTACGAATATAAAAGTTACTTATGATTAAAAATATAAAAAACAGCTCCCTTATTCTTACAACGCATTGCATTAATATTTTTCAAGTGTTGTATATATTTAGAAACTGAAAGTCCAGTATACTTTTTATAAAGTGAACATGGTATAAAAAGCTTATATAAATTAGTAAGGGAAAGAGTTTTTAGATATTTTTATAAAATTCCCTTTCAGTTAAAGAGCCTCAGCTGACCTTTACATACTCCTATTAAACATACATTGATTATAATAGTATACATGTATATATGTGGTTTCTTACAATCTATATATTATCTAATTATAGCATACGATTATATAGTCTTGCACGATTTCTAATCTATTTGTGTGCCTCTTAACTCTTTTAATAAATCTTATGTGTTTGATTCAAATCTATTTCTCTCAATATGTGACCTCACTTTTCCTCAGTGTTCTGAGAAAGGGCAAATAAACGCAACAAATCTCAAAATTTTGAAGTAAATTAAACAATCCTGAGGCTTTGCAAGGTAATTTCTTTTGCTGAGGTGGCTGGTACTTGATAAGCTCATAAACTAAGCCTTCTTCCAGAACTTTGTTAATTTTGGAGGTACACTTTCCCTGGCCATGGAGGTTCCGCTCCATCTATCCAATAATACAGGTGCAACCAACAGATTTTCCCACAGCTTTGTGGCAAAAATAAGGGCTCATCTACTCTTATAGAGCCAAACAGTGGTTTCCTAACTATAGAATCCCCCCAAAAAAGGAATTTAGGTTCCCTCCATTTTTAACCAGAAATCATGATCTCTAGAGAGAAGGAGAGACCAACCATTTAGCCCTAAAGAACGTAATTTTTCTTTCTTATTTCTAGCGTTTTTGCCTCTTCAGCAAGGAAGAATAAAAGGAAATTTCAAAATGGCCATCCCATAGCGGGCCCCCTTCCTTCTTCTTAACTCTCAAGATGGCGGTCCTATTCAACCCTCAGACTCTCAGAGGCAACCCATTTATTTCTGAAATGCCTCACAAAAACAAAGGGAGAGATGTGCAACTTCCACCCTTTGCTTTTGACCAGCTTTCCCCCAAACTGTTTCTTGGCTGTACAACATCACTTTTGCCAAAAATTCAGCAAATATACAGAGAGAAAAAAATCTAATATTTTAAACTGGGAACTCTACATTATAAACTAAATAAGTTGTTTGATTGTGTTGTCATATTTGCCCTTCTCTGATTTGGTCTTTAAACAGCTATTATTGTGCATATATTCATTTGCTGCTCTCCCCCCTTAATCCATGGAAAAGTACTACTAATCATAATTTATAAGAAAAAACTCTTGATAAGGTATAGGCAGAAATCCTGGGGAGAATGGGGTATAAATTCAATAAATAAAATGAAAAGGATTTTTTAGGCCACCAAACAAATGCAATCAAAAACGGGGCCCCAAATTGGCTGCCCCACACTATAAAAAGCTTTCCCACATGGTAGCAATGCATCCAAACTAGAAAGCAAAAATGCACTCCCCTCACCCCATGCTAAGGAATCGGAAGAAATCTTGCCATTTCAGAAGGAAAAAATGGGGAATAATTCAACCTAAAATAATATAAACTCAAAGGACTTCTTTTAGGCCACCAAACATGTGCAACCTCAAAAGGGGGGCTCAAAATGGCTGCCCCACACTAAAAAGCCCCTTTCCAGATGGACAAAAATAACAATGCATCCAAACTACTGAACAATTCACTTTTCCTTACTTCTTGGTAACAAATAGGCAGAAATCCTGCCATTTCAGAAGAAAAAATGGGGTATAATTCAATCAAAAGCATATTAAAATTGTTGGGTTTTTGCATTCACCAAAATAATTACGTCAGAAAGGCTTTTTAAAGTACTACCAAAAATGTGGCCAAAGAAAGGGGCCTCAAAATGGCCTCCTCACATTAAAAGAACCTTTCCTGCTGGATAAAAAACAGCCATGTACCCAGCTATGTAATAATTCACTTTCCCCTCCTTTTCCCTAAGGAATAGGCAGAAATCCTGCAGTTTCAAACAGAAAATGTGTATAAACTCAATCAATAACAATATATAAAATATTTTCTTATTTTCCCCAGAGAAGCGGTTTCAAAATACCTGCCCTACACCAAAAGCCCTTTTCTAGCTGGGAAAAAATAGAAATGTACCCAAAAACTTAGGGAGTAATTCACTTTCCCCCTTTCTTAAAGAATAAGCAAAAACCCTGCCATTACATTAAAAGAAAAATAAGATATAAATCCAAGGTAATTAAAAATATATTAAATATGATATAACCAAAAAGGGAGGCTTTGAAATGGCAATCCCACACCAAAAAGCCCTTTTCTAACTTGGCAAAAACCATCAGTTTGAAAGATCAACATGAAACTCAATGGATTTTCATTCAGTTTATTGTCATTGCTTCACAGCAATTTTGGGAAGTGTTAACCTTCTCCATTTTATAAAATAAATCTGCTTGCTCTTTATAAAAATAAAAATGTACCCAACAACTAGGGATTAATTCACTTCTCCTTTCTTAAAGAATAGGCAAAAACCCTGTCATTGCAAAAAGAAAAAATAAGAGTATACATTCAATCAATTTTAAAAAATCAAATAGTTTTCATATATTCACCAAAAAGGGGGGCATTAAAATGGCAGCCCAAAACCAAAGGCACTTTTCCAACTTGGCAAAAAATCAATTTAAAAGACCAACAGGATCTCAAAGGATCTTTCCTCATGATGTTTGTTCAGTTTATTGTCATTGCTTCACACAGCATTTTTGGGAGTTGTTAATCTTCTCCATTTTATAAACTAAACCTGTTTGCCCTTTACAAAAATAAAAATATTCCCAACCTAGGCATTAACTCATTTCCCCCCTTCTCAAAAATAAGCAAAAGCCCTGCCATTACAAGAAAAAGAAGAATGTCTAATTAACAATTTGTAAGCTGCTCAGATAGCCTTTAGGGATGAAGGGTGGGATATAAATAAAAATTATTATTATTAAATAGAGTATAAATTCAATCAAGTAATAGTATATTAAATAGATTTGCTATATATATATATATATGTTAACCAAATAAAGGGGGGTTGAAGTGACAGCACCCAACCAAAAGTACTTTTCCAACTGTGCAAAAAATCAACTTAAAAGACCAACAGGATCTCAATGGATCTTTTCTCATGCTGTTTATTGCCATTATTCAAATAACATTTTTAAAATTAAAAAATAAGTTGTTGATCTTCTTCCATTTTTCTAAAAAGTCTGCTCTAGGAGATTGCCCCAGCCAAGCCTGGAACCCAAACTGAAAAATTACTGAGCAAAAAGTGAGAAAAATATAAAGAGAACTCCTAACTGAAGAACCCACCCTTCCCTTGGAAAACCCCATTTGCAAAATGCAAGACTTTTGCAGGCAGCAGAGGATTTTAAAGAGCAAGGGCCAGACCAAATGGAGGCCCAAAATAGGGGTGTCATGGAAGGCAAAGGGCTCCTCTAAAGGCCTCTCCTGCACCCCCCCCCCAAAAAACCCCCCAAATCTCCCTCCCACACTTTGCATTGGGAAGAGAGAGAGAGGCATGGCAGACTTTGCCCAGCTGCTCTGCCCCTTTGGAGCTTCCTTTGGGCAAAGCCATTCCCCCTCTGCCTCCTCCCAAATTGGAACAGGCCAAGGCCCAGGGAGGAGGAGGGAGGCCTTGCTGGTTGCAAAGGGGTTTCCCAGGGAAAACTACAGGGGCTGGAGGCAAGGGGGGGGTTAACCCTTTCCTCCCTGGAAGAGAGGAAACTAAACCTGGAAGGGTGGCATTTGTTGCAAAAAATCTATCTTGCAAGCTTGCAAAGCTTCACTGGCTTCTTCAGCAGGAGACTAATTTTTAAGTTATTTTAATTGCTTTAAATTTTTATTATAAAGCTTTACTGCAAATGTCTCTTGGGTTTATGCAGAAAAATGCATTGCCAACTTGGCTAGCTTCTTCATCAAGATATTGTTTTCAGATTGTTTTGCATCTGTTTTGGTTTTTGTTTGCTGCAAATCTGCCAAGGTTGCATTTCTGTAGAAAATGCATCTTGCAAAAGCTGAATGGTCTATTTCCAAAGCAAGCCATCCCCAGATACTTGGCATGCCAATAAAGAGAGCTCCCAAAAATTATATGGCTCCCTCCAAACTAAAACTATAGGGGGAATCTATTTATTATTTATTATTTACTGTCATTTATTATTTACTATTTATTTCATTTATATTCCGCCTTTCTCCCCAAAGGGACCCACAATGGCTCACAGATTTAAAAAGCATTACAATTTTTTTAAAAAACAGTTAACATCACATATATATTTCCCCCAAAATAAGACATCCACTGAAAATAAGACCTAGTAGAAGTTTTGCTGAATTGCTAAATATGAGGCCTCCCCCAAAAGTAAGACCTAACAAAGTTTTTGTATATAAGTATATATACAATATGTAATAAATGTTGTGTTGTTGTTGTTGTTGTTCAACAATAAATGTGAATTCTTCTTCATAGAAAGATAAGACATCCCCTGAAAATAAGACCTAGGGCATCTTTGGGAGCAAAAATTAATATAAGACATTGTCTTATTTTCGGGGAAACACAAGTCTATATATATACACACACACACACATATATAATTGCATTAAAAATATAAAGGAAATTAAAAGGCAATGCACTCAATATGAAAACCATTGCGGCTTTGCTGCAGAAACAATGCGCTTTCCCTTATACTGTATTTTTTTATTATTTTTAATTACATAAAATGACCATCAAAGCACATACTTGGTAACAGAATTATTGTAAATCTGACCCACTACTTATTTCCCCTTCACCATCAAGTAGATAATGCTCACAAAAATTCCTTTTTAGACTTCCCTCTTTCATCAAATTCTGAGTCTCAATTATGATTAGCAGTACTTTCTAATACTTCCGCAATCCATTGTCTCTAAATGTTAACACTGTGATATTGTCTTCTGTTTATTATGTATTTTCTGTATAGACCTATGAAATCTCATCAGATACTTTCAGTTCTTTAATCAAAAGCAATATCCACAAAGTTACCTTTATCTTCCTTTTAAAGATTAATCAGAGTTCCCCAATTTAAAAAAAAAAAACTCTTTCAAGGATTCTGTCTTAAATAAGACAATTTGTAAAGTCATATAATTTCCAAAGCCATGTATCTATATATAGTGCTTCCATCTTTTTCCATTTCATAGCATATGAAAGTCTTGCTGCACATATCATATGAAACAGTAATTTACCATGTTTTCTTTCTATTTGCTCAATCATATTTAAGAGGTACATTTTAGGATCTGATTCTCATTCATTGACGTTAATAATCTTCCTGATTATCTAGTGTAACTTAGACCAGTATTATTTTGCTTTTGGACAACCCTATCATCAATGTTCTAACATCAACTCCACATTTCCAGCAGTTATACTTTGAATTTTTATTAATTTTATCTAATGTGGATGGGGTTAAATGCCATCTAAATTCCATTTTGATTAGATTTTCTTTTAGACCATAATTCATAGCGTATTTAATCCTTTTTGTCCAATTTTTTCCCTCATTGTGACAATTGTATATTTTGCACGCTGCAGCTCTGTCTTACAGAATCCTGGGATTTGTAGTTTTACAAAGTCTTTAGTAGCCATATAAACTGGGCTGATTATTAAGAAATCTCGCTCTCAGCTGTATATACAATTCAGCACAAGAGGAAAAGACGGGAAAACTGAAGGTACATCAACATTGTAGAAATAATGCAGTTTGGCACCACTTTTAAGTGCTGCAGATCAATTCTATGGAATCCTGGGTTTTGCAGTTTTGCCAGGACTTTAGCCTTTCTCTGTCAAAAAGTGCTGATGCCCACCAACTATAAATCCCAGGATTCTGTAGGATGGAGTCATGGCAGTTAAAGTGGTGTCATTCTGCATTATTTCTACAGTGTAGACGCACCCTTCAGTAACACTGAATGGCTGCAGGGGAGACAAGGCTGGTGGAAGATCAACCCACTATTTATTTATGTTTGCTGTAATTGATTATCTGTTTTATTCTGTATAGCTCTTTTTTGGCATTGTAGTGTACTGTTGTCTTTTACTATTGCATTTTTAGTATTGCATGTTAGAATTTTATATTGAGGTAGTTATAAATGTTATTGTCTGTTGTAAAGCACCATATACCTCGATGGCACTATATAAATAGATGATAATAATATGAATAATACTATCCTTAGTATTCAAAACATCCCAGCATCCTGATGCTAGTAAATGGTGAGGCCACTGGCCTATTCCTAAGAATTCGCGGGATATTTTAAAGTAAAGATGGTCTGGACCCACATCCATACAGGTGCAGGTTGAGTCTCCCTTATCCAAAATGCCTGGGACCAGATTTTGGAATAAATCTTTTTTCCGGATTTTGGAATACAGTAGAGTCTTGATTATCCAGCCTTCGGTTATCCAACATTCTGGATTATCCAGTGTCGCAGCTGCTGTGATTTCTTTAAATTTTCTGTGATTTCTTTAAATTTTCAGAACTGAAATGTTTATACTGTACATTACAATGGTGATCAGTGATTTCTTTACATTTACATTTACTGTTATTGCAATAAAATTTCAATACATTTGCAATTCATAGTGATTTCAATGCTTTTCTTGGACCTTCCGCATTATCCAACATTTTCAGTTATCCAACTATCAGCCGGTCCAGTTTATGTGGAATAATCGAGACTCTACTGTATTGGCATATACAGAATGAGATACCTTGCTGATGAGACCCAAGTGGAAACATGAAATTCATTTAGATTTTATAGGCACCTCATATATGTAGCCTGAAGGTCATTTTATACATAATACTTGTAAGAATTTTGTGCATGAAGCAAAGTTTGTGCTCGCTGAACCCTCAGAAAACAAAGACCTCACTCTCTCAGCTACCCACATGGACAATTTTGGATTTTGGAATATACTGCATTTTGGAATCCCAGACAAGGGAGACTCAGCCTTAGACTCACAGATACATGCATCCTTTGGAGAAAGTCCCACTAAAACCTGGCTGGCCAGCTGCATCCATAACAAGGACCACTTTTCTGACCCAGGACCTTCCTGGGGCTGTTAAGATTGCTAGAATTACCCACCTCCAAACAAACAGGGTCTAAAAGTGGCAGAATTCTGGATTTCCCCCTCCCCCAAAAATGTAGGCTTTTGTTTGTTAATAAATGGTACAAAACTATTGGGCATTGGCCATGGGATCTGCAGGAGAGACACGGTTCCCCCAAGATATTGCAAACACGCTGGTAAAACGTGGACTAGACAAGGCAACTGTTACATGGATTTGTAATTGGTTGACCACCCAAACTCAAAGGGTGCTCTGCAGTGGCTCCTCTTCTTCATCCTGGAGAGAAGTGACCGCTGGGGTGTCCAGTGGGGCTCTGTCCTGGGCCCAGTTTGCTATTCAACATCTTTATCAATGACTTGAAGGAATTGAAGGCATGCTTCTCAAATTTGCAAATGACACCAAATTAGGAGCAGTAACTAATACCCCAGTGGACAGGATCAAAATTCAAAATGACCTGAATAGACTAGAAAACTGGGCCAAAGCTAACAAAATGAATTTCAACAATATGTGAAAATGTGTGATAGAAGGTCCTCAAGTACAGTGGTCCCCCGGGTTACGAAAGGTAATCCGTTCCAGATTACCTTTCGTAACCCGGAAATGTTCATTTCTCGGGGGACCGCTTTAAGGGACGGACCGCACGGCCGATTTAAAGGGGCCGCGCGGTTTTTCCCTTTCATTCCCCGGGGATTTCTTCGGATCCTGGGGGAATTTTAGCGGTCCCGCCGGTTTCGGCTCCCGGGGATTTCGTTCCCCGGGGGCTTCGTATCCCGGGGGACCACTGTATAGTCTGACATCAATTCCAGGAGAGATTCTACAGCAGGTCATTAAACAGAGAGTCTAGGGAATGACACAATAGCAAAAAAGTCGACATGGGCTTCTCCAAAGCAAGTCATGCCAGACTAATCTGATCTCTTCTCAGGAAGAACTTCTTGATGGTAACAGCTGTTCGAGAGTTGAAGACCCTGCCTTGGACTCTGATGGAGTCTCCTTTGGAGGCTTTTAAACAGAGGCTGGATGTAGGAGTGCTTGGATGATGTCTTCTTGCATGGCAGAAAGGGTTGGACTGGATTTTCCTTTGTGGTCCCTTCCAATTCTATGATTCACTCCGTAAGAGCTGAGTCTTGGGCATCTTTCAAACCCTGCAGTTTTTTCAGGATCCCTTCCCCCCCCCCCCCCACCGTCTGTCACTCATGGTTTTGAAGGGGAAAGCATCTTGACCACCTTTGGGCCGGGAACAAAGGGCTCCATGTCCTTCAGGATGAGGGCACCTTGCAGGGTCCGTCGGTTGACGTCACTCAACACCGGGCTTTCATAATGGATCCGGATCCATGGAGTTCCTAGAAGAAAGGCACCTGGTTAACCCAAGAAAATTAATCATAGAATCATAGAGTTGGAAGAGGCCCCAAGGGCCATCCAGACCAACCCATTCTGCCATGCAGGAACTCACAAAGCATCCCTTGTGAGAGATGGCCATCCAGCCTCTGTTTAAAGACCTCCAAAGAAGGAGACTCCACCACCTTCCAAGGTAGCCATGTCTCCACTGTCAAACAGCACTTATTGTCAGGAAGTTCTTCCTAATGTATAGGTGGGATCTTTTTTTCTGTATCTTGCAGCTGTGTCCTTGTCTCTGGAGCAGCAGAAAACAAGCTTGCTCCCTTTTCAATGTCACACTCCTTCAAATATATAAATGGGTCTATCATATCACCTCTTAACCTTCTCCAGGCTAAAACATAGCCAGTTTTCTAAGTGGCTCTTCATAGGGCATAGTTTCCAGACCCTTCTCTGGGCAGGATCATTCCAGCTGAGGTCTGACCAAAGCAGAATAGAGTGACACTATCTGATCTGGACAATATGCTTCTATTGACCCAGCCTAGAATCACATTGGCCTTTTTAGCTGCCACAGCACATTGTTGATTCCTGTTCAACTTGTGGTCTACTAGAACTCCTAGATCCCTTTCACATGTAGTCTTGTTAAGCCAGGTGTCCCCCATCCTATATTTGTACATTTAATTTCTCCACCCTAAGTGCAGTACCATACATTTCTCCATGTTGAATTTCATTTTGTTAGCTTTGGTTTACCTTTCTAATCTATTAAATTCATTTTGAATTTCGATCCTCTCCTCTGGGGTATTAGCTAGTCTTCCTAAATTGATGCCATCTGCAAATCTGATAAGGATATTCTCTATTCTAGATTGTGCCAGGAAAGGTTTGGAACAGAAGAGTTTAGTTTCAAAACAGCTACAGAAATATCTAGCAAGCAGAGAATAAAGCTATTTAACTGCTTGGACCTGGTACACTTGGAATTTAGCTATTCATGTCATGCCATGGTTGCCCTTGGTTGTTTTACTAATCCTATGGAACTACTCACTACTTGGATGGACACTTTGCAGGGATGTTTTAGCTGTGGATTCTCGCATGGCAGGGAATGGACTATCAAAGCTGTAACAGACTTTTTGCCCTTTACAGCACTGATTCAACATACACATTTTTTCCCAATTGCACATTTTGTCTTCATCTGCATATTAAAAAGCAAACAAACTTCTGGGTAGATTGGGCCAAATGGATTTGGAGGCTCACACTGAAGTATCGGACCTTCCTCAGTTCATGTGGATGCTGTCAGAGTCTAGCCTGAAAACTATATCCTACAGACCTACAGTCTCAACTTACCAGAAGAGAATTAGAGTTACTATTAGTATTAGCATTAATTCAGTATTATTGCATCTTTACCCCATACTGGGACTCAAGGCAGCTCACCAAATTTGAAACAGATGCAGTTAAAAACATTTCCAAAGAGAGAAAAAAACATTCAAAAAGTTATTTTTAAAAGACAATTAAACCACACACACCAGGCCCTTGGTATCTGCTGGTTTGGTTCCATGACCCCCTGTAGATATAAAAATCCCTGGATGCTCAAGCCCAGTAAATAAAATGGTGTGTTGTTGTTGTTGTTACAGTAGGCCCTTGATATCTGCTGGGATTTGGTTCCAGGACCCTTGTGGATACCAAAATCCGTGGCTGATCAACTTCATTAAATAAAATTGTTGTTGTTGTTGTTGTTGTTGGCCCTTAGTGTCTGCTGGGGTTTGGTTCCAGGACTCCCCCTGGATACCAAAATCCATGAATGCTGAAGTCTCAGTATATACGATGGGTTATTATTATTAATAATAATAATATGAAATGACAAAAACCATGGTTTTATTTTTTGGACTTATATTTCCAAACTGTGATTGGCTGAATCCATGGATACAGAATCTGTAGATATGGAGGTTCGACTGTGAAAACAAATCAATTAGAAGACCAAAAAAAAAAAAAAAAAGGCAGCAAAAGCCCACTTCTTGAAAGGTCGGCACAGAGAGGTTTGCACTTCTTGACGAAAAGGACAACAAGGAGGACATCATCTTTGCCTTGCTGGTTCCTGAGTTCCAAAGCCTGGGAGCAACCACTAAAAAGGCCCCAGGATGCACAATTTAGACATAGGAGCAAAGTTGGTGTTCTGGATTTGGCATCGTTGGCACTTTGGCTCTTACCTTTCCTGACCCGCTGCCCGACAGAGACCAGAAGCTCAGCTCCAACCCGGAGGTTGATCCGTTGGCCTTCCTGGGTGCGTCCAGCCCCTAAAGCATGAAGCACCTGAGCGATGGGCAAAGCAAGGATCTGCTGGACAGTCCCTGTGGAGAAAGGGCAGGAGGGTGGTTGGGTGCCTCTGGAGATAACTGGGACAAGCAAGAACCTCTTGGGATGTTGCAAAGGGGCACAACGGGCCCCACCCGGTATCTGCTCCCAATAGAGGATTGCAACACATTCTGCCCTGAGAAGATTCCCCCACTGGGAGAGGACTGGTCCAGAAGAGCTCCTCCTGGAGCACAGTGTCAAGCCTTGGAGTGGGATGGGAGGAATTGGAGAGTGGAAACGATGGGGAAGAGCATTGGGGCTAAATTTGGCATTAAAGAGAGATTAAAGCACATTTAAAACATCCCACAAATTGAGCGAAAATGGCAAGTAATTGCACAAATGATTATCACACCCAATTGCACAAATAAAGTGATATTGGAAATGCATTGTTGCTGAAATCCCGCAAGTAAAACAGATGCACGTTAATGCTTCTTTGTCACCACTTTAACCACGTGTGACACTATGTGAAATATTTTCACATGATTTCCCCAGGATATTCACAGGATAAACTCCTAATCTCCTTTGTGTGATAAACTCCCATGTTAGGTCTCCAGAACCAGAGGGTGATTTCCATATTGGAAGGGAAGGCGGTGAATCTACTCTGGATTTTAGTGTGATGTTTGGACGATGTTGGCCAATGGGATCCATGTCTTTGGAGTGTTGAGTCCACTCTGAGTTTTAGGATTAAGCCCGAACCCAAAGGGTGCTCAGCAGTAGCACCTCTTCATCCTGGAGAGAAGTGACCAGTGGGGTGTCCAGTTTGGCTCTGTCCTGGGCCCAGGGTTGTTCAACATCTTTTATCAATGACTTGGATGAAGAAATAGAGGGCATGTTTATCAAATTTGCAGATTACACCAAATTAGGAGGAGTAGCTAATACCCCAGAGGACAAGATCAAAATTCAAAATGGCCTTAATAGATAAGAAATGTAAGGTACTTCACTTATGTAGAAAAAATGAAATTTAAGATGAGAACACCTGGCTTAAGGAAACTTATATGTGTGAAAGGGATGTAGGAGTCCTAGCAGACCACAAGTTGAACATAAGTCAACAGTGCAATGCAGCAGCTAAAATGGCCAATGCAATTTTAGGTTGCATCAATAAAAGTATAGTGTCTATCTAGATCAAGGGAAGTAATAGTGCCACTCTATTCTGCTTTGGTCAAGCCCCACCTGGAATAATCCTGTGTCCAATTTTGGGCACCACAATTCAAAAAGGATGTGGAGAAACTGGAGCATGTCCAGAGGAGGGTGACTAAAATAGTGAAGGGTCTGGAAATCATGGAAAGCTGGTTGTGTTTAGCCTGGAAAAGAGACAGTTAAGAGGTGATATGATAGCCCTGTATTTGAAGGGATGTCATATTGAAGAGGGAGCAAGCTTATTTTCTGCTGCTCCAAAGACTCAAGCAATGGATGGAAGGTACAAGAAAAGTGATTCCACCTCAACATTAGGAGGAACTTCTTGACAGTAAGGGCTTTTCGACAGTGGAACACACTCCCTCAGAGTATAATGGAGTCTCCTTCCTTAGAGGTCTTTAAGCAGAGGCTGGATGGCCATCTGTCAATGGGGATGCTTTGATCGAGAGTTCCTGCATGGCAGAATGGGGTTGGACTGGATGGCTGTTGGGGTCTTTTCCAGTTCTGTGATTTTATGATTCTTTGGAGGTTTATAAACAGAAGCTGGATGGGCATCTCTCAGGAGTGCTTTAGTTGTGTCTCGCTGCATGGTAGGATGGGGTTGGAAAGGATGGGCTTTGGGATCTCTTCCTATTTTTTCCCCCCTTATATCCAGCATTTCTCCCAATATAGGTTCTATGGTTCTCCCATGTGCTTACCAGAGGGTCTTCCACATGGCCCATTCCATTCCCATTCTTACCATCACCCTCCGTCACCAGCTCCTCCTGGACCTGAGCCTTTCCCAGCACCTGGAGTCGCTGCTCCTCCATCCCATTACACAGGGCCTGGGCCATGTGGGGTGCCACCCCTTGGGCTTGCAGCATGTCCTGGAAGGCACCCAAAGCAGAACCACTGTCCAACACTCCAGCGATGCGGGCAGTGCCCTCGGACACAGAGGGGGCTCTCCCACACTGCCACAACAAGGTTCCTCCTGCAGAAAGAGGGAGGGAAATGGAGAAATGGACATAGCAATCCTTTAAGACGTGTCTCTCCAGCCAAAATCCCTTCCAAAAAGGCTAGGCTTGAACCAGTACAGTGTAGTGGTTAGAGCAACAGATGGCAACTTGGGAGATCTGTGTTCAAAAATTTATTGGGTGACCTTAAACAAAGCCCTCAACAATATCCACAAAAGAATGATACCTTTACTGGCCAACCCAAATGCCTGATGAAGAAGCCAGTGGAGCTTTAAAAGTTTGTGCGATGTATTTTCTGCATTTTGGTTGGCCAAGAAGCATATCACTCTTTTGTGGCTTTTGTTGTATTTTGAAGCTTCCTTTGTCTCATGGTGGCCGGCTGGACAGCCCAACATGCAGGAACAGAGTGCAACAGCAATTTTTTCTCGAGAGCTTGAGAAAGTTACTTTCTTCTAAGAAAATTGTCTGTTTTGGATCTTCTGGAATGATAACTCCCAAAGTTACAAAGAAACATGAGAGTTGTGACGAAAGAAAGCCATTTTTCTCAGTTGATATTTCTCCTGGGGTTGTGCTCCGATGTAATATGAACCTGAAAGTTTTGTTCTAAGAATTTTTTACCTTGGGTACATCTGTTCTACACAATTACCCAGTTTCATACCATTTTAATTGCTATGGCTGCATCCTGTGGAATCCAGAGATTAGTAGTTTGTGGAGATGCTTAGAATTCCCAGTAGATAGACACTAGAACTCTGTAGTGTTAGCACCCCCTGTATGCCCTGTAATGTGCTGTGTTTTGGGGTCCTCATATTTTCATATTTCACATCTAGAGATAGCATTTATTTATTTATTTATTTTTGAAAGATCGATGACCTTTCAGGAACGCCAGGCTAGGTTTTCATAGGCAAGGAATACTCAAAGGTCGTTTTGCCTGTTCCTTCCTCTGAAATAGAGGCTCCAGCATCTAGGATTCCTTAACTATTTGTTACCCAAGTACTAGCCAGAGTTGTCACTGCTTTGCTTCCAACATCAAATGGTATCTGGTGCCTTTAGGGACTTTAGGCTGCCTTGAAATATTTGTGTGAAAATATGTTCTTCATTTATTCAACACAGCTGAATTTTATCTTCTGTGCAAGTGTAGGTGATGGTTAAGATCTCATGCGTAATGACATCCCCAGGGAGCTCACTGTGAGCCTCCCCTTGTGACATGGCAAGAGGTCCTTCCTAGGTTCTTCAGGGTCTGGGATATTCCTAACCCAGCAGCCCTCCTCCAAAGAGCAGGGAGCACATGTTCCCACATGCACAGGCATGCATGCATGTCGTCCTAATGTTACTTGAGGTCTCCTCTGGGCTCACCTAAGGCAGTCACCAGCTCACGGAGGTCCTGGGGGCCTCGTCCTTCCAGGCACTCCAAGGATTCTAGCACCTCTAAGGAATTGCCCACCCGACACCCCAAGGGGCTGTCCATCTTGCTGAAGACTGCAACGGTGTTTATTCCCAGCTGGGTCCCGACTGACACCTGTGAGACAAAGAGGAAACTTTAGGCAGAATATTTGTTCTTGGAGCATAGCAAGAGTAGCCTCCTGACGCCTCTTCTCCCACTGGGCAGGTTGAAGCATTTGGGACATGCTCTTGGAGCTAGGAGTAGGGAAGACACAGGATCACGAGATAAGATTCACTGGTGGCTTCCATAATAATGAGACGATGATTCCATTCTCAGTATTATCTTTCAAGAAGCTGTTCTCAATGCTGGACCCTAGATCCCCAGACATGTTCACCACCTTAGACTCCTTAAGTGTCATCCTGTTTACCTTGCCTTATGGCAACTGCCATGACTTCTAGATGGAGTAAAGTAATTGTGCTTTGGTCAGACCTCATCTGGAATCTAGTGTCCAGTGCTGGGCACCACAGTGCAAGAAGGCTGTTGAACATGTCCAGAAGAGGGCAACCAAATAGATGAAGGGCCTGGAAACCAAAAGCCCTAAGAGACGAGCTTAGGAAGCTGGGTATGTTTAGCCTGGAGAAGCGAAGGTTAAGAGATGATATGATAGCCCTGTTTAAATATTTGAAGAGGTGTCATATTGAGGCTGATAAAGAGGAAGAATTTCCTGACAGTAAGAGCTGTTTGACAGTAGAAGACACTGCCTGGGAGGGTGATGGAGTCTCCTTCACTGGTGGAGTCTCCTTCATCTGTCACAGGGAGGGCTTGGATTGTGTCTTTCTGCATGGCAGAATGGGGTTGGACTGGATGACCCTTGGGATCTCTTTCAGCTCTAGGACTGCATGAGACTTCCCAAAGATCCTTTATTAACTGCTCTACTCGGGTCTTGCTAACTCAGGCCCATTGCTTCCTTGTCTTACAACATTATGCAGAGAGGCATGGAGAAATTTGGTACTCTCCCATTCAATTTCAGATTTCTTTTCTCACATGATAAGGCCCTAGATAAACATACCCAGCTACCTCAACAGTTCCCCTTAAGGTTTCATTTCTTGATCTTTTGCTTTCTTGATCACTTTGCCCTGGACACATCCCAGGTTGACAGTGTTGTTCATGAACTGTGAACCCATGACTCCAGGTAAAGTCGGACCCAAGAAAAATCAAAGTTCTGGTGCCTAGAACTGGACACAGTATTCCAGGTGAGACTGGACCTTCTCTTAATCTGACACTTTAGTTTGGTCAGTGCAGCATAGAATTGCTTTAGTATCTCACCAGACTCTCTGCCAACTGCTGGGCACTTTCCAAGGTGTGGTAGAAGGCACCGCTTCCAATCTTCACATCCAGCACCAAGGCAGTGAGATTCTCAGCCACCTTCTTCCCCAGGATGGAACCTGCAACCCAAGAAGCAGGTAAAAGCGCGGATGATACGTGTCACCTTGATATGAATGAATGCCGGGAGAACAGCCCCAGAAAAGCCTATCTTTTCCTGTAGGGCTGGAAGGATATCCTCTGCCCCAGTCCCAACTAGCAAGCCCCACAGAAGCCAAGAGAAATTAGAGAGCCATTTGCAAACTAATTTGGGTGCTCTTTCTTAATACCCTAAAGGCAGCAGATTCTATCTGATCTTGAAAGCTAAGCAGTGCTTAGTCTGCTCTTGCAGACTCAGGATAGCCATTGTGACTTCCTTCATGGAGTCTCTCCATTTGCAATGTGCTCTTTTCCTATGTGCCTCCATGTTAAGAAGCAATTGGCACGCTCAACTCCGTCCTATCTCAGGTTTCTTTTTTCAGTTTTGACCATTTTTTTCAGTGGCCCCTGGAAGGCAAATATCTGGCCCATGGACCTCTTGAAATTCCCATCACTTTATTGGAACGATTTTACAAGATGGAATCTGCTACCGTGTTTCCCCGAAAATAAGACAGTGTCTTATATTAATTTTTGCTCCTAAAGATGTGGTAGGTCTTATTTCCTGCGAATGTCTTATTTTTTCCATGAAGAAGAATTCACATTTATTGCTGAATCAAAAAAATGAACATTTATTATATACTGGTATATATTTATATACAAAAACTTTGCTAGGTCTTACTTTTGGTGGAGGCCTTATATTTAGCAATTCAGCAAAACCTCTACTAGGTCTTATTTTGGGGGGATGTCTTGTTTTCGGGGAAACAGGGTATTTACCAAGATTGCCATGGAAGCTGTACCTGTGGTGAGAGGCAAGCTGTCCACTGTGGCTGTGACATCTCTCAGAGCGTAAAGGATCTTGTCTGCTGGGACCAGCTCCCGGCTCTGCTCCACGATGCAGCAGCCGACCTTCTCCAGGATCTCCTTCATCTGCAGTGGGACAAGGAACGGGGTTCTCTGCATGGGTGACTTCTTATCTCCATGTTGTCCTACTCCAAGAAACAATGCCACCATGTCCTTCCACTACCAAGGCACTGCAAGTGGGATGGTGGAAGTAAATTAAACATATTGATTCCCTCTGGTGTTGTACCTGTTTGGGGACACTAAATGAGAACAATGGCTTCATAAGAGACCACCAACTTCCCCTCGCTTCTTTGGGTTTACTCTAGTAGGGACTAACCAGTAGAATTCCATCCCTATAGTCATGCATTCTTGGATAATCAGTCTCTTCTTTTTTGGGGAAGGTCTTTTATGTTTATTATCGGATTGAAGGGGAATTTCATAGAATCATAGAATCAAGGGACTCTTTCAGACGTGGGAAATTGGAAGTATAATCCAAGGGCAATCCAAACGCAATCCTGGGGTTTCACATTATTGTGAATTAATTCTTCTCACGCAAATTCGGGCAAAAGGGAAGTCACTCCGAATGCAATCATGGGTTTAACATTATTGCGAATTTAAGCTTCTCATGCGATTTCGGGCAAGGGGAGGTTATTTTCGGGTAATGGGAAGTCATTCCGAATGCCTTCCGAACGGAGCAGGGGTTCAGGTAAATTCGCTAAACAAGCGAATTTACATGAATCCGCGTTGGCTCCATTCGGAATTGGGAGAAATTCCTCCCGTTTGAAAGAGTCCATAGAGTTGGAAGAGACCCCAAGGGCCACCCAGTCCATCCCTATTCTGCCATGCAGGAATACACAGGACTCATAGAATCACAGAATGACAGAGCTGGAAAAGACCACCAACTTCCCCTGTCTTTGGGGGGTTTACAGATTGAAGGCATTTATTCTACTTGGGACCAACCCATAGAATTCCATCTTTATAGTCATGCATCCATGGACAATCAATTGTCCATTCTTGGTCAGTCAATCAGTACCTTCAATCATATAATCATAGGCCTGATCTAGATGCGCCAAAAGAGGTGCGTCTAGGGCCAAAAAAGGTGCAAATAGGGTTCGGGAGGGCGCAGCTTTCACACCCTCCCTAACCCTAGCATGTATGGGCGCCGCCATTTTTAAATGGTGGCATCCGCACGAGTGCAACATGATGACGTCATGGCGTGCACAGCTGCTAGACGCGCTGCGCATGCCATGACGCTTTTGTGTCGTGGGAGGGCGCAAATCACGCCCTTTCCACTGCGCAAAAAAGGAGCTCCAAACGGAGCTCCTTTTTTGGCGCGGGTCTTTGCCGCAGCTTTTAGATAGCTGTGGCAAAGACCCAGGGAGGAAGGAGCCGCGTCGGCGGCCCCTTCCTCCCTGCCTCCACAAGCAGGGTGCATCGGGCGCCCAGGGCACCTGCTGCACCCCACTTAGAGGCCACAGGGAACCGGCAATTTCCACTTCCCCGCGGCCTCTGGAAGTGGCGGGATGGGGCTGCGGAGGCTGCCGGTGTGGCAGCCTCGGCCCCATCCCGCAGCTTCCTGGGGTGATTGCGGACCGCTCCTTTTGGGCAGTCTACATCGCCCCATAGAGTTTGAAGGACCCCAAGGGCTATCCAGTCCAACCCCATTCTGCCATGCAGGAATATACCATCCAAGCACTCCCTGTGACAGTCTCTGTTGAAAAACCTCCAAAGAAAGAGACTCCACCACCCTCTAAGGCAGTGTTTTCCACTCTCAAACAGCTGTTTACTGTCGAGAAGTTCTTCCTAATGTTTAGGTGGAATCTCTTTTCCTGTCTCCACATTCCAGTCTGTGGAGCAGCAGAAAACAAGCTTGCTCCATCCTCAATGTGACATCCCTTCCAATATTTAAACAGGGCTATCAAATGTCACCCCTTAACCTTCTTTTCTCCAGGCTAAACATCCCCAGCTCCTTAAGTCACTCATAGGGCTTTATGGTTTTTCAGACTCTTCTCCATTTTATTTGCCCTCCTTTGGACACACTCCAGCTTGTCCACATCCTTCTTAAATAGTGGTGCCCAGAACTGGACACAGGACTATTCCAGGTGACATCTGACCAAAGCAGAATAGAGTGGCACTATTACTTAATCAAAGTTCAGACTAAATTCAGAGTGGACTCAGTTGACACATAGTCACCAGTCACTGTTGCTCTCTAAGGAGACCTTTGTGAGTTGTACCGGGAGACTCCTTTTCCTCTGTGCCTCCATGTTAAGATGCAATTGGCACAATCTGCTCCATTTGTGTAGTGTTAAAGGGCCCATCAACTCCATCACAGCCACAGAGAGAAACTCACCTGTTCTGGGCTCTGGGAGATGTTGAAACCAGGGATGGACTCCAGCTTGTCCAGCGTGCCACCCGTGTGGGCCAGACCTCGCCCGCTGATCATGGGCACCTGTGCAACAGAAAAAGGAAAGTCTGCTACTTGGCTATCATGAAAGGAACATTGGTCAGCAGGAGCCATTAAGCAGAACAGAGAGCATTATTCCTGGACAGAGGACCTTGGGACCAAGACAGAGTTTAGTCTTGGGGACATAACTTTCTTGCACAGCAGCCTGAAAAATCACACAACCAGCATCTGGAAGCTGTGGATTCACTGAAAAATCTAGCACTTTTCCCCATTTGAGACACCCACAGAGATAAATTTAAACTCCTTCATGCAAAATCTGATCAGCAAATTGATATTCCACCTCTTTTCCTATTTTGTAAAGTTAGAAGGGATTTATTAATACCTTTTAATTACTTGTAGCTCCTCTCAATCAACTCCCTAGGCTTCTAGATAATGGATTTTTTATGTCTAGCCAGTATTTATAGCCAGTAGTGTTAAAGAGGTGGTAGTAGCCATGGCGTTGGTTATTATGATTATGAGAGAGTGGATCATTTCTTATCCACTTCTTCCTAAGGTATTGTTGTTATTGTTTGCCTTCAAGTCATTTCCAGCATATGGCAGCCCTAAGGTGAACCTATCACAAAGTTTTCTAGGGCTGAGAGTGTGTGACTTGCCCAAGGCCTCCCAGTGGGTTTCCATGGCCGAGTGAGGAATCAAACCTTGGTCTCCAGAGTTGTCGTCCAACATTCAAACCATGACACCACGCTTGCTCTCAGGGTACAACACAGAACCATTTAAACACATGAAATTAAGACACATAAACTTAGGACACGTTAAAATCATCCAACATAAAATTAAAGGTATACCAATTTAAAATTCATAGCTCAAAATTGACAGGGTAAGCCTGCTAGAAGAGATAGATCTTTAATGCTGTTTTAAATTCAGACCACATATTTAGCTGTCGAATCTCTCCTGGCAGGTCATTCCACAGTCTTGGGGCAACTAATGAAAATGTCTTCTGGGGAACAATTGCTAATTAGTTCTGGCCGTCTGAAGTCAATTTCCCACAAAGGACCTAAGTGTATTGTACCCATTCTATTTCATTTCTCCTTCCTGGGGTTGAGTCCTAGCTTTCTACCTCACCCTGCTGGCTGGGGGATTCTGGGAAGTGTAGTCCAAACAAGTAACTTTTTCAAACTGTGGTTCAAATGCCAAGGGAAAAGCTCCTTGGACAGCCTGCTCTATCCTCAGGCTTGAACTCATCAAAGTAGGAAAGGAACCAGTTTGATGAGTCCCTCTTTAATATAGGTTTGGAACTGGAAAATTTGGAAGCTTTTGGAGCTCACCTTGCAGCCGCATGCCGCCAAAGCCGGGGCCAAGGGCAGGCTGACTTTGTCTCCTACACCCCCCGTGGAGTGTTTGTCCACCAGGAGCCCCCGCCATTTCTCTGGCCACTCAAGGACCTTCCCTGAGGTAGCCATCTCCCGGGTCAGCACCAGCGTCTCCTCTGGCTCCATGCCCTTCAGCCGGATGGCCATCAGCATCGCTCCTAGAAAGAAAGGGTTTGTTGAATGGGGGTCATGGTGGGTGAGAGGGAAAAATCTTTACGTAGGCAGCTGGGGGGGCAGACCCACGGTCAGATGTCTCTACACTAATTCACAGAGCATGGGAAATTAACAAGATGAACTGGAACTCCTAGCACAATTTTGCCTTCCACTTTAATCAGCAGGGAACAAAAATGACCACACACATCCCATGTGTTGGATTCTTTTCAATCGGAGATTCTTTTCAATCAGAGATTTGGCATGTGTTGCCAAAGGAGGCAACACATGGACAGCCAGCCCTATCTTAGGTGTGCCTCTTGGCAGCTGGTAGCCCATCTGTCAATGGGGTAGTCATAGAATCATAGAGTTGCAAGAGAGTTAAAGGGCCATCAAGTCCAACCCCACACCAGGCAGGAATAGAGAATCAAAGCACCCTCAACAGATGGCCACCCAGCCTCTGGCCATCCAGCCTAAAAACCCCTCTTGGTTTTAGGTTGACCTAAAGGCGCTATCCAAGCTGTTGGATTCAGGTTGGTCAACAAGTTGTCTGCAAAGGTGGTTGTATGCTTTGAAAAACCTTGGACAGAGGCACTGCAATCAGTGCATTGGATTGAGGCCACACACTTGAAACCTGCCTTCAAGTCATTTCGGACTTATGGTGACCCTGTCGTGGAGTTTTCTTGGCAATATTTGTTCAGAAGGGGTTTGATTTTACCTTCCTCCAAGGCTGAGGGAATGTGACTTACTTTGTGAACCAATGGGTTTCCATGGCCAAACAGGGATTCAAAGCATGTGATCCAGAGTCCTAGAGCCTGTCTGCATGGGCCAAACACACTGGTCTCCCCCTGTCCTCTTGGCAAGGAGTCCAGATGGTGCAGGGTCCAATGAGTTTGGCGTGAACAGAACTGTTGAGTGCCAAACCTAACCCCTCTTAAAACATAGCTAAAAGGCTCCCTGTTTGCTCCAGATTTTCCTGGAAAGTCTAGAGCCCTCTTTTCTGACATTGGGCAGCTGTTTAAAATGTGTCCTGCTGTGCCCTTAGTGTGACCACAGCCAAGGTGGGCCACTTGCTCTGAGGTCAGAATGAGGTGTCCAGCCACTTGATCAAGGCTTGGTACCTCGTTGCTGACCTCAGAAGCACTGCCATGGCCATTCCAGGAGCACAGAAGGGATGCACATGCGAACTCTTGCGACATCCTTGTCACATTCCTTATAATCTGTCCCGTACACTCAGGACCATTTACTCTGGTCAGCCAGGACTAGGTTGGCAACTGTCAGCCAGAGGACTTTTTCTTTAGCCACCCCAAAACTGTGGAATGACCTGCAGGAAGCGCTGAATACATTGTCTGAATTTTAAAATGGCATTAAAGACCAGTCGCTTCCAGCAGGTTTATCCAGATGATTTTTAAATTGTGAATTTTAAATGATGGATTTTAAATGTGGATTGTTTTTGTATGTGCGTAACTTGACCTCTGAAATTGTATACATGTCCTTTTAAACTGATGTGTGTTTTAACTGATGTCCCCCGCCTCAATCCATGGAGAGAGACGGGTAAGAAATCATCATCATCATCATTTTGGGACAGTTGGATGCTTTCCATCCCAACTGCTCCTGATCTTAGGACTTAGCCTTCTGGCCTTTTCCCATCTCAACCCATTTCCACTCAGTTTTGGTTCTTCTGCCTTCCTCACCGATTTGTCCATCTTGCAGCTCTCCCCGGGCCACAGCTTTCACAAAGTAGCAGATTTCCTCATCACACAGTTTCTCTCCATCCCGCTTCTTCCGGATGATTTCTGGCATGCTGAGTCTGCTGCTTGGATTGGGGGCCGCGGCAGAGTCCATGGGGTCAGATCCTGCAGTGGCAAGATATCTTAGCTGTTAAAGGGAGGGTGAGAAGTTTTAATGAACACAAAGACCAAGACAGCATGAAAGCATGGAAGCAAAATCTTGTGGCCCTCCAGATATCATTGCACTGAAGCTCCCAGCATTCTTTACCCTTGGCTGTACTGGCCAGGGACTACTGGGATTTGTAGTCCACAGCACATGAATAGTTGAATCCTAAATCCAATTGCTAATCTCAACTAGAGTACAACCACTGAACCAATGGCAGAATTGTAAGTCAATTATGTAAATCCCATCAAATTAATAAATCTGCTCTTGTTGTTGCTGCTGTGTGCCTTCAGGTCATTTCTAACTTATGGTGACCCTAAAGCAAACCTATTGTGGTTTTTTTCTTGGCAGGATTTGTTCAGAGGAGGTTTGCCATTGCCTTCTCCTGCCTCCCACCATTTCACAGATCATTGCATCTCTCTCCTGCCTCATGTCCCATTTGTTCACTACTTAAGTTGTGTCTCTGAAACATGAGGCTTTGATTGTGAGTTCCTGCATGGCAACAGATTGTCCCTGCATGGCAGAGGTTTGGACTGGATGGCCCTTGTGGTCTCTTCCAACTCTATGATTCTATAATTGAGGCTGGAGAGTGACTAAGGGTCTGAATGTCAACCAAACAGGAGCACTGCAGCCACTGCCTCAAAGGCAGAAGTGGGCATCTGGTGGCAAAAAGTTTCACTTTTTTGAGGTTTGGGATTTCCACATTAAGGATGCTCAACCTATATAGGGCCTCCTGATAGGGATCTGGTCTCTGGAGTTTATCACACGAGGGAAATCCCGTGCAAAAATGAAATTTAAAAGGTAGAAAAAAAACACAAATGCAGGTTGATTTTCGCACATGTTGTTGTTAAACTTGTATTAACTCAAGTGGAAAGTAAACAAAAGTTGCTCCTTTTTACTTTTGAGATTTTCTGAATGTAAAAAGGAGCACCTTTTGTCTATTTCCCCTCCACTTTTCATTTGGGTTAACAATAGTTTAACAATGACTTTGTGTGAAAATCAACCTGCTTTTGCAGTTTTTTTTCAAATTTAAACCCTGGTTTTGGGGCGGGATTTCCCCCATGTGATAAACTCCTCTTTGGCTGCACAATCACAGCAGAAATAATATAGAGACAAGTTAAATTGCCATTGCTCAATGGACCCTCAACTGGGAGAAGAGATGAGATGACAACCTGTGCATCCAGCTCTTTCAGCTTCCTACCCAGTTTTGTGAGACATTGTGTGCATCATGTGCAAATTACAGGAAAAGAGATTCCTTTCCTTCTTTGTCAATCTCTGCCACTTCCAGAAGGTACCAGCAGAAGATATTTGGCTCCAGACTCAACTCAGTTGAATACTCCTGTTTTAAATACTTTATTGAGTACTGAAATACTATTTTGTTGTTTGTTATGCACCTTCAAGCAGACTCTGGGGGCATCTACACTGGAGAAATAATGCAGTTTGACACCCCTTTGAGTTCTCTAGTTCCATCCTAGGGACTCTTGGGATTTGCAGTTTTGCAACTCAAAAACATGTCATGCCAGAGTAATCTTATCTCCTTTTTTTGGATAAAATTACCAGTTTAGTAGACAAAGGGAATGCTGTGGATGTAGCATATCTTGATTTCAGTAAGGCCTTTGACACGGTCCTCCACAATGTTCTGGCAAGCAAGCTAGTAAAATGTAGGTTTGTGCTTTGATTGTGTATTCTTGCATGGCAGAATGGGGCTGGACATGATGACCCTTGAGGTGTCTTCCAGCTCTATGATTCTACAAATCCCAGGATTCTGTAGGATGGAGTTATGGCAGTTAAAGTGGTGACAAACAGCATTATTTCAGTGTAGATGCACTCTAGATTAGACTAGAATAGATCTTTAAAATACAGATTTGGAAGCATCCAGAGAAGGCAGGATCCCTTCGCAGATAAAACTTCTGAATAATAAATCTCTAAAAACAGTTGATGAATACTGGCTTCCAGGAGTAAAATACTGGAACAAAACATGGAAAGGTCTTATTTTATAGACATTTGTCATTCCAAATGTCGAATTACAAACTGGCCACTATAAGAGTACGGGTCTATATCTTTTCACACAGAAACGTCTCAACCTGTGTACACTGGTTCTTCATTATATATTGAATTGCTATTAAGAGGAGATGAAGTTCAATTATTAAGAGGTGGAATGCACAGATTAGATGACAAAGAGAAAAACAGATGTAACGGAGCGACAAAAGCATAATGATTATAATAACAGATTAAGCTACCATAATGTTGACGATAAACTAGGAGGAAGTAGAGGTTATTAGACATTCAGTGTTGGAATTACTATTGCTGTTGCTGGGCTTGTTTGTTTTTTATGCTACACGTTAAAATAGGAAAGCATGTGTATAATGGGATCTTAATGTAGATTTTTGTTTTTTGAATAAAGAATAAAAAAGGAATTCATTGTCATTACTAGCTGTGACAGTGTTTTGAAAGTAGCTCATTAGCAAAAGGCATAACAACTGGGGATGGGTGGAAATCACGTACAATTCAAGCCCTGTAAAAAGGCCCTTTTAAAGTAATTTTACAAGGGCTGCATCTGCACTGCAGAATTAATGCAGTTTGACACCGCTTTAACTGCCATGGCCCCATGCTATGGAATCCTGGGATTTGTAGTTTGTTGTGGCACCAGAGCATTCTGACAGGAAAGGCTAAGTTTCTCACCAAACTACAAACCCCAGAATTCTGTAGCATTGAGCCACGGCAGTTAAAGCGGGATCAAACAGCATTAATTCTGCAGTGTAGAGGCAGCCAAGTTAACTGGAGCAAGTTCCTCATTACATCAACCAAGTTACTTGGCTCCGACTTGTTGTATTGCTTTTGGAATTTTACTTTTCTTGTAACGTGTAACTTAGTTCTGGAAGGCACTGTTATTTTGTCTTTTTCTGTTTGCAATTTTTCTGCAATAACAATAAAAGTGGGAAGAAAGAATGAAAAAGCCAAGGGAGGGTTAAAACCAGAGGAGGACACTATCATCTGGAGTCTGTAAAATTTATTTTATTTATTTATTCAGCAACTAAAGCAGGGCAATGGTCAGTGAAAATCCCTTTTAACAGAATGAGGAATTCCCTGCCAAGGGAGGTTAGTCTGGCTCCATCCACTTTGGGTCCCATATTGAGAGAAAAAGTGGGTTATAAATAAAATTAATGAAGAAAATACATTTCAAGCTTCAGGCTTCCTGATTAAGAAAAAAAACCAGTGAAAAACCTCTGATTAATTTTTTAAAGGACGATAAAGGTAACTAAGTGGATACTGCCTTTGATTAAAGAACTAAAAATATTTGATAAGATTTTATAGGTCTGTACAGAAAATATGTAATAAACAGAAGAAGACAGGATAATATCACAATGTTAACATTTAGAGACAATGGATTGTAGAAGTATTAGAAAGTACTACTGACTGTAATTGAGACTCGGACTTTGAAGAAATGGGGAAATTTAAATTTAAAAAGGAATTTTTGTAAGCATTATCTACTTGATGGCGAAGGGGAAAGTAGGGATGGCGAAGTAGGCAGACTATACTTCTGTTATCATATATGTGTTTTGATGATATTTGTTTTATGTAGTTAAAACAATAAAAATATATTTTTAAAAAGTTAGGCTTCCCTGTGCTTTTCTGTCAGGGATGATTTAACTGTCAGATTCTTGCAGTGTCAGCGATTGGATTAGATTATTTTTGAGGATGCCTTCCAGCATCTTCTGGACATCGTCTGGAGCCCTGATAAAATTCAGTGGATTTTATTCACTGAAATTTCAGTGGATTTTCAGGGACAATTCAGAGGCAGGGAAATTGCATGACAAAAGCCTCCTCTGGTACGTTTTGAAGAATTCCCAAATGTCTGCAGTGCTTTGAGCACTGGACTTCAACTCTGGAGGCCAGGGTTCGAATCCCCTATGCTCAGCCATATAAACTCACTGGGTGACCTTGGGCAAGTCACATTCTCACAGCTTCAGAGGATGAACAAACCTCACCAAGAAATATCCTTTGATAGGATTGCCTTTGGGTCACCATAAGTTGAGACAGACTGGAAGGCACACAACAAGTATATACAATTATAGAGAGCCAGTGTGATGTAAAGGTTTGCATGTTGGACTCAAGCCCTGGGAGATCGAGATTTGAATCCGCACCCAGCTATATAAACCAGTTGGGTGACCTTGGGCAAGTCACTCATTCTCAGCTCAGAGGAAACTAAAGGCAAACTCCACTCTGAACAAATCTTGCCAAGAAAACCTTATGGTTCACTTTCCCATAAGCTGGAAAAGTCTTGAAGGCACACAAGTATATGCAATTGTAGAGAGCCAGTGCGATGTAGAGTTTTGAGTGGGAGGCCAGGGTTTGAATCCCCACTTGGCCATGGAAGCCCACTAGGTGCCCTCGGGCAAGTCACACTCTCTCAGCCTCAGAGGATGGCAAAGGTAAAGCCCCTCTGAACCAGTCTTGCCAAAGAAATCCCATGATAGGCTTGCATTAAGTCAGCAGCAACATATCTCTGCAGCACAACAATGCAACACACAAAAACAAATCTGTTCAAACCTACCTTGGTACCATCCAAGAAGGTGATGCTGGTTGTTGACTGGTGGGCGACTCCTTCAAACTGGGTTGGCACAAGGTTGCAAGAGGCACACCTCTCTCCCTCCTTCCTTCTTTCCACCTCTCTTTCTCTTTCCTTCCTTCACTCCAACTCTCCTAGTTTATTCACCCAATGCAGACACACAACAATCCCTCCCAGTTCACAGGAGGGAAGCCAGTTGTGAAATACCAACCTCCTCTGCCCTCCCTCTGCCACCCAAACAAGCAAACATGACATGGCATGGGAGTCATCAATGCTGACTGGACACAAGGCGCCTCAAAGGCCACAAAACTTGTGCCAACCCAGCTATCACTCCGCACGTGCCCTATAATGAGAATCCTAAATCCCTCCAAATATTGCAGGGCTACAACTCCCACAGACGAAGAAGAAGGAAACACAAGATCCGGCATTAGCATGAGAGCAGTAGGGACAGGATTGAGCAGAGGTGGTTGGCATCTTATCCATAGCAGTGTGTTTTCTACCAGTCACTTATGGGAAATAAATAAAGGGTTGCCAGAGTGGAAACTGGAAAGGGCTCCTGTACCAAAACCCACACTCTCTCAGCCTCAAGGGAAGGCAATGGTAAGCCTCCTCTGAACAAACCTTGCCAAGAAAACCCCATGACAGTTTTGCGGCAAGGTTGCCAAAAGTCCAAAATGACTTGAAGGCACATAACAACAACTAGAAAGGGAACATTTCCACAAGTGTTAGTTGCTTCCTGGTTGCATGGCAAGCAACATCTGAAGAAAGTCCCTCTTCTACACAACTAGGAAAGATACAGGAACAGTTTCTAGATCTTTCCTTTGGCAACCCTAAAAATTTCCGACTATTGGCCAGCCTGTTTAATCCTACCCTGATGAATCACTGAGTTTTTAATCCAGAAAACATGTAGTGATACCTTTATTGGCCAACCCAAATGCACAATATACTTGTTGCAAGCTTGTGCATTTTGGTTGGCCAACAAAGGTGTCACTGATAGATTTTTTTTGTTTGGTTGAGTTTTAATCCATTACCCATGAACCAGGGTCCCTTCAGGTCTGGGCTATCAATTAATCTGCCCTATCAATTATTACTCAGGACACTGTTGCAGTGGTTGTTCTTATTACTCAATGATTTCGGAGGAGGAGAGGTTGAAGGTCAGTGAGGGGACATTGGATCTGAACTGGCAACTCCTGCTAAAAGTCACATCCAGGAACAAGCTTGAGATGTTACCTGGAGGCATGGAACTTTTACTCAAAGTAGACCCTGCAGCAGGGGTGGGTGACTGTGGAGGGTCTTGGGGCTGATTTTCTCCCCTAAGACCACACCAGTTGCTGTTAGAAGTCCATGTCTGCTTTGGAAAAACAAGCAATTGTTTTTCTGTTGAACAATATCAAGAATCTCATTAAAAGATGAATTCTGGTTCTAGAGGTTCATAGAATCATAGACTCTTAGAGTTGGAAGAGACCACAAGGGCCCTGATCCAGTCCAACCCCCTTCTGCCATGCAGGAATTCTCCATCAAAGCATCTCCAACAGATGGCCATCCAGCCTCTGTTTGAAGACCTCTAAAGAAGACTCCACCATTCTCCAAGGAAGCAATGTGTTCCACCACCAAACATCCCGTACTGTCAGGATGTTCCTCCTAAGGGTGAGGTGGAATCTCTTTCCGTGTAGCTTCCATCCATTGCTCCGTGTTCATCAGCTTGCTCCATCCTCAATGTGACTCCGCTTCAAATACCTAAACAGGGTTATCATACCACCTCTTAACTGTCTCTTTTCCAGACTAAACATCCCCAGCTCCCTAAGTTGTTGCTCATAGGACATGGTTTCAAGACCCCTCACCATTTTAGTCACCCTCCTTTGGACATGTTCCAGCTTCATCCTCTTTAGGAGAATCTAGAACGAAGATGCCTTGTTCCTGGTGGTACAAGAGTCAAGGAGGAGAGGGAGGCAGCTTCTATAGAATTATAGAATTAATAATAATACTAATTATTATTAATTATAGATTTATTAAGAAGCTGTGCCTTCCCTCCAGTCCATCTGCCTTGGTCCTGGCCTCAGAGGGAGAGAAGAAGTACTGGACCTCATCCCCTTCCCCTTTTCCTTTTGTGTTGTCTCTCTTAGATTGTAAGCCTGAGGGCAGGGATCCATCTAATTATAAGATTGTATGTACAGCACTGTGTAAATTTACAGCGCTATAAAAATAAAATTAATAATAATAATAATATAGAAAACAGGTTTTCTCGCACTCTCTTTGCAGCCACATCCTTTGCAATGGGAACCCAATGTCTCCAGAAAAAGAAACTAGCCATGAAAGGAGGATTAGAACAAGAGAGAGCAGAAGGAAAGGCCTTCTTCACCATTCCATGTTTGCAAAGAGCAACCTTGCCAGAGAACAAGCTGGAGACCAGAGGGATCCAGATTTTTTATTTTGCAAAGTTCTTCACAGGCATAATTGTGATTTTATGTTTAAATCAGTGAACAGGTTACACAACACATAAACAGGTCACATTCTTGAGAGACAGGTATAGACAGGCACAACGCAGGTACATAAAGCAAAATGGCTGGGTGAGGGTTTGGGGCAGCAAGGAGCTGGGAAATACCATTGCACCTAAGAGATCCCTAAAGGCCATCCAGTCCAACTCCCTGCCATGCAGGAATTCACTGCTAATTATTCTTGAGGAGTTCATCACACGGGAGGGAAGTGCCCAAATTCCTTGGATAAACGGGGATTAAATCGAAGGATATCCTGCAAAAGCAGGATTGTCGCATGACGTCACCATTATCCTAGACTTAACCTGCTAATTAAGTGCATGATTTGGCTGCTTTTGGCCACTTATTATTTTGGGGGAAATCCCAAAAGTAAAGAAAGCGGCACATTTTGGTCGCTTTATTCACAGATTAAGTCCAGGATAATGGTGATGAGGCTGGATGGCCATCTGCCCCAGGGAGGGCTTAGACTGTGTCTTCCTGCATGGCAGATGGAGGTTGGACTGGGTGGCCCTTTTTGGGGTCTCTTCCAACTGTGTCATTCTAAGAAATACAGTCAGCCCTCCATATCCATGAATTTAAGGATCCACAGCTGGAAAATATTTTTAAAATATATAAATTCCAAAAAACAAACCTTGATTTTGTCATTTTATATAAGGGGCAACATTTTACTACGCCAATGTATTTAATGGGACATGAGCATCTGAAGATTTTACTGTTCAGGGGGAAGTGAATCCCAGTAGATACCAAGGGCCCACTGTATTTGAAAGGCATCATACTGAAGATGGGGCAAGCTTGTTTTCTGCTTTTCCAGAGATGAGAGCAGTGGGTTCAAACTACAGGAAAGGGGATTCTACCTAAACATTAGGAAGAACCTCCTGACTGTAAGAGCTGTTTCATGGTGGAGTCTCCTTCTTTGGAGGTTTTTAAACAACGGCTGAATGGCCATCTGTTGGGGATGCTTCGATTGTGAGTTCCTGCATGGCAGAATAAGAGTTGGACTGGATGGCCCTTGGGTTCTCTTCCAACACTATAGGACTTTATCACATGGGGGAAATAGGGCAAAATCAGAGTTTAAATAGTCAAGTATCCTGTGCAAAATGCAATGACACATTTAAGATTTTCGCATGATGTCGCTATTAAAGAGGCAATAAACAGCAACAAATAATTCACGGGGAAATTCCAAAAATTATTTGTTGCTATTTATTGCCTCTTTCTAGCCACTTTAATATCAATGTGTCTGAAAATCTTAAATGCAATATCTCATTTTGCACAGAGCTGCAGAGATGTCGAAAACCACTCGCACCCAGAACCCTTCTATTTTCTTTCTTTTGCTTCCCCTTGGTCTCTTTGGCTCCTGCTTTCCTTGGGATGCTGAAACTTTATTTCCCAATCCTGACCTGAAGTCTTAAGTAACTTCAGTGCTAGAAATTTGGAGCACTTTTAATTGGGGGTCAGAATGCTTATTTGGGGGCATTGCCTTCATTCCTGATCTTCCTTCCCTGCACCTCCCTTTCCCCAGAGCAAATTCATAACCTCCATCAGTAAAAAAAATCTCTGCTGGTTGAGAAACTTCCTTTGTTGCAGGCTTCTAAGAAAAAGTTTGCCAATGACTAGCAGAGTCAGTTGGGTCCAAATGCTTAATGCAGGAAGCTGAACCAAATATGAGTTCAGTCTTGTTCTGTGGTTATTGCCACATGTATATGCAGAATTAATGACACAATAGTAACAGTAATATTATAGAAGCTGCAGTTCCACGCTGGTACAAAGTTCAAATTGCAGTCACAAAGTTCAGCTTCCGAAGAACCATCTTTTCCATTTGGCAAAATGTCAAGCTGAACAATACTGAAAGAGCTGACTGGTTTGAAATAAAATCGCAGTAGAAGATAGATTTCTCATATTTTTGGCAAAGGTGCTCCCTATAGTGGTGAAAGATGTCTCTTTGTAATAACACACGGAGTTTATCACATGGGAGGAATTTCTCTCAATTTCGAAAGAAATGGAAGTGAGGCCAATTCGGAAGTGAGTAAATTTGCTAGTTCAGCGAATTTACTTGATTGCGTATTGACACTGCATTGCATTCAGAACTGCCCAAAATTGCCTCCCAGTGCCCGAAATTATGTGTGATAGTTTTTCACGCAATCACGCAAAACCCCGATTGCGTTCGGAAGGACTTCCCTTTGCCCGAAAATGTGTGTGATCAGCTTTCACGCAATCACATGAAATCCCACGATTGCATTCAGATTGCCATTGGATTATACTTCAAATTCCCTTCGTGTGATAAACTCTGCTGTTTCATCTTGCATTTAGCATGCTTTCTTTTTGTGATCGGTCACGGGACGGTAAACGTGGGCTTCTGATTGCTTGGGCATGTATCTCTGAGGAAGTCAATTACACACGGTGGAAGGGGGATATGGGTAGATCAGAATACATGCACATTTCCTTTTACATCCAGGTAGACCTAAACGTTTTCAGAGATCACCAGGTGGGACTTTGGGATTTTGTACACTCTATAATCAAAATTAAGCACCCAGAAACACTGGCATCTTCAAGCTTCATACATCATGTGACTTAGAGTTCATCTGCACATTTTCTTGGTTCGTCTAATTTATGCAGAGTGTAGAATCTAGCATTTTGGGGGTGCAGAATTTTTATTTGCATTTGAAGCACAGAGTGCATAAAATGCTCATTGGGGTTGTGGTATGGGAAACCCTTATCTCTTTGACCTCCACCTCATCTACAGGGTGTGTGTGTGTGTGTGTGTGTGTGTGCCATTTGCATGTTGACTTATGGCAGATGGGGTCTGGTGATGTCTTTAGGATAAATAGGGTTATGTCCCAGTATAATCTAGCCAAAGGAACTGGGGGCATAGAGAGCCAATGGTGCTACAACTTCCTCACTTTTGAAGGATGCTGCATCTCCCAGAGGATTGGAAGGGGCTGGACTTTGCATCCCAGAAAATCCAGCCCCCCCAATTCATCCCCAGCTGAGATGAACCACTCAAACCTTTGATGCTTCCAGCCCACCCTACTCTGCCCACCCTCCGCCACGACAACGTCACAAAGCACAATGCACTCCGAGTCTTCCCAAATGGACATTTCTTGTCCAGCCTGTTCCTGTCGATTGGACCGACTTATTCGGCCACGTCCACAATGAGGGGAGCCACATAGTCTGAGTGGCGGATCCCGAAGGTCAAGCCACGCTGCTGGGTGTACTGCAGGAGAAGAGAGAGAAGAGAAAAACCAGGATCATTGTCTAGGAAACAGGGAAACCGGGGGGCAGAGAAGAATCCTAGGCTGCATTCCCACTATGATTTAAACCAAATTGCTGATCGGGTTATATGACTGTTGTTCCCATTTGAAACCAGTTACGATCCTACTGTGATCAGTTTCAATTACAACAAAGCAGGGAAATGCAAAAACCCCGCTCTTTCCTGACACTAGTTCTTTGGCAGTTCTTTTGGAAAGAATAAATTCCAGAGCATACAACGGATCCGAATTGTGTCATTCTGGAGGGAAAGGACTAATGGCAGAGGGATGTTTACCATCCCTCCTCAGTTTTTGGTAGATCCACCGTTTTCTCCCTCTCTCAGCGCTGCCTTTGTGCTTGTGGTGTGACCTATGAGTGCATGATTATTTTTTTAAAAAGTAAAATTGATAGAAGATTTGATTCACTTGCAATCAGTAGCTGCAGAACTAATGAATCAAACTTTCTATCAATTAAAAAAAAATTGATGGCAAATTTGATTCATTGATTTTGCATCTACTTGCAATTTACCTGGACAATCCGACAGCAGCTCATAGTGAGGCAAGTAGTTGCAAAACCAATGAATTGAATATTCTATCAATTATACATACATATATATATATATATATATATATATATATAGTTTCCAAGCTGGGCTGCCCAGGCTGCTGCTTACATCACTGATGATGTGCAGATGATTGACTTGCATTTTGAAGTGGCGCAAACTAGTGGGCATTACAGTTGTGCCAAAATAGAAGCAATTATAAGGGGATAACATCCCCAATATCTGGGGGTCTGGAAACCATGCCTTGTGAAGAAAGACTTAGGGAGCTGGGGATGTTTAGCCTGGAGAAGAGAAGGTTAAGAGGTGAGATGATAGCCCTGTTTAACTATTTGAAGGGATGTCACATTGAGGAGGGACGCAAGCTTGTTTTCTGCTGCTCTAGAAACTAAAACAGAACAATGGATGCAAGCTCCAGGAAAAGAGATTCCACCTCAACATTAGGATGAACTTCCTGACAGTAAAAGCTGTTTGACATTGGAAGATATTTCCTTAGAGATTGTGGTGGAGTCTCCTTCTTTGGAGGTCTTTAAACAGAGGCTGGATTGGATGGCCATTTGCTGGGAATGCTTTGGTTGTGATTTCCTGCATGTTTTCCTGCCTAGTTCTTGCATGTGTGCATGGGAGAGTATCTTTGCATGATTCGCTTTGATACATAAATAAAACTATTTTGGAAATTGCACTCTGGAGTTCTGTTTCTTGGAACCTGTATACACAGGCTTGATCCCTGCTTTGAGTTGCCCAAGCCCTCTCAGTTGCCTTCATTTGAGCTACTAGAATTCCCATATTGAATATTAATTGTGGGTGCCCTCCCAGGACCCTTGCATTTTGGGTAGCAACAACCCAGGCTTTGCTACACAACCGTCCCTCATGCACACAACCACTCTTGGCTCTCCCCTTGATCCTCATGCACACAACCAGGCACTCACCTTCTCAGGGCTGTAGGCTCCCGGCCCTGGCTTCACAGTGGTGTCGCCGGGTGGCATGTTGCGAGCCAGCATGCTGTAATGTGGCGGACGGTGCTTGTAGACACCCGGATCCACCACGCGGTAATTGCAAGGCCCCGGAGTCTGTTGCGGAAGTGAGAAAAAAGGGTACACGTAGGATCGCCAAGTATTTTTAAGGAATGTATTGTACTGGAGAAATGGAAATCTGGTCCCTTCTAGGGCTGGCCGGTGTCCATGCATTGGAGGAAGTAGACCTAGGCTACATAAGCACTGCAAAAATAATTCACTTTGACATTGCTTTAACTACATTCCAACTCAATGAGATGGAATTCTGGGATTTGTTGTGGCACCAGAGAAAGCCAAGTATCTCACAAAATGACAAATGCCAGGATTCTATAGCACTGAGCCACAGCAGTTAAAGCGGTGTCAAACTGCATTATTTCTGCAGTACAGATGCAACCTAGATCTACGAAAGTTTACCCTACAATATCTTTCACCCAGTGGGTCTCAAAGATACTACAAGATCACTGTGCATACTGATATTTCAGACTAAGGAGTTTATCATACGACGGAATTTGGGGGCATAATGCAACAGCAATCCAAACGCAATCATGGGGTTTCATGTTATTGCGAATGAGTGTATCTCACGCAATTTCAGGCAATGGGGGGTCATTTTTGGGAAATGGGAAATCATTCTGAACGCATCCCGAACGCAATCAGATTTCACATAAATTTGCTAAACTAGCGAATTCACGTAATTGCAAATTGGCTCCATTCGCAATTGAGAGAAATTCCTCCCATGTGATAAACTTCGAACACAGCAGTGTCTCTGAGATCTGCTGAGAATGCCGCCTCCCGCTTAAGAGCCAGCAGCCAGATTGGGTGAAAGAGTTCAGCTGCTGGTGTGGGGAAGGAGGACGACGTTTCTACCCAGCAAGTGAGACTATACTATATCAAACAGAAGTCAGACCCCTTTCACAATTCCTCATTGCAACCTCACTTGCTGGTGGGAGGGGGCTGGAAACTTCATCATCCTTGCATCCGATCAGACACTAAACAGATTCCCTTCACCTAAGGCAGTTGTTGGCTCTTGAGGAGTAAAAGGGGTGATCAGGCCAGGAGATGTTGACTATAGGGCTGAAACAGATAATTTGATGCTGCCCCTTTGATCACTGGATCAGGGCTGCAGCAAACATTGAATTGGTGAATGAGCTGCTTACACATTATAGAAAAAGGTAAATTATATAAAAAGGTAAAGGTGAATGAATTGCTTACAAATTATATAAAAATTATAAAAAGATGCCATGTTGCATAATACTCAGAGAGGACTGCGCTGCTTCTTATTTCCCACCTCCATCAGAAAACTTCAAGGATGAATCAGGGTGAGATGAGGGGACCCTCCAAATCCCCCATTCCTGGATGTTCATAACCAAACAAGTCTGCTCACCTTGCTGAGATCCTCGTAGAAGCTGCCGATGGTGCTGCGGCCAAAAATGGAGTAATTGGGGGCAGAGGCCTTGTTGATCACCTTGGGACCCAGCATGGGAGGGAGCCCATAGGCAGCAGGCCCTGGAAGAAGGAGAAGGAGAAGGAGAGAAAGGAATCAGAGGAGAACCAGGACTCCAGTGTGGTTGCCTAATGGTCCTTCTAGCCCAAGGACTCTTCCTAGAGTTTCTTTCCTAGCTCTGCCTGGAAATCTCATCGCCTCATAGAGCTGGGTGAGACCCCAAGGAGCGATTTAAATATCATCTGGATAAGCCTGCCAGAAGAGACTGGTCTTCAATGCTGTTTTGAATTCAAATAGCATATTCAGCTGTCAAATCTCTTCTGGCAATTCATTCCACAGTCCAGAAGCAGCAGAAGAAAAAATCCTCTGGATGACAGTTGCCAGATAATCACCCTGAGTTCCATGGGGGAGGGGATATAAATAAAGTCTGTGAATATCTGAAAGATAATTCCATAATCACAAAAAGCCAACATGGGTTTCAGAGAAACAAGTCATGCCAGACAAATCTGATCTCTTTTTTTGATAAAATTACTAGCTTGGTAGATGAAGGGAATGCTGTGGATATAGTATATCTTGACTTCAGTAAGGCATTTGACAAGGTTCCCCATGACATTCTTGCAAACAAGCTTGTAAAATGTGGACTAGACAAGGTAACCGTTACATGGATTTGTAACTGGTTGACTGACCGAACCCAAAGGGTGCTCAACAATGGTTCCTTTTCATCCTGGAAAGAAGTGACCAGTGGGGTCCCACAGGGTTCTGTCCTGGGCCCAGTGCTATTCAACATCTTTATTAATGACTTGGATGACAGTATTGAGAGCCTAGTTATCAAATTTGCAGATGACACCAAATTGGGAGGAGTAGCTAATACCCCAAAGGACAGGATCAAAATTCAAAATGACCTGAATAGACTAGAAAGCTGGGCCAAAGCCAACAAAATGAAATTTAACACAGAGAAATGTAAGGTCCTACACGTAGGGCGGAAAAATGCAATGCACAGATATAGGATGGGGGACACCTGGCTGAATGGGACCACATGTGAAAGGGATCTAGGAGTCCAAGTAGACCATAAGCTGAACATGAGTCAACAGTGTGATACAGCAGCTAAAAAGGCCAATGCAATTTTACGTTGCATCAATAGAAGTATAGTGTCTAGATCAAGGGAAGTAATAGTGCCACTCTATTCTGCTTTGGTCAGGCCCCACCTGGAATACTGTGTCCAATTCTGGGCACCACAATTCAAAAAAGATGTGGAGAAACTGGAGCATGTCCAAAGGAGGGCAACTAAAATGGTGAAGGGTCTGGAAACCATGCCCTATGAGGAACGCCTTAGGGAGCTGGGGATGTTTAGCCTGGAGAAGAGAAGGTTAAGAGGTGATATGATCACCCTGTTTAAATACTTGAAGGGATGTCACATTGAGGAGGGAGCAAGCTTGTTTTCTGCTGCTCCAGAGAACAGGACCTGGAACAATGGATGCAAACTGCAGGAAAAAAGATTCCACCTCAACATTAGGAGGAACTTCCTGACAGTAAGAGCTGTTTGACAGTGGAACACACTCCCTCGGAGTGTGGTGGAGTCTCCATCCTTGGAGGTCTTTAAGCAGAGGCTGGATGGCCATCTGTCGGGTATGCTTTGATTGGGAGTTCCTGCACGGCAGGGGGTTGGACTGGATGGCCCTTGTGGTCTCTTCCAACTCTAAATTTCTATGATTCTATGATTCTATGATTGATTGATTACCGGGGAAAATTAGGCAAAGCACCCAGCAAAGCCAATGGGGGTCTCCAATGCCCTCCTCCCAGATCTTCTCTCCGTCACTCACCTGGCGTCTGGTCATTCTCAAAGTCCTTTGTCCGGGAAGCAAGGGAGTAGATGGGGGCAGAGGGGTAGGCCAACCTCCCAGCTTTCTCTGGGAAGTAGCGACCTGTTGAAGAGCAAAGAAAGAGCTGGGTTGAGCTGATGTGGAATATCAACAGGAAAAGGAGAAGCATTTGTGTGCAAAGGAGCTTTCTGGCCAAAGTTGGCTTTACAACAGCTTGCAGAAGTGTGCACACTTCTAGATTTTTTGGATTTCAAGATACCGCATTTTAGCCATCACAGGGGAAAAGAAAGCCAGTGCACTATGACTTTGCCATCTGAGTCTTCTGTTTCCAACAAAGGTAAAGCAATTCCCCCCCTCCCCAATATTGGGACTGATTGGCATGCTTTACCTCTAGACCACCTAAAGATTTCGTGATGCAAAACATGAAGACTTCTTGATAAATTCGGTTTTCTCTGCCTACATAGGAGCCTGCAGCTTCACAAAGGAAAGAGACACGCTGGATTCCAAGGAAACATCTTCTTTGAATTGCAAATGGACATTAAATTTCCTTGAATTTGAGAATCTCCCAGTGACTGCATGGCCAAAGGGGAATGTGCCAGCCTGCAGATAGCCCTTCCTACCCTCTGAACTAAGACCAGAAACAGAAAATGCAGGTTCCTTTTTGCACCCTGAAAAGGGCACTATAGCGACTAGTACACAGCTTTTCTAGGCTCCTTTGGTGCTGCATCATGTAGACCTGGTGCCAAAGGAGCACTGTGAGGCCACACACCGTGTGGTGTGGTGCGCAGTGTCACACCAGCCTGGGGCAGAGTCAGGGCATGCGTCATGCGGATGCTACACCCGGACTCTGACCCCAGACCAGCGCTAATGGCTGGTCTGTACAGCTCCTTAGTTAGCTTCTTCCTTCCTTCTCACTTGTTATGGCTCCAGCGTAACCCTCCACTCTCTCCTGCATCCACATTCTGGCTAGAAGCAAGTGGGTGGGATCAAATATTCACTATTCCTAAATTGGATCCCCTCATTTCGCCTTGATCAGGGAATGGTTGCTTTAGTTAAGACTTCTGTCTTATTTCCAAATGTGCAATTTGTTCTCTTTCTGTGTGTGAACAATGACAAGCTCTGAGTAAATGTGCACACAGTCACAAATGTCCCCCTGAACCATCGTAAAATCCAGGCAGCCATACTGAGGGACAGAGGTTTGTGGCACTGGTGAGTGGGGTGCTGAAAGATGACACATCCAACCCCTAAATGTCAGAGAGCAATGGAGCAATGTGCAGAAGTAGGGACTCTGAAGGGCCCTATTGCAATCTTCATTGCACCACTGCTCACTGGTGGAAGGTGCAATGCTCCCCTGGACTACAAAACCCAGTCCCCTGGTTTGGTTGCCTGGATTTTCTGGTGGCATTTTGGGAGTCGGAACAGGAGGCAGAGCAGAGCTGTGAAAATGCAGCCATGCACCCAAGGCACAGTCTCAGGCTTCATCTTATTTCTGTCCTTCGGGAGAAAAGAGGTCAGCCCTCCTTATCCATGGATTCTTTACCATCCACAGCTTGAAAATATTTTTTTCCAATAAAAATTTATTAGAATCTACAGCATTCTGAAACCAAACCCCAGTGGATGTCATAGTATCCCATTGTATTTAATAAGACTTGAGCATCCATGAATTTTGGTATCCAAGAGGGGTCCTGGAACCAAACCTCATCGGATACCAAGGGTCAACGTAATCATCATCATCATCACCATCATCATCATCATCATCACCCATTGTAAATAATGGGACTAGAGTATCCATGGATTTTGGTATCACAGGGGTCATGGAACCACTGGATAACAAGGGCCCAAGGTGGTGGTGGTGGTGATGATGATGATGATATCCCATTGTATATAATGAGACTTGGGCATCCATGAATTTTGGTATCTAAGAGGGGTCCTGGAACCAAACATCATTGGATGCCAAGGGCCCACTGTAATAATTCTAACATTAATACTTATAATCCCCCATTTCTTATATGGTAATGGGACTTGAGCGTTCACAACTTTTGATATCCATGGTGGATCCTGGGAGCAGCCATAGTGCATAACAAAGGCCCATTCTACTCCTTTCCATTTTCCCATTCAAATCCCATGCATTCTATCCCAGAGGAGTCTCCTGCCCCAATCCCAAGACTGACCTGGCCCCGGAGTCATAAATGGCATAACGTCTCTGGGGCGTCCGTAAATGGAGAAGGCAGGAATGGCATCTTTGCCTCTCATTGTCATGTTGGCCGGGACGAGGTAGCCAGGCCCAGGAGAAACGCTGGATGGCTGCTGGAACCGTCGCATGCCGAAGCTGAATGCGGGGGCACGGTAGCGAGAAGGGTCATGGCGTTGGTACCCTGGAAGGAGGCAGAAGAGGAGGAAGTGAGGAACAGGCTGGAAGGGAGGAAGCATGCTCTGCAGGCAAGGCATCAGTGGTGCGAACGGAGGAAATGCTCCAGGGGCCACAGTAGCTCAGTAGCTTTTAAAAAAAAAAAAAAAAAGATAGAAGATTTGATCCAATGGTTTTGCAACTATTTGCAATTACCTGGGTGACTCGATGGCAGCTCATAATGAGGCAAGTAGTTGCAAAACCAATGAATCGAATCTTCTATCAATTTATTTATTTTTTAAATATATATATCGTTTCCAAGTTGGGTTGCCTGGGCTGCCGCTTGCATCACTGATGATGCACAGATGATTGACATGCATTTTGAAGCACTGCAAACTAGTGGGGATGGCAATCATGCCAAAAAAGAAGTGATTACAAGGGGATAATGAAAAGATCCTCTTTCACAGTGGGAACAATGGACTTTTTGGAATCGATTTACCAACACAGAGTGAAGGCAAACTGCAAACTGGTTTAAATGTTAAGTGGGAATGAGCCCTCTCTAGGAAAGGCTGGCCAACTAGGTACCTGGGTCTGGAAACAGCTGCCTATATATCTCCCAGCCCTCCCTGGCTACTAATTGATTTCAACCATCCCTCCCTGGTGACTAGCAGTATTTTCTGGCATGTATTTCTGACCATGGACTGGTTAAGATTTCTTACTCTTTTTTACTTCTTGCTGGATTTATGAGGGCTAGATGAATGACCTCTAGACTTGCTGACAACCACGTTCTTGCTTCTCCTATGAGAACCATGCTCTATCAGGAGCTGCCTAGGGAGCTAGGTATATTTAGCCTGGAGAAGGTTAAGATGGCCCTGTTTAAACATTTGAAGGGATGTCATATTGAGGAGGGAGCAAGCTTGTTTTCTGCTGCTGCAGAGACTAGAACACGGAACAATGGATGCAAGCTGCAGGAAAAGAGATTCTGTCTAAAAGAGATTCTGTCTTCTAGACAGTAAGAGCTGTTTCACAGTGGAACACACTCCTTTGGAAGGTAATGGAGTCTCCTTCATTGAAGATTTTTACACAGAGGCTGGATGGCCATCTGTCCCTGGAAGTGCTTTGCGTGGCAGAAGGGGGTTGGACTGGATGGCCCTTCCAACTCTAGGATTCTGTGTTTCTCCCTCCATCCTGCTGGATACACTATGACTGACTTGGACTGAATTAACTGTTCAACAGCTCTCATATCCTAATCACTTGTTTCCTGGGACAATTGCTAACTGTAGCATAAGACATCTATTCTAATAGAAACAAGCCAGTTCTGCCTGGCCTCACCTCATAGAATCATAGAATATACATTCATAGAATCCTAGAATTGGATGATACCTCCAAGAGCTATCCAGTCTGACCCCCTTCTGCCATGCAGGAAGACACCATGCAAAGCACTTTCAAAAGATAGCCATCCAGCCTTTGCGTTCGGAAGGACTTCGCTTTGCCCGAAAATGTGTGTGATCAGCTTTCACGCAATCACGCGAAACCCCATGATTCCATTCAGATTGCCATTGGATTATACTCCCAATTCCCTTCGTGTGATAAACTCCTCAGTGTGATAAACTCCAGATCTTCCACCAATTTTAGTCACCCTCCTTTGGACACGCTCCAGTTTCTCCACATAATTTTTGAATTGTGATGCCCAGAACTGGACACAGTATTATTCCAAGTGAGGCCAGACCAAAGCAGAATGGATTGACACTATTGCTTCCCTCTATCTTGATAGACGCTACACTCCTACTGATGCAGCCTGGGATCATGTTGGCCTTTTTAGCTGCTGCATCACACTTGGCGACTCATGTTCAATGCACTCACCTACATTCGTTGGAAGTCCATATTTTGGCCCTGGGCTGCTGTAGAGGGCTGCGATTGGTCCTCGGGGGCGGTGAGGCCGCCAAGTTCCCACCCAGACATCCGCAGACATGGCCGACGCTTATTTTCCTGAGAGCTCTGAAAAGAGACCCAGAAGAGAGAAAGAAGAATATTGTCTTAGGTTCTAGGCAGCATGGGCTCCTTTCGGACTGTGAATCCAGCAAAGCCAATAGCAAAGCCAATAGAGATGGATGCTGGGATCTGCAATCCAAGAAGACTTAGAAGGCTGTGGGTTGGCCATTCTCTGGACCAAGTAAGCTACAACACCGAGGGGTTTCAGACATGGGAGTTTATCAAACTAGCGAGATCCTGCAGGCAAACGGGATTTAAACACGATTTAACATGAAGAAAAACCTGGAAATGCCCAAAGTTTATCACACAATGTTGCAGTTAACATGAAACAACGTGACCTTAAACCGTGATTAAAGCGGAGAAAAACAGCAGCTTTCAATATTCTGAACAAATCGAAAGTAAAAAAGCTGCCGCTTTTCTCCGCTTTAACTTCAGTTTAACTTGGCGCTGTTTCAGTGTACCAGCAATTCGGTTATAAACGTCCCCGAATTTGCAGATTCTGTTTGCATTGGAAATTTAACTTAACTCTTGTTTAAATCCCATTTTCCCACGGGATCTCATTAGTGTGATAAAGTGCATGGAATAATAGCATGGTACATGGTCAGAGTTTGGTTACTAATTTTGGACCACAAGACCCAGAATCTCCCATCCAGCGCAACCACTTAAATCTTTGGCTGCATCCACACTGGAACAATAACCTGGTTTGGCACCGCTTTAACGGCCCTATTGGCCCAGAGCGGAGCAAACTCCAACTCCCAGAATTCCATAGCCTTGAGCCAGGGCCGTTAAAGCAGTGCCAAACCGGGTTATTGCTCCAATGTGGATATAGCCTTTAATCTTTGAAAGCTCATGGGGTCCTTTATAATGTCATTCTGAAGATAGATATGAGAAGAGGGGGTATGAGACCCATCTTCAGATCCTCAGATATCTGAAAGTCTACCATCCCTTAGAAGACGGAGCAAGTTTGCTTTCCGCTGCTCTAGACAGTAGGACCAAAACCAGACCAAAATGCTTTGAGTTTTGGACAATTATTCCAGTAGACCAGGGTCTGAATCAGTCCTGAAAATTCACTTGAGAACGTCCCACTCTCTCCACCGCAGAGGAAGGCCATAATAAGATTCCTTGGAAGTAATCTTGCCAAGAAAACCCCAGGAGAGCTTGCCTTTAAATCCGAGAGCCAGCATGGCGTAACGGCTTGAGTTTTAGACTAGGGCTCTGGTAGACCTGGGTTTGAATCTGCACTTGGTCATGGAAAACCACTGCGTGTGTCAGAGAAAGATATTGGTGAACCTCCTTTGGAGAAATCTGGCCCAGTAAATGCTGGGACGGGGTCATCATAAGTTGGAGTTAGCATGAAAGCATATAACAACAGCAGTAAAAAAGAACTAACAACAAGAAAGGAGATTATATAATGGGACTTGAGCAGCCCCAGATTTTGGTATCCATGTAAGGTCATGGAACCAAACCTCAGTGGATACCAGGAGCCCATTATAAAATCAATTTAAACCCTTGCAAACAATACAAAAGAGTAAAAATTGCAACTGAACAATATATGTATGTATGTATGTATTGTTCTGTTGAAATTCTTACTATATGTGTGTGTGTGTGTGTGCAGACACACACACACATACATACACTATATATATATACAGTAGAGTCTCAATTATCCGACATAAATGGGCAGGCTGATACTCGGATAGCCGAAAATGTTGGATAATCCGTAGGGTCCAAGAAAAGCCTTTAAATCACTGTGAACTGCAAATTTATTTAAGTTTTATTGCAGTAACAGTAACAGTAAATCAAAAGAAATCATTGATCAACATTGTGATGTACAGTATAAACAGTTCAGTCCTCTGAAAATTCAAAGAAATAACAGGAAATTTAAAGAAATAACAGGAAATTTAAAGAAATCACAGCAGCCACGACATCGGATAATCCGGAATGTTGGATAACCAATGGATGGATAATCGAGACTCTACTGTTTATATATATTCACACACACTATATACGCTTACTTCCGTTATATATACTTACTTACATATACATTCTCTTTCTATGTGTGTGTGTATACACACACACACACACACATACAAATTCTATTATTTAATACCACACTTACCTCTCCAACCCTGTGGCTTGTACACAATTAATACTAAATTTAACTCAGTTTCTTTTGGTGACTGAACTTGAATCCACTGTGTTTGTTTTGTCCTTCAAAGGAAACCTGTGCTGTTCTTACACAAAGGTATCCCTGCAGATTTCAAGGGGACTTGCCTCTTAGAAAAAAAAGAAATTATGTTTGCAGAGAGTTGGTTTTGGGTGCTGCTGCCTGGGTTGCTCCTTGAATACATTTCATGCCTAGCAAGCAAAGGCCACACAGAGTGGCTTTGGGCCAGGATTTGGGCAAGCTTTCTCCTTTCTTTCTCTGGCCTTGTTGCTATGCCAGCAGGAACAACAACACAAACACAACTGGCGTGCTGGGGAATATTTGCAACAGGGTGCATGCAGAAAACGGAATACAGTACAACGCTCCTGCAAGGCTGGCTTCACTGCAAAAGAAGGTTAATGCAGCAAATTGGAGCAACAGTGTTTGTAGTGGCAGAATTCTGCAACTTGTGATACAGAAAATAATATAATATAATATAATTAATATAATATAATCCACCTGATTCATCCCCAAACTCAGGGTGACAAGATGTCCTAACTGCAAAGGAGGACAAGGCACCACAAAATGTAGGACAGTGAAGAAAAATGGAGGATATGACGAGGGTTTGATTCCCAGCTCAACCACAAAACACACTTGGTGACCTTGAACAAAGTCACACTCTCTCAGCCTCAGGGGAAGGCCATGGCAAACCTCCTCTGAACAAATCTTGCCAAGAAAACCTTATGGCAGGACTGCCTCAGGGTCGCCGGAAACGACTTGAAGGCACACAACAACAACAAAATACACCTTCTACCCATACCCTGGAACTACTATTACACTTAATATTTTTAATAATTTTGTGCATGAAACAAAGTTTGGGTCCACTGAAGCAAAAGAGAGCAAAGGTGTGGAGCTGGGCTTTGGAATATTTTGGATTTTGATGTTCTGGAGAAAGGAAACTCAACCTGTAATGGTCGAGTCTATCCAACAGGAGTCTGGCCAAGGTCACCCAGTGAGCCTTGGCCCTTGGATACTCCGTCTCCCAAGTCTCAGGCTGCATCTGCATAGAATCATTGAATCATGGAAGAGACCCCAAGAAGGGCCCTGATCTAGTCTGACCCCCCTTCTGCCATGCAGGAACTCTCCATCAAAGCATCCCGACAGATGGCCATCCAGCTTCTGTTTAAAGACCTCCAGGGAAAGAAAATCCAACACTCTCCACTGAGGGAGAGTCTTTCACTGTCCTTACTCTCAGGAAGTTCCTCCTAATGTTGAGGTGGAATCTCTTTTCCTGCAGTTTGCATCCATTGTTCCGGGTCCTGTTCTCTGGAGCAGCAGAAAACAAGCTTGCTCCCTCCTCAATGTGACATCCCTTCAAATATTTAAACAGGGCTATCATATCACCTCTTAACCTTCTCTTCTCCAGGCTGAACATCCCCAGTTCCCTAAGGCGTTCCTCATAGGGCAAGGTTTCCAGACCCTTCACCATCTTAGTTGCCCTCCTTTGGACTCGCTCCAGTTTCTCCGCATCCTTTTTGAATTGTGGTGCCCAGAACTGGACACAGTATTCCAGGTGGGGCCTGACCAAAGCAGAATAGAGCGGCACTATTACTTCCCTTGATCTAGATGCTATACTTCTATTGATGCAGCCTAAAATTGCTTTGGCCTTTTTAGCTGCCGCATCGCACTGTTGACTTATGGTCCACTTGGACTCCTAGATCCCTTTCGCACATATAAGTCTCCTTAAGCCAGGTCTCCCCCATCCTATATCTGTGCATTTCGTTTTTCTGCCCTAAGTGCAGTAGTGCAGAAATAATCTGGTTTGACACCTCTTTAACTTTAACGGCTCAACAGTATGGATTTCTGGGGTTTTGTAGTTTGCTGGGGCTTCAGAGCGGAGCTTGAGATGGCACAGTGCTATATGTCTGCTCCACATAGATATACCTCTTTCAGTTTAAATGATGTGGTGCCCATTATGGCATCCTGGGATTTGTAGTTCGGTGAGGACTGCCTAGGGGTCTCTGTGGGCAGCTTGGACTGTCACTCCCAGCAGCCCCTTATCAGCCACCAACCTGCTGGGAGTTGCAATCCAAATGGCTCAAGGGAGAGATGCAGGATTTTCCACTCCTGTGCAAGAGAATCCTAAGTACTCCTTTCCCCAAACTACAGATCCCAAGGTTGGCCAGGATGGACATTGAACATTGAAAGGGAGACCAGGGATCTCCAGCAAAATGGCAGGTTCAGCCTTAAGGACAACCTTCTGGGGGGGACTCCCCAAACTCTGCTCCTCCAGAGGTTTTGGACTTCATTTCCCAGAACTCCTGGCTGCTGTCCAGGCTGGCTGGGGCTTCTGGGAGTTGTAGTCCAAGACACCTGGAGGACCAAAAACTTTGGGGATGCTGGAAGAGGAGCTGCCCAGACTCCAGAGCCTTGTGAGGCTTTACCTGGCTGGACCTCCGCAGGCGCAGCGGAGGAGAACTCGAACCCAGCTCCGAGGGTCCTTTATTGGGAGGGGGAGGGCTGCTGAGCGTCCTGGAAAAGTCCTCCGAGGGCTGGGCTGGCCTCCTGCCGACCCCACTTTTCATGCCGCCCGAGGAAGGCTCCTGGGCGAAGAAGGAAAAGAGGGAAGAAGGAGAAAGGGAGGAATTGCAAGGTCTTCCAGATGCTCTTCCAGGGCCAGGTGGGATGGAGAGGGAGAGCCACTCACCTGGAGCTGCTGCAGAGCCCTGGCAAGGACTGACCCACAACACACAACACACAACAACACACCCCTCCAGCCCTATTGTGTGCCTTTCGTCTCCGGGCAACCGTCCCGCCTCACCTGCCCCAGGCAGACCTGGGCAGCAGCAGCACACCTGGAGCCCAGCATCATCAGCCCTGCCTCTGGGGAAGAGGGGTCCCACTCAGATGGAAGAAGGCACCCCTGGTCCAGACCCACCCCCCCTTCTGCTGCTGCTGCTGCCATGCAGGAACTCCCCATCAAAGCACCCCCCATTTTGGCAGATCCAGCCCCCAAAAAGGAGACTCCACTGACTCCAAGGAGGCAGAAGAGTCCACTCCCCAAGAGCTTTTGCACTCACGAAGTTCCTCCTCGTGTTCAGCTGGAATCTCTTTCCATGCATTGCTCCATTGGGTCCTGTTCTCTGGAGCAGCAGAAAACAAGCTTGCTCCATCCTCACTATTATGACATTCCTTCAATATTTAAACAGGGCTATCGTATCACCTCTTCACTTTCTCTTCTCCAGGCTAAACACAGAATCGTGTTGGAAGAGACCCCAAGAAGGGCCAGCAACTCCAACCCCCATCAAAGCACCCCCATTTAGCCAGACGGCCATCCATCCTCTGCTTAAAGACCTCCAAGGAAGGAGACTCCACCAAAATCCAAAGCAACATCTTCCACTATCGAACAGCCCTTACTGTCAGGAATCCTATAGTCCTAGAATACGAGAGTTGGAAGAGATCCCCAAGGGCTATCCAATGCAAGACCCCCCACCCACCCTTCCGCCATGCAGGAACTCCCACTCCAAGTCCTCCCTGAGACAGATCCCCATCCAGCCTCTACTGAAAGGCCTCCAAAGAAGGCACTCCCAAAACTACCTTCCACCTCAATCTCAGGAGGGACTTTCTGGAAGTAAGAGCTGTTTGGTAGTGGACCACATTCCCTCAATGGAGGATGGTGGAGTCTCCTTCTTTGGAGGTCTTTAAGTATTCGTCAGGGATGCTATGATTGAGAGTTCCTGCATGGCAGAATGGGATTGGACTGGATCAGGGCCCTTATTGGGGTCTCTCCCAATTCTAGGATTCTATGTGTGTCCTCCTGAGATTTAGGTGGAACCTCTTCTCCTGGAGCTGGCATCCATTGTTCCATGTCCTTTTCTCTGGAGCAACAGAAAAAAAAGCTTGCTCCCTTTGCAATCAAAGCACCCCCTCTCCCAAAGACGGCCACCCAGCCTCTGTTTGAAAACAGCCTCCAAAGAAGGAGACACCTCCATCCTACCAGAGAACGGTCTTCAGCTCTTGAACAGCCTCTTACCATAAGGATGGTCTTAGGACCTTATCAGACGGGAGGAATTTCTGTTTATTGCGAATGGAGCCAATTAAAGCCAATTCAAATTCACGTGAAATTCCTATTGCGTTAGGAATGCATTCAGAATGACTTCTCGTTACCCAAAAATGAACCCCCCCATTGCCCGAAATTGTGTGAGATGCTTTAATTTGCAATAACATGAAACCCCATTGCATTCGGATCGCCATTAGATTATACTTCCAATTTCCGATGTCTGATAAGGACTTAACTAGTGTTGATCTGGAATCTCTTTTTCTTTACCTTGCTTCCATTGCAGAACAAAGAACAGCATTGAAAAGGAAGATGTTTCTGCTGTTTGTATTGAGATCTATGGGTATAGTCATGTGTTTGTATAGGAAGTAATTTTGTTTCTTGGCATACTTAGTGCATGGAGATATGGTATCACATTGATTTAATGGAAAGAATTTGTTTGTTAAAAAGGAAAACTGGGACCGAAGAAGACAACAAAACAGTACCATAGTTCCAGATTTGTCATCTCCGCATGGTCTTTTCTACCTTTCTCCATATGATCTCCTCTACACATATGATACCAACAATATATATTAAGGACATTTCAAGGAATTGTAATAGTGTTTGGTGGTACTGCAGTATCACAGTATAAACACACAAATGCACAATTTGGGTTTTGAAATATACATTTGACATTGCTAGATTTATTGCTAATTTTGTCAATGCACTAAGAGTTGAGCTGGCATGACTTGGTGCTCTGATATCTTGGAGACGGTTTTTTAAAAGAGAGATTGGATGGCTGTCTCTTGGGAGTTCTTTGTGTGTTTCGATGAAATGAAGGAGACACAAACACACAAGGCTTAGATGCTCAGGAGATGATTTATTATTGTCTCAAAGAGAGTGAAAGGGAGACGCCAAAGGTCAGGAGAAGCAAGCCAGAAAGTCAACAGATCATGCATCTTGGTGTACACATTTCCAAAATCGACATTTAAATGCCCAGCCAAGTTTACACACAATCATTTATTCTCAGCTTCTACTACCACCAGAACCAAATACTCTGACGCTCCCCATTTACAGAACACACAAAAAATGGAACTCCTTTGCAACTTGAAATGGTCATATTTTAGGAAAAAATGGGTTTCAGCCAGATGGAATATACTCCCCAAAAACATCTTACTGTCTGCGATCTGGGCTGCATTTAATTCTCAAACAATTATACAGATCTCAAAATGACCAGCTGGACTTTTCTGCTGTGGGAGGAAAAAGAATATGGGAACTCTTCCTCTTTCGCCAGAAGGAAAGGAAAAACCTTCTTTGCTTTTTGCCCTGCATTGTTGAGTGCTTTTAAGTTGTTTCCGATCTTATCAATAGGAATTTCTAGGCAAAATTGGTTCAGAGAAGTTTTTGCTGTTGTCTTTCTCTGAAGTCGAGAGAACGTGACTCATCCAATGCCACCTGGTGGGTTTACACAGCCGAGCAAGGATTCGAACCCTGATCTTGAGTTGCAGACCAGTGTTTAAACCATTACATACTCTACACCTAGGAGTTTATCAGACGGGAGGAATTTCTCTCTATTTCAAATGGAGCCAATTCGAATTCACGTGAATTAGCTAGTTTAGCGAATTCACGTGAAATCCCATTGCATTCGGAAGGCGTTCAGAATGACTTTGTATTAGCCGAAAATGACCCCCCCATTGCCTGAAATTGCATGAGATGCTTTAATTCGCAATAACGTTAAACCCATGATTGCATTCGAATTGACTTCCCTTTTGCGCGAAATTGCATGAGATGATTTAATACGCAATAATGTGAAACCCCATGATTGCGTTCGGATTGCCATTAGATTATACTTCCAATTTCCGTGGTCTGATAAACTCTCTAGAGGAGGTGAAAAGCACAGAAAGTAGTAATGGAGAAAGTTCTCATGCTTTCTGCTCTGCACCTACTTATTGAAAAAATGCAGCACCTTTGACAGAGAAAGGAAGAAAATATTACGTGGGTTTACCCAGCGACACTTTAGAAGAAGGATGTTGAAACTGAGATTTTGGGAAAGAATGACAGGAACAGGGAAAGTGTTCAGACTCTTCTTGATATTGCAGCCCTCTGGAAATTATAGATGTTGCCAGATGCTGGGCGTCCACTTTAGATCTAGACTGCGGCCCTGAACTTGCAAACGTATGGAAAATGGCTGTTGCAAGAGTACTGTGCCCACCTGGCAGAACCTGCAGGAGAGAAGGATAAGAGCAGGGATTAGGAGGTTGGGCCATACATAGAAGAAACTGGATCTTAAAATGTGATGCAAGAGGTGCCTCTGGACTGTGGAAGAAACCATGCAATCTTAGGGTGTATCTGCACTGTGGAAATAACGCAGTTTGAGACCACTTGAAGTGCTGAAGCTCCATTGTATGGAATACTGGGGTTTATAGTTTTACAATGGAATGACCTGCCGGAGGAGATAATGGCAGCTGAAAATGCAGACTACTTTTAAAACAGCATTGAAGACATAGCTCTTCTGGCATGACTTTTTACAAGTTCTTACCATCTCTCTAAGCATTTGGTTCCATCGCCCAATTGCATTTACAGTAGAGTCCCGATTATCCGACATTCGGTAATCCGACATTCCAGATTATCCGACGTCAATTGAATTAGGACACGCCCCCCAGACACGCCCCCAAAATGGTGACCGTGATGGGCAAGGAGTCCCACCACCATTGAGTTGAAGGCTTTTAAAAATGATTGCAAGACTTTTCATAGTGATTCCAAGGCTCTTCTTGGACCCTCCGGATTATCTGACGTTTTCGGTTATCCGACTATCAGCTGGTCCCATTTACTGTATGTTGGATAATCGAGACTCTACTGTACTTGCGAAAAGTTCTTTCTGATGTGTAACCAAAATCTACTCTCTTGTAATTCCCAAACATTAGACTTGGTCCTCCCCTCTGGGCCAGCAGAGAATAAACCTGTCCCCTACTCTCTGGAACAACCTTTGATATATTTAAAGAGGGTCATCATGTCACCGCTCCATCTTCTCTCCACCAACCTGAACATGCCCAACTGCTCTTTGTTCTCCATCCCTCTTATCGTCCTTGTTGCCCTTCTTGAAACCTGCTCCAACTTGTTTACTTCCTTCTTAGAACAAGGCACCCAGACCTGAACACAGGACTCCAGATGTGGCCTAAATATAGTGGGACCATGGCTTCTTTCCTAGCCTTCCCTTCCTTTAGTTTCTCTGCTGAAAGCCTTCATACGTACTTGTTGGAGACTGGACATTGATGAGGGCAACACATTCAGAGTTGGAGATGGAGGTGCTGGGAGCCCTACCATCCCAGAGGATGGATCCAGACTTATAAGGGGACTTGTCGCTCCATTCCCAGGTCAGCCTCTGTTGGAAAGAGAAAAGAAAATCCCTATGAGGAAAGCAGTTGTCCCAAATTTTGGGCAACCAGGGGCATCAATGGAAGCAAGGATCCTTGGCAGCAAGAGGGAAGGAGAATCAACATAATGCCTCTGTCTAGAGGCAATCGCTGTGCAGACCTCGATGGCCTACTGTCTTGCTTTCAGAGCTTGGGTGTTCATTTTTGAATACATTTTCAAGGATCCTGGGTGTCATTCCACCCCCAGTGGACTCGCACAGATGATTGACATGCATTTTGGAGCGCTGCAAACTAGTGGGAATGACAATCGTGCCAAAAAAGAAGCGATTACGTGGGGATAATGAAATATCCACTTTCGTAGTGGGAATGTCAGCCCTTTTGGAAGTGATTTACCAACCCGGAGAGAAGGCGAATCCCAAACCAGTTTAAATCCAATGAAGTAGGTTCAAGTCTATGAAAGCTCATGCTACCAGATTCATTCTTTCCACTCCATGAATCTAATGAAGTAGGTTCTGGTCTATGAAAACTCATGCTACAAGTTTCTTTCTCTCAGTTTGTCTCAAAGGTATTACAAATTGATATCCCTTTGCACTCTGGTTTTCCAGATTAATATGCCAATGTCTTTGAATTCTACCATCTGGGTACAGACAGTTCAGTCCCAGAGTCTCAAGAACCATGATTCAGTCCATGAGAACTGTGGTACCCAATGGAGAAGCCCAAGACTCCTTAGCTCAATTGCAAGGAAGCACTCCTTAGGAGTAAAGGCTTCATCAGGAGAAGGAAGACCAGAATATCTATGGAGTTTATCGTACAAAGGAGATCAGGAGTTTATCCCGTACATTTCCCTGGAAAATCATATAATTACGTGAAACGATTTCACACGACATCGCACAAAATCTGCCATTAAAGTGGTCACAAAGAAGCATTAATGCACATCTTTTTATTTTTGGGATTTCAGTGACAATGCACTTCCGATATCACTTTATTTGCATCACTTCGTGTGATAATAGTTCATGGAATTACTTGCCATTGTTGCTTTATTTGTGGGATGCATGAAGTGCACTTTAATCTCTCTTTAATGCCGAAATTAGCCCCAGTTTGATAAACTGCAATAAAAGCTTATGCTACAATGTCTTTTGCAGAGTTAGTCTTGGAGGTGCTACAAGGTCCTTCTGCATACTAATATGCAGCTATGAACTAACACAGCTATGAACTTCAGCAGACAAATGACAAAGAATACCAAGTTCCTTTGTCTAAAGCAGTGTTTTCCAAACTTTCATCCTCCACGCATTTTGGATTTCAGTTCCAGAAGCCCTAGCCAGCTTGGCCAACAATCAGGAATTCGGGGAACTGAAGTCCAAAAAATCTGGAGGAGAAAAGTTTGGGAAACACTGGTCTAGAGAGTGAAAGATGCAGAATTATCCCTGTTTCACATTCCCACCAGACATAATTGAGAATGCAAAGCGATCAAGAAAGAGTCCTCCCCGAAAGAGGCTTGGATAGAAGGAGAGAGACCCAAGGATAGAATGAAGGAAGAGAATGAAGAAAGTCCAAGTGTGGGGCACGCACCATGGGGTTGGCGATGGGGGTGCGTGTGGCTTGGAGACCGAGCCAGACGCAAGAGGTAGAGCTCACACGCTTGATGTAACTGGAAATCCTCCTTTCCTCTGTTGCCGAGAGAATGGAAGCCAGGTGGCCGTCCTTCCTCCAATACTCACATTCCAGCTGCAAAGTGGGAAACAAATCCAACTGTTCAGTGATTTACTATATATACTCATGTATAAGGCTAGAAATTTAGGCAAAAAAATTGACCCCAAAAAACTGAATCGACTTATCCATGGGTCAATGTAAGTACTGTATTTGAACTCTTATTTAAAAGAAGGAACCATCCCCTGGTGAAAAGCAAGAGTATAATATATGAATCATTGACCCCCTGTACTCTCTCATCCATCCAGTCTTAAGAGTAAGCACAAGGTATAAAATACTGTTGGAATTTTGTAAGTTCTTTGACATTGTTTTCCTTTGCTTCGTCCTTTAGATCCTTTGCTATATGTCCCTAAATTGTGCCCTCAACTTATCCACGGGTCACAGCAAAATCCATAATTTTGGCCCCAAAACTTGCCCTCGACTTAAACATGAGGAGGACTTATAGTCGAGTATATACGGTATTTAGTAAGGATTACCAAGATGCTGACAACCCAACATGGTGTAGTGGTTTGAGTGTTGGGTTATGACTTGAGACCGGGGTTTGAATCCCTGTTTAGCCATGGAGCCCCATGGGGTGGCCTCCTCAAATACCCTCTCCCCCATTCTAGTATCCTAGACAAAACGTTGTACCTAGGAATTTTTTAACACCAGCCTCCTGTCCCACCACTATTGTCCTAATGTAAGAATGGAAGCATACTAGTTTGGCATCATTTCTTATCATACTTGCTCCCATGATAGCACTTTGGCAATCCATGATTGCATGATCTCTTGCTCTCTGTGCTGCCAAACACCGTTTTCTGGTAGGAAGGAAAGGAACAAGTGATCGCAGCTGCCAACTGCCCACCCCAAAGCTAGTTGTTGTGCGAATGTGCACACATTCTGGGAAGGTACTGGCAACTGTATTTGCTGCTTCTGTACCTTCCTAAAGCTTGACACTATTGCGGATATTCCAGGAAGACCAAGCCAGGGAGCCCAAGAAGTGCATGGAAGTTCGGCAAATTTTTATTAGCCTTCAGAGGAAGCCCCAATCAACAGGTCTTTTTATAGGGATTCAAGCAAAGAACTTCCAAACTATGTGTTGATTGGTACATAGAATTAAACATAGGAACTCCTCGTTCTCTCATTGGTTGAAGCCCCACATGGGCATCACCATCAACTCTCTTATCAGGACAGTTTGTTCTCACTGTCCCAGCATGGCATTCCAGCATCCCTTATTTTGGGGAAATGCAGACGTCTAGGCACCACTTGGGGCAATAAATAGGCCCTGAAGGATGTGAAGAGCCATGAAGATGTCTCTTTGACCTGTTCTGTTATTTATTATGAAAGTAGTCCTTTCCCCCTTATTTTATTCTCACCTAGCCCCAGCCATTCTAGCTATTAAACATATTGGCTATTTTTCTACATAATTAATTTTGTTAATTTTTGCCCTCCTCAACACTATTATGTGCACATTCTCTATTGCCATAATAAACAAGGTAAAAGAGAAATATTTGAGTTTTCGTCATACATGTCAGCTTTCATCCAAGTTATATACAATGAATATCTTAATTGTTTACATAAAGAAATTTCCCTTTTTCTTACTCCTACTTTTACGACTTCCTTAAGTTCCACTGTTAAGAAGGACAAAACTTCTTTTGTGTTTTATTGCTTCTTTCTAAAAGAGATGTTTTCTCTATTTCTTCAGGATCTCGCTTTCTTAAATTCATTTGGGCTTTTCAGACTATTTAATTTGGTGTTATTATCTATTAACCATCATTCCTTCAAAGAGTAGTATCCTTGCAGTAATTTATCAGGGTTTCCCATTCTTGTTCTACTTTTTCTAAGGCTTTTTTGTTCATTAATTATGTGCACATTCTCACACCAGCTCTATGGAAGCGATTGTGGCCACCGACTGTGTTCCCAAAGCTGGCTGCTGTGTGAATGTGCGCGCACAGCAACCAGCTTTGGGAAAGTGTTGGCCTCCACAATCACTGTGAAGGGGATGGGGAAAAGGAACACAATCACAACCCAGCACAAAATGTGGCTGTTTGAGAAGCAGAACTGCAGCAGAAGGAACCCATCGCATGGAGAAGGCCATAGAAAAGCAGTGAGGTTGAGAGCCTATTGATAGGTTTTGCCTGTCAATGAAAAGGTTCACTACAATAACAAATGGAACGCAAGACAGCAGCAGGAGAGACACGACGTTGTGCAATAGGTATTGGCCAAAGACACTTTTGTCCTGTTAAAATTCCACTTTTATAGCCTTGTGTGATAAATTTCCTACTTCTCTGGACGAGATGCCAGATACACAGAGCACTGAACAGTTAAAGCAGCGTCAATCTGCATTAATTCTGCCGAGTAGATGCAGCCAAAGCTTCCCCTTCCTTGCATTTGGTTGTCCACAATTTCATGCTTTCCCACTCAGTCACTGCAGTTGCACGTACCTCCGCATCCTCCCAGGAGACAGGATCCGAAAAAAATTCATAGCAGAACCTGTTGTAGTAAAGGACACCAGGAGGACACTGTGAGCGAGGAGAAACCCGTGAACTCTTTGGGGCGCCTATAATTGAGAAAGAGAGAAAGAAAAGAAAGGAGATTCATTTGGACCAATTAGTGTTCTCCAGGGAGGGAATGGACAGTCACCCAGTGGATGAAATCCCAGTCCTTTATCTGGTTAAAAAGAAACACAAGCAACTTTTGGGTTGAAAATCCCAATGCTCACCTTCAACTGCTTGGTTAAAGAGCAGACAGCCCAGGAGGCAAAGTCCAAAACAGATCAATTGTCTCATTTTCTGGTTCTTCTGGGAAAACAAGAGCAAACAATATCAGATGGGTCCCAGCATATTCTACTTCAAGAAAACAATCCTGCATGTGGCCAAACCAGGTGCGATGCTGGATTTGTGAAGGCACTTTCATGTATCCTTTTTTAATATTTCAAAATAACAAACCTGGGGGGATCAGGGCCAGAGCATATGGACAGCAGTTTATAACTTTGGACTACAAATCCCATCATCTTCAGGCAACACAGCCAAGGGTGAAGTATGCAGGACAAGATCATCTGCAGGTCGGCAAACTGCCCTAACCCTTTCCCCTGTATGCCATTCTCCTTAAAATCTGTCCACAGCTGAAGCAGCTACTTGTTCCATATGGAAAATGTAAATCCAAAATAGCCTGAAGGCACTAGATCCTGCCTGGTCTTGCTAAGCAGGAACAGCCCTGGTTAGTACTTGAATGGGAGACTGCCAAAGGACACCAGGTGCTAGAGACTCTAGTTTGTTGTCGGCAGTATATCTGCACTGTAGAAATAATACAATTAGGCACCATGTTTACCTTCATCCAATGGAATCTTGGGATTTGTAGTTTGTTGTGTCAACAGAGAAGGCTAAGTAGCTCACAAAACTACAAATTCAAGAATCCCATAGCATTAATTCTGCGGTTTGGATGCAGCCAATGTTTCCCTTCCTTGCTTTTGGTTGGGCACCTGCTCCCCTTGGCAGAAATGCAGATTGAAGGGAGGAGTTTGGAAGACAGAGGGATAGGGAAAGGTCTAGAGAAGATGTCGAGGCTCTCACCTCTTTGCCTGTCTTCTTCTGGTCCAATGTTTCACTCTGAAGGGTTTGCTGTACAAGGTGTTTGTGTGGCTCCTAGGGATATTTATGGGAAGGCAGATGGGGTGGTTGTTATCTGAACAAACAAACCCAGCTAGGCAGTCACACCCCAAAGCAAAGAGAATTTGCAGAAAATGTCCCACCCATGATAAGCAAATCTTTCAAGAAAAAACAGGGAAGAGGGGAGCTTTCCTTCTCCAAATTGAACCTAGGGTGGTCTACAAGGTATGGGGAAAGCTCAGTGCATAGAAATGTTACAACCCACAGGATCCTGGGATTTGGGGAACTGTAGTTTAAAAATAGTGACCATGATGTACATGAATGGAACCTAGACGACGAGGAAAGGGAAATAAATATTTCCCATACCTTGGATAAAACACTGACCAGAATGGAGACTGCAGTCAAGAAATCAGAAGAAGATTAGGAACAGAGAGAATAGCTATAAAGGAACTAGACAAGATCCTGAAGTGCAAAGCTATCTATCTGAGCACTAAAGGTAGAATCGTCCGAGCTGTTGTATTCCCCATCACCGTGTACGGATGTGAGAGCTGGACAATGAAGGAAGCAAAAAGGAAGAAGATTAATTAATTTGACATGTGGTGCTGGAGAAGATTGCTGAGGATCCCATGGACAGCCAAAAAGACCTACAAATAGGTCCTAGAACAGATCAAGCCCGAACTCTCTCTGGAAGCCAAGATGACAAAACTGAAGCTGTTCTGCTTTGGCCACATCATGAGAAGGCAAGACTCGTTGGAAAAAACAATGATGTTGGAGAAGGTGGAGGGAAGTAGAAAGAGGGGAAGGCCCCATGCCAGGTGGCTAGGCTCAATAAAGAAAGATATGGACATCTGAGCCTGCAGGACCTGAGCAAAGAGGTAGAGGATAGAGGAGCTTGGAAACGTCTCACCCAGTCACCATGAGTCAAAGTCAAATCCAAGGCAGTTGACAGCAACAACAGGTCTAAAAAAGTAACTTTTCCAACCTGGAAAGGTTAAGACCCTGTATTATCATGTACAAGAAGCATACAACTGATGGATTCTAGATCATGGCATGGCAATGAGAGCTTGAAAGCAGTTTTAGTTTGGCTTGATTTGCTCTAAGATCCGCATAGTTGTCTTTTTGGCCATCCAGGGTATCAGCAAAATGCTCCTCCAGCAGAACATTTCAAATGAGTTGATTTTTCTTCCTGTCCACTTTCTTCATTGTCCACCTTTCTCAAGCATACATAAAAATTGGAAATACAATGGTGTGGAGAATCCTGACTTGTAAGTATTACGTTGCATGCCAATCCACAACTGGTTTGGGGCTATCACCAGTGAGAAGCAATGTGGCATAGTGGTCCAAGTGTTGGACTAGGACTCTGGAGACCAGGGTTCAAATTCCCGCTCAGCCATGGAAACCCAAGGGGTGAGCCTGGAAAAATCACACTCTCTCAGCCTCAGAGGATGGCCATGGCAAACCCCCTCTGAAGAAGCTTGTCAAGAAAATCCTGTGATAGGTTCACCATAAATCAGGAACAACTTGAAGGAACACAACAACAACATGTCTAAAGTGCAAAGATATACAACAGAGCATTAAAGTTAGAATCACCCAGTCCACAATATTCCCCTTTACTATGTATGAATGAAAAAACTGGACAGTGAGGAAAGTGGATAAGAAGAAAATGAACTCCTTTGAGATGTGGTGCAGGAGAAGGGTGCTGAGGATGCAACATAGATGGTCGAAAAGACAAACAAATGGGTCCTGGAACAGATGAAGTTTGAAATCTCATTGGAAGCTAAGATGACAAAACTGAGGCTGTCATACTTGGACTTCACCATAAAAAGACAAGACTCGTTAAAAAAGACAATAATTTTTTGTGGGTTTTTCGGGTTATGTGGCCATGTTCTAGAAGAATATGGCTGGCATCCTCAGAGAAGATCTTCTCTGAAGATGCCAGCCACAGATGCTGGGGAAACATCAGGGACAAACTCTTCTAGAATATGGCCACGTGACCCAAAAACCCACAAAAAATCCTATGGATGCTGGCCATGAAAGCCTTCAACTTCACAAAGACAATAATGCTAGGAAAGGTAGAGATAGAAGGCCTCATGCCAGATGGATAGTGGATAGAATCATAGAATCATAGAATCATAGAATCATAGAGTTGGAAGAGACCACAAGGGCCATCCAGTCCAACCCCATTCTGCCATGCAGGAACTCCCAGTCAAAGCATCCCTCAAGATGGCCATCCAGCCTCTGTTTAAAGACCCCTAAGGAAGGAGACTCCACTACACTCCGAGGAAGGAGTGTGTTCCACTGTCGAACAGCCCTTACTGTCAGGAAGTTCCTCCTAATGTTGAGGTGGAATCTCTTTTCCTGCAGTTTGCATCCATTGTTCCGCGTTCTAGTCTCTGCAGCAGCAGAAAACAAGCTTGCTCCCTCCTCAATATGACATCCCTTCAAATATTTAAACAGGGCGATCATATCACCTCTTAACCTTCTCTTCTCCAGGCTAAACATCCCCAGCTCCCTAAGGCGTTCTTCATAGGACATGGTTTCCAGACCCTTCACCATCTTAGTTGCCCTCCTTTGGACATGCTCCAGTTTCTCCACATCCTTTTTGAATTGTGGTGCCCAGAACTGGACACAGTATTCCAGGTGGGGCCTGACCAAAGCAGAATAGAGTGGCACTATAACTTCCCTTGATCTAGAAACTATACTTCTATTGATGCAGCCTAAAATTGCATTGGCTTTTTTAGCTGCCGCATCACACTGTTGACTCATGTTCAGCTTATGGTCTACTTGGACTCCTAGATCCCTTTCACATGTGGTCTCGTTCAGCCAGGTGTCCCCCATCCTATATCTGTGCATTTCATTTTTCCGCCCTAAGTGCAGAACCTTACATTTCTCCGTATTGAATTTCATTTTGTTAGCACTGGCCCAGCTTTCTAGTCTATTCAGGTCATTTTGAATTTTGATCCTATCCTCTGGGGTATTAGCTACTCCTCCCAGTTTAGTGTCATCTGCAAATTTGATAAGTATGCCCCCAATTCTGTCATCCAAATCGTTAATAAAGATGTTGAATAGCACTGGGCCCAGGACAGAACCCTGTGGGACCCCACTGGTCACTTCTCTCCAGGATGAAAAGGAGCCATTGTTGAGCACCCTTTGAGTTCGGCCAGTCAACCAATTACAAATCCATGTAACAGTTAACTTGTCTATCCCACATTTTGCAAGCTTGTTTGCAAGAATGTCATGGGGAACCTTGTCAAAGGCCTTACTGAAATCGAGGTATACTATATCCACAGCATTCCCTTCATCTACCGAGCTGGTAATTTTATCAAAAAAAGAGATCAGGTTCGTTTGGCATGACTTCTTTTTCTGAAACCCATGTTGGCTTTTTGTGATTATGGCATTGGCCTCTAAGTGTTCACAGACTCTCTGCTTAATGATCTGCTCTAGAATCTTTCCTGGAATTGATGTCAGACTAACTGGACGATAATTGTTGGGATCCTCTTTTTTTTCCCTTTTTGAAGATGGGGACAACGTTTGCCCTCCTCCAGTCTGCTGGGACTTCTCCTGTTCTCCAGGAGTTCTCAAAGATTATTGCCAATGGCTCTGATATTACATTTGCCAGTTCTTTTAATACTCTAGGATGTAGTTCATCTGGTCCTGGAGATTTATATTCATTTAGGTTAACCAGGTATTCCTGTACTATCTCTTTACTTATTCTGTGCTGAAATTCCCCTATTCTGTCTTCTGCTCCATTATCCTTCGGTTGAGCACCTTTTGCCTTTTCTGAGAAGACTGAAGCAAAGAAGGTGTTGAGTAATTCTGCCTTTTCTCTGTCCCCTGTTAGCATTTTGCCATCTTCTGCACGCAGTGGCCCTACTGTTTCCTTCTTCTTCCTTTTGCTGCGGACATATCCAAAAAAGCCCTTTTTATTGTTCTTAACCTCTCTAGCAAGCCTGAGTTCATTCTGCGCTTTAGCTTTTCTGACTTTACCCCTACATGTGCTGGCTATTTGTTTAAATTCCTCTTTCGTGATTTCTCCATTTTTCCATTTCTTATACATGTTCCGTTTAAAACTTAGCTCATTTGAAAGTTCCTTAGTCATCCATCCTGGCTTCTTGAGACATCTACCATTTTTCTTCCTCATTGGAACTGTTTGAAATTGTGCCTTCAATATCTCCCTTTTGAGAAACTCCCATCCGTCTTGAACTCCCTTCTCTTTTAGTATTCCTGACCATGGGATCACTCCCAGTATTTCTCTAAGTTTATTGAAATTAGCTCTCCTAAAGTCTAGAGTGCGTGTCTGACTATGCCTAGCTTCTCCCTTCCACTGTATTACAAACTCCAGGAGAACATGGTCACTCCCACCTAAGGATCCAACCACTTGCACCCCATCAACTAGGTCTTCCCTGTTGGTTAAGATAAGATCTAAAATGGCTGATCCCCTTGTTGCCTCTTCCACCTTTTGGACAATGAAATTGTCTTCCAGGCAAGTGAGGAATTTGCTAGACTTTGAGGATTTGGCTGAGTTTGACTTCCAGCAAATATCCGGATAGTTGAAGTCACCCATCACTACTACATCTCTCCTTCCTGATTGTGTGGTCATCTGTTCTAGAAAGGCATCATCCAATTCCTCTGTCTGAGTCGGGGGTCTGTAGTAGACTCCCACAGTAACATCCCTGTTATTTCCCTCTCCTTTAATTTTTATCCAGATGCTCTCCACCTGGCTTCCAGTATTGACTTCCTGGAGCTCTTCACTGGTGTAAATATCCCTGACATATAATGCTATTCCTCCTCCTTTCCTGCTTGGCCTGTTTCTCTTAAAAAGGTTATACCCCTCTATTTCTACATTCCAATCATGAGACTCATCCCACCAGGTTTCAGTGATGCCTATTATATCATATTTCCCTTGTTGTGCTAGGAGTTCAAGTTCATCCTGCTTATTTCCCATACTCTGTGCATTAGTGTAGAGACATTTAAGACCATGTGTCCTCTTTACTTGCTGCAATCAATGATCAATCAGGAAGATCATGAGATTGAATCTGTAGGACCTAAGCAGGACAATGGAGGATAGAGGTCTTGGAGATTCACAGGTTCAGCATGAGTCAGGGTCAACCTGAAGGTAGTTAACAACAACAACAAAAACAACAACATGACTAATGTCAGATCTGTGTTCATTTCTGCATAGAGACTGCTTTGTTTCTCCCTTGTACAGAGCAGAGAGGCATATATTACACTAGAGAATGAGAATCATAGAATCATAGAGTTGGAAGAGACCCCAGGGCCATCCAATCCAACCCCCTGCCAAGCAGGAACTCTCCATCAAAGCATCCCCGACATATGGCCATCCAGCCTCTGCTTAAAGACCTCCAAGGAAGGAGACTCCACCACTCTCCGAGGAAGGAGTGTGTTCCACTGTCGAAGGTAAACGCACCTCTGGGTGACGTTGTTGCGTGCCTACAAGTCATTCCTGACTTACAGCAACCCTCAGGTGAACCTATCCTGGGGTTTCCTTGGCAAGATTTCTTTTGAAGAGGTTTGCCATGGCCTTTCCCTGAGACTGAGATAGTGTGACTTGCCTAAGGTCATCCAGAAAGATTCATGGCCAAGCTGGGAACTGAACCTTGGTCTCCAGAGTCGTAGTCCAACACGCAAACTACTATGCAACACTGACATTGTGAGCACCAGCAATATTGCAATGTAAGAGTAGTGAGTAGAATTGCCCTTCTCCAATGACCCACTGGAAGAGGGGAACTAGATCCATGGAAAACCTTCCTCTGGTGTCCTCAAAGGATGTGGCAGCATCCAGGAAGGAAAGACACAGAAGGTGGATCCTTTTCCTTATTGACTTTGCAGCCCTGCTGATCCCTCCATCCGGAGTCCCCTTGTTCCCTTTCTCTTTTATCTTATCTTTGAGCAGAAAGTGAGAGATAAGAAAAGAGTGTCAATAGTATTAGCTTTGGTTCCTGGAACGAAGCTGCTGGTGCAGGAGTTTGCAAACACTCTGAGCAGCATAGAAGTCTTTGCAAGGCCTTTCCCTAAATACTGTATGCCTCTTTTGCAACTAGAAGGGCACAGCTGGCAGCTGGGATTAACCTTCCCTTTATCAACTCCCTAGCCCTTCTCATGGACACTTGCCCATGGGTCCCAGCTGCTCTCTCTCCTTCCTTGGTCTTTGTTCTCCTGTCCACCTTATCATATCTATTCCACCCTTTCCTCAACTCTCTTTTACACCTGAGATTGTTTGCAATGCGTGCCATCCCTGTTCAAGGCAAGGGAGCTGGTGAAGATTGTGGAAAATCGGAAAATCCCTTTCCTGTTGCTATAAAGATAAAGATCACTGACCACCTTCTCTGGGGCTTGTGATGGGTTGCCTGACTCTGGGGAAAGGATGAAGGTTTTTCATCTGTTGTGCCTTCTCCACTCCTCATTCCAGTAAATAAATGGGATACATAGCATCAGCCCACCAATGACAAAGGCATGTGGTATATGTACTGTGTACTGTGTAAATTTACCGCACTATATTAATAATAATAATAATAATAATAATAATAATAATGGCTCTCTGGGGGACCAGGCATGAAGGGAACAGGGTCTGCCTTTGCTCTTCCATGGTACACACTTATAGCTGTTTTCGCCAAGGCTCCATTCTATGGAATCCTGGGAATTGCAGTCCTGGGAGGTATTTGGAATGGTCAGCCACAGAGCTCTGCCGTGTTTGGCCAACTACAAATCCCAGGATTCCATAGGGTGCAGCATTGACTGTTGTAGTGGCTTTAAAGTGGCATAACAGTGTTGTGTGAAAGCAACCATTGGCCAGGTACAGCTCTTTTGTAAAGAGACTCCTGCCCTTTAGCAAGACGGTGTTTGGCAGAAGTGCATGAGAAGAGAGCAGCTGCCACATTACCTGCAAGGTGCTACTCGTGGGACCCAGCCATGCCACTGAATCAACAGAATGAAAACTCCTTTTGCTCTTTGACCTCAGTTTGTAGCAATGGAAATAAGCAAAATGGGGAGGAGGACGGAGAGAAACTGGAACATTTGTAAAGCAGCTGGGAATGTGGGATGGCAGAGGATTAATGGGGATTTTCCCTGCCAACTCAGGGCAACTGGAAGACATAGTGTGAGTGTCAGGGCTTTTTGATGCTTTCTTGCGACCAGTGAACAGTTTTGTAACCATCCTACCTGTAAAGGGTTACTTTAATTGCCTGTTAAGGGAGCGGTGTCATGGACTGCCTTGGGCCTGGGACTGAGAGGCACAGCCAGGGGACTCTGGACTCTTTCAGACGTGGGAAATTGGAAGTATAATCCAAGGGCAATCCAAACACAATCATGGGGTTTCACGTTATTGCAAATTAAATCTTCTCACGCAATTTCGGGCAAAAGGGAAGTCATTCCAAATGCAATCATGGGTTTCACGTTATTGCAAATTAAAGCTTCTCATGCAATTTCAGGCAAGGAGGGGTCATTTTTGGGTAATGGGAAGTCATTCCGAACGCCTTCCGAATGCAATGGGGATTCACGTCAATTCACTAAACAAGCGAATTCACGTGAATTTGCATTGGCTGCATCCGAAGTTGGGAGAAATTCCTCCAGTGTGAAAGAGTCCTCAGACCCTGAAGAGATGGAGGAGGCTGAGATGGAGGCAGTCTGGGGCTGCCTGGTCCCAGAGCAGGCCCTTTAAAAAACCTCCAGCTGCAGAGGTTCTATGCAGCCAGCAGCCAGTCTTGTAGCCTTATTGTTCCTGTATTCCTTGCTCTTGGATTCAAGTTATCTGACCTCTGGACTTGCCTTGTGACTAGGCTCTTGCCTCTCTGTCCTTTGTTGTGACTGACTGGTATTGTGTGACCTTTGGACTGAACTCTGGACTATTCCTTTGTATATTCCCCTGCTGTGCTGCCCTCAGTAGAGGTAAGCAGGACCGGAGAGTTAGTCTGACCAAACATGTGGGTAATATGTTGCCAGGACTGTTTCAACCTCGATATAACTAAAGAACCAATATGGCATAGTGGTTTGGGAACAATGACTTTGGAGACCAGGGTTCGATTCCCACTCTACCATAGGTGACCTGCTGGTTGTCCTTGGGCAAGTCATATGCTCTCAGCCTCAGAGGAAGGCAATGGCAAACCCCTCTCTGAACAAATTTTGCCAAGAAAACCCCGTGATAAGTTCGCTTTAGAATAGAGATAAGGTGGAATTGTTATCCCAGATTCCAGCCCTCAGTCACTCCTCTGTGATTTATGATGTCAAATTAATATCAAAAAGGGATTTTGTTGCTGAGTGGCCACAAGGGAGCTCTCCAGCACAGGGATCCAGCAATGCCATACGAAGAAATCCAAATGGCTCATCATGGGAGAAGCCCAAGGCACTTAGCCATAATGGGGTCTCTCGAGATAGGAATCAGCCTAATCCCTTCACTAAAACGAGTGATGGTGAAGAGTTGGACTTGGGAATTGTTTGCATGCAGCAGGCAAAGGGAGTTTCCTTCTGGGAATGAACCCCTTTTTGTCTATGAGCATTCATTTGTCTGGACATTGCCTGGATGTTCTTGCATATCGCATCCCCTTCTTCTTCCCTGGGGTTGTCCTGATCTTACTGCTGCTTGATTTAATCAAGGGAACTGCCATCAACCCAAAATATGCCATTTGTAAATCTGAAGTTAAAACCGTCAACCAGGTGGGGATACCTTTGTTTCTGGGATTCCTGGAAAAACCCACCCAACCACTTCAAGACTCTCTAAAAAGCCTGCCTTGGCACTCACACTTTGGCTCACTCTGGAATCAGGCAGGAATTTTGCCGGATTTCATGTTGACTCCTCAACCCAGAGGGCTGCATCCTGTGTTTCAGGCAGCCTTGTAGAGCCACCGTTACTTCTGTAATCCCCGGATTGGAGCTCTGCTTCTGGACTGGTAAAGTATTACCTTTCCTCAGCCTTGCTACATGCTACTACCTGAAATTTAATTACTTTATGTGTATGTGCGTGTGGATGATATTGAGTGAATGGTGATTTTCCCCTTTGCTGTTAATCAATAAAACTAAGTTGTACTCTGTACTCTGAAAGTTCTAGTTCTTGGATCTGTTGTTATTCAAAGGCTGAGATCATAGACAGAGCTGAAAGAGACTTCCAAGGCCATCCAGTCAAATCCCATTCTGCCATGAAGGAACATACGATCAAAGCACTACCCAACAAATGCTGATCCAGCCTCTGTTTAAAAACCTCCAAAGAAGGAGACCCCACCATCCTCCAAGGAAGTGTATTCCACTGTCAAACAGCTAATTCCTCCTAATGTTTGAGTAGAATATAAAAAAACAAGATTAACAACAACTTCCCAGAAAGCCTTCACTGCCGCAGCCCCGAGTTTATGGTATGATCTTCCGGAAGAGATCCGTCTTAGTACCTCCTTGGAAACTTTTAAGAGAGCATTTAAGACGGATCTCTTCCGGCGAGCCTTCCCACCAGATCTCCTATGAGAATATAAGAACTAACCCCACTGAATTATGATGGCATGGACACAGACAAGGATGATCATTTTAATGAGTAGTAATTTAATGATTTTATTGCTGGATATTTATATTGTTATTTATATTGTCACATTTTATATTGATGTTCTTCTTGTTGTAATCCCACCTCAATCTGTGAGGAGAGGCAGGAGATATAAATTTTTAAAAAATTATTATTGTTATTATTATTATTATTATTATTTTCCTGTAGCTTTCATCCATTGTTCTGGGTCCTATTCTCTGGAGCAGCAGAAAACAAATACTTAAACAGGGCTATCATACCACCTCTTAACCTTCTTTTCTCCAGACTAAACATCCCCAGCTCCCTAGGTCTTTTCTCGTAGGGCATAGTTTCCAGACCTGAAAGTTCCTCTTAATGTTGAGCTGGAATCTCTTTTCCTGTAGCTTGCATCCATTGCTCCATTGTGTCCTAGTCTCTGGAGCAGCAGAAAACAAGCTCCCTCCCTCCTCAAGATGACCTCCCTTCAAATACTTAAACAGGGCTATCAGATAGCCCTTTAACCGTCTCTTTTCCAGGCTAAACATCCCCAGCTCCCTCAGTGACTCCTTATAGGGCTTGGTGGTTTCCAGACCTTTTACCATTTTGGTTGCCCTCCTTTGGACACACTCCAGGTCCTGGCTTTATGTTACCGAAGCCTTCTCACTGCCTCCTATTGAGCTAAATCAGTTTCCCCACTGAATACAGCTTTTGGGTGTTCTCTCAGGACTCCCCCGCAATTTAGGTAACAGAACTCCAAAATGGCTGGATTAAGATAAAGGAGACTTTCTCAGAGATTCATGCTCAGAAAAGAATTTATTATTATTCTGGGGCAGAGTGAAGAGGAAGAGAAACAACAAAGAACACAGAAGCTGGCCAGAAGGTCAATTGCCACAACATACTTATGTGCATCATCGTGTACCTTTGACAATGAATTTTAAATGCAGATTGTTTTAATATGTATGTGTCATGTTTGTTCTTTTAAATTGATGTATGTTTTACTGATGTTGTATTTTTAATTGATGTATATTTGTTGTTCTGTTGTTGTTGTTGTTCTCCACCTCAAATATGCGGAAAGCCATGGGTAAGAAAAATATTGCTGCACCCATTTTCAAGGTTGACATGTACAAAAAAACCCAGCCAAGATTATACATTTTGGGGATTTTTTTTCTTTAAAAAACCATCTTTCCACAATACCACCAATCTTGCTTTCTCACTCACACACTTTGCAAAATGCAGAAAGTATGCTTCCTGCGCAAAATCTGAATGCGTCCCATTTCAGACCAAGGTAGGTTGTTCTCCAGCAAAAGATCCTACATTTTGCCCCATGGCAGATGACTTCAGACCTAAACAATTAGATGGCTCTTAAAACTATCAGGAGATGAGAGGAAGGGAGAGATGTTGGGCTGGTTGACCCAGCAGCACTTTGGAAAAGGGATGATACCACTGGAATTAAACCACAGGAATAGGGGAAGAGTTGGGTCTCTTCTTGATGCTGCAGCTTTGAGGAAATTGGGGGTCTTGCAAGATGGAGTCTTCTTCTCTTGGTCACTGAGGATGCCTTCTCTTCATGCCCCAAGGGATGCTGAGTGCCCACCTCACGCCTATTTTGCCAACGGGTACTTGCAAAGGTATGGGTGCTTGCCACTGCAAACAACTTCCTTCCACCTCTCACTCTCTGCAAGGCAGAAGAACAAGAGTGGACAACGATGCTAATGAACTCTACTTATAGCCTTCCTTTGTCCCTCCCCCCATAGAAAAAGATGATGATGATGATGATGATGATGATTATTATTATTATTATTATTATTATTTTCTTAACCTATATCCCACCTTTGTCCCAATATAGGGCAGCAAACAGCAAATTTAAAACAATACAATTTAAAAACAATACAAAAGCATTGAAATGTATAAATATAACATTTTAAAAAACAATGAAACTATTTTAAAAGTTAAAATGGCTGTGCTGTAAAATGTAATATGCATTATACGTTCTATACAAACTTTAAAATCTAAATAGTTTTCAACACCCCATTTTGAGGTGTCACCCGATGTGGCCCGCACCCTTTGCACTTTCCTAATGGCACTCCTGTTCAGGCCGGAGGGACTGGGAAACCAAGAAGCAGGCTGCTACATCTTTCCTTCTTCAGCACAGAGTCCTCTAAGATGAGAAAGGCCTGGAGCAACCACTCCTATTAAACCATATAATCTTGCTCTGCCTCTTTGGTGTCCTCTAATATCTCATTAAGTTCTCGCCAAGACTGTGTCGGCCAAGAGCCTTCATACATACCTTCTGGTTCCTTCACATTGACGAGTGAAATGCACCAAGCAAATGAGGGCTGGACGTCGGGTATCCTCCCATCCCAGAGAGGAGATCCAGTCATGTATTAGGAGCCATCACTCCATCTCCAGGCTGGCTTTTGTGGGAGAGATAAAAGATAATTTTGATGCATTAAAGGGGCTTTCCAGACTGCCAGGAGAGGGCGACATGAAGTTGCCTTTTCCCAAATGCTTAGCAGTTACACTGCAGGTCCCAGGGCTGTATTTAAAAGGTATAGGGCATCTACACTGAGGGGGTGTGGGGACGACTTATCTGAAGTCTTGTCTCTTGCTGAGCAACTACATTGGCAGCTGTCAGGACGCTAGAAACACTGGTGAAGCAGCTGCATGGGCAGCAATGAACAGGGCTTTTGGCAGCACTGAACCTTTAATTTTTTTTGTTGCCGGCTGCGAACTGCGCAGTTGCACCAGTACACCATCCAGACAATTATATTGCTGGCTGTGAACTGCAAAGTTGCGCAGGTACATCACACATGAACTGTGCAGTTATGAAGATCCGTCAAATTACCATTGTGGTTTTGCTTGCCTTTTTTTAACCGCGCAATTGCACTGGTGCACCATGAATGAACATCTTTATTTTATGAATAAACTTCTTTATTTTATGAATGAATTGACATTTTATGCGCAGTTGCATAGCAGTTACAGCATCCCAGAGTCCCTACTGCGCAGGACTAAGGTTTGGATTAGGGCTGGAGCTAGGGTTTGGGAGCTTTAAAAAACTGCACAGTTGCACCGCAGCATTTAGACACAGCTGCGCAGTTATACCCTTTTTAAAAAGAAGTGGGGAAAAACAGCTCCTTTTTAAAGCCGCTTTCCCCCTCTGAACACACAAAAGAAGTGCATTCATGCCACACTTTCAGTGTGGGTCATCTAAAGGCTACACTTTCATGCAGGCATGAACACACCCCTTTTTGCCAGTCTTGATCAGCCCTAGGAGTCCAATAAGTTGAACTGAGGAAAAAATATATGATACAGAATGTGGCCTCCTTGCAGTAGGGACTTGACCCATCTTGTGGATTTTATGCTGCAGTTACGGGAAATGCAAGACCTGCAGCTGTGGATCTGTATCACATTCCCAGGCCCTGGGATACCCTTGTATGGATTCTGCCCGCTCTCCTTGACTTTATCAATGAACCTTATCTTGCAATCCCACTTGTTGGATTCCCACCGGAGGACACAAGGGCCATTGAGGTCCCTCCTCCTGCTCCTCTGAGCATAAATATCCACCAAGGAATGGGCTGAACCATCTTCCTTCCTTTGGACTCAACTTCCCTACAAAGGTGAGATCAATGATTTTGAGCATTTTCATGATTCTTCCCTTTCCTTGTAAATTCAACTTTTAGGTGTAGCGAGAAATGTTGTCGGTGGTGAAGGGCCTGGAAACCATGAAGCCGTATGAGGAGCCTCTTAGGGAGCTGGGTCTGTTTAGCAATGTGACAGCCCTGTTTAAGTATTTAAAGGAGTGTCACATTGAGGATAGAGCAAGCTTGTTTTCTGCTGCTCCAGAGAACAGGACCCACAACAATGGATGCAAGCTCCAGGAAAAGAGATTCCATCTAGACATTAGGAGGAACACCCTGATAATAAAGAGCTATTTGACAGTAGAACAAAATCCCTCGGAGTGCAGTGGAGTCTCCTTCTTTGAAGGTCTTTAAGCAGAGACTGGATGGCCATCTGTCAGAGATGCTTTGATTGAGAATTCCTGCATGGCAGAATGGGTTGGACTGGATGGCCCTTTTTGGGGTCTCTTCCAAATCTAGGCTATAATTCTATGAATTAGTGAATGAATACTACAAAAAAGCAATTCTCTAAGTATTGGGACAAATGAAGATATAGCAAATAAATATGACAAACTTATGTTTTATATCCTGGGCTAGCCATGTTGGCCATATAGAAATTCTAGTAGCAACAAAAACCCACCAAACAGTGATACCTTTACTGGGCCAACCAAAATGCACAGGATACATGTTGCAAGCTTTCGGAGATTCACTGGCTGCTTCTTCATCGGGCAAAGTATTAAAAACCATACGGGAGAGGGGGGAAAACTGAAGATGTTATTCATAAGTCTCCATTTTGCTGTTTCTCTTCTTAGTTAAGATGGTATGGAGAGGCAAATCTCCAAATCCAGTGGAGCTTCGAAAACTTCCAATGTGTATATCGTGCTTTTAGCTTGGTCTAATAAAGATATTGCTGTTTGGTGGACTTTTGTTCCTAATTGGAATTTATATTTTACATGGCAATGTAAGGTGTATATGGTGGTAAACACTCTGTCCTTTGTCTTTATACCACCAGGAATGGCAGTGTTTGGTTTTTCGGGAACCTTTCCACCTCCCTTTTCTTGAGTTTGGATGGTGCCCAGTGCAAATAATCTCAGATGTGGAAGAGAGAAAAATGGTCTGAAAATCAAAGGGAATCAGAAGGAGCAAATTGGAAATGCATGTACATAAGAGCCAGGCTGATAAGAGGAAGGATCCTGGCACATCCATCTGCCAGCTGTGCACTTCCAGGATATTGTGGAAACTTTTATCCCTTAGGTAGAGATTATCGAAAGTCCTCTGTGCTGCTCAGTATTTGCAGACTCCAACACTGGGAGCATACTTCCAGAAAAAGGAGCTAATGCTGCTGGTCTTTTTTTGTTTGTTTGTTTCCTGCATATCTATGTGCTTTATAGTGCCCTCTTTGCTCTAACAAGGGAGGAGCAGTTTCTGGAAATCCACTTTACATTGAAGTGTGGCTGGATGCTTATCTTTGTTTGTTTAGACAACAAGCACCCCATCTGCCTATCAATATCCCTATTGATCTGCCTATAAATATTCCTAGGAGCCACACAACCTTCCAAGAGCAAACTCTTGGAAGAAGCATTGGTTCAGCCACACAGAAGACAGGCAAAGAGGTGAGAGCCCCCATTTCTTCTCTAGGGCTGCATCTGCACTGCAGAAATAATTCAGGTTGACATTGCTTCAACAGCGGTGGCTCAATGCTTTGGGAGCTTGGGATTCATAGTTTGTTGTGGCACCAGAGGCCTCTGACAGGGGAGGCTAAATGTGTCACAAAACTAGTTTCCAAAATTGAGACATGGCAATTGAAGCAGTGTCAAACTGGATTGTTTCTGTAGCATGGATGCAGCCTTGATCTTTTCCTATCCTTCTGTCTTCCATCCTCACTTTCCTCAAGGAAAGTTGGCACTCAACAAAATTCAAGAAGGAAACTGGGCTGGTATTGACAGTCTCCCAAAACTGTAAGGAGTTTATCACAAGGGATGCAGAAACAGGATTTAAAACGGGATTTTTTAAAAAAACCCAAAACCTGAGAAGACACACAAGATTGGGGCTAACGCAACATTAAACTGGCTAGAAAGTCGCCAAAACCTGATTATTATTATTATTATCATTTTTGCTTTTGGGATTTTCCAGAAGTAAAAAGAAGGTTAATGTTGCGTTAATGCACCTTAACAGTGATGTCATCTAAAAATTAATTGCACTTTTGCATGTCTTTTCTACTTTCTGTCTGGATTAATGTTTGGTTAACCCAGGCATCAGAGTTTATCGTATGAAGGAGATCGGTAGTTTATCCTGTGAGTATCCTGGAAAAATCATGCAATTACGTGAAAGATTTCACACGATGTCACAGAAAACCCACCATTAAAGTGGTCACAAAGAAGCATTAATGAACATCTTTTTCCTTTTGAGATTTCAGTGACAATGCATTTCTGATATCACTTTATTTGCGCAATTGTGTGTGATAACCATTCGCACCATTATTCACCATTTCTGCTTTATTTGTGGGATGCTTTAAATATGCACTTTAATCTCTCTTTAATGCCAAAATTAGCCTCGGTGTAATAAACTCCGGAAAGATCTCATTCTTGACATTAAGACTGCTTTAACAATGGAACCTGTTGCCTGGAGAGTTGGTGGGGCCTTCTTCTCCGGGTGTCTTCAAAAAAAGACTGGACAACTACCTGTTTGGGATGCTACGAGGGGGTATCCAAAAGTTTTAATGATCACCTTTTTAAAAAAATAGACAAAGTTTGTTTTGATTTGTGGTTGTTAACTTATCTCTACGTAGTCAAGATTTATACATTTTTCCCAGAGTATCTTGACCCTCCGAATACCTGATATTGTAGAAATCTGCAGGTTGCGCTTGACGAAGGGGCATCGTAAAGTAATAATTATCACCCGGAAGTTATTATGGCATATTGATGAAATTTTGTCAGTGTCCTCCTTGGTCCCTAAGGGCACGTTGCTGAGAAAATCAGCTCATTGTGTTCTTTATTTTTGTGACTGGCTCTGCCAGAAGTGACTAAAGTGTAAAATCCTCATCAAGCACAATCTGCAGACCTCTACAATATCAGGTGTTTAGAAGGTCAATATGTGCTGGGAAAAATGTATAAATCTAGATAGTGACTACATAGAGATAAGTTGACAACTACAAATGAAAATAAACTTTCTATCAATTATTTTTGAAGGTGATAATTAAGACTTTATGATACTCCTTCGTATACCTGCAGATCCTGCACTGAGCAGGAGGTAATGGACTACCAGGAGGCAGGAGGCCCCTTCCAACTCTAGGATATGATGCTCCTATGACAAGGTGAATCAGAATCAGAGGAAGGCAGCAAGGAAGATAAGAGATCTAGAGAACAAATCATATGAAAACAGGATTTTAGCACACTGGAGCTAATTTTGGCATTAAAGAGAGACTGAAGCGCATTTAAAGCATCCCATAAATAAAGCAAAAATGGTGAGTAACTGCACAAATGATTATCACACAGAATTGATATCAGAAATGAATTGTTGCTGAAATCCCAAAAGTAAAAAGATGTGCGTCAATGCTTCTTTGTGACCACTTTAATGGTGGGTTTTGTGCGAAGTTGTGCGAAATCGTTTTGAATAATCACGTGATTTTTTTCGGGATATTCATGGGATAAACTCCCAATCTCTTTCATGTGATAAACTCCATATGAAGAAACATCAAGGGAACTTGGTGTAGAGTGGATCCTCCACATTTGCTGGGGTTATGGATGAAGAACCCCTGTGAATGTGGAAAAAATCACAAATTAAAAAAAAACTATTCTTTTTACTTTAGAGAACAGCTCTCTATGGATCGTCAGGTCCTCCAGTGCAACTCTGTGGACAACATCTGCCACCAGTTGACCATAGAATCATATTGAAGTGTTAGAAGAGGAGAATGCCGACCTGGCATGTTTTACGGAAACCTGGCTTGGGGAGGGCAATAGTGTGACCTGGGCTAAGGCCCTCCCAGCTGAGTATGCCGTTAGGGAAAATGGGCGAGGGGGGATTTGCCTTGGTCCACAAAAGCACCTTCACTTTGACCAGGAGACCTGTCTGAAAAACAGAGCACTTCTAGTATATTTAGCTGACCCTGAAAGCTAGGGACAGTCTGGGGATTCTGTTGGTCTACCGTCCACTCCGTTGCTTAACAGACTCCCTGGCCGAGCTGACATAGCTGGTCTCGAGCTGGTTTTGGAGTCTCCCAGGCTCCTTGTCCCGGGGGACCTCAACATCCCCTTCGAGTCCAGCTCATCAGATCTGACAGGTGCAGCTCGGGAATTCATGGGTTCCATGACTTCCATGGGCCTGTCCCAACTAGTTGCAGGTCCAACGCATTGTACTGGTAATACACTCATGTGGTTTTTAGTCCGGATCAGGAACATCCATGGGCAGAGGTGCTTCACACTACTGCCCTGTCATGGACAGACCATTTCCTGGTAAAGGCAGGAGTGAAGTTTAATACCCATATCCCCCTATATCCCCCCCATGGGTGGAGGACCTATTAAAATGGTCCGTCCTTGAAAGCTGATGGAACCCAAAAGGTTCCAGGAAGCTCTAGAAGGTTTTATGGTTAGGAATGACAGTGATTCTGTCAAAGCCTTGGAATAACGACCTTACCAAGGCTATAGACATTATCGCTCCCGAGCGTCCTTTCCAGCCTGCTTCAAATAAAAAGCCATGGTACATGGTGTGGACTGCGCAACAACTAGAGCGCGGCTGGCAGAAACATCAAAGTTTGTCTGACAAGACACACCATAGAGACTATTTAGATTCCTGTGGAGCGGCAATAGATGCAGCAAAGAATTCTTTCTATGCTGCACATATTGCGTCCGCAGAGTCTCGTCCAGCAGAGCTGTTTACGGTGGTTAAAGAGTTAATCCAATTGCCTCCCACCCTTAACTTCTTATTGGAACCAACTAAAGCCTGCTGTGATGCTTTTAATTATTTTTTGCAGATAAAATCTCAGATAAGGGCTGATCTGGATATGGGCATTATAATAGAAACAGAAAGTGACTCTGTGGACTTTGTTGGACTGGATCATTTTGAGTTTGTAAATACTGATGAAGTGGACAAGATTCTTGGAAGTGTAAGGATGACAACTTGCCCTCTCAATCCTTGCCCGCCGTGGCTGAGCGTCCAGGAAGGAGATGCAATAAAAATATTATTACAATCTATAATTAATGCATACTTCAGGGAGGAAACATATCCATCAAAATTAAAACAAGCAGCCCTGGTAGCGCAGTGGTTAAATGCCTGTACTGCAGCCACTCACTCAAAACCATAAGGTGCTGAGTTCAAGACCAGCAAAGGGTTGAAGCTCGACTCAGGCTTGCATCCTTCCGAGTTCGATAAAATGAGTACCCAGATTGTTGGGGGGCAAATAGCTTACAATTGTAAACCGCTTAGACACTCCTTAAGGGTATGAAGCAGTATATAAATGAAGCTGTTTGTTGTTTGTTTAATTAGACCGCTTTTGAAAAAAACAACTCCCTGGATCCCCTAGTGAGAAACAATTATAGACTGGTCCCCCTTCTACCATTCCTGGGTAAAATGATCGAGAGGGCAGTTGCATTCCAGCTCCAGGCTGTCTTGGATGAAGCCGATTTTCTTGACCCATTTCAAACTGGCTTCAGGGCGGGATATGGAGTTGAGACTGCCATGGTCGCCATGGTCGATGATCTCCGTCTGGGCATTGACAGGGGAAGTGTGACCTTGCTGGTGCTCTTGGACATCTCAGCGGCTTTCGATGCCATTGAGCACAGTATCCTTCTGGAACGCCTGAGAGAATTAGGCATCGGAGGCATTGTGCTCCAATGGTTCAGGTCCGATCTCTAAGGACCTTGAAGCAGTGGTACACGCACTGGTAATCACTCGTTTAGATTTCTGTAATGTGCTCTACTTGGAGCTCCCCTTGTACCAAGTTTGGAAGCTTAATTTATTTCAAAATGCTGCAGCCAGATTGGTCACTAATACATCTAGGTTCAAACATATAGCACCAGTATTAAAACCTCTTCACTGGCTGCCGATTAGCTTCCGGGCGCAATACAAGGTGTTACCTTTAAAGCTCTACATGGCTTGGGCCTGATCTACTTATGGGAATGCCTCTCCCTACACAATCCATCCTGCAATCTCAGAACATCAGGGAAGAACTTACTAGAACACCACAAAAACAGGTTAACAATAACTTCCCATAGAGTGTTCACTGCCGCAGTTCCTAAATTATGGAACAGCCTACTGGAAGAGATCCGTTTTATCACCACCTTATAGGCCTCTAAGAAGGTACTCAAGACGGATCTCTTCTGGCGGGCTTATCCACCGGACTCTATATAAGAGGTTATGACGAAATGCTCCACTCTTGATTATGATTGCTGGCTATTTGATGATTTGCTATTTTATAGAACTAATAGGAATGTTGCTAATTCAGTGTTAGTGTTTTACTGATTGTATTTTTCACTGTTTCGTATTATTTTATTGATGTAATCCCGCCTTGGTCCATGGGAGAGATGGGAAATATAAATGAACTATTATTATTATTATTATTATTTTCTGTAGGAACATCTAGGTTCTCCAGCACAACTCTATGGTCAACATCCAACAGAATTGCACTGGAGGACTTAGAGATTTGTAGAGAGGACATATTAATCAAAACTGTAAATACTCAAATCCGCAAAAGTGAAAGCCACAAATGAGGAGGGCCAACTGCATTGAACCAGGGGAAGAGAAGACATGGTCACACTCCTTAAATACCTGAAGGCTTGCCACTGAGAGGAGGGGACAGGTTTGTTCTCTGATGCCGCAGAGGCAAGGACCAGGTGTAGTAGCTTTATGTTACAGGTGGGTAGATTTCGACTGAACATTAGAAGGAACACCTTGACAGTGAGAACCAGTTGACAATGACAATTGACAATGGAACTGATTGCCTGGAGAGTTGGTAGCATCTCCTTCTCTGGAAGTCTTCAGAATGAGGCTGGATAGCTCCCTGCTGGGGTTGCATAGAATCAAAGATTTGGAAGAGACCTCAAGGGGCCATCCAGTCCAGCCTCGTTCTGCAATGCAGGAAGACACAACCAACACACCCCAACAAATGGCCACCTGTTTAAAAACCTCCAAAGAAGGAGACTCCACAGTCCTTCATTGAGGCGACAGCACCTTCCACCGTCAAACAGCTCTTACTTTCAGGAAGATCTTTTTAATGTTTAGATGGAATCTCCTTTTCTGTAGCTTGCATCCATTGTTCTGTGTTCTATTCTCCGGAGCAACAGAAAACAAGCTTGCTCCCTCCTCAATGTGACATCTCTTCAAATATTTAAGCATGGCTGTCATATCATATCATCTCTTAACCTTCTCTTCTCCAGGCTAAACATACCCAGCTCCCTAAGCCTCTCCTCATAGGCTTGATGGTTTCAAGACCCTTCTCCATTTTAGTCATCCTCTGTTGGAAAATTTTTGCATTCTTACCCCCCCCCCCCTTACATAGATAGGGATTTCCTGCATGCAAACTCCTCTCTCTCTCTCTCTCTCTCTCTCTCTCTCTCATTAGCTGTGTTCCTTGAGGATGATGGGATTTTTAGTCCAGGCTTGCATGAGAGAAAGAGAGAGAAACACTTTCATGAATTTGGCATTGCATCTGATTTGGCCAGATGCTGCCCTTCATCCCCCCTTGGAGGAGAATGCACTTAATTATATTCCACATATATATATTTCCCCGCAGGAGAACTAAAAGATGGGACCGGTGGCTTATTTCGGACTGTGCCTCCTGGGCTGCCTGCTCTTTAACCCCACAGTGGAAGGTGAGCATTTTAAAATATTTTCTTATTTATGGATTTATATCCTGCCTTTCTTCTGTTGGGATTTTTTTTTTTTTACTAAAGAGTTGCTTGTCCTTCTTTTAATTCCATGAAATAACTGGTGTGTAAAGATATACAAATGAGTTCTAATATTAGAACCACCCCAGCCATTTTATTTCCCATTTCTACATATGGATGTGAGAGCTGAACAATAAAGAAAGCAACTCATTTGAAATGTGGGGCTGGAGGAGAGTGCCAAGGATCTCATGGATGGCAAAGAAGACAAAGAAATGGGTCCTTGGAGAGATCAAGCCAAGATGACTAAATTGAGGCTGTCATACTCTGGACACGTCATCATGTGAAGACATGGTTCATTGGAAAAAAACTATAATACTAGGAAAGGTGGAGGGAGGCAGAAAGAGAGGAAGGCCACATGCTAAATAAATGGACTCCATTAAGGAGGTCATGGGTATGAATTTGCAGGGAGGATAACATCAACAAGCAAATATTTAACACATACATGAAACCACTGGGAGAGGTCATGCAGAGTTTTGGGGTGCAGTGCCATCTATATGCAGATGACACTGGCGTAATTCAGACATTTATTTATTTTTAGCCAGCTATGTTAATAATTTCGCTCATACATTACGGGTTTGTTATTCACACTATGGAACTGCACTGATGCACATTTCTGCAAGTTCCATTGTTCGCACATGCAAGCATTTGAATAAAGATGGAGGCAGTGATGCAGATGCATTCAAAACAGATTCAAGGCATGTAGAGTTTCATCCCAGATCTATTCGGGTCTATTTGCATCAGTTTATTCACACTGACAAAAACTCTGTATCGGTCCTAGTCGGAGTAGGCAGGATATAAACAAAAGATTGTTGCTGTTGTTGTTGCTATCCCAGTTTTCGTGGGTTTTTTGGCAGTCCCCTCCAAAACTTTGAGATGCGTGTGAACAACAGAGATTCAGTCAGATTAATCCTGTATTATTTTTACCATCTGAACAGCCCCAAAGATTCAACCCAGATTCTCCCTGGATTATATTCACCATGTGAATAACCCCAAAGACTCAACCCAATTCATCCTGGATAATTTTCACCATTTGAATAAACTCCCCTGCTACTTCCTCTGCCCTCCTCTCTTTCTGCTTCCCTCCACCATTCCTAGCATTGTTTTTTCCCAATGATCTAACCTTTCTCATGATGTGACCAAAGTACGGCAGCCTAAATTTTGTCAGATTGGCAAAGACTTATGGCTTTTTTTTGTTTGTCCTTTTGGCTGTCTGTGGAATCCTCAGCACTCTTCTCCAGCCGCACATAATCTCAAATGAATTAATTCTCTTCCTATCCGCTTTCTTAAATGTCCAGCTCTCACATCCATCCATGGCAATAGGGAATACAGTGGCTTGTATGATTTTAACTTTGATGCTCAGTTGTATATCTTTGCATTTTAGGATATTTTCTAGTTCTCTCATAGCTGCCCTCCCCATTCTTAGTCTTCCTTTGATTTCTTGACTGCAGTCCCTGCTCTGACCAATGTTTGATCCCAGGTATGAATTTCTATTTCCTCATTGTCTGAGTTGAATCTGTGTAAATTCCCTGTGGTCCTTATTTTTGTTTTCTTTACGTTCAGAAATAAGCCTGCCTTTGCACTTTCTTCCTTGTGCTTTCTTAGTAGTTAAATAGTTAAACGTGTCATATAGATGGTAGCAAACCCTTGGATTGTCTGGATGGTGAGAAATTAAGGTTCTCTCTCTCTCTCTCTTTTGCAGGTGTCAGGAATAGGACTTTGGCTCGCCCTCGCTCTCCATGTCCTCCTGGAGTCCTTTACTACAAAAATGCATGCTATGAATATCTTGATGAATCTATGAAATGGCAAGATGCAGAGGTAAGTGCTAGATTTTAACCCAATGGCACGGTTAAGTGAACATGAGAAGGATGTTGGATGGTTCAATCCTGCCTAGAAGCAAGAAGAACTCACAGACCCAGGCTGCATCCACACTACAGAAATAAAGCAGTTTGACAGCAATTTAACTGCCATGGCTCAGTGGTATGAAATCCTGAGCTTTGTAGTTTGTTGTGGCACCAGGGCTCTCCAACAGAGAAGGCTAAATGTCTCACAAAACTGCAGTTCCTAGAATTCCATAGCATTGAGCCTTGGCAGTTAAAGTGATGTCAAACTGGAATATTTCTGCAGTGCAGATGAAGCCCCAGTTAGCATTGTAAAGTCTGATTGTTTAACCACAGTGGCCTTTTGGTAACTGCTGTGGTTTGGATCCAGGACCCCTCCCCCCCCCCGATGAATACCAAAATCCTTAGATGCTCAAGTCCCATTATGGCGGGCCCTTCCCTTGCGCGGGGGATCCATTCCATATGCTCGTGTCCTATTGCAAACAATGGGACTAATGCTCGCAGCACAGGGCAGCATGTGTGTTGTGGGCATGTCACCATTTCTTTAATTGTCATACAGCTTCAGCATAAGCTTGAAGCCATGTATAGTGCGTATGGTGTGGGCGCACTGTATATACAATGGAGTAGTGAAATAATGTCTCCTATATATAATAATAATAATAATAATATTTATTTATAAAATGATAATAAATTATAAATAATAATATTTATAGCCTGCCTTTTCACAAGGAATCAAGGCAGGTTACAACATCAAAAAGTATATAATACAGTAAGGATAAATATCAAATACCATTAAAACAAGTCCCCTTCCTGCTCCCCAACCCAATTATAAAACAAGGCAAATTATAATAGCAATTAGAGTATCAAATAAGCTTCAATAAATAAAATCAGCTAAATAGAGGAACAGGTTAAGGCAGGAGAGTCCATATTTGTAGGACGGGCGGCTATCTTGCTCTGGGAGGGGTAGCTAATTTGGAAAGGCCTGTCGGAAGAGATCCATTTTTACAGCCTTCTTGAAGACTGTCAGGGTGTTAATATGGCAGATCTCCTCCGGCAGATGGTTCCATAGCCTAGGAGCAGCAGATGAAAAGGCCCTCTTGCTAACAGCAAACAGTCTTGATTTTTTAAGCTGTAATAAGTTCTTCCCAGTGGACTGCAGTGTGTGGCATGGACTGTATGGAAGAAAGGGTTTCTACAGATAGTCATTTTTTTTCAAAATGCCAAGGAGCTTGTCCACATGCTTGGTACTTACCAATTCAAATTGATCCAGTATAACAGTATTGGCGAAAGCGATGGATTCCTCTCCTATTACTTCTGTATTAAAGTGTGTGTCCAAATCAGCTCTTATCCGAGAGATTTTATTTGCGAAGTAATCATTAAAAGCGTCACAGCAGGCTTTAGATCGATCTAATAAGGGGTTCTGGGTGGGGGGCAATTGAACTAAATTCTTCATCACCCTGAACAGCTCTGCTGGATGAGACTTCACAGACGCAATAGATGCAGAGTAGAAAGACTTATTCGCTTCATCTATTGCCACTTGATAGGATTTAAGAAAGATCCTTTGAGGTGTCTTGTCATGTATGAGTCGAGATTTCTGCCAACGGCACTCTTGTCATTGTCCAGCCCGCTTCATTTGCTTAAGATCTTCTGTATACTAAGGGGTTGCAATTAGAAGCGGGTAAGAAAGGACGTTTGGGAACTATTGTGTCAATTGCTCTGGTAAGATCGTTATTCCATATATTGACCAGAGTTTCGACAGATTCACTGGCATTGCCAGCCATTAAATCCTCTAAGGCTTCTTGGAACGTAGTGGGTTCCATCAGCCTTTGAGAGCAGACCATTTCAATAGGTCCCCCACCCCCAAAGGGAGGAATAGTGGCATTCAGTTCAACTTTAACCAGGAAATGATCCATCCATGACAAAGTGTAGATGTTGATCACCTCCACCCACAGATATTCCTGTTTCGTGCAGAAGATCACATCAAGGGTATGACCTGCACAATGCGTGGGCTCAGAGACTATCTGGGAAAGACCCATGTTTGTTATGGAAGCCATGAACTCATGAGCTGCACCCGTTAAGTTTGTTCAACCGGCTTCGAGGGGAATCTTGAGGTCGCCCAGGACTAAAAGCCTAGGCGACTCCAACACCAGCTCCAAGACTAGTTGTGTCAACTTGGTCAGGGAGTCTGTTAGGGTACAGGGTGGACAATAAACCAACAGAATCCCCAGACTCTTCCTGGTCTCCAAGCTAAGGTAGATGCACTCGATGTGGTCTAATGCACGGATAGGTATCCTGATTAAAGTGAGGTGGACCATGGCCATGCCCCCTCCCCACCCACATTCCCTAACCTGCTCCTTAATGGAGTCCCTGGCTGGTAGGGCCTGGGCCCACGTAGCAGAACTGTCAGCTCCTAGCCAGGTCTCCGTAATACATACCAGGTCGGCATCTTGGTCCAACAACAAATCATGGATAATCTGAGTCTTATTCTTCACCGACCTGGCATTACATAAGAGCAAGGAAAGGTTCTGTGGATGGTTAGGCATGCACTCCAACTCTTTTGGAATAGCAGGGTGAATGGAAGGTGGGATGGATATCAAACATCTCTCCCACCTTCCTCTGTAACGCCTTTTCACCTTGCTGATGCCATATCTTGTGTTGCCCTGCACAACTCGAATTGCCTCTCTGTTCTTAATATCTCTTCCGTCCCCATGAGCATCTAGTATAGTGCATGTATCCCTGCTTTCCTCTGTATCTCTCCATCCTATTGCCTAGTGTAGCTATAAAAAAACAACAGAGTTTCTGGGCTAATACACAATTTTTCTGGGAGGCCTGGGGGGTGGCAAAATAGAGTGCTGTTCTCCCACCATGCCCCATTGGCAGCTGAGTTCAGGGCTGGTGCTCGCAGGTCTTCTGGGGGTGAAAAGAGCTGGCATTAAATAGAGCCACTCTAAATGGCTAAATGGAAAAACCAAGGATGGTGATATTATTATTATTATTGGAATAGTTTCATGTTATGGATGCAGAATCCATAGATACGGAGGGCCAGCTGTATTAATTGATTAATATCCTGTCTTTCCCCCAGAATGGCACTTGGGGCAGTTCACAATATAAGTTAAAACAAAAGACAATTCCAAAATTGGAAAATGCAAAAGTCTTTTTAAAACAAACAAAATTAGATGAGCAAACACTGCTACCAAGGACACATTCTAACAACAACAACAACAACAACAACAATAGAGGATGCATGGATTTTGGTAGCCATGGGAAGTCCTGGAACCAAACCAAACTGATACCAAGGGCTAACTGTAGACCCACAATGGGAGGTACCTAGGAAAATCCTGCAATTCGACCACTGAGTCTCCTCTAGTTGGGTTAAGTCAACAGGGTTGTGGTCAAGATCTTATTTTGGAACAGTTTACGATGAAGGACTGTTTGTAGGGTAAAGAAAGCTGCAAAGCCCTGTGTCCCACCAGCCAACCAGGCTGCCTCTGCTTGGCTGGCTTTCTTGCTCTCTGCTGGATCCCAGGGATGCTCTTTGGGCTTTGGGCCAAGAGTAACAGCCCCAGCATCTTTCCTTTGCCTACAGTCATGATCTGCAAATTGATGGTGGTTCCAGGGAGATGGGACGGAGGGGTTGCAACCTGACGAGTGAGCCCTCTGACAGATCATATCTTGTTCTCTCTCTCTCTCACTCTGCAGGATTCCTGCCAGTACTATAGAAATGGTCATTTGGCTTCCATTCTCTCTGCAACAGAGGAAAATATGATTAGCAAGTACATCAGCCGCACTAACGATCCATCTCGTGTTTGGATAGGTCTTAAAGCCACAACCACAGTGAGCAAGACCACTTTTAAAGACATTATTCCTGGGTGCACATTTTCTCACTCAAATGGTTCACGAGTGAGAGCTTCTCTGGTGCATACAATCCTGACATTCAGATTGAGGGGAACATTGTGTTTGTTTTAAAATTTTATTTTGGTTTTCTGTTTCAAAAAACAGAGAGTATTATTATTGTTATTATTATTATTATTATTAGGCTTTATTTATTTAGCACTATAAATTTACACAGAGCTGTACATACAGTCAATTGAAATAAACAGTTCCCTGCCCTCAGGCTTACAATCTAAAAAGACAAGAGACAGAAGAAGAAGGGAAAGGTGGTGGGGAAAGGGACCAAGTCCAGTGGATAGGCAGATGGAGTGGAGGGAGGGCCCTTGTTCTTGCTCCGGCTAGGCCTGAGTGCGTTTTACACTCCCTCCAAGGCCAGACAATGGCAGATGGCATGGAGGGAGGGCCTTCTTCTTTAGGCTCGGTCTTTTAATGTTGTGAAGCGGCTTTGAGACCAAGTTCTGGGAATGCTTCCCTGAACAATATAGTCTTTAACTTACTTTTGAACCTGGATAGAGAAGTGATGAGGCGCACATGTGGGGGAAGAAGGTTCCAGGAGTGAGGGGCAGCAAGTGAGAAGGGACGAATCCAGGACAGAGCAGTGGAAATCCTCGACTGGGACAGGAGACCTTGACTACCAGAACGGAGGGAACGAGAAGGAGTGTGAGGAGAAAGAAGTTCAGACAAGTAAGGAAGGGCCAGTCCATGATTTCCTCTCCCAAAGAAAATTGGAGAATGTGTAACAATATATCTCAACATCCAGAATCTACAAAACATACTGTGCTTTGCATAGCTACCCATGGATACGTTTCTTGGTGTGAATATACCTTAATAGAAATCTCTTTCTCCCTCTCTTCTTCCCTTGTCACTGAGAAGAGAAGGTTAAGAGGTGATATGATAGCCCTGTTTAAATATTTGAAGGGATGTCATATTGAGGACGGAGCAAGCTTGTTTTCTGCTGCTCCAGAGACTAGAACGCGGAACAATGGATGCAAACTGCAGGAAAAGAGATTCCACCTCAACATTAGGAAGAACTTCCTGAGAGTAAGGGCTGTTCGACAGTGGAACACACTCCCTCGGAGTGGAGTCTCCTTCCTTGAAGGTTTTTAAGCAGAGACTGGATGGCCATCTGTTGGGGATGCTTTGATGGAGAGTTCCTGCATGGCAGGGGGTTGGACCTGATGGCCCTTGTGGTCTCTTCCAACTCTATGATTCTATGATTCTGTGAGTTCTTGAAGACCCTTTAATTCCTCAAAATTATCTTTTATCTTTTCCACAAAAGGAAGCCTGGAAATGGAGTGATGGTTCCCAATACATGCCCAGATCTGCTCTCTGGGACGGGAGGAAACCCAGCCTCAATCCCTCATCTGATAAGTGCATTTCACTCATCAATGTGAAGAAACCAGAAGGTGTGTATGAAGGCTCTTGGCAGACAAATTCTTTCGAGGAGAACCGCTTGGCAATGACTTAATGAGATGTGAGAGGGCACCAAACAGGCAGGGCCAGGTTATATGGTTTAATAGATGTGGTTGCTCCAGGCCATTCACACCTTAGGGGACTCTGTGCTGAAGAAGGAAAGATGTAGCAGCCTGCTTCTTGGTTTTCCAGTCCCTCCGAAATGAACAGGGGTGCCATCAGAGAAGTGCAGTGGGTGCGGACCACACCTTGAATGGTTAGGTTGCAAGGGATATGGGATATATTGCCTGGGTGAACGAGACACATTCCCCCCCCCCCCTTTGGGGTCTTTAAGCAGAGGTTGGATGCCTTTGGGGTCTTTAAGCAGAGGTTTAATCTTCCTGAATGGCAGAAGAGGGTTGGACTGGATGGCCTCTTCCAACTCTAGGATGCTAGGTCCCAGTCTTCCTATCCCTGGGTTCCTCCTATTGGCAGAGGAAGCGAGAGCAAATAAGTCCATATGATAAGATGGGCAAGAAACCTTGGCAGAAAAATCTCCTTAGATAAATAGATTCAAGCAAGAGAACAATCTAAGAAGTTCATTAAAAATCAAAGCCTTAGAGAACACTTTTTCAAGATGGAAATAACATGGCATTTGACTCTATCCAGATTGTCCAAGATCTATAAAAATCTATACTGTATCTGCTGGAAATGTCAGAAATGGTCTGCTGGAAATGGCAGAAAAATCCTGGTAGCTGGTTCCACATGTGGTGGACATGTCCAGCGATAGCAAAATTTTGGAAACAAATTCATAAGTCAATTCGGAATATTTTTAATATTCCTTGTGATGCAGCACCAGAGCTATATCTTCTGAACATGACCAACACTATGCAACCAAAAGATCTAACCAAATATTGGAAGCAAATTCTATATATGGTCTCAGTTGCAAGAATTATATTAGGACAGAAATAGAAATCATCTGATGTACCCTCAACAGATAGCTGGTTGCTGAGAATGATAGAAGTCACAGAAATGGATAAATTATTGGACGTAATAGCAGGAGAGTCAAGTACGAAATAGAGACAAAGGAAATTTTTCTTTCATATTCTGAAAAAATCTGGAGTTGTACAAACTAGAGAAAGCACTGAGAATAAATTTGATTGTGAGACAATGAAAGATAAGATAAGTTTCTCAAGAATTTTCTCTAAGCTAATATTTTTTGAGGAGACATAGATATTTAAGCAGTCGATTTAAGAAGAAGTGAATAAAAATAAAGATTAAAACATTCCTTATAGGCATTTTACTATTTGGAAGGCTATGTATGCAAGATGACAGCCGTAAGAAAATATGTAGATATATCCTTTCTATTTAGATGTTAAAGTTTGTATACAATGCATTTTACATTTTACAGTACAGGCATTTTAACTTTTAAAAGTTTCATTGTTTTTAAAAAAATTTATACAGTATTTTAACATTTTTATGCTTTTGTATTGTTTTTAAATTGTATTGTTTTAAATTTGCTGCTTGCTGCACTGTATTGGGAGAAAGGTGGGAATTAAGTAAACAAAATAATAATAATAATAATAATAATTATTATTATTATTATTATTATTATTTCTTTTTCTGTGGGAGGGGACAAGGGAAGGCTATAAGTAGAGTTCATTAGCACCATCTTCTACTCTTGTCCTTCTACCTTACAGAGAGTGCCAGATGGAAGGAGGTCGTTTGCACCAAAAGCCACCCATACGTTTGCAAGTACCGATCAGCACACTAGGCGAGCATCCCTTGGGGCATGAAGAGATGGCATCTTCAGTGACCAAGAAGAAAAGCCTCCATCTTGCAAGACCCCTGATTTCCTCGAAGCTGCAGCATCAAGAAGAGACCCAACTCTTCTCCTATTCCTGTGGTTTTCCTTCAGATTCCAGTTGTATCACCCTCTTTTCCAAAATGCTGCAGGGTCAACGTGCCCAACATCGCTCCTTTCCCCTCTCAAAGTTTTTAAAACTTCGTGCCAGAGCAGAAACCAAGAATCTTTCCACCCCCACCCCCATAAAGCCATTTTGCTTCTCACAGGCAGGAAAAAGTGGCTCGGTTTTGGGTTTTCTGGATGCAGGTCAAAACCCCACTGTCTGCACAGCCTGCTACCAAGATGGGCCAAACACCCACGGGCTGTCCACACCAGACGACATCAAGCTGCGCTGCATAGTTATTACTATTTTTATCACTTCCCCACCATGCATGTTCACCGTCACAGAAACACACCACCTGAGACCCCCAGTTACCTCCCAGTTCCCACCCAGATGCCGTTCCATTGGATGCCCGCCTGTATGACCGGCCACACAGTCGCACATGCGATGCACGGTTTGTAGAGTGCCTTGGTGCATCGGTTTGCCCAGTGACACATTGGCAAAGCACAATCACAGAGGGACCCCCTACATGCTCCTTTCACTGTCTCTTCACACCATACCCCACTGTTGGACTGTCTGGTTTGTGTGTATTGCAATTACATTCAATGCATTATTCGCATTGCGTTAAGGTAGGCAAGATAGCCATGCTTTGATGGAGACTTCCTGCATGGCAGAAGGAGGTTGGACTGGATGGCCCTTCTTGGGATCTCTTCCAATTCTAGGATCCTATGATTCTATGATTGGTGACCTGCCCTGTTTGACATACTTTTGCATTTTTGCTTTGACACAGTCCCACACTCATGCCGGGCTGTTTATACGCCCATGCAATGATGCCCATTTTTTTTACTTGAGCCATGCGATGATCACCATGCGATTGCTGATGATGCGCATTTTTCAACGAGTCAGAGTATCCGAGCTTAAAATTCAATCTACACTTTAAATTCATAGTTTAAAATTTACAATTTTTGAAAAAGAAGGGACACGATGATGCACATACGTATGTTGTGGCAGTTGACCCTCTGGCCAGCTTCTGTGTTCTTTGTTGTTTCTCTTCCCCTTCGCTCTGCCCCAGAATAATAATAAATTCTTTTCTGAGCATGAATCTCTGAGAAAGTCTCCTTTATCTTAATCCAGCCATTTTGGAGTTCTGTTACCTAAATTGCGGGGGAGTCCTGAGAGAGCACCCACAATATATTCAATGAGGAAACTGATTTAGCTCAATAGGGAGCAGTGAGAAAACTTCAAAAGCCAGGATCTGGAGTGTGACCAAAGGAGGGCAACTGAAATGGTGGAAGGTCTGGAAACCCTGAAGCCCTATGAAGAACGCCTTAGGGAGCTGGGGATGTTTAGCCTGGAGAAGAGAAGGTTAAGAGGTGATATGAGAGCCCTGTTTAAATATCTGAAGGGATGTCCCATTGAGGAGAGAGCAAGCTTGTTTTCTGCTGCTCCAGAGAACAGGACCCAGAACCATGGATGCAAGCTAAAGAAAAAGATACGGCTTTTGGGCCTCATTCCCACTACATTTTGATTCAAAGTGTGACACGGGCTATCTGACCCTCGTTCACACTTGAATTGACTTCCGATCCTCATTGGATGGATATGGGGAGGAAAGGACCGGGTTAAAAGCAAATAGCCCGGGCTTTCCTAACACTAGTTTTAAAGTGGTCTTTTTTGGAAAACACGATTCTGAAGCGTTTCCAGTAAGTGGGAACGCTAGTCAGAATCGTGGTTGTTGTTGTTTTTTTGGAGGGGGGTATTGATCGCAAAATCAATCTTGTGCATTTGCAGTCTTGTACATTTGTGATCTTGTTCATTTGTGATCTTGTGCATTTGCGATCAGCATAATGAAGAAAACACACACACACACACACACACACACACACTTGCTCCTGGAGGTCCTTCCTTTCTTTCTTTCTTTCTTTCTTCCTTCCTTCCTTCCCCCCTTCCTTCCTTTTTTCTCTTTTTCTTCATTATACTGCTCACAAATGCACAAGATCACAAATGCACAAGATTGATTTTGCGATCAATATCCCCCAATAAAAAAAGTTCCCCTGCGGGAAGGGGTTGGGGCATTAAGGGCTGTCACTTTACATGGCAACTCCAGTGGGAACGACAAGCCTTCCCGGCTAAGAAAGCGGTTCCAAACAAGGCCCCTTTTCATAGTGTGAACGAGGGGCCTTTTGGAATTGCTTTCATAAGTGGAGCACAGCCCGGTTCCAATGCGGGGTTTTCCGCAAGTGGGAATGGGGAGTCTTTTCCAACTCTATGGAGTTTATCAGACGACAGAAATTGGAAGCATAATCCAATGGCAATCTGAACGCATTCCGAACGCAATGGGAATTCACATAAATTTGCTAAACTAGCGAATTCACGTGGATTCGAATTGGCTCCGTTCGAAATGTAGAGAAATTCCTCCCATCTGAAAAACTCCAAAGCGTGAGTACCAAGAGTCAAGACAGGTTTGTACATATATATGCAATATACGCTCCCTACTATTGTGCATTGCTATTTTAATCTGTTATGTTTTTTAACTCTATTGCGATTTAATTCTTTTTTAAGGGAGGGTGGTAAGGGTAAGGAAGGGGTATTTTAACTTGATATTGTTTTAACCTCTGCTGTACTCCGCCCCGATTGCTTGTTCACAAGGGCGGAATAGAAATAATAATAATAATAATAATAATAATAATAATTTTTATTATTATTATATGTATGTATATATATTTATATAGTATTGGACTTTCTGCATCTTTTGCTGCAGAAACCGTGCAGGCGCTCCCTCTGCTGGTCACTGCGAGCAACAGCAACCTTTTCCCAGGAAAGGGAAGAGGACGGGGCAGGAGGAGTTGGAGAAGAAGAAGAAGGCACGCCCTGCGCATGCGCACATGAGCTGCCCTTTCTGAGGCAGAAGGAGCCATTTGCAGTAAGGGAAAGGTGAGCCAGAACCCGGAAGTAAGCAGCAAGGGAAGCCACGTGGGTGGGTTTTTTGGGGGGTGGGGGGCAGGAAATGATGAAAGTGGCAGCAGGTGGGGATGGATGATGGGTCCTTTTTTGGAGGGAAGATGAGAGAGGCCAGCCCTTGGACTACAACTCCCATCATCCCCCAGCCAGGGAATTCTGGGAGTTGTAGTCCTAAAAGGCTGCAGTTTGCAAGCTCACTTATTTTTTTGCATAAAAGGTTTGGGGGGGGGTTAGTTCTGAATGACTGAAGTGCAATTTGGGGACAAAAAAGGGATCTCCAGGGAGAAAAAAAATCTTTGCATTTTCTTTAAACTTTAATAATAATGCAATGTTTTGAATTGTTTAATTGGTTCTTTCAAACTTTTTTATAGTGTTTTAACTTGGGCTGTTGCATCCACACTGCAGCAATAATCCAGTTTCAGGCTGCTTTAGCTCTTTCTGAATCAAGGCTATGGAATTCTGGGAGTTGGAGTCTGTTGTGGGGCCCAGAGCTTGTTGCTTGGGTCAGTTGCTATGGAATTCTGGGAGTTGGAGTATGTTGTGGGGCCCAGAGTGCAAGGCTTAACTCTTTGTCTTGCTCAAGGCTATGGAATTCTGGGAGTTGGAGTTTGTTGTGGGGCCCAGAGCGGAGCGGAGCTCCGCTCTGGACCCCACAACAAACTCCAGCTCCCAGAATTCCATAGCAACTGACCCAAACAACAAGCTCTGGACCCCACAACAGACTCCAACTCCCAGAATTCCATAGCAACTGGCCTAAACAACAAGCTCTGGACCCCACAACAGACTCCAACTCCCAGAATTCCATAGCAACTGGCCTAAACAACAAGCTCTGGACCCCACAACAGACTCCAACTCCCAGAATTCCATAGCAGCTAACCCAAACAACAAGCTCTGGACCCCACAACATAGTCCAACTCCCATAATTCCATAGCCTTCAGCCAGAAAGAGAGTTAAAGCGGTGCCAAACCAGGTTATTTCTCCAGTGTGGATGCAGCCCCTATAAAATGCCTCTGAACCATGAAAGCATTTCACTTATTTCAATTTTAGTTTTCTGCCCCCGATTTAGACATTTCCTCGGCCTAATCGGCTCTTGCCTACTTTCGGAACCTGAGGAGCATCTGGATAGTCCTCGCCCGGGAGGATACCTGACATCTCCTCGAACCCAAGACTCGGATTTACTGGTTACTTGAGTCCAGCCTTTTGCTCTTTGCAGAATCTCCAGCAAAAGCAGCCCCAGCGGCAGGTAAATTGGCAGTTGTTGTTGTGTGCCGTCAAGTCGTTTCGGACATATGCTGACCCTAAAGAGAACCTAAAGGGTGCTGGACAATGCAACTGTTACATGGATTTGTAACTGGTTGACCGTCCAAACCCAAAGGGTGCTCAACAATGGTTCCTTTTCATCCTGGAAAGAAGTGACCAGTGGGGTATCCAGTGGGGTCTGTCCTGGGCCCAGTTTGCTATTCAACATCTTTATCAATGACTTGGATGACAGAATTGGGGACATGCTTATCAAATCTGCAGATGACACCAAATTAGGAGGAGTAGCTAATACCCCAGAGGAGAGGATCAAAATTCAAAATGACCTGAATAGACTAGAAAGCTGGGCCAAAGCTAACAAAATGCAATTCAACGCAGAGAAATGTACAGTACTGTCCTTAAGGCGGAAAAATGATATGCGTAGCTATAGGATTTCTAACCCATGGATAGAAATGGGGACCGCAGTCAGGAAATCAGAAGAAAATTAAGACCAGGGAGAGTGGCTATGAAAGAACTAGAAAAGATTCTAAAATGCAAAGATATGCAATGGAGCGCAAAAGCTAGAACCATACAAGCCATCATATTCCCCATAGCCATGTGTGGATGTGAGAGCTGGACAGTTAAGAAAGAAGATAGGGAGAAAATACGTTTATTTGAGACTTCTATGTGTGAAAGGGATCTGGGAGTCCTAGTAGACCACAAGTTGAACATGAGTCAACAGTGGCCCATTTTCAACAGATGTTACACTGGAGGACCGAGAGATTCCTAGAGAGAACACTCCTCTGGGCATTTGTTGGTCCTCCAGCACAACTCTGTCATCAACTTCCAGCAGATGTTGACCATAGTGTTGCACCAGAGGACCTAGAGAGAGGTCCTTCAGGTTAAAAATTTTTTATTTTTTAATAAGTGTTTTGGAGGCCCTTCTGAATATTCTGGAGGAAACAGACCCCAATGATGGAGGGGACTAACATGAGCCCTGCCTAGCTCATGCTTTTCACTGATGCATATTCCTTTAAATTGATGTACTGTATGTTTTAACTGATATGCTTTAACCGATGCTTGTTAATTGTTGTTGTCCTCTGCCTCGATCCAGGGGGAGAGGCGAGTAATAATAATATTAATAATGATAATAATTTAATCCTATTCTCTCTTCCCAGCTCAGTCTTGTGATGCTTCGGTCCTTTGGCAACCGGGGGCCTTGGCTTGGGCCACAATGTGCCATCCTCTGTGGGAGATACCAGTTGGTCAACAAGAAGGTCAAGCATCCTCTCTTACCCACCTGCCACAAGCACTTGGCATTTTTGACCAGTGGTACAGGCTGGTGGCAAAAACCTTTGCAGAAGGCCTGGCAAGTGGACAATGCCAATGTTTCTGAATCTGCATCAACAAAGAACATCTTTTCTGGAAACAGGTTTTTGTATTCCAGTAAGATCGGGTACCAAAGGCCTTTCTCCCAGGGAAGTGCGCAGAGCCCTGGATCCGGCCCCCGCTTCCAGCTAAAGACTCGGCTGCTCATCACTTTTCTCTTTGGGAGCGGGATCGTGGCCGCTTGGCTGTACGTTCGGGCCGAGAAGGCGCAGAGGGAGAAGCTGCAGCGTCTCGAGGAGCTGAGGAAGTTGGCCATCGGGCAAGGGGACTTCAACCTGGTGGACCACACGGGGCGGCCCCGCTCCAAGGCCGACCTCAGGGGCAGCTGGGTCCTGCTCTACTTTGGCTTCACCCACTGCCCGGACATCTGTCCCGAAGAGCTGGAGAAGATGAGCCGTGTGGTGGATCTCCTCGACCAAGATGCCAGCTTGCCCCGGGTCCAGCCTGTCTTCATCACAGTTGACCCAGAGCGAGATGATGTGGCGGCCGTGGCCAAATATGTGCAGGAGTTCCACCCGCGGCTCTTGGGGCTGACTGGCACACCGGAGCAAGTGCGAGAAGCTGGGCGGGGCTACCGGGTCTACTACAGCGCTGGCCCAAAAGACCAGGACAATGACTACATTGTGGACCACACGGTGATCATCTACCTACTCAGCCCAGATGGACTTTTCACAGACTATTACCAGCGGAACAAGACGGACGCCAAGATTGTCGAGAGCATCAAGAAGCACATGGAGACGTACCAGAGCCTCTTTGGCTGAGCGTGCACCATGCCCATGCCTTCTATTTCAAGAATTGGCAGCTGTGGCTTTCCAGATGTATGCAGTCTTCAGCTCCAATCTGCCCTTGTTAGCAGTGGGGGATTGTGAGATCTGTAATCCAAGTGTCTGCAAGGCTGTAGTCGCTCTCCTCTGCTCTACTTGAATGTCTCCAAACTCCTTGGAAGGAGATGCATATTTATATTCATGGGCTTGGCAAATGAATTTCAAAATGATATTACAGCATGTGTGTGCCTTTCTTACACATATTTGGGGTGAAGGATTTCTGCTTGTTTCCTACAAAACTATCCATTTTGTTTTCCTTTTGCTTACATGTACTCTGTTGTGGTTGAGATTTCTGGTTTCACAATCGCACCAGATAGGAAGTTTCCATTAATTGCTTCCAGCGCTGCTGTGGTTTGTAATCTGAGCATCACAATTCAAGAGGGATGTTGACAAACGAGTGTGTCCAGAGGAGGATGACCAAAATGGTGGAAGGTCTGGAACCTGCCAAGCCCTGTGAGAAGCAACTTAGGGAGCTAGATGTGTTTTGCCTGGGGAAGGTTAAGAGATATGATAGCCCTGTTTTAAGTATTTGAAGGGATGCCATGTTGATGGAGCAAAACTTGTTTTCTGCTGCTCTTGAGTAGCATCTGGAGCATTGGATCCAAACTATAGGAAAAGAGATTCCACCTCAACATTAGGAAGAACCTCTTCAGTTTAGAGCTGTTGGATAGTGGAATAAGGTGCTACTTCGGAGGGTAATGGAGGCTGTTTTTAAACAGAGGCTGGATGGCCATCTGTCACAAAGAGGTCTCTTCCAATCCTATGACTAGGCCTTTCACATCTTAATCTGTCTCAGAAGGACAAAAAAACTCTGCCACTATGTACAGATTGGCCTGTTCTCTTCCATCTGGAAAATGGGGGATCCATGCTCCTACATTCTTTTAGATAAGTGTAAGTCTTTGCAATGGGTCTGAGGACTTTTCTGTTGCTACCCAGTTCACCCTTCTTCACATATAGCTTAAAATTCATTTCCAGAAAACACACATCCTCACAAAACCTTACACATTGGTTAAAATCCATTCATCGGACCAGCAAAGCTGCCTGTTCCAATTTGTGCTACTTAGTTTTCTAAGTGGGAGGTTCAAAATTTGGGGCATGTGTTCTCTTCCCCTCTAACTCTGAATAGTTTTCTGTATCATCATTCTTCTAGCAGCACCCAAGCACTTTCTGGGGGAACCAAATGGGCCAATCTGAGCTTGCTCCGTCTTTAATATAACTTCCTTTCAAATAATTCAACATGGCTACCATGTTGAAACCTTTTCTTCCTTGACATATACATCCCTAGCTCCCTAAACCGCTCCTCATAGAGGATGGTTTCCAGAGCTTTTACCATTGTGATCAACCTTTCGTGGTCACATTTCAGCTTGTCAACATCCGTCTTGAGTTGAGTTGCCCAAAACAAGATACAGTAGTCTAGACCAACAGCATATACAGTATAGGAGACCTGTTTCCCTTTTGCAGCTGTGGTTCTCACCCTCTGGTCCTCCAGATGTTTTAGATTTCACCTCCCAGAATTCACCATAGGTCATGTCAGCTGGGGCTTCTGGGAGCTGAAGACCAAAAGAGCAAAGGGACCAAAGACTGGTATCCATGCTGCTATATCACAGTAGCCCTTGACATTTGGCCTTCCAGGATGTTTTAGGACTTTATCTCCCAAGAATCCCTGGCCACTGTCCAAACTGACTGGGGGGTGGCCTGGAAAGCCAGCCCAAAATAGGTTGAAGGCTAAAGGTTGAGAAGTTTCTGTTCTGGAGGCTCTATTACCTCAGAGGTGTCTGTGAATCTCCCCAGCAAACCCACTACAGAAGACAAAAGGAATTTCTTTTGGTAGGAGAGGTCTTCTAAAGGCAGCATGACTGCAGAAGGGGAAACCCTTCTGAGAAAGGAACACTGGTACTTAGATCATAGAAATTTGGAGTTGGAAAAGACCACAAGGGCCATCCAGTCCAACCCCTGCCATGCAGGAACTTCCAATCAAAGCATCCTCGACAGATGGCCATCCAGCCTCTGTTTAAAGACCTCCAAGGACGGATACACCACCCTCCAAGGGAGTGTGTTCCTCTGTCGAGCAGCCCTTACTGTCAGGAAGTTCCTCCTAATGTTGAGGTGGAATCTCTTTTCCTGCAGTTTGCATCCATTATTCCGAGTCCTGTTCTCTGGAGCAGCAGAAAACAAGCTTGCTCCCTCCTCAATATGACATCCCTTCAAGTATTTAAACAGGCAATCATATCACCTCTTAACCTTCTCTTCTCCAGGCTAAACATCCCCAGCTCCCTAAGGCGTTCCTCATAGGGCATGGTTTCCAGACTCTTCACCATCTTAGTTGCCCTCCTTGGGACATGCTCCAGTTTCTCCACATCCTTTTTGAATTGTGGTGCCCAGAACTGGACAAAGTATTATTCCAGGTGGGGCCTGACCAAAGCAGAATAGAGTGGCACTATTACTTCCCTTGATCTAGACTTACCTGTGAGTAACAGAGACAGGTAACTTTGGGTTCACCAGAGTGTTTACACTTAAAACTACAGACCAGCCCTTTCTTGACATGGCTGCAAGGCATAAAATTCATAATGCACAAAGCTTTAGGGCCAATGCCTTGCCAGTTCTCCTCTTTCAACAACAAACATCCATCCTTTGAGCACTGAGGATGGGTGGAAGATGAAGAGAAGTGTACCATTCCTCATTGCTTTCAACCTGGTGCTATAAATTTACTGTGTGATCTTCTCGGGCCCAACAAATGAAGCAAATCTCCACTTCTCAACTTTCAGACCAAGTGCTTAGAACCAGGAAGCCAGCAGAAGTCCAGCACACACTATTTATTGGAGGAAAGCAAAGCTGAAGGAGGTACTGGGTCAGGGAGGAGGATTTGGGGGGACACAAAGGGAGGAATGGAGATCAGCTGGAAGAAGCTGTACAAAATACATTCATATATATACATAGACATACAAACACAGAGAGAGAGACGCACGGACAGGGAGGAAGGCAACAAGGTGTCATTGCTGGGCAAGTGAGGGAGCTGTGTAAGTGCGGAAACGCTCATGCGCTTTCTCTTGGGTCAGCAGACGGAGAGCCATGGTGTCCACTCCTTCCTCCAGGCCAGGCTTTTGGGAGATTTCCACTGTGTAGTCGTTGGCCTAAAGCACAGACAAAAATTTCAGGGTCTTAAGAGCTGGGAACAAGGGACAAGATGGAGATCTGTGTTTCATTCCCTGCTACTTCTTCTATCTCCTGGACTCCTGACAGAGGAGGGGGCGGTCATGGCTGGCAGGGGATGGAGAAGGTGGGATGTGATCCAAAGAAGCAGGAGGGGTACAGCTCCAACATGCACAAAAAAATATTTATTGATGGCTTCATTCAGTTTATCCCCTGACTTTCCCACAATTGGGAAACAAAGGTGTCTTATTGTACAGGTGAAAGGAAATGGTTGTTGTGTGCCTTCAAGTCATTTCTGACCCTAAGATGAACCTATCATGGGATTTTCTTGGCAAGATTTGTCTAGAGGGAATTTTGCCATTGCCTTCCTCTGAGGCTGAGAGTGTGTGACTTTTAAAATGATAAAATCCTATTAATAATATCAATTCACTTAAAAAACATTTAAAATGTATTGTGAAGATAAAGTATAGCACCCCCACACTCATTAAAAATCCTTCTGAAATGGCCAGTCTAAACCAAAACATCTTTGCCTGCCAGAAGAAAAAGAGGAGAGTGGAGGCCAAATGAGCCTCCAGTGGGAGGGAGTTCCAGAGTCTGAGAGCAGCCACTGAGAAAGCCCTGTCTTGCATATCTTTGCCAGATGCCCCTGTGACAGTGCTGGGACCCAGAGAAATTCCTCCCCCAAGGATCTCCTTTTCCTCTCCCCCCTGTGCCCCAATTTCCAGCCATACTCACGAGTTGCAGGGATGCCAGCATGCACCGGCAGACCTCAAAGGCTGGCTGTCCAGCCACCAGGCTGGCAAAGGAGTGCCACTCGCCCACCCGGCCCAAGCTGGACACCAGGCGGTCCCCGTAGTTGTGTATGTCAAAGGCAGCCCGTGCTTCCTGTATAAGAAAAGGGCAAAGGATTAGGAATGGTGCACCCTGTGCAGCAACTTTTACAAAGCTCCAGCTGTTCACCTGATGCCACCCTAACCTCCTTAACTCCTTAAGGACTCCTAGGCTTGGAGTGCCTGGGGCCAGTTTCAATTAATCCATCATCTATAGACGGGATAATGCAGCCACCGCAGTCTATGTACTAGTAATATCCAATTTAGACTACTGTAATTTACTGTACTTGGGGCAGTGCTTGAAGACAGCTCAGAAGCTGCAGGTAATGCAAAGCACAGAGGCTAGAGTGATGTAGAGGCCATTTAACTCAGTGGTTGGTTGGTTTGTTTATTTATTTATTTATTATATTTATATCCTGCCCTTCTCCCACACTGGGACTCAGGGCAGCTTACATTAAAAACAACACAATTAAAAAGATACAAAAATAATACGTTTGGTTCCCAAACTTTGGTCCTGCAGATCTTTTAGACTTCAGCTCCTGACCAAGCTGGGTGGGGATTCTGGGAGATGAAGTCCAAAATGCCCAGAGGACTACAGTTTGTGAACCACTGATCTAACAGTTGTCTTAAAGGAACATCACTGGGTGCCAATTCACTTCCAGTCTGTACAGGGAGTTTCAGCAGATTAGGCATGCATCCTGCCACATACAGGTTGAGTATCCCTTATCCGGAATTCCAAAATCTGAAATTCTCCAAAACTATCCACATGGGTGGCAGAGATAGTGACACCTCTGCTGCCTGACGGTTCAGTGTGCACAGACTTTGCTGCACAAAATAACAAACTATTATGTGTAACATTAACTGCATGCAATGTGTATAAGGTGAATATGAAACATAAATGAATTTCATGTTTAGACTTGGGTCCCATCTTCAAAATATCTCATTATGTATAAGCAAATATTCCAAAATCCAAATAAAAGACCCAAAATCCAAAACACTTTTGGTCCTAAGCATTTCAGATGAGGGAGATTCAACTTGTACCACTTCTGCAGGACTCCATCTGTTCCACCCCTTCTGTCAACCCACCCAATGACTCCTTACCTGCTCCTCCAGTTGTGGTCCCATCATCTCTTCCCAGTCCCGCACACGCCGGGACAGCACCGTCTCTCGGGCGTACTTCTGGGAATGGGCGAGGAACAGGTCCTGGGAGAACATGGAAAAAGAAGTTAGAGATTTCTCACAACCTTTGGGCAAGAGTGATTCCAAGTACCAATCCCAAACTCATAAACAGCACTCTTAGGTGGCTCTGTGGCTGTGACACAATTCAGTTGCTCCTTGTCCTGCCCTTTGTTCCTTCATATTGATTTTTAGGCACATTCAAGGCAAAATGATCACTGATTACTTATTAATTGATTACATAGTTGTGTATAATAAAATCACTTTAAACCATTTAAAACAGTAATGAGCAACAAGAAGACTAACTTAATAATTCAATGACTTAAAACAAAACTTTGTAAAAAAAACGTTAAAGATAGTTTAAAACAGTGGCAGGCAAAGTTCAGTTTTTCTGGTCTCCCCAGTCATTTTGCCCCAGAATGCCTTTTAGGGGCGATTTCCACTATGTTCCACTATGTTTCAGGGGCGATTTCCACTATGTTCCACTATACTCACTTCCTTTTGTTAATATAGATCACCCCAGGCCTAAAATGGCCCAGGCAGGGCAAAGAACATGGTGAAAATATGTCCCCCTAAAGAGCAGGAGGGGAGGGGCAGAAAAACTGATTTTTTATTATTATTTAAGAGCAGGTTTGGTGGAGAGATGTGGTCCACCAGGGTCTTATGGGAGACAAAAGCATCCCTCAGTAATGCCAGAGTTGGCCATCCTTGGTTTTATGCCACTCACATAAACAGATTTGGGCGAAATAAACTGGGCCCTAAAGACCTGTGTTTTTACTTGGTGCTGAAATGACACCATGGCATCAATCAGACTTGTAACAGGAAAATGTTCCACCATCTGGGCGGCACAGCAGAAAACAGTGTCCCCCACAACTTCACGCAGTGCAATGCTCCAAATGATTGGGTGAAGAAAAGTGTCGCTTCAGCAGACCTCAATCCTCTGGCAATCTTTAATAAAATAAAACCAGCTGATACTCTCATTTCCTGGACAGCCAATATCCCAAAAAGAGCGAGAGGCTATCAGCATTGTGCCATTTGAGAGTCTGACTTTGAATGTGGAAGAAAGAACTGAGGAGAATAAAACACTGTCAACTGCTGGAAAATGAGAGATGTACTCCAGTATTGTGTTAAGAAGGCTTTTATTTATCTTGCTGATGCATTTCGGAAAGACCCTTCATTGAGAGCTGATTCTTCTGTATTTCTCTTTCTGTAGCTGGAGTTGTCAATGTTAGAAACTCTAGCCACAGAAAGGGAGAAACAGAAGAATCAGCTCCTGAAGAGGTCTTCGCAAAACATGTCAGCAAGATAAATGAAAGCCTTTTTAACAACAACATGGCTTAACAATCTTTTGTCCACAACGACACTGGAGTACATCTCATTTGAATGTGGAATGACTGTTAAAAGTACCACGATGAAGAGCTAACTACAAATTTAACTACCTGTCTTAAAGCTCTCCCACTGCCTGAAAAAAGATCCATGGAAGACAGAAATACATAACACACTCCAGTCACCTTTTCCCCCTTACCACACCAAACTTACCACACCACTGAATAGCTTTCTGAACTATGAAGTGCCCTACAGATATGCTGGATTGCAGCCACAATCATCCCTAGCCAGCATGGCCACTGGCAGGAATAGTAAAAACTACCGTAGTACACCTCCACCTCAATACAGCAAAAGCAAGTGAATAAACAGACATAAAATTCAGCAAGGTTTGGATCCAGCAAAAAGCTAGAAAGAGCCCATTATCATATTCCTCTTCTCATGAAGAAAACACCTACCACGTTTTTCCGTACCAGCTCCTCGTAGCTGAGGGAAGAGGGGATTCCATCAGGATCTATAAAAATAAGAAAAATAAAGGAATTAGAGGTCTACCTGAACCCCTGGAAACAGGGCTGCACCAAGTTCACCACATCCCAAAGCATGCTGGAAAAAACCATGAGGGCTGGAGTAAAAGTAGAGAATCATTGCCTGAAACAACTGCGGGATTTCTGTTTGTGCATAAGCCAGAGTTTTGGCCAGTTTCCAGAATCCCCAGGTCTGCATGGTCTGTGATGTTTGGAGAAAGGAAATCCAAAAAAGTAATTTTTCACAGGCACACACAGTTACTTGACATAACTCTACCCTTCTCTCTCAGAGAGCCCCATCCTTTCCATTTCACACTGGTCCTGTCCATTCAGCTTTCTGTACATAGAATTGGAAGAGGCCACAAGGTCCATCCAGTCCAACTCCTGCTATGCTGGAATTCACAATTAAAGCATCCCTGACAGATGGCCATCCAGCCTCTGTTTAAAAATCTCCAAAAAAAGACTCCAAAACACTCTGAGGGAGCGTGTTTCACCGCGGGCACAGCATGGTTGGGTTGTAGGTTCACATTCTTCTTGGGTGTCCTTCTACAGCCAGCATCGCTGCCTCTTACCTATCATGCCCTCTGGTGCCATTTCGGGGGCTTCTAACGGGGGACCATCTCCATCCTCCAGGAAGTCATCTTCCACAGGATTGTCCACGGCGTCCTCTTCCTCCTCCCGCTCTTCTTCTGGGGCCTCTGGATCCTCAAAGGCATTGGCCAGCAGCTGGCTTTGCTTCAGGGTAAAAACAAAGAGCAAGTCAGGTGGTCACTACTTTGCATTTATTGACAAGTGTCGGGAACTCTGGTGAGCGAGTTTTCTCCCTCTGGAAGCTCTGGGGGAAGCAGAGACTTCCAAAAATGTCAAAAAGAGGAAGAAGATAAAAACAGAACTGGCTGGAAGTCCATTTCTGTCTTTGAAAAACAGTTTTCAAAAAATGTTCCACAGCACAGACCCCCCTCCTCCCAATTGCTTATGTAAAAGATGAATTACAGTACCCAGAAGGCTCCAAGATGGGCAATCTACTCCCTTTTTGGACAGTAAAAGAGTAGCCAGGGATTCAAGAGGGGTCAAGGATCAGAATAACAGCCTTCAGGGCAACCCCTGGGAAGGTCTTTACCCAGCCGTGGTTTTCAAAGTTTCGAAGCATTAAGTGAATGAAAATCAAACCTGTCACTTACAAATATTACAATAACAGAATGCTGTATTTGAAAAAGTATGTCTTTTACCACTCCACTGCTACAGTTGCTCTCTTCTTTACTCCACAGAGAATATCTCATTGCCTGACTCTGATGGGCTGAGAAAATATGCCCTACAGAAGTTGCATCTAAGGCCATGGTCATCAAACTTTGCCGTAGTGTTTTGAGCCAGGAAAGGGGTGCCAAAGCTGTTCATGCTTCCCCTTTTGCATTAAGCTTGTTTACTTCAAATGGTAAAAAGGATTTGGTGCAACTGGCAAAAAAAAAAAAAGTTGTGTATAAGTCAGAGGGTGGGCAAATTGTGGTCCACAGTGGCACCCCAGCATACCTTGGAAGGCTACTCACACCCAAAATATTTTTTTAAATTAAATTTGCCCTCAAATGCCACCCTGGGGACCTCACAGGGTGCAATTCCACTAAGCCTTGACCCTCTTTTAGCCTAGAAGGGACAGGTTTTTTTCCAACAGGAAATTACCTGGGCATTGATTTGTGGGCCCTGGGAGAAACATGTAGCTCAAGGACCATGTTTTCTTCCCCTCAATATAAAAGCACTGAAGAAACTATTATACAAGCCCATCCCAACCTCTCCCACCCCCACAATTTCCTCACCATCCTCCTCTGCATCTTCTTCTGGGCAGCCAAGCGCTCCTTCATGTGCTTCCAGTAGAGGACCTCCAGATCTGCACAGGAGGATTAAAAGAGGGTCGGTCAGGACTTTCTACAACAGAGATGGGATTCAGGCAGAACTCATGGGAGCCCTTCCAGGACTGCCCAGATGGTTCTGCCCAAACTTTTTGTTCACAAATGAGAATGTCTGCTCCTGAAAGTGTCCAGGAATGTTGATTCTCCTTAAAAGTGAAGCACAGCCTTATCCTCTCCTCTTGTCCCCACCCCAGAGTTTCCAGACACTTCTGGTCTTGTTGTCTTGTCTTTTAAAACAAACAAACAAAAAAAAAACATTTTGGAGAGGGAGATTGACATGAGCTGAAGGGGGAAGCAAAGAAGTACTGGTCCCCAAACCCCCAGAGTTTGTTCATTCCTGCTCTGCAGTCATCCTTTTGACACCTTTCTTCTGCTTCCACCTTGGGGAACTTTGTATATGACAGGAGTGAAGTAGTCCTCTGGCATCCATTTGGTGGCTATCCTTGATGCAGTCTGCAAGACCACCCTTCTTTTCACCAGGCTGCCTCCCAATCCCCAACTTAAGGTCCAATTCTTTCCCCAAATCCTTCCCAACAGTCTGGCCTCTCCTTTTGAGGGGGAGATGGGTGCGTTTTTATTAGAGTGAAAGAAGAATTACAGGAAAACAGAAGAAGCTGCCCCTCTACTGAGTCAGAGCCGCTCTCTGTCTCGGAAAGCCAATGTTGCTAACTCTGACTTGTAGCAACAGACCTCTCCAGGGTTTCCTGCATGTCTCTTTTTCTACTCATGCCTGAGGATCCATGGGTCTTCTTTCCTGGTTGTCTGCCATGCAAGAGCTAGCCAGAACTGATCCCACTTGGCTTCCAATGTTGGGCAAAACTGGACAAAGGACCAGTTTTGCCAATTAGACCTGTAATGTCAACTGTGATTGACATTCATGGTTTCCCACTAGGATTTCAGGCTAAGATGTTGACAAGCTAGAGCATATCCAGAGAACACTGGTTATGCTAGAAATTGGATTTTGGGAGTTGAAGTTGTCCAGTTCCATTACCATCCATCTTCTGGAGATCACGAGTCCAGGCAGCCCAGCATGGAGATGTCTAGTGTTCCCTCCTAGATATCTCCCATCAAGTATTAAACAGGTCCAACCTTGATTGGCTTCATAAAATCAGGTAAGATTGATGTGTCCCATGTTATTGTTAGCCTTCAAGCAGTTTCTGACTTATGGCAACAAGAAGGCAAACCTATCATGAGATTTTATTTTACAAGATTTGTCCAGAGGAGTTTTGCTATGGCCATCCTCTGAAGCTGAAAGAGTGGGACTTGGCCAAGGTCCCGCAATGGTCAAGTGGGGAATTCAATCCTGATCTCACAGCCAACAGTCAAACCACTACACCATATTAGTGTGTATGGTAGCCTATGCATTCAGTATTCCACAGGCTATGGACATCCTTTTTGGACCAAGGGATGCATTCTGAAGGCAGGAAAACTAGAGCAGGTGGTTGCACAACTTTTAGGTCTCTTTCACACCGAACAATTACAGCAATAGGGTGTCACTTTTAATTGCTACATCCTATGGAATCCTGGAATTTGTGGTTTGGTTGGACAATACAGAAAAGAATTGTATGTGCCTCAACAAAGGTAGAGCCCAGGACTCCATAGGATGCAGCCATGGCAGTTAAAATAAGAAAGTGCTTTAACTGTGTAGTGTGAAAGACCCTCTTGATCACTGATCAGAAGTAACAGAAGCAGCAGCCTGTCTAAGGGTGGGCTGTAAGCAGCCCAAAGAACTGGAGATTCACCATCATGTGGGATCTGAGAAACCCTCAGCTATTTCAAGAAGGAACATGTAGGGTGCCACTGTCACCAGCTCTCACCAAGTGTTGAAGTCTATGAAACAAGACACAGGGAATTCCGCAAAATCCCATCTTTGCCTGAGGCCAAAGTCTTAAAAATGCCAAAAGTGAAATGCAACCAGCAAAGGGACCATGGAGCTTAATTCTCTCTTCCTCTTACCTCTCCACTTGCTATGCAAAACTCACCAGCAAATGTTGGGCCTTTCCTCCTGCTTCTTGAGTTGCCGACTCTGTCATTCTCTGGGGAGACAAGTCAAACATGGGTTGATGTTCCAAGAGGCTAGTTTGCCCTTTCTCCCCATCCCTTGCGGTATCTTGTCTTTCTCCCCAATATATACCTGCTGGTGGTCTGCAGGAAGTTGGTGTCAAAACACTGTGAAAGGATGTGGGAGAAGGGCTTTCTCTGCTGTGGCACCTCAGTTATAGAATGCCATTCCTTTAGAGGCCTGACTGAAATCAATGTTGGCTTCATTCCAACACCAAGGAAAAATGTGGCCTTTCAGGGCCTTACTAATTTCATCCTAATTCTTACTTAATACGTAAGTTAAAAATAGAGATTTTTGTTTTTTGTTTTTTAGGAAAACCTTGAGACTATACCAAGTAGCATGACCTATGCAGGCAAAAACCTGGGACTGAAGCTGTATCAAAGGGGCACTGATATTCATCTGCATTCCTGGCAGAGGGATATGATCAGTCACAGAAACAGGGGTCTTTGGGACAGAAAGTTAACAACCCTTCCCGTTCCAATGGGCTAGTATGGCCAAGACAAAGACCAGCTCCCACCCAGACTTACAGTACACGCACTCAAAGGGAGATTAGATAAATGTGTAAAAATAGGTTTGTCACTGAGGAAGAGAATGTTGGACTAGAGAGAATGACTGTGGATTTGGAAGCAATTTTGGGTGGACTCAGCACAAATGTACTTCTGCTGACTGCAGCTTCAAAATAAAAACTTATAGCAATAATATATGGTAAAGATATAATTTTATACTTGTATTTTACTTTTAAAATATTAATAATAATTATTATTATTAGCTTTATTTATAAAGCGCCATAAATGTACATGGCGCTGTACAAAAACCAATAAAATCAAGAATATATAAAAAGCCTGCCTATGGCGTACAATCTAGAGGTTAAAATAACAAGTTAACAACATCATAAGAAAACAAATTAAAACAGCAGATATCAAATATTGCATCAAAACAAGCAGGTCACAATCACAAACTCCCTGGGAACGCTTCCCTAAACAATATGGTCTTTAACTCAGTTTTAAAACTGATTAGAGACGTGTTGAGCCGTGCTTGTAAGGGAAGAAAGTTCCAGGAGTGAGGGGCAGCAAGCGAGTAGGGACGAATCCAGGACGGGGCAGTGGAAATCCTGGGCTGGGACAGGAGACCTTGGCTACCAGAACGGAGGGAATGGGTGGGAATGTAGGGAGAAAGAAGTTCAGAGAGATAGGGAGGGACCAGCCTGTGCAAGGCTTTGAAAGTGAGCAAGAGAAGCTTGTACTGAATGCAGAAGGGAAAGGGGAGCCAGTGAAGGGATGACAATAGGGGGGAGACATGGTCGTACCAGTGAGCGAGTGAGATAATTAAATGCCTAGTTTGTTGCATAATCACTTTCCTAGGGATGCAGGAAAGTTTTTTTTGTTTGGAAATTTTAATCAAGTAAATGTATTTTGTTCCCTATCAATCTAAGTGATTCATGTGGGGGTGAGAAAATGTCTTGCGCTACTGTTTCATTACAGCAAATTTATTATTATCGATTAATATACATTTGCTATTTATGAAAGAAAAGGGCATTGGGAGTCAGCCCTGGTGGCGCAGTGGTTAAATGCCTGTACTGCAGCCACTCACTCAAAACCATAAGGTGGCGAGTTCAAGACCAGCAAAGGGCTGAAGCTCGACTCAGGCTTGCATCCTTCCGAGGTCGCTAAAATGAGTACCCTGATTGTTGGGGGGCAAATAGCTTACAATTGTAAACCGCTTAGACACTCCTTAAGGGTATGAAGCGGTATATAAATGAAGTTGTTTGTTTTGTTTGATTAGAAAAATAGAGGAGTTGGAGGCAACAGCTTGATGCACCAACGCCACGTCATGACAAGAGAGGCCTCTGGCCTGAGCCATCATGGTTCCCGTTATGATCTCATCTCACTTTGGTCTCTTCTAATCTCTTCTATTCTAATCCCATTCCATACCAAACACCAGAAGTCATGGTCCTCACCTGTGGCTGAGAACCATGCTGCAAAGTCCTGCAGTTTGCTGGATAGCCTCCTCTTCCGTTTGGTGCCAGGCAAGTCTTCCAAGCCACGGGGCACCGTGAAGGGCCTACCTGGAGCCAGAGAAAAATCAAAGAGGAAAGCAGGAGGTGTCTCTCAGTTCTTTCATCTGAGACAGAAACATGCTTTCTAAATTACAAGCCTCAGCCTTTCCCCATCTCCTATCCGTCTACTTCTGCCTTGGAGTGTGATGGAGTCTCCATCTTTGGAAGTTTTTATAAAGAGGCTTGGATGGATGTATTCCATAATGATGGTGTTGGGAGTGCTTTGAGTGTGCATTCCTGCATGGCAGAATGGGGTTGGACTGGGTGGCCCTTGGTAGTCTCTTCCAACACTGTGACTGTATTATCCATAATGATGCTATCTACGATGAACAACTGTTATTGTTGTATTTAGAGCCCACCTTTTTCCTAGTTTGGAATTTAAGGCAGCTTACAAGAGCTTAAAACAAACATACTGTATATACCCATGTATAAGTCTAGAAACTTTAGTCAAAAAATTGACCCAAAAAACCTGAGTCAACTTATCCATGAGTAAGTACCATATGCCAATTCATACCAAAAAAAAAGAAAAAAAAGAAAAAAGGAACCAGCCTCTGATGAAAGGCAAGAGCTTAATCTGTCTTGGATGCACTGATTCTTCTCTATTCTCTCATCCATCCAGCCTTTAGTGTGAGCACAAACAGTGATGCCTGCTTGAATTTTGTAAGTTGCTTGGCATTATTTCTCTTTACTTAATTCTTTACATCCTTTTCTTTTTACATATCCCTCTTACCCTTGACGTATCTATGGGTCATATCAAAAGCCATAATTTTGGCCCCAAAATCTGCCCTCGACTTATACATGAGGTCGACTTATAGTCAATTAGGGGTAACTAAAATTCGAGAAACAGAAATGTTAAAAGATTATATTAAACTATATAAAAATGAATGCCAGTTAATAACTTAGATCATTTAAAAAAATACAGCACACCAAAAATAACAGACAGAAAGCCCTGCACATTGTTTAGGTGGGATGGGCCTTGTATATTCAGTCCTCCAAGGCCTATCAAAACTGAGAGGTCTTTTTCACATTTTGCAAGAAATAAAGTGCAACCTCTCTGGGCAGGGAATTGCAGAGCCTGGGATCAGCCCATGATGGGGTGGCAATACAGTGATGTTCAGGAAGGATTCATTCAACACTGAGAGATCTACAGGGCACCAACAAGGCCTCTCATGGGCCCCTGATGCTGCCCCTAAGATCTCGAGAGGAAAACTCATTATTTCCATCTCCTCATTTAGGGACTGGGGAAAGACCCACTAAGCAGCCAATCCACCTCCATCTTTCCTTGTACCTTTCTTGAGTGGCTTGTCATCTGAGGAGCTAAAGGGGTCGAGGCTGCGCCAGGGGTCTTGGATCTCCTAAAAGAGAAAGAGAGGAAGTATGTAATAAGGGTTGGGTCAAGATGCAGAAACAAATACAGAAGGGAAGGGTCCCATCCATAGATGCATAAACCACAAAAATACTATCACAAAAACATAGACAAAAGAAAGCTAAAGAATACACTAACATTTATAAATGAAAATTGTATTTAAAATCAATATTGTTAACAAATGGATGCATGTTTGGTATATGTGCCTTCACAAAATATATTTGATATTCAGATGTACGCTACCTCTGAGCCTGAAGGTTCCAGGGAACTTAAAATAAAGAACTAAATGAAATAAAAATACTCAAAAGGAAGGTTGAAAACAACCTCAGCAACAAAAAGACGGTTCCAAGTGACTGTTGCGTATCAAAAATCTTGTGCATTTCAGTTCATACCTTGACATGCTGTTGACATGTGGGGGGCCTCTCTCGCAGCATGTACCCTTTCCTCTGAGAGAGACTCTGGAAGACAAAGAGAGCAAAGTGGTCAGGGCTTCTCATGAAGCCTAAAGGGGACCCTTCACATTGCCAGCTGGGAATGAACAATGATCCTTCTCCCTCATCCCCACCGCCTACCATCTGATGCGCCACACGCTCCTCCATCATAGCGGGAGAGGCATCTGGAAGCCCCTCTGGAGCATCTGGCAGGAAATCACCACAATTGTCATCGTTCTCACACAAAGCTTCATCTGCTCCTGCTTTTGGGGACAGAGAAGAGAAATAAGAGTTTAGCCTAGTCTTGCAAAATAAAAGGCTGTAAGGTGACAGCTCACTGCTATTTCCACTGCACTTCTTAGTATGGTAAAGCTTTCAAATACCTTTCAGATCTTTACTGTGATCAGTTACTGTTGATGTGTGATGTCCTTATTTACCCTCGCAACATTATTATTATTATTAACCTTTATTTATATAGCGCTGTAGGTTTACACAGTGCTGTACATATAAACTTATAATTAGATGGTTCCCTGCCCTCAGGCTTACAATCTAAAAGACACGACACAAGAGGAGAAGGGAAAGGTGATGGGGAAGGGTATCAGGTCCAGTGATTCTTCTCTCCCTCTGAGGCCTGGACCAATGCAGATGGACTAGAGGGAGGGCTCGGCTTCGTAATGCACAGTTAAAACGGGCCAGACAAAGTCACACATCTGGGAAAGCAACAGCTTTATAAAGCTGGCCAGGCTGAGAGTGAAAGGCTTGAACTAGACCAAACAAGTAAGCATCTTAGCTACAGGTCTGTACCAATCTCCCACTGAAGTCTTCTGTTATTAATCTAGGTAGATTCCATCAAAGAAAAGCAGTTTTCTGGCCTAAAGCAAGAAGAGCCCTCCCTCCATCCACCAGAAAGGCAAGCCAGCTCCAACAGGCCTTGCCTAAAAAGAATAAGAGCCCTCCCTCCAATCCATCTTCCATGGTCCAGGCCTCTGAGGGAGAGAAGATCTGCTGGACTTTTCCCCTTCCCCACCACCTCTCCCTTCTCCTTTTGTTTCGTGTCTATTTTAGATTGTAAGCCTAAGGGCAGGGAAATGTCTTAATTAACAAATTGTAAGCCGCTTTGATAGCCTTGGCTGAAGAGCGGGGTATAAAAAATTATTATTATTATTATTATTATTATTATTATTATTAAAAATTTGGACTGTTTGTGTATACACTACTTAATCAGGTAGATCAAAACCAAACACAGCAGACTTAAATTATTGATCCAGAAATACAAAAGCAAAAAAAGAAATGAAACAAGAACAATACAGCTGGATATTCTTACACACGTCACCACTCGATAATAAACAATACATCAAAACAGCGTGCAACAAATTTCAGGAATACAATCAAAAACGGTAAAAAGGACAAAATTAATTATAACAACATCCAAAACAAAAAAAGACAAACAGAATAATACAGTAAAATATTTGCTAGAATGTGCCAAGAAGGTGAGGCCTACCTATTACAACTTGGTCTGTTGGATAGTTATAATTATTTAAGCTGGCCTGATGGTTTATTAACTGAAAGGCAGCAGATAAATCTTTTAATAATTGGGTTTCCCTCTAAAGGCTTTCAAGAAAGAGAATTTAACCAAGTCACCTGTTGAGAATGCTTCAGAGATGGGATACCTGAACTCCAACCTAGGATTTAGACCAGGAGGTTTTGTGACCCTACACAGTTTGGATTAAGTAATCTCTTGAGCCAACTGAGTTTAGGTTCAGGAACTCAGTCAAAAGCTCACCTCCTTCTCCAGAGAAATTCAGGGCAAGAACTGGTGTGTTACACACGCTGACCTCCATGGGTGTGGAACCAGTTGCTGGGACAAGACTCTGAGCTCCTGCAAGGGAGGAAGAGGAATGTGAGAAAGAAGCATTCAAGGGTACAAGACACACACATACCTGCCAACACAAGTGCAAATGAAGTGTCAAGAAGTGTCAAATATCTAGATCAAACAGACCAGTCTAGACCAGACCAGGGCAATACATAACCAGGTGATCTGGATACCAAGCTAATCCAGGGCAAAAGTACAAGTGTAACAAAAACAAAATTCTTAAAGGAGTCCCATGAGTTCAGACACACATCAAGTGTTTCTGCCTGAGCTAGTCAGCAAACCAAGCTGAACATTCTTTTATTCAGGAAGAACACAGATCATAAACAGTATGCTGCAATAGGAAATAACTTGTTTAAAAAGAAATTTGCTCAATACTGGCACACACCAGTTTTCCAGTGCAAGTAGCAGCCTGTTAAAAGAGAGCTCTTCCTGTTGTGAGGCCTTGGCTATGGGCTTCCCAAGAGGCTTTTGGAACAGAAAGATGAGACAGAAGGAAAATGGTCTGCTTCCACAGAGCTTCATCCCAACTCCCGAGGTAAATGTGGCCCTGCCTGAGGCTAGGTCTCCTATTAGGCTAGGGATAGACAAGATACCCATAGAGTTGCCACGGTCCCACTCAGCGTTCCTGGCTGGTGGGCACTGGGTGGGTGAGATTCCTGCCAGCTCCAGCATGAAGGTGCCGGTGACATGTGGGGTGCAGGTGTTCATGCGGAAATCCCGCCGGCTGGCCAGCATCTCTCCCTTCTGGCTGCAAGGGAACAGAAGGAAGGTGAAGCGAAGTGAATACAGTAACACCCACCCACACATTACATCGGTCTGTAGGCCAGCCTTTGGAAGGCATGATAATTCCTCTTAAGGCTTACCTCAAGAGAGGGTTGCCCTTCTTTTCTGCCTCCTCCGGTGGAACCAAGGACATTGGAGTCAAGGGCACGATGTTAACCACCTGGAAAAAACAAGACAAGGGAGTACCATGTTTCATTATGAAGCAGTAGTGTAAGTAGTGTGCTGTATTTTTAACTTTTTACAGGTAATTGTGTTTTGAATGTTTTTTACTAACCATCTTCTTTTTGAAAAATAATATTGTTATTGAATTCTTTTAAAATGTTTGTAGACTAATATTTTATCTTAAATCGTTTTAAAATTATTGTAAAATTATTGAAACCCATCTTAGGAGAAAGGCAGGATAGAAGTTCAATAAATAAAATAAAATAAAAGATTAGTTTATTCCTTTGCTTTATCTATCACCTTTCTTTCAATGTGGGACCCAAGAAGACTCACAAGATGAGTTCAAACAAAGTACAGTGAGCTTTTGGTTTGGGTCTAGGACCACCTGTGGATACCAAAATCTACAATGGAGTAGTAAAATGATGTCCCTTATATAAAAAGGCAAAATCAAGGTGTACTTTTTGGATCCTTAAAAAAATTTTTTTTTTCAAGCCATGGATGGTTGATACAGAAGGCAGCCTGTAGAGTTAAAAACCATGGACAATACAATTGAACAGACAAACAAAAAATCTATTGAACAAGTCATCATATTAATTTAAAACATCTTTACAAGTGTTAAAACACAGTGATGATACCTTCATTGACAGGCACTTAATATGCAAAATAAGGAAAGAGAGCAAGGAGGATGACAGCCTAGCCTCTTCTGGGAGGGAATTGCATAGCAATGACCAAGAAGGTCCCGTCTTCTATGTCCTCGCCAAATATGCCTCTGATGGTTGTGGGACTGAGGAAAAGGCTTCCTCCAAGGATCTTAAAACATGGGCAGGCTCATATTGTGTGATGCAGTCTTTCAGATGCTCTGGACCCAGGTCAGGGGGGAGGAAAACATCATCTGCTGTTGCTCAGTACTTTGGGGAAGAGTAGGCAGCAGTGAATGACCAATAATCTTCTGGAGCTCCATTCATGCCAAGCTGGAGGGCAGCAACTCGTTAGATTTTCCTCCTCAGTAGCTAGATTATAAGCCTGAGGGGCAGGGAACCGTCTAATTAAAAGATTGTATGTTCAGCGCTGTGTAAATTTACAGTGCTATATAAAGGTTAATAATAATAATAACAGAGCAGTGGTCCCCAAATTGTGCTCTTTAAGGGATTTTGGACTTCACCTCCCAAAATCCCAGACTATTGGCCAACATGGCTGAGGCTTCCGGGAGCTGAAGTCCAAAATATCTTAAAGGGCAGAATTTGGGGACCACTGAGCTAGAGGATCCTTCTTAATTCCTTTAGATGCAATTGTTGCAGCCAGCAAAGGGAATATCAGAATTTTCAATGCAAAAGAGCATGCAGCTTAGCTGGAGGGAGTTCACAGGAAAGGGCAAATTGAATGGATCAGCTTTCTTATTAAGAGAGACAGCAACAATTAAGGCTAACTTTTGCATGACAGACAGAGAACTGAGCAATGTTTGTGAGGCTGAGAAAAGGCCAAGAAGAAAGCCATTTCCAGGACCAGCTTTTGCAGAAGCCCACAAGCAAACCACAAAGGCAAAGGCAGATAATATAGCATTGTCCTATGTAACTCACAGCCATGTGATGTTTTGGTGGCCTTTAACATGAATAAGCCAGAGACTTAATCAGAAGAGTATGATATTTTATTTCAAGTGGGAACACTGCAAGATGCGTGGAGCTGTTTTCAGTCTCTTTTTAATTGGAATGGTTCATTTTATATACTGTTTTTCTCACAGTACAGGATCCAAGTCAGGTTACAATGCAGATTAAATGAAATTAAATTTTAAAATCTGTAGATATGGAGGGCCGACTGTACTCACACTGTGCTGTCGGTCATCCCTCAAGTCCATATTTGCTCTGCTGGTATCCTGGATATCATTCAAAGAGAGGAACTGCAAAGAGAGAAATTTGGTTAATAGCACACAAGAGAGCATCTCTTTTTCTCTAAGTAAGCAGGCAGGGGACTTGCTCAAAGCTACAGGGTATGGCTGCAGGGAAAGCTAGACCTTAGATCTTCTGTTCTTCTGAATTTCAAGCATGCACCCATTCTAGGATTCAAGGCACATTACAATTTGAAGTGACAGCATCATGAATCTTTGTTGTTGTTGTGCGCCTTAAAATTGTTTCTGACCTATGGTGACCCTAAGGTGAACCTACCATAGGGTTTTCAAGGCAAGTTTCTTCAGAGGGGCTTTTTGCGGCTCCTTTTTGCGCTGTGTAAAGGCGGTGTGTGGTTGCCATGGCCCCGATTTGGCATTAAAAGGGCAGCCTGTACAGCCCCCTAGTAAAATGACTATACCACATTGTAGGAATACCTAATGAGTAGGACAATCAAATTATCTCACAATATCTGGAAGACAGGGGGAGAGAGAGAAACAAACACAGACATAGTACCTCCTAAACTCAGGCATGGTCCCTTCGAAACTCAACAATACCTTTCTCCTCTCCATGGCCCTGTAGTTGTTCAAAGGTGTCCTGCCACTCCCTACCACCTTTCATTTACAGATTGGCCCAAAGGAACCACCATCCACAGCAGGACCTGCACAAATCCTGTTCTGGGATTCCTTTCCCACCGCTGATCCTCCACAATGGAAGAAAACAAGCCCACCTTTGGACATACCCTGCCCAGGCCTCACCTCTTCTTTCTCTGCAGCAGGTCCAGCGCTGGCATCAGAGTCAGCCCCATCCGCTCCTACTGATGCAGGCAGCTTCTCACGTCTACTTGGTGCAGGTGGAAGGTGAGAAGTAAACAACAAAAAATTAATTTAAAAAATTATCTTTGGTTGTTATTGAATGAACTGGCTCTTCTCAGGAAGGGTAAATAACTAGACAGGGAACAAGAAGCAGTAGCTAGGCAGGAATACAAAGACTTTATAAGAAGGAGCTCTTTGTTTGTTTCTTAGAATCTTATAGAATCATAGAACTGAAAGGGGCCTCATGGTCCATCACATCCAAAGGCCTGCTCACTGCAGGATCTCCAGCTAGAGAAGGCCCAGCAGGTAGCTCTTTTTAAAAAGAGATCCAGAAAAAGAGACCTCACAATTTCTCTAGGCAAGTGGTCTACTGCTGAACCAACTAAAGTACCAACTTCTTTGGTTCCAGTGACTAAATCCTTTCTCTTGGTTAGGATCAAGTACAGGATTGCCGGTCTCCTTGTTCCTTTCTCCACCTTTTGGAAAGACGAAATTATCTGCAAGGCACATCAGGAATGTGTTGGCAAGTATACATTTAGCATGGGGGAGAAGAAAGGAAGAAGGGTGATCTTGCTGCTTCTCAATTGGTTGTAGAATCATAGAATCTTAGAGTTGGAAGGGACCACAAGTATCATTTACTCCAACCCGCTGCAAGGTAGGCGCATACAGCTAAAGCACTCTTGAGAGATGGCCAGCCAACCTGTGGTTAAAGACGGATGCTAGGAAGCTCCTGGAAGCATCAGCTAAGAGCAGATCACTCCTGTGTTCTTCTCCTCAAGCAAAGAGATGTGTGGGAGAGCAAAAGAAAATACTCTCAGCCCCAAGAGCTCCTCTACTCACTCCTTTGGAAGGAGAAGGGAATGAGCAAAAGAGAGGCACAGCTATATCATGCCCTTTTCCCAAAGCAGCTTCACTATGTGAAGAAAATTACAGCTTTTCCTTCAGAAGTAATTTTCCTCCCACCCCTAAAGCTTTCACTCACTTCTTATTGGAGATGAAATCAAGAGCCTGGTAGACCAATGAGTAGAGATACTCCACCTGAGAAAACAAAAGCAAGAGACTTAGAGGGGAGGTTGGTCAAGGGTCCTCAAGGGGACAGTCCACAAGGAGTTCATGCTGCACCCCAGACTCCAATGAAAAGAATAAGGCTGGGACCTTGTAGAGAACAACCAGAGAATGGGCCAAGAAAATCAACCAGGTTTTCTGAGCATATGAAGGAAAGCTGTAGAGCCCCTGGCAGCTGTACCACAGAGCACAGGAACAGCATTTTTGAAACTTCCAATCAGATCCCCAATATCTTTGGTTAATGTCATCTCCAGCAGCTGATTTGCAGAACTGCCCACTGCACGGTAGCTCCTTGTCTACTTTGCAGTTTAACCACTACTTTAAAAGCACAGAAGGCAGGATTAGAAAAACATCTTTTGTCCAAAGCCTGCATTGGCTTCCAAGAAGACCTTGGTGGGGTTATGACCCCCACAACAGTCCAGCTCCAGGAGAAAAAAATGACACCACCACTACCCCCAGATAATCTCTAGGTGACACTGGGAGGTATTTTTACCATGTTTGAGGTCCCTTTTTCTAACACTAGGTAAGCAGAAATTACTTTCTGTTTCAAAAAAATGGCTTTACTGGGACTAAATTGCACCCCCATTAAAAATAAATCTTTTTGTGGATATGTCCCACTGCATCTCTAGAAAACATTTTGGAGCAAAAAAAAATTTTTTTTAATGATTTTCATTTTTTTTAACCTTTCAGAGGTTGCAGGGGACCCCCTAACATGGTGAAAATGCCCTCCACACAGAGGTAATTTGGGGGCATGTTGCAAATAGTATTTTTTTTTTAATCTTGGGGCCACAAAATAGCCCTGGAAGGCTGCATGTGGCCTGTGAGCCATGCTTTGTCCACCCATGTTAAAGGCTATTAAGGTTTGCAATGCTGATATTGTCCTTGGTAGTACAAACTACTCCATTAGTCTGACTGACACACATGCACACAGATACACAGACACACTGCACTGGAGAATGTCCTCCTCACCTTCTTACTGTAAATGCAGGCAGAACCTTGGATCAGCAGCGCTGCTTCTATGAAATTCATGGTGGTTTTGCCGCCATCAAACGAAATACAGATCTGTTCAAGCTACAGGTTAAAAACGCAAAGTTACAAGTGAGTATAAGGAGGAAGACATATTGCATATATCTGCGCTGAGCTAAATGCAAGTATACAATTAATTGTGCTTTTCTGAAGTGCTTCTTTTTAGGGATTACGGGGAATTTGATCACTTACAGCCAAATTTTGTCTTAACATCACACCAATTTATGAGGAAGTTGAAGGAAACATGCTCAGTCTCTGGAAGCAGGAACAGCATGACCTAAAACATGCAAGCCCTAATAATACCAATCTATAATTTTACCATAATATACTTGACTGTAAGTCGACTTCACGTATGTTTATGTGTGCACAGAGTACACAAATTAACCCTTCCAGGTTATGATTTGAGTCTCCCTTATCTGAACTGTTTGGGCCCAGAAGCATTTTGGATTCGGAATACCTGTATTTGCATATACATACATAACGAGATTATTTTGGAGATGGGACCCAAGTCTAAACAGAAAATTTATTAATATTTCACGTAGCTACACACATTAATTTTATACAATGTTTTTAATAACCTTGTGCACTGAAAGACTGAGAACACTGAACTATCAGAAAGCAAACGTGTCCCTGTCTCAGTCACCCATGAAAAAGGTTTGGTTTTTGGAGCATTTTAGATTTCACAATCATGGATAAGGGATGCTCAACCTGTACTGGACACCTGTTAACCTTTGACCAAAATGTTAATAAGGATTCTAAAACTCACCTGTTTAACGGCAAAGGCCACATTAATCCCACCTTTCTCAACCCTAAAGTTATTTGACCTTATTTGACAGCTTTTGTCTCTGTTGTTCCTCAATTTCAGGGTTTTTCTTGGGGGGGGGGGCTCAGTTTTCTCCCTGCTGCCTGAAAACGTCATTCTGTAATATTTGACACTACAAGAGGCTCCAACAGCTTTATTCTTGTTTCCCCTGCATGACATTTTAAAAACCATTTCTGCCTGACAAAGAAGCCAGTGAGCTGTGAAAGCTAGCCTGATTCTTTTCGTGCCTTACGGTTGCTTAATGTGTGTTTGGATTTTGTTTTGAATATATTTTTTATTGTTCCTTTAAAAAAATACACTTAAACTACATACTTTTAAAACATAAACAAAAGGGCACCAAACAAAGACCAGCTTGATGACAAAATATTCATACAGAGAGGCAAACATAATACTTCCACAATGTTCGCCAAACTAAATAGGTTGCTTATTATCAATATTAGTTCTACCCCTATTGTTGCTTTCTACCTCTCACAATTATACTTGATAATACCATATACAATATTGCTGTCTGCAAAGAAACAAGACTGCGGACTCCATCATCATCATCATCATCATCATCATCATCAATTTACCGCTATCTTGAATTCCTTTGCTTACTATTATTTGATCTGCATACTAACTTATAAATTAAATGACCTTCTTATTGTCCCAGTTTGCCTCCCAATGTCTGGTGCAAACGTGCGTTTTGGATTTGGCGTCTCACCTCCTCCAGGTACTCTCCCAGCTGAGACGCCACATCGACCTCCCAGTTCTTGGTGAGGTCCCTTATGGGCTGCAGGAAGTGCATGAAACGCGTCTCCACGTCTTCCATGGCAGCCGATCCCTGCTGGAAGCACGGACGGACGGATGCGGGCGGCCTAAGGCATTCGGTCCTTGGAAAACCCAGGGTTGGACTGGCTCTGAAAGGCAAAACGTCCAGATTAGGGACCCATCAAAGTGCAGGTGAGGAGAGAGCTGCCGCCGCCTTTGCCCCAAAGCGGGGTTCCCCTAAGACTAGAAGGTTAAGAGGTGATATGACGATAGCCCTGTTTAGATACTTGAAGGGATGTCACATTGAGGAGGGAGCAAGCTTGTTTTCTGCTGCTCCAGGGAATAGGATCCAGAGCAATGGATGCAAACTGCAGGAAAAGAGATTCCACCTCAACATTAGGAGGAACTTCCAAGGGCTATTCGACAGTGGAACACACTCCTTCCTCTGAGTGTGGTGGAGTCTCCTTCCTTGGAGGTCTTTAAGCAGAGGCTGGATGGCCATCTGTCAATGGGGATGCTTTGATTGGGAGTTCCTGCATGGCAGAATGGGCTTGGGCTGGATGGCCCTTTTTGGGGTCTCTTCCAGCTCTATGGTTCTAGAGGGAACCTGTTGCAGCCCATGAAGACCAGACTGTTGCAGACCTCCCAAAGGGCTTTTTCAGCTGTTGCCCCCAAGTTGTGGAATGACCTGCTGGATGAGATGCGTCTTATTTCATCTTTAGAAGGCTTCAAAAGAGCCCTAAAGACGCATCTCTTCCGGCAGGCCTTCCCAGAAAGTCCTTAACCTCCCGGCTCTGTTTGGGTTAAGCTCCCCCATTAACACTTTTAACACCTTGACCCTGATCTCTGTGCAATGGGTTGCTGTTTTAAATTGTAATTTTTATTATGTCGTTTTAACTGATGTTAGTTTAATTCAATTTTAAGGGGCGGGTGGTTGGGTATGGGTCGTGTATATTTTATTTTGTATTTTTTAATTGACGTAACCCGCTCTGATTGGATACAGAGGAGTGGAATATAAATAAAACATCATCATTATTATTATAATTATTATTATTATTATTATTCTGTGATGCAGGGAGGCTTAGCACAGCTTGACTCAGCACCGGCTTCTTCTCCCCCGTTCTGCTCACTAATTTTAGGTCTTTGATATTGTCCCTGTTTTTATGTGCTGTGTTTAAACTCATTGTCAATTTTAATCGTACTTAAAGGGCCGGATGGTTGGGATGGGGCTGTTTCTATTTTACCTGTTTCCATTTTAAATCTATTGTAATCTGCTCTGCTTGCCTGTTCAGTGGGGTGATCTATAAACAAAAATCATTATTATCATTATTAACCTCTTTGCTGCGTTTATATCCCGCTCTTCGGCCACAAAGGCTGTCAGAGAGGCTTCCAGATATTTAAGCAGACGTTTCCCTGCCTTTGGGCTTAGAGTCTAAAGAAAGACCCAAAATGAGAAGGGAACGGAGGAGGAGGGGAAAGGGACCAGGTCCAGCTTTTCTTCCCTCCCTCCGAGGCCTGGACCGGAGGAGGGCTCTTCTGCTTCCCTTGGGCTTTCTTTAGGCCAGGCCTAACTTTTCCTCCAGCCACTTCTGGGTCCTCCGGAAGAGCTCTGAGGCGCCGCAGAGGAATGCAGTCTATTATTATTACCATGACAGTCGTACCTGGGGTTCCTGCGGGGGAAGGATCCGCCTCGAAGGAAGGAAGGAAGGAACGAAGGCCTCCTTCTTCGCCTCAGACTCCTTTCCTTTTCCCTTTTTCGTTTTTCCCGCCCGGCGCGCAGCGAGTGACGTCACCCACGGCGAACGGAGGCGAGCGACGACGATGATGACGCAAAAAGCCCCGCGACCGTTGAAGCCCGCCCCGCCCCCTTTCCGCGCGCCTCAGCCAATCAGCGCGCTCCTCGCTGCGTTCTAATCCCGCCCCCGCCACTCTCCGCTCCTCTTCCCCTCTTTCCCTTCCATCATCCCAAGTCCCCGCCCCCTTCTTTGCGCCCCAGCCACTCAGCAGCGCCCTCGCGTTCTCCCCGCCCCTTTTGAGGCGCCTCTGCCAATCAGCGGGCTCCTCGGGGTGTTCTAATCCCGCCCCTGCCACTCTCCGCTCCTCTTCCCCTCTTTCCCTTCTATCATCCCAAGTCCCCGCCCCTTCTTTGCGCTCAGCCACTCAGCAGCGGCCTCCCGCTCTCCCCGCCCCTTTTGCGGCGCCACGGCCAATCAGCGCGCTCCTCGGGGCGTTCTAATCCCGCCTCCCGTCCCGCTCGGCGTTTCGTTTTGTCGAGTGGGCTCAGTGTGTCGGCGGCGCTGGTGGCGATGGGGGGCTCCGGCGGCGGCTCCTCTTCCTCCTCGTCCTCCTCCGCGGCGGACCCTCCGCGCTCGGCCCGGCAGCTCTTCCTGGGGGGCCTAGCCGCCGCCTACGTGGCCGCCTTCGCCTCGCTCTACCTCCAGGTCCCCGGTAAGGGACCCAGGCCCTCCGCGCCCCAGATGGGCCTACCTCGCAGGGAGGGCGGCTGCCCCTCGGAGGGGAAGGGATGGGGTTAGCCTGGGCTCCACTGGGTTTTTGAATAAAATTAATACTCATAATAATAATATAATACATATTTTTAATATACATAATCTATATGCATGTATATTTTTATATTATTTCAATATTATTATTATTATTATTTAAAGCAGCTCCAGGCCACCCCTCACTATATGCCAAAATGTAATAATAATAATAATAATAATGAAAATACATAATATATGTAACAATAAACAAATTAAAATATATATTAATACATAATTCATATTGTTGCATACATTATTATTAATATTATTACTATTAATCTTTTTTTTTAAAAAAAAGGCCACTCCAGGCCAGGCATCAGTATACTGTATACCAAAACGTAATAATAAATAAATGAAAATACATTTTACTTTATATATAACAATATGTATGATATCTTATTATTACTGTTAATCTTATAACAATAATATATAAAATACATAATACGTATAACAGTAAATAAATTAAAATATTTAATAATGTATGCAACAATATGTATTATGCTGTATTATTATTATTATTATTATTATTACAATTAATCTTTATTGAAAAAGCCACTCCAGGCCAGGCCTCCGTGTATGCCAAAAATCAACAACAATAAATATATGTATTATGTTATATTATTATTACTATTAATTTTATTTAACAATCCAGTCCAGGCCTCAGGAGATGCCAAAAACAATTATAACAGTATATATAAATAAATTAAAATATACAGTAATATGTATAACACTATGTTTGATGTTGTTGTTATTATTATTATTATCATTATCACTATTAATCCTTTTTTTTAAAAAAAGCCACTCCAGGCCAGGCCTCAGTGTATACCAAGAAGTAACAACAATAAATATATGCATTTTATTATTATTATTACTACGACTACTATTAATTTTACTTAACAAGCCACTCCAGGCCAGGCCTCAGGAGATGCCAAAAACAATTATAATAGTATATATAGAATACATAATATATATAACAAATAAATAAATTAATATATACAATAGTGTATGCAATAATAAGTATTATATTATTATTATTATTATTGCTATTAATTTTATTGAAAACCCCACTGCAGTCCAGGCCTCAGGAGATGCCAAATACAATTATAACAGTATATATAAACAAATTAAAAAAATAAATTAAAATATACAATATTACATATATTATGTATTTCTGCAATATTAGTATTGTTATTAGTAATATATTTATTTAATTTGTATGCCACTTTTCTCCCAGAAGGAACCCAAGGCGCCTCACAGATTTTACAAAAACACAAAAGGGATGCAAAAATGGCCTTGAGACCCCTATTATTGTTTATATTAATAACAATAATAGGGGTCTTGAGGCTATTTTTGTGTCCCCTTTTGTTAACATTTCAGAAGTAAGAAGTGACATTGCTTTGTGGGGAGGTTGGTGGAGGAAAAAGGGGGCGTCTGGGGGGAGGAGGAGGAGAAAGGGCCACCAAAATGCTTTGAGACCCATTGTTGTTATTGTTGTTGTTGTTATTGTTATTTATATCCCTACTTTCTCCCCAGAGAAAGTGCCTTCCCAGATAGTATGCGCGTGTGTTGTGTTATCTCTGACATAAGGCAACCCTAAAGCGAACCTATCGCAGAGGGTTTTGGTAAGATTTGTTCAGAGGACAAAAATCAATTCAAGTCAGAATTTGCCTTGAAGGCACAACAACAACAACGAAGTTAGAAAACTGTTATATAAATTGCAGTGTTAAAACAACAATACTTTACAAGGGGAATGTTTGGCCACAAATCTCTTATTTCTGGCCCAGAGATGCCCCCCCCCCCCAAATGGGGCATGGGTGGCCTCAGGGGGACCCCAAAGTAGCCTAGGGAGGATTTAATTTCACTTTATTGTAATCCATCCATATGATTTATTATACGGGATGGGATGTGAAGATAATTTATTTCTTGTTCTTATATTCCTTTAAGTTGTTTCTGACTTACGGCAACCGTAAGGCAAACCTGTCCTGGGCTTTTCTTGTCAAGGTTTGTTCAGAGGGTTTTTGCCTTTGCCATCCTCTGAGGCTGAGAGAGTGTGACTTGCCCAAGGGCACCCAGTGGATTTCCATGGCAGAGCCGGGATTTGAACCCTGGTCTCCTGAGTCATTATCCGACATGAAAGACGCTGTGCCATGCTGGCTCACAAAGATAATTTACTGTATATCCCATCCTCATTATACAGGGAAGGATATAAAGATAATGTATACCCCCTTGAACATAATTTCAATAATAATTAGGGAAGGGATAGCCCAAAATCAGAGAACTTTTTCCACTATCTGCTAAAACGCGGCCCAGTTTTAAGTCTGCGCCTGCCTGGAAGGATGAGTTCCCATTCCACTCCCCAGGCGTGGTTGGCACAGCTTGGCACTGCTTAAAATTGGGGAATTTTATCTTTTGTTCTTGTGCCCATTTCCAGAGCTCAAAGTAATTCCCAAGGCGGCCGAAATGCCTGGCTTCTGTCTCTTGCCGGCCTTTGGAGATCTGGGCTGCCAGGGTCAAAATTTCCAGAAGCCAAAATCTCTGCCCACCTTGGTATCCACTGCGGTTTAGATAGCAAAATCCATGGATGCTCAGGTCCCACGATGTACAATGGGGTATTATTGGTGGGTTTTTCTGGCTATGTGGCCATGTTCTAGAAGAGTTTGTTCCAGAAGTTTTGCCACTGTGGCTGGCATCTTCAGAGATTTTCTTTATGGTTTCCAAACCTTCACCATTTTGTTTGCTCTCCTCTGGGCACACTCCAACAGGTCTCACTTGGAAATGGAATAATCCTGTGTCCAATTCTGGGCACCACAATTCAAAAAGGATGTTGAAAAATTGCAGTGTTTTCAAGGGAGGGCAACCGAAATGGTGAAGGGCCTGGAAACCATGCCTTATGAGGAGAGCTGGGGATGTTTAGCCTGGAGAAGAGAAGGTTAAGGGGTGATATGAGAGCCCTGTTTAAGTATGTGACGGGACATCATATTGAGAAGGGAGCAAACTTGTTTTCTGCTGCTGCAGAGACTAGGACACGGAACAATGGATGCAAGCTACAGGAAAGAGATTCCAGCTCAACATAAGGAGGAACTTCCTGGCAGTAAGGGCTGTTCTTTGACAGTGGAACACACTCCTTCCTTGGAGATTGTGATGGAGTCTTTCTCTTTGTAGGCTGTTTTTAAACAGAGGCTGGATGGCCATCTTCCAGGGATGTTTTGACTGAGAATCCCTGCATGGCAGAATGGGGTTGGACTGAATCAGGGCCCTTGGGGTCTGTTCCAGCTCTAGGATTCGATGATCTCTGCTGCCCTTCTCTTCCAGCCATGTGCAGGTTAGGAGAATATCCCATGGGGCTGCATTCCCCTGTCCCCTTCCCTTTCCACTCTCCATCCATGTGGCACTAAAGGCAGCCACGTGTGCAATGCCAAGGTGGGAGTGTGGCTTTTGTGTTTTGCAGAAGGAGCTTATACAGATTCCTGTCCTTTCATGGATGGGGGATTCCTCCTTGCAGCCTCTGTGCCATCTCCACCCAAAAATCTGACTAGTCCCCCCTCTCCTTTCCCTGAATCCTGCCAGCCTTGGCATCTGGGAGCCCTGCCAGATGCTTCTGGCGGTTCCAAGTACGGCTTTTAATCTACTTAATCCCCAAGAGCTGAGCCGAAGAAGTTAGCCTGAGGCCTCTGGGTCGCCTCTTGGAGGTGAAAGGACTCCCACTTTTCAGCCCCCAAAACAGGGACAGCGAAAGCTCCCTCCGGGGACTGTCTTCATCCCTTTGGAGAGCATCTATCTGGTGCTTGATCCCCTCCAAATTCCCCGTACTGTCCCTGCCACAAAATTATGAATTGCTTCCTCTGGGAAGCAATTCATTATATTAAAAGCATAAATGAACATTAATGCACTTGAATGTTATATAACAGTTGTTACACAAACAAGGACATAGCTGTGTAAGGCTGCATCCGCATTGCAGAAATAATCTATTTTGGCACCGGTTTAACTGCCTTGGTTCAATGCCGTGGGATTCTGAGAAGTGTAGTTTGTTTTAGCACCAGAGCTCCTCGACAAAGAAGGCTAAATGTCTCAAAAAACTACAATTTCCAGAATTCCATAGCATTGAGCCATGGCAGTTAAAGTGGTGTCGAAGTGGATTATTTCTGCAGTGCGGATGCAGCTTTAGTCTGGAACATCAGCACGCAACAGGATCTTGTAGCACCTTTGTGATTAAATGAGAGGAAGAAGTTGGTAGCATGAACTTTCGTAGACTTCAGTCTACCTCCTTAGATGCATCTGAGTCTGGTTTAAGTCTACAAAAGCTCATGATACCAACTTCTATCTCTCATTTAGTCTCTAAGGGTCTTTGTATACTGCTTTTCCAGGTGCACACAGATAGGTCTTTGTTTGTATAATGTATAATATAAATCTGCATCTGGGGAGCTACATTTAAGTCAGCGAAAGCTTATGCTGCAGGTTGAGTCTCTGTTACCTGGAATTAGAAAATCCAAAAAACTCCAAAATCCAAAATCATTTTTCATGGATGGCTGAGAGAGTGACACGTTCGCTCTCAGAGTGTTTGGTGTACACCAACTTAGTTCCATGCACAAAATTAATTAAATTAAAAAAATTACTTTCAAGCTATGTGTATATGTAACATAATTGAATATTGTATTTAGACTTGGGTCCCATTCCATGCAAGGTGACCAGACATCCTCCTTTTCCAGGACATGCCCTACACCTCACTCTTCGGTTCAGGAGGAATTCCCAAATGTCTTCTGTTTTGAGTGTGACTAAGACAAAGTCCTACATTTTTTTTGAATGCCCTACATTTTGCAGTGCCTTTTCCTCCTTGGCGGTTATGGCATCTGGTCACCCTGATTCCAAGATACCTTATTGTGTAAATATATGCAGATACAGCAGTTTGAAAATTTATAAAATAAAAAGCTGAAATCTCAATGGCTTCAGGTCCAGGCATTTCAGAGAAGGGAGGCTCAACTTGTTCCAACTTCTTTCTTTCTCTGTTACTCTCAAAGGTGGTGCAAGCTCCCTTTGCATCATGCAAACATTACACTTGAAAAGGTTCGCCTTTTGAATACCTTCCAAGGAGGGCTGTGGAATCAAACATTAAAAAGAAAAAGGCCTACCTTTCAAAACCAGAAGTGGACCTCTAACCATTTCAACTTGGTTTGGTCGTTCATTTTCTGTGCTCCCATTCAGTTCTTGGAGGGTCCCAGTGGAGGGAAAAAGTAATTCCTGGACAGAGAAAAATGTCTAGTCCTGGCCCTAAGCAACCTTGTATGCCACCTTTCCACCCACCTGTCCCCAGGTTAATTCCTGCCCCGATCAGCCAGGTAGGTGGACTGGGACATGGATGATTTGCTACCTTTGGGCCTGGAGAGAGGTGAATGTGAGAGCCTCCGGCTTGCCGCTTGGTCTGCAAATGTAAAAATAAAATAAATTATTGTATTGTAGGTGAGAGAGGGAGCCAGCATGATGTAGTGGTCTGAGTCTTGATCTAGGGCACTGGCAGTCCAGGGTTTGAATCCCAGCTCACCCATGGAAACCCATACGGTAACCTTGGCCAGGTCACACTCTCTCAGCCCCAGAGGAAGTCAAAGGCAAATCCCTTCTCCTCCAGCACCACGTTTTAAATGAGTTAATTTTGTTTCCATTAGCTTCCTTCCCTGTCCAGCTTTCACAATCATATGTAGAAACGGGAAATGTGATGGCATGGAGAATCCTACGGCTGCATCCATGCTGCAGAAATAATCTGGTTTGACATCACTTTAACTGCCATAATAATAATAATAATAATAATAGTTTATTTATATTTCCCACTTCTCCCATTGGATCCCATTAAAGCTGTGGAACTTTGGGAACTGTTGTTTGTTGTGGTGCCAGAGTGTATCTATCTGGATGAGGCAATAGGACTCAAAGGTATGCACACACACATTAGGAATCTTGCCCCCAATAAACTTTTCAGTCCTCAAATTTCTAGCATTGTAGTCAGCGAAAACTTCACTTGAATGTTTAGGCTGAGTCTGCACTGCAGAATTAATGCAGTTTGACACCGGTTTAACTGCCCTGGCTCAGTACTATGAAATTCTGGATTTTGTAGTTTTGTGAAATATTCTCCCTTCCCTGTCAGAGAGCTCTCATGCCACAACCAACTACAGTTCCCTGACTTTAATAGCATTGAACCATGGCTGTTAAAATGGTGCCAAACCGGATTATTTTTGCAGTTCGGTTGCAGCCCTACATATGAAAAAACCACCCCTGTGCAGATGAATGATCGATGTACACATGTAAAAAGGTTGTACCTGTGTGGATGTGGAGTAGCATGTGTAAACATCCCTCCATTGAGTGTTACATGTTGGGAAACTCTGCTTTTGTACATAGTTTGTGTGGAGATTTACCTGGACTGTATGAAAAGGGTGGATCTCACCTTGGCAATGGAAGATGGTCTCTCCTTCCTCAGCTCCTTCTCTCTTTTCTTTTCCAGGCCTGTATGGGAAAGATGGGATCCTTCCGGCCCGGAAGATGCTCCGCTTCACCGGCAAGGGCTTCTGGGAGCAGCTGCGGGATTCGCCCACCCTGCTGTGGCTGGGGCCACATGTGGGTCTGGACACGGAGCAAGGCATGGAGCTGCTGTGTCTCCTGGGGACCTTGCTCTCCTTCGGGGCCCTGATCCTGGAGCCCCTGCGTGACAGCCTGGTCTTCCTGGTGCTCTGGGCCCTCTACTTCTCCCTGTACCAGGTACGACGAATGTCCCCAAATGCAAGAGAGGTGAACGGAGCAGGCCACCTAGTGGGACTGGGTGCCTGGGGGTTGTTGCTGTTGTGCCAGTGCCTTTAATGAAGACCAGTGAATGTAGAGAAATTGTCTGCAGTGATAGGCATACATACCAGAGGGGTGAACATTCTCCACCTGCCCACTTTTCACTTGCAATTCCTCTGAAATATCAACAAAGGATAATAAGAAATGAATAATAACAATAAGAAGAAATAATCAGTGGTTTTGATCATAGGATTAGGACTCTGGAAATTGGGATTTGATTCCCCACTTGGCCATGGAAACTCACTAGGTGACCTTGGGTGAGTCACACCCTCTCAGCCCCAGAAAACTCTATGATAGGGTTACCTTAAGTCAGAAACAACTTGAAGGCACACAACAACAACAACAACAAATTTCATTTTTTACTTGTTTCTCCCCAAGGCTTCAGGCAGGATACAACAGATAAAACCATTTAAACACATAAGTTAAAACACACAAACATAGGACACATTAACATCATCCAACATTAAATTGAAAACATACCAGTTTAAAATCCATAGTTTAAAATCGATTGGGTGGGCCTGCTGGAAGAGGTAGGTGTTTTAAATTCAGACAGCATGTTTATCTGTTGAATCTCTCTCGGCAGGTCATTCCACAGTCTTGGGGCGGCCGATGAAAATGTACTCTGGGTGATAGTCTAGTTCTGGCTGGCTGGAGTAAATGTCCCCCAGAGGACCTGATTGTAGAGGACAGATAATGCAAGAGAAGGTGATCCCATAGGTATAATAATAATAATAATAATAATAATAATTAATAAATTTTTATTTCTAGCCCCCCCCCCCCCCGAACGAGCAATCAGGGCGGGGTACAGAAAAAATTTAAAACAACAGCAGTTAAAATAAAATAAAATGGACCTAAACTGTGTAGCCGTGGAAAAACAGTGCTTGCTTGCTTCCGATGCAGGCTGTGATCTCTGGAGGTTAAAAAGATATACACATCAATGCATGTGGTTCATGCTGCCAAGAAATATAGGCAATTGAACAGTGTGATGTGGCAGCAAGAAAAAGCCAATGCGATTCTAGGCAGCATCCATCGAAGTATAGTGTCTTCGTCAAGGGAGGTAATAGTGCCACTCTATTCTGCTTTGGTCAGACCTCACCTGGAATAATAGTGTGTCCAATTATGGGCACCACAATTCAAAAAGGATGTTGAGAAGCTGGCGCGTATCCAGAGGAGGGCCACCAAAATAGTGAAAGGTCTGGAAACCATAAATAATAATAATAATAATAATAATAATATTGCTCTGTAAATTTACACAGTGCTGTACATACAATCTTATAATTAGATGGATCCCTGCCCTCAGGCTTACTGTCTAAAAGAGACAACACAAAAGGAGAAGGGAAGTTGGTGGGAAGGGGATGAGGTCCAGTGGGTCTTCTCTCCTTCTGGGGCCAGGACCAAGGCAGATGGACTGGAGGGAGGGCACGGGTTCTTAATACATAGTTAAGAGGAGGCATCCTGGGGCAGATGGCACAGTCCTGGGAACGCTTCCCTAAACAATATAGTCTTTAACTTACGTTTGAACCTGGTTAGAGAAGTGATGAGGCGCACATGTGGGGGAGGAAGGTTCCAGGAGTGAGGGGCAGCAAGTGAGAAGGGACAAATCAGGGACAGGGCAGTGGAAATCCTTGGCTGGGACAGGAGACCTTGACTACCAGAACGGAGGGGAAGAGAAGGAGTGTGAGGAGAAAGAAGTTCAGACAAGTAAGGAGGGGCCAGTCTGTGGAGGGCTTTGAAAGTCATAAAACCCCATGAGGAGCAACTTAGGGATCTGGGTACATTTGGCCTGAAGAAGAAAAGTGATGTTTCGGATGGGGGAGCTGTTAGCCTGGGAGGGGCTGGTGTCCAATGAAGGGATTTTGGGAGCCCAGGAACCAGGCTTAGACCATTAGTTGACTACTACTGTCAACTCTGCTTGGCAGAGATGGCTTTCCACCAGGCTTTGGAGCACTATTCTTTCCTAGCCCAAACTGGAGATCTTTGGTGTTGGTCTATCCAAGGTGAGCAGATGTCCTCACTGCCAAGGAGGACAAGGCACTGGAAGATGTGGGACATTCAAGAGAAATATTGGGCATTCCAGCATAATAGCTAAAAACACCCATGTAAATATGCTTCTTGGTCATGCTCAAAATGGAGGACATTTTGGAATTCCTCCTGGATAAGAAGCCTGAAATGTAGGACATTTCCTGGGAAAGGAGGACTTGCCTGGTCACCCTGCTCCTATCCAAGCTGTAAACCCTGCCTGACCTGAGGCTGTTTCCAGAATCCGGTGAGGTCAGGTACGTTCCAGTGGTATTATGCATAAATCCTATTAAGCCTTTGGAGGTGCTAATTATTTTACATTGGGTAGACAAAGTGCCTGCAGTGGGACTCATGTGCCCTTCAAGTGTGTCAGGGTTTTTGTTTTTTTGTTTTAAAAAAGAAAAACTTTGCCCCCCAAATACCTTCTATTTAGTTATTTTATTTATTGCACTTATATCCTGCATTACTGCTGAAATTGGATCCAAAGTGGCTCTAAGTAGTGTAGGATATAGATTTGCTATTTTCTGAGCTTTTGGGAGGGGGCACATTTTAGGCTCAGAAAACTCCTCTTTTGAAACAAAATAAATCCAAAATGACTTCCAGTCAGTTTGAAAAAGGGACTCTCCTGGACCAAAAATGAACCACAAAGGACTAAAAACATGGCAAAAATGCCTCCCACAACTCCTAAAAATAGCGCTTTGGGTCCCAGTTTTGGGAGAAAAGCAGCATACAAATTAATGTAATAAATAAAAGGCATGAGGCAGAATATTTAGGGGTTTGTTTGCAGTGAGGGGTGTCTCAGGAAGCTGATTCCCCCCTCCAGCCTCCCTCTATTGCCAGCCCCAGTGTACATGGTTTTAACTATCTTGATGTGTTTCGAATCATTTCCAAGTTTAGCATGTTTTAAAGAGTGCCCATATTTGATTCTTTTAAATTGTTCCTGAGTTTAATGTGTTTTAAATTGCTCCTGATGAGTTCCCGAGTTTATTTTTATATGTGTGTGTGTGTGTATTATTCTAAATGTCACAGCAAACAAACAGCAATACAGAGAACATTGCAACATTACAAACAACAAATCTACCAACACCACACTGACATCACAACAATAAAGTCATGTACTAGGACATTACTATACATCTGGCATCACCTTACCTTACTTTACATTACAAGTAAAGTCTTCCTGAATACCCTCCACCTATAACTTCATTTATCTTTTTCACTTCTGTCTTTTCCGTCTTAATTTTTTCTCCTTACTCTACCTTGTTATCTTGTAAACCTGTCTCCTTTCCTTAGTAAACTTCCTCATCATGATTTCCTTCTTTTGTTAATTTTAGTAGTATTACCTTCAGTAGCTTTATCATTTCTGACTATTCTTTCTTATATTTATCTATTGATTTATTTCTGATCAAGTTTGTTAACCTATCAATTTCTAAATTGTCGAGTATTTTCCATATCCATTCTCTAGTTCCCGAGTTTAACACATTTTAAATTGTTCCCAACAAATTTAATATGTTTTAAATTGTTCCCCAGTTTAATGTGTTTTTGGACTGTGAAATGTCTCCTACTATTTTTAAAACAATGAGGTTGATTTTGTTGTCTGCCACCCTGAGGTCTGTGTATATGGGGCAGGCTGTAAATATTTTAATAAATAAGTCAGGATGAAGAAGAAAGCAGCATTGGCTTTGATGTAGAAGCAGGTGTGGGAAAGGATCTGGGCTCCGTTCGGATTAAGAATCGGGGCGTGTGGCACCAGCATCTTCATCCTGAGATGCAAACTTGTCTTTTGCAAACTAATGCAGAACCTCTGAGAGGAGACCTGAGATATGTGCATGGCTTTGTGGTTTAAGGTAGGCAGGGAAAAAAATCAGAATACAAAAGCAGTTTTTCCTCTTGCTTATAAAATGTCTGGAAGTGACATTTTTTTTAGCCTCCCCTTGTCTCTGCCTTTAATTCTCTCTCTTGCCTTTTAAGGCCGCCTTGGAGCGAAGAGAAAGCTCAGCCCTGCCTTTCAGAATTCTCTTTTTGGCCAAACAAAACTCCAGCCAAGCTCTGGGATTGCCACTCCTCTTGGCCTTTCACAATAGTTTCCCCTCTGGTCACATTTTCCGGCTTTCCTCTGCCTGATATTATTTCTCTTTTTTTATCTAAACAGGGTCCAGTTAATGGCAGTTAAATGAGAGAACCTCTCAGCTGTAGGCATTCAAGTTGTTCTTTTAATGGTATTTGTAAGAACCCTGAGATCTTTTTAGTACAGCTTGAGTCTCCAAATTCTTGGGACTGGAGGGGTTTGGGATTTTTGGATTTTTGAATACCCCTGTTTGCATATATATACATTATGAGATTCCTTGAAGATGGGACCCAAGTCTAGAAAGATTCAAGATCCTTGCCTTACATATTCAGAGGGCTGGGAGAGGTGATACAGAGAGATTGAAAGTGACTGAAGTATTATAGATATATTAGATATATTATAGATAGATATATTATAGATTAATATACTGATTGATACAGTGAGTTTGCAAGGCCTGAGCAGGGATGTTGGTGATTGGGGATTTAGGAGATCTCTCATTCAGAGGGTCGCCGTGTGTTGAAGGTGACCTGCTGGCAAATGACGATAAGTAACAAGATTTATGTATCACATTGGTTTACATATCACTCCTAAAGCACACATATAGGTGCTTATGGACGCCTGGTTTAAATAACCTAAAGGCACCAGCTGCCATGAGATCTTGGAAGATAACCAAGATCAGCTCTGGTTAGGACTTGGATGGAGACCACCAGTGAATATCCAGTGTTGTGTGCTCTGTTTCAGAGGAAGGAACTGGCAAAATCACCTCAGAGGATTCCTTGCTTACGAAAACCCTGTGGAAAAATTCATAGGGTCACCGTAAGTCAGTAGGAAAATTGATGGGACGAATGCACACTCACCTAAGCTGCTAAATACCCTAAAGAGACCAGATCCCATCTAATTGTAGAAGCTAAGCATGGTCAGCCCTGGTTAGGTCTTAGATGGGAGTCTGCCAATGGATGCCAAGTGCTGTCATCAATACAGTTGGCCCTCTGTTTTTGTGGGGGATCCATTCCAGACTCCCCCCCCCCCAAAATGGAGACTTGCATGTATTCAAGCCCCATAGGCTTGAATGGGGTGCCCCCCACAAGTGCGCCCCATTGGGGGTAAGAGAGGTCATCTTTCTGTTCATAAGCAAAAACGTGGAAAGGATGGGCAACTATTTCAGAGGAAGGAACTGGGAAAACATTCCTTGCTCAAGAAAATCCCACGAAATTCATAGAGTTGTAAATTTCATAAGGTCATGAGTCCACAGGAGACTTGAAGGCACATACACACACACACACACACACACACACATAGTATGTATGTCTATTCTTGGAAGCTAATCAGGGTCAACCCTGGTTAGTCCTTGAATGGGGGACTGCCAACAAATACTGAGTACTGTAGTCTTTTTGATTATTCCTTGCCTAAGAAAACCCAATGTGGTTGGACTGCAGGCCCTGCCAGCCCTGTTGCCATCATAGAATGAGGAAGGATGGGGGCTGTAGTCCACCAACATCTGGATGATTCCCAACAGGAAGGGGGTGGGAAACGCTCTGACCTGGACGTCCAGCCTCTTGTGGGCACCCAGTTCCTGCTCCTGGGCCATTGTCCTGTCGCACGCTGACGGCTGCTGTGCCTCCCGGCTGTGTGCAGGCGCTGGAGCGCGACCCACCGGATCCCTGGGATTTGGACCGGAGCCCATAACAAAGCCAGCTGGCCCCCGTCCCAGGGAACTGCAGTGTATTCTCTGTCTCCTTGGCTTTCTCTTGCAGGCGGTAAGTCCTGCATCCATTCGGCGGGTGACGTAACCCTTCTGCAGGTAGATTTTAGTGAAGTGTTGCAGTGGGGAGGTACCCATTGTTGGATGAAGAAAAACAAATCCACCATGATTCTTTGGCTTTGGAGAAAGGCAAAGGAGGCACCCTTCCCTTTGTTGCTGATATCATTTATTCATGTACTGTCATCACTTTGTGTAGCACTTCAGAAGTAAAAGAAGAACAAAACAGCCAGCCCTGTCAAAGGGAAATAGTCAGCGATATATATACACACATAAAGGTTGAGTCTCCTGTATCTGAACTGCTTGGATCCACAATTGTTTTGAATATTTATTTATTGGATTTTGGAATGCCTCCTTTTGCATACATGTATGTAATGGGATGCCTTGGAGATGGGACCCAAGTCTAAAGACAAAATTTATTTATATAATTTTATACACAATATTTTACATAACTTTGTACATGAAGCAAAGTTTGTGTACATTGAACCGACAGAAAGCAAAGGTGTCACTCTTTTAGCTGCCCATAAAGACATCTTTGGCTTTTGGAGTATTTTGGTTTTCAGAATTCTTGATAAGAGGGACCCAACATGTAGTGCCATCACTTTACACCTTACAACAAAAGACCAAAACCAGATAACCCTGTCAAAGGCATACAGTCAATGATATATACACATGCACACATAAATATAAATACATAAACGCACATGCTGGGGAAGGAATGAGTAATGAAAATATAAAACTGTACAAGTTTATTGTATTGTAATGTTTGTGAGGCGATGGCTGCAGCTAACAATTTGACTTTGAAAAGCAAGGGCGGACAGATGTTTTTGTTTGATGGATTTTTAATGGCACCTGGTCCTGTTTCTTAAAATAGCACCATCAGCGTACGTGACATTTTACAAATAAAAGAACAACAGGCCTGCCAAAAGCATATAATCTAATGCAAACACACACATCCGTATAAAAAGAAAGAAGTAATACAAATAAAAAAATTCTGCAATACAATTGTAAAACGAATAAAGTATAATACAGAACAAACTGACCAAATGCATACAACCAAAATATGCAAGATTATAAAACAATATTAAACTAAAATTCCAAAAGCTTTAGAAAGCCAGAAAGTTTTGTAGTTGTGATTTAAAAAATAATGAGTGAAGGTGCAGTCTGAAAATATTCTGAGAGGTACCCTAGTTTCAAGAGTCTGGAGCAGCAAGTGGCAAAGGCTGAAGCCAAGCCAAAGAAGGGCAAATCTTTGGTTGTGTTAGAAGCTTGGTGTTCCTTGAACTCAGATCTTGAGCAAGCTGGTAAAAAGAAATCAGGGCTGAAAGGTAAGCGGAAGAGAGGTTGTGTAGGGCTGTGTATGTCTGAAACCCATAAAGTTTGCTTGCCTTGGTCTGGTTTGTTGCAGTCTCCTTCCAGGTGTCAAAAAGGGCCAGTGTAGTTGCAAAGCAAGGGCTGAATTGCAGACCAGATAGATTGGTTTGTGAGAATAACAGCCATCCTAAACTCCTTTCTGCAAACGGTTTTCTGGAAACCCTTTTTAAATAAGTTCTTTTCTCCTTCCACTGCAGGTTGGACAAGTATTCCTATATTTCCAGTGGTAAGTAACCTTCTCTTCCAAACCTCTTTTGTGCCTTCAGGTTACTACTGATGTATGGTGACCCTAAGATTTGTTCAAAAGAGGTTTATCATTGTCTTTCTCTGAGACTGAGAGATTGTGACTTGCCCATTGTCTGTTTCCATGGCTGAATGGGGAGTTAAACTTGGTCTCCAGTGTGGTAGTCTTTCACTCAAACCACTACACTACATTGTGTTTCTCTTCCAGACCTAGAATGGTAAAATTTCTAGAAATTTTGAAGCCATGGGAGGGAGGAAAAGTTTTATTTTGTGTTTTGTTTTTTTAATTAAAAATGAAATGTTAGCACCTTTTACTTTAAAGCCTGCACTTTAGTTCAGATCTTTTAAGAAAGGTACTGTCCTAAGGTCTAGGAAGATTAAATAGTTCACGTATAACTTGGTTTAACTTAAAATGATCCTGTTTGATATGTGAAAAGTATGGTTTATTAAGAAAATAAGAAATCCAATTTGCTTTTTTAAAGTTTTATTTTTTTTGTTAAAATGACGCTACAGAGTCGCTGTAAAGTATGCCTGAGTGATCAGTAATCTTTTAGATTTTGTCAGTGAGGATCAGGCAAAAACTTCAAAGAAAAATCAATAAGTTTGAATTTTTAAATTAATTTATGTTAATAAGAAGTACATTGTTTCTTCTCACCCCTTCCTCGTGTCCCTCCATATTTCCAAAACCTCATTCCCACAAAAAAGAACTGAAGCAAGGAAACTGAGACCCAGAATTGCAATAACATGAGATATTGGACATACTGTAATTCTAGGGCTGCATCTGCAATGCAGAATTAAGGCGGTTTGACACTGCCTTAATTTCTGTGGCTCAGTGCTGTGCAATTTTGGGATTTGTAGTTTTGCAAGATATTTAGTCTTCTCTCTGAGAGCTCTGATGCCACAACAAACTACAAATCTCAGGAGTCCATAAGATGCAGCCATGGCTGTTAAAGCAGTCTCAAACTGCATTATTTTTATTTATGTATTTATGGTATTTATACCTCACCCTTCAGCCCTAAAGGCTTTCAGAGTGGCTTACAATTATTATTATTTTTAATTAGACCTTAATTAATGGGACCAGAAGTATTTTGGATTTGGATTCCCCCCCCCCCCCCCCCCCCCCCCAGTTTTGGAATATTTCCACATATATAATGAGATATCTTGGAGATGGCACCCAAGCCTGATAATAAAATTCGTTTTGGCTTCATATAGACCTTATACACATAGTGTGACAGTAATTTTATACAATATTGTAATAATTTTTGTGCACGGAACAAAATTTGTGTAAACTGAACTATCTGAAAGCACAGGTTTCACTGTCTCGGCCACCCCTAGGGACAATTTTGGATTTTGGAGTAGTTCGGATTTTGGGATTCCAGATAAGGGACACGCAACCTGTACAGTGGTCCCTCGGTAGGGAGTTGGTTCCAGGGCCCTCCATGGATACCAAAATCTGTGGATGCTGAAGTCCCATGATGTACAATCGGGTATTATTATTACTATAGGGGGTCCTTGGTATCTATAGCAATATCAAGTACATTTCTGTAGCACTTAACAGCGAACTCAGCATTCCCTAAGTGGCTTACAATGTGTAAACTAAGTGCCTCCAACAAGTTGGGTACTCATTTTAGCGACCTATGAAAGGATGCCAGGCTGAATGGACTGCCTGGGATCAAACTTACAATCTTGTGGCTGCAGTGCTGGCATTTAACCACTGTCTTATGGAGTTTGGTTCCAGGACTCCCGTGGATACCAAAATCTGTAGATGCTCAAATCCCATTAAATACAATGATGCAGTAAAATGATGCCCCTTATATAAAATGTCATAATCAAGGTTTGCTTTTTGTATTTATTTATTTATTTATTTATTTAATACTTTCAGGCCATGGATAGTTCAATCTGTGGTGCAGAATCAATGGATGTGGAGGGCTGACTTGTACTTCCTTTGATCTTCTATCTAAAGATTGAAACTGCATAAGAAATAAAACCTGGGGGCTGCTCAGCTTTGACCTTCTTGTCCTCCCTCCCTTTAGGGACAGCCTCTTGCTGGAGACTGGTTTCCTGGCCATTCTGGTGGCCCCGCTACACCTGTTGAAGTGGCGCTCGACAGCGTGGCGGGCGCATGATGGGGTGACCTTCTGGCTGGCCCGCTGGCTCCTTTTCCGTCTGATGTTTGCCTCTGGGGTGGTGAAGCTGACCAGCCGCTGCCCCACCTGGTGGGGGCTCACAGGTGAGACCCAGTGGAGGAAAAGATTTGCAGAAAAGGCATGGAATCATGGGCTGCGGGTTTGGATATAGTCATTGCCTGGGTGGGAGGAAGAAGCCTAAAACAAGAGGGTCAGAACTGGGGTGGGGGAGTGGGAGACTCCAGATGTTGCTGGGCTGCAACTTATAGCAGCTAGTGTTCAGAAATGTTGGGACTTGCAGGCTAGCAACATCTGGAGGACCTCACTGGACCCCAACACCTGGCTGAAAATGTGTTACCCTGGCAAAGAAAAGAAGTTGGGAGAAGGGTAACTTTCCAAGCTTTAAAAAAAATAGCTCAACAGTTTTAGGTCAAGCTTTCTTCCATCTTGGGCATTAGAACACATTTTCAGTAATAATAATAATAATAATAATAATAATAATAATAACAATAATAATAATTCCTGCTCTCCCCCTCAAATTGGGAGACAAAGGGGTGTACAAATTAAGAGAACAATACAATTAATCCCCAGCATTGGGGGATTGTATACAATTATATTGTATATTGTATGCAATACAATTAATCCTCCAGCCAGCAGTTGCATGGAGTGAAGTTCCTAGGAAGAGACCTTTATATAGCTATGAATGTGCTGGTTGCATGTGGTTCATTTTCTTCTGCGTGAATGAACCACATGTAGATTATGAAGAAGTCTTTGGGTGTGTTCAGGCTGGTATGGTGACCTGAAACATTTTGAAACCTTCAATCCCAAGGACTCCCATTTTTCCAGCAAGCCCTGGGTTGAATTGGGACCTAGAATCTGGAAAAAAAGGATGAACACACTGTTTGTCTTTTGGACCATTATCTTCACTGCACGTGAACTAGATGAAGACTGTGAGGCAACCTGTCAGCCTCCAGATCATAGAGTCACAGAGTTGGAAGAGACCTCAAGGGCTATCCAGTCCAACCCCATTCTGCCCCACATAAATGCACAATCAAAGCCCTCCCTGTGACAGATATCCATCCAGCCTCTGTTTAAAAACTTCCAAAGAAGGAGACTCTGAGGGAGTATGTTCCACTGTCCACTAGCTTTTAACCTCAGGGAATTCTTCCTAATGTTGAGCTGGAATCTATCTTCTTGCAGTTTGAATCCATTGCTTCATGACCTATTCTCTGGAGCAGCAGAAAACAAACTAATTCCTTCCTCAACACGCCCCCCCCCCCCAATTCAAATATTTAAACAGGGCTATCATGTCCCCTCTTAACCTTCTCTTCTCCAGGCTAAACATACCCAGCTCTCTAAGTCATTCCTCATAGGTCATGGTCTCCAGACCTTTTACCATTTTGGTCACCCTCCTCTGGACATGTTCATGTTTTGGACTTCATTTCCCAGGATCCCTGACTCTTGGATGTGCTTGCTGGGATTATGGGAGCTGTTATTGAATTCTAATCTGGCATAGTTACTGGGATGCTGTTCCGCCATTTCCCCCAACTTTTCTCTTTTTCTCTATTTTCCAGCTTTAACATACCACTATGAGACACAGTGCATCCCCACACCGGCTGCATGGTTTTTCCATCAGTTGCCTGTCTGGTTCCAGAAATTCAGTGTGGTGGCCACCTATGTCATCGAGATTGCCATTCCACCGCTCTTCTTTGTGCCAATTCGCCGGCTTCGCCTCTTTGCCTTCTACAGCCAGGTATTTCCCCCTTTGGTATCCTGTGTGGCACTGATACTCCTGCAGATAACTTAACTTGATCGTGGTGATGATGTCTTTGCTGCCTCTCCTTAAAATGGGGATACACAGCATGTTAAAATACAAAATGTCATTAGAACACAATTAAAATACAATGCTGTAAAATCATTAAAATACACTTCGGTTCATATATAAATGCAAAGCCTAGTTACTAGACCATAAGCAATCACTGTCTGCCTCTCCACTCCCAGCATTAACACAGGATTTCCAATCAGTGAGTAGAGAGGAGAAGAAAGTTATTGCATTACAGATGCAGGGAAACCTAACGTCTCTTTCACACTAGAGAGTTACAGTACTGCAGTCCCAGTTTAACTACATAATCCTGGGTGTTGTACAATCATAGAGTTGGAAGAGACCACAAGGGCCATCCAGTCCAACCCCCTGCCATGCAGGAACTCCCAATCAAAGCATCCCTGACAGATGGCCATCCAGCCTCTGCTTAAAGACCTCCAAGGAAGAAGACTCCACCACTCTCTGAGGGAGTGTGTTCCACTGTCGAACAGCCCTTACTCTCAGGAAGTTCCTCCTAGTGTTGAGGTGGAATCTCTTTCCTGGAGCTTGCATCCATTGTTCCGAGTCCTGTTCTCTGGAGCAGCAGAAAACAAGCTTGCTCCCTCCTCAATGTGACATCCCTTCAAATATTTAAACAGGGCTATCATATCACCTCTTAACCTTCTCCAGGCTAAACATTCCCAGCTCCCTAAGTCGTTCCTCATAGGGCATGGTTTCTAGACCCTTCACCATTTTAGTCGCCCTCCTTTGGACCCGCTTGTAGTGCAGGAGTCAGTAAAATTCTTGGCAGGATTTTGTTAGAAGACATTTGCCTTTGTCTTCCACTGGGCCCAGAGAGTGTGACTTGCCCAAGGTCACCCAGTGGGTCTCCAGGGCTGAGCAGTGATTTGACCCCCTCATCTACCAGAGTCTTAGTCCAGCACTCTGACCACTATGCTACACTGATGTAGCTGTGTATCACAGCTATGGGGCTGTGATAATTAAAGCAGGATTTGCCAGGTTTCAAGTTATGTTGGTAACAGGGTTGGTATAATCAATTTTTAAAAGTTACAGCACGGCAGTCCCACTGTGAAAACAACAATAATAGTCAAACTTTGCAGTTTGAGAACACTTTAATTGCCATAGCTGATAGCTCAAAAGTGGACTGTTGCCTTGAAAGTGTTCATAGGCAAAGTGGCAAGAAGTGAATGCTCCTTAGTATTACAGAGTGGGGACTTATTCCCATCTAGTACAACCTGGTGCAACAAAGGCATCCACTGTTGAATTGTCCCTGAGAAATAGGAGGAGGAGGAGGGGAACATCTGTACAATGTGCCCTCCACAATCACTGGGGTTAGGGGCACAGGACCCCATGAAAGTGGAAAACCCACAAATGAAAAACACTGTTTGTTTTTTAACCTGAGAGAACATCTCTCTAGAAATCTCTTAAGTCCTCCAGAGCAACTCTGTGGTCAACAGCGTCCAGAGGCTGACCATAGAATTGTGCTGGAGGACCAATAAATGCTTATGGAATAGATTCTCCAACACAACTCTATGGTTAACTTCTGGCAGAGTTGTGCTGGAGGATTTAAGAGATTCCTAGAGAGAACATATTAATGAAATTACCAAGTAATCAAATCTGCAGAAGTCAAAACAGCAAATATGGAGGGCTAACTGTACTCACGACACTTGTACATGATCCTGTAGCATTCAGATTTTGGCATGGGCTAAAATTTTACTTTATGATTCCAGGTTCTTTTGCAAGTCCTGATCATCATCACAGGCAACTACAACTTCTTCAACCTCTTGACGGTGGTGCTGAGTTTCTCCCTGCTTGATGACGAACACGTGGGACTGTGGTTAGGCTATGTCCGGAAGAAGACAAGCAGCAGTGAGTGTCTGTAGGGAAGGGAAACTGCCATACTGAACAACGCCCTTTCCCTCGTCTGATTTCAGAAGCTAAGTAGGGTCAGGCCTGGTTAATTCTTTGATGGAAGACCTCCAGAAAGATAATTGGGGGTCTCCTAATAGGACTGTGAAAAGATCCTGCCTTAGACCCTGTAGAGCACCAACTGGGAAATGGAAACACAGGCTGTGAGGTCTGGTAGGGAATCTTCAAAAAGAAAACCAGCAGAGCGTAATATGACAGTAAATAGTATTCTGAAAGACAAAAAGGACACACAGCAACAGGAGCCTTTCGATAATAATATACAGCTGATAGTTTTCAAAGAAATGTTAGTCTCTTGCAGCATAAAAAAGAGAAAAGGAGAGGGAGGAAAAATAAGTGTGGCAGCACCTTTAAGACTGACTGGTTTTTATTTTTGTATGGATATAAACCCACTTTTTTGGCTATATCTGCTTTATGTTGTTGAGTTCAACTTATGGCAACCCTGTGAATGAGAGACCTCCAAGCCTCCTCCATCCACCAGCACCCTGTCATACTTTGGACATATCATGAGAAGACATACTCCGTGGGAAAAGTTTACAGTGCTTGGTAATGTGGAGAAAGTAGGAAAAGAAAGGCCGCATTCCAAATGTATGGACTCCATCAAGGAAGCTACAAAGGTCTTGCAGACTCAGGAAAGCCTTTGTGGCTCCTTTGATGGAGTCCATCCATCTGGAATGTGGTTTCTCTCTTTTCCTGCTTTACCAAGCATTGTAATCTTTTTCCATGAAGTATGTCTTCTCATGATATATCCAAATTAGGACAGTCTCACTTTAGTCATCTTGTCTTTTAAGGACAGTTCAGTTTGATTCCCTCTGAGACTCTTTATTGGTCTTTTTAGGAATCCATGATAAGACTGTATATATTAGTGCCCCATTTTATAGGAAAGGTCAAAAGATGGAATTGGGTCCATATGTCTTAACTTTTCTCTTGTGGAAAACACAAATGCGTTGATTCTGAAGTTGGGTGGATGGGCTGCAAGCTGCAGTTAACTGGTTCAGCTGTCTTATTGAGCATTATATACTGTATATTACACAGTATATTCTTGCTCAGACAGCCTTCCAAACTCAGCAATTAGGCATCTAGAAGCAAAGAGAAAACAGGCCAATACAGGGAGATGGATGGAACTTGTGAGTTTTGTGGTTGTTAATTGCTTTGACTTTGACTTATGGTAACCCAATTAATGAGGGACCTCCAAGTCACTTGATTATAAATTGTCCTGCTCAGATCTTGCAAAAGTAGAGCAACCCTTGTGGCTTCCTGGATTGAGTCCATCTATCTAGAATACAGTTTTCCTCTTTTCCTCCCTCCTTCTGTCTTACCAAGCATTATTGCCTTTTCTAGGGAGCCCAGTCTTCTCATGATATGGCCAAAATGCAACAGCCTCAGTTTTAGCTATCTTGGCTTCTAGAGTTCAGGCTTCATTTGCTCTCAAACTCATTTATACGCTTTAAACCTGAGGCCTGAATATCACTCAGTACTGCATCCGAAGAAGTGGGTTTATATCCACAAAAGCCCATGCAGAAATAAAAACCAGTTAGTCTTAAAGCTGTTGCCACTTTTCTTTTCTTTTTTTATCCCTTTCCCTTCCTCCTTTTTAAACTGTAGCTGAATTTCAAAGTATATAATAGAATATGAAACAAGGGCAGCTGGTATAAAGGACACAGACCCACAGAAGCCTAGAGGCAATGCAGTGTGGCTCTTCCAGCACCACATTTCAAATTCATTTATTTCATCAATGTCTAGCAACAGCTTCTGGTTAATAGGTTATACTGTAAAATGCAGCTAAGCTGACTTATCTTTTTAAAAAGCAGCAGTATTAAAAATTATTTAAAAGACCATTGAGACTAAAGAGTGAGAAGAGCCTAGCACTCCCCTCCCCAGCATTGAAAGACCAATCTTCAGCAGCCAATCAATTGCCATAAGCCAGCTGGAATTATTTTTAAACAGTCCTTGTGCCTTCTTTCTTTTCTACAGCCAGGCCCCGGAGTTTGTTGTCTATCCTGTCCCTCTTGTCTGAGCTGGGCACCTATGGTCTCCTGGTCTACTGGACCAGCCTTTACTTTGAGCTGGAGATCAACTGGGAGAAGAAGCGTCTGGAATCCAAAACGGGTAAGTGCCATTGCAGTGAGGGAAGGGAGCAGCAGGGATCGCTGTCACCCCTTCTGTTGGCCGAAGCAGTGGGTGAGAATCCTAGTGGTCACTACTGGAGTATAAGGAAGTTACTAAGGAAGAGAAACAGCTGAATTTAATTTAATGTAATTTTAGAAGAGCCCTCCCTCCAGTCCATCTGCCTTGGTTCGGGCCTCAGAGGGAGAGAAGAACTGCTGGACCTGATCCCCTTCCCCACCACCATTCTCTTCTCCTTTTGTGTCATGTCTTTTTAGATTGTAAGCCTGAGGGCAGGGAAACGTCTAATTAAAATAATAATTGTAAGCCGCTCTAAGAGCCTTTATGGCTGAAGAGTGAGGTATAAATACTGTAAATAAATAAAATAAATATCCACAAATTCCAATCCGTTAGCAGAGGTAGGAACAAAGTCTATGGGTTTGTGGCACTTTATATGTATTTATATAAGAGCCTTTGGTACCGCACATGTAACAGAAGGAATCTGCTCAGAGGATTTATCTAAACTGTGGAAATAATGCAGTTTGATGCCAAGTGCTGTCGCTCCAACCTCTGGGATCATAGGATTGGTAATGTTACAAGGCTTTTAGCCTTCTCTGCCAAAGAGTGCTGGTGCCTCACCAAACTATAAATCCTAGCATTCTATAGGATAGTAGTTAAAGGGGTGTCAAACTGCATTATTCCTACAGCATAGATGCACCCTGACAGAGGTTTGAGCTGGGGGAAATAGGTTTGTTTTTTTCACACATCCACAATAACTGACCATGGTAAAGCTCTGAATGTCCTGTAATGCATCACCCAGCCCTCTGAAAATTTAGGGCAAGGTCATGATTTACATCTTTCTGGATCCTAATGCATTTTGTCTCACTCCCACAACTGTGGTTATATGTTTTATACCTGAAGCCTTAATGCCACTCGGTACTGCCTTTGAAGAGTGGGTTTATATCCATGAAAGCCCATACTAAAGATATTATGATAGGTGGAGGGGATAGATCAATAAGCATCGTCTGCAATTAAAATTAATTATGAGATACAAGAAATTGAAAGCACTTGTTGATTTATAGAATTAAGTTACAGAAATCTTATAGGGAACATGATGCAAAAAGAGAAAAAGAGGGAGTGTAAATTGTAAAAAAACAAAACAAAACCCTATGCACTATAACCTAACAAATGCAAGTGACCAAAACCAACACACTATACATCTGGATATACTGTAAGATCTCTTGTTGAAAAGTATATTTGTGTTTTAATGGAAATTTTCAATAAATATAATTTAATAATAATTATTATTTGTATCCCACCTCTCCGTATATTGGATCGAGGCGGGTAACAACAGTTAAAAGCAATAAAAATCATATTGACACATTAAAAACAGAACAAATATAAAAATTCCCCATCTCCCTCCCACCCTACAACAGCACTAAAATAACAATTCCCAGTAAAATTCCCAATACAGTCCATCATTAGCCTGTGGAAGCAACTAGAAAACAGCAGCTAGGAGAGCTCAATTACAAGGAGGTCAGCCTGGGAAGGCCCACTGGAAGAGATCTGTCTTTATCTCCTTTTTAAAGGCCTCCAAAGATGTAATTTGGCAGATCTCCTCCGGCAAGTTAATCCATATTTTTGGAGCGGCAGCTGAATAGGTCCTCTGGGAGGTCACCACTAGCCTGGTTTTCTTTGGCTGCAGTAGGTTCCTCCCCAAAGGACCTGAGAGGGTATGAAGGATTGTATGGGAGAGGCATTCCCTCAAGTACACTGGACTCAAGCCATGTAGGGGTTTCTAGGTAATAACCTACACCTTATACTGTGCCTGGAATCTAATAGGCAACCAGTGTAGGGAATTCTAAAATAGGTGTAATAGAATGAAATTTAGAACTCCTTGTAACTAATCTGGCTGCCATGTTTTGAAACAATTGCAGCTTCCAAACATGGCATGAGGGTTGCCCCATGTAGAGCCCATTGCAGAAATCGAAACGAGAGATCACCAGTTAATGTACAACCGTTTCTAGGTTCTCCCGTTCCAGGAAGGGTTGCAGCTGGTGTATCAACCGAAGCTGATAACAAAAAGAAAGCCCATACAAAAGTAAAAAAGTTAGCTTTAAAGGAGTGCTTCCTCGTTCCATCTTTTAAAAAATGGATTAGCAGCACTCAGACCCCCACCCTCTGCATACAAAGAGACAGTGATGATAATGTCATTGCTATCATCCACCTGTATGTGGCTTTTCCTCCTTGATTTTAATTTTAAATATTAAATTACAACACTTGAATTAGAGAAATGGAAACAAATACAGATCAAGGAACAAACAAGGACATCAATAAAAAGCAGGCAGAAATCTATTGTTAAAAAGTGATTAAGGTATCTAGAATGCTACCTACTTAAAAACAAAAAGGAGCATTTAAATCCAAGGCAGGTAAGTGCTGCTGCAGAGGCAGAAGTGAGCAGCAGGGGGTGCCATCATAATGATGCAGGACTGCTGAAATACGAAATATTCCAGAAACCGAAACTGTTTTCATGAGTGACTGAGACAGTGACACCTTTACTTTCTGATAGTTCAATAGCAGCAGAAAACAAGCTTGCTCCATCCTCAATATGGCAACCCTTCAAATATTTAAACATTGCTATTGTGTCACCCCTTCACCTTCTCTTCTCCAGGCTAAACACACCCATCTTCTTCAACCACTCCTCATAGAACTTGGTGGTTTCCAGACGTTTCACTATTTTGCCCACCCTCCTTTGGATACACTTCAGAGGATATATACCCTGCATTAGGATGCAATCTAAGGCCACCCCCATGCATATGAGCAACCCAGACTTTTTTATGCCATCATGTACAGAATAGGTTGCATTAAAACTTATGATCTTTTTGCTTCCAATGATAATCAGATGTCAGCCAAACCAAATGCAAAAACCAGTACCAGTAGCTCTAAGTCCACTACTTTCCTTTTTAGTTAGCTCTTGGTTGGGATGGAGGGGAAGAAGTCTTCCTTGCTTTAACCCTTCTCATATGCACCCTTCCCAATTGGGATGTAAACAGACACACTTCCTTCTTGATCTCTGCAGCTTTCACATACCATGAGTTCATGCAGTGGCTGAGGATGGTGACTCTCCCTCTTGTGGGCTTTGGACTCCTCTCTCTGGTTTGGGAGATCCTTCAGGCTGGATACAGGTGAGTGACAGGTGTTTTGTTTTATGTGGGTGAAACTGGCAGTGGAAGATATTTGCCTGTCACAGAACATGATGTTCCTGACCTACTCATCTTGCATTCAACCTCCTTTGTTTTGTGGTTGGTCCTCAAATGTTTGAGCATGGGCATAGTTTGCAAGACTGATTTGTTTAGGCACAAAATATTTTGTGGAAGAGAAAATGAGTTTATTAGGGAATGTGCCCTCCCCTTAATGTCCAGTTTAATGCTGTGTCTATGTTAGGAGGAAGGCTGGGCCAGTTTCATGATCTCATCCTAGTGGTAATACTATGACTACATCCGCACTGCAGGAAAAAAAATCCAGTTTGTCACCACTTTAACTGCTATGGCTCCCTCCTATGGAATTCTGGGAATTGTAGTTTTGTGAGATATTTAACTTTCCCTATTAGAGAGCTCTGGTGCCACAACAAATTACAATTCCCAGAACTCTAGAGCATTGCGGCATGAAAGTGGTGACAAACTGGATTATTTCTGCAATGTAGCTTCACCCTGTGTCCTTTCGGAAGCAGACATCCCTATTGCCTACCTAATCATTTCTTTCTCTCTCTCTTTCTTTCCTTTTCTCTAGGAGTGCTTGTGTGCGGGGCTTCTTTTGGAAACTCTGGGCTACAACCCAGTGGGCCATCTTTGCTGTGGCGGCTTTGGGGATGTTCACCATCAGTCTGGTAAGGGAGGGAGGTGGAACCTTCTATCATCCCCTTGAGGTTGATGGAGACCAAAGGCTCCAACAACGCAGAATGTTGGACCAACAACACCTGCAAGAGTGCAGAGTCTGGTAGACTTAGGAGTTAGCCTGACATCAATACTAAGAGAGATTCTAGAGCCGATAATTAAACAGACTGTCTATAAACACTTAGAAAGGAATGCTGTGGTCACTAAAAAGCAGTATGGGTTTCTCAAAAAGATGTCGTGCCAGACCAGACCCATCTCTTTTTTTGATAGAGTTATAAGCTTGGTAGATAAAGGGAATGCTGTGGATATAGTGTATCTTACAGTCTGTATAAGGTCTGCCCTGATATTCTCGCAAACAAAATAGTGAAATATGGGCTAGAGAATGTAACACTTAGGTGGATTTGTAATTGGTTGATGAGCTAAACCCAGGAATGGCTCCTCTTCTTGGAAAGAAGTGACCAGTGGGGTGCCACAGGGGTCTTTCCTGGGCCCAGTGCTATTCAATATCTTTATCAACAACTTGGAAGAAGGAATAGAGGGCTTGCTTATCAAATTTGCAGATGACTCCAAATTCGGAGGAATAGCTAATACCCCAGAGGACACGATCAAAATGACCTTAATAGCTTAGCTAGCTGGGCCAAATCTAACACAATGAATTTCAACAGGGAGAAATATAAGTTACTACATCTGGGCAGAAAAAAATGAAACACATAGATATAGGAGTGTGGACACCTGGCTTGACAACAGTACACATGAAAGGAACCTAGGAGTCCTAGTAGACCACAAGTTGAACATGAGTCTAGAGTGTCTAGGCAGAGGGAAAAAATAGTATCATTCTATTCTGCTTCATACCTCGCCTGGAATAATAATGTGTCCAGTTCTGGGCACCACAACTCAAGAGGGAAATTGGCAAGCTTGAGCATATCGATAGGAGGGCGACTGAAATGGTGTAAGGTCTGGAAACCACAAGCCCTGTGAAGAGATGCTCAGAGAGATGGGTAGGTTTAGCCTGGGGAAGAGAAGGTTAAGGGGTGACATGGTCGCCATGTTTAAATATTTGAAGGGATGTGAAAGAAATTTTCTACAAAGCTCAGAGTGCTTCAATACAATGTTTAATACAAGTAATAACTATCATCATAAAAAAGAGACTATAACTCTTTTGACCCCTATGCCATTGTAGCATCTCTGCAGGTGATGCTGACCCGCTGCATGTTCTCTTCCTCATCCTTCCCAGGTCCCCTTCACCTACATCGAGTACGAATCCAATGGGAAGTTGTGGCCCAGCGTCCACCAGCTGTTCAGTGCTGTTGACCGATACCAGCTGGCCAATTCCTACGGACTCTTCCGGCGGATGACAGGAGTTGGGGGGCGCCCGGAGGTGGTGGTGGAAGGCAGCTATGACAAGAAGACATGGACGGTAATGGCCTTGCCAGGGGGGAGAGATTGGGTTCCTTCTCAAAGTTCAGCTGTTGCCCAGTATTACCTGTGAGAGGAATGGGAAACAACGCAGCTTTCCAGAAACTGTCCACCTGCTAGACCCAGAATGCCTCACCACTGACAGTACAACTCCTGTATCTGTGGGACCAGTACCTGCGGTTTCAAATTACCCATGTCTGAAAAAATATGCGATCTCTGGGCATTTTCAAGGTCCTCCAGCACAGTTCTGTAGTATGCTTCCAGTGAAGGTTGATCATAGAATCATGCTAGAGGACCTAGAAAGGCCTAGAGAGGTGCTCTCTTTAGGAATCTCTAGGTCCTCCAGCATGACTGTGTGGTCAACTTCTACCAGAGGTCATTCATTTCAATAGGGTTTGCTATTATCTGTGGTTTTGTATTTCCATGGTATGTCTGGGAATTTATCCTCAACAGATATGGGTGTCATGCTATATGACTGGGACTTGTGGTTCAACATCTGGGGAGCCCTGTCATGCCCAACCATAAACTAGCAGCTCTCATCTGGTCTTAGGAATGTAAGATAAGTTGCTCTTGCAAGGAATGGAAAAACTGAGTGTGACAGTGGTTGGGGCACACAGCTGGTGAGCGGGGGCAGAGAGGCTGGATAAATGCTTACATTTTGTCTTCCCATATCCCACATCGTTCTTTATTACATTTGGGGATGGTGGAACTGGGAATTTGTTTTTTCTGGAGTAGGAAAAACCAAGCTGGGGTCAGAAAATGGCTTGATGATTATGGCCAAATGACCATCACCTGGGTTCCCTTTGAGGACTGCAGGACACCCTTTTCCACTGGCATGCTGCTTCATTGTAGTATTACAAGTAATGCATGTACTGCAGTCTCCGACATTGTTTTAACAGTTGTCTCTGGAGCAATTTTAAAATGGAAAGGGCCTTTGTAAGGGAGTGAACTTCAGTAATAAAGAACGATGTGACGTATCGGAGGACAATTTGTGCAAGGTACAACAATGGGGGTGGGGAGATAATATATGGATTAGAAGCTTGAGAATGGAGGACTTGGAAGAGCGGTGGAAAGAGAGAGAGAGGGATGGGTTCTGCAATGCTCTTTTGAATTTACAAAAGGATAGAAAGTGCACCTGGAAGGGAAGCCAGAAGGAGGAGTTTGCAAGAGCAGAGCCAAGTGGCTGGGAATTGGTGTCTATTAGGAAGCCTTGAGTCAGAAGTCCCTCTGACCAGGAACTAGGTGGTCCCTGTCCCTCCCAGGCACCGTTCACTGCCATGCATGGGCCTCTTGTAACCAGTGAGATGCCTAACCTGTGCTTTTCCTTCCATACAGGAGATTGAGTTCATGTACAAGCCAGGCAATGTCAGTGCACCTCCTCCAGTGGTCATCCCTCACCAGCCTCGTCTAGACTGGCAGATGTGGTTTGCTGCCCTGGGCCATCATACTCACAGCCCCTGGTTCACCAGCTTCGTCTATCGCCTCTTGCAGGGCAAAAAGGAAGGTGAGTATATCAAAGGCGGACAGGAAAGAGAGAGTGGGGAAGCGCTCACCAGTAACTCAGCTGTTGCTTGGGTTTGTAAAGTAACTTGTCAGTGTTGAATTCCAGGGGGAATTGGGTACCCCCTGCTTTTTTCTGGAGAGAGAAAGGGAAAGTCTGTCTGGTCTCCACTTTTCAGGAAGTTAGGGAGGAGGTGAGTTAACTTCCAGAATTGGAGACTGCATCTGCACTGCAGAGCTAATGCAGATTCACACCACTTTAACTGCAGTGGATCAGTGCTATGGAATTCTGAGGTTTGTAGTGTTAGGCTTTGAGGCCTGAGTTTAAAATGTACAGATGTGCACAAAAGGTAAACCAGGAATCATGGGTAGAATTGTCTGCAGCTGAAGGCTGGAAGGAGACAGTGCTCAAGGTCAGATATGTGCTTGCTGTCACGTAGGCCTGAGGTAACATCAAGAGTCTTCCTGACTGAGGGGACAGAATTGCAGGTAACACAAGGAAGAAAGTCACCAGAAGAGGCTGGCTTTGTGGCCACATGGCACAAGTCTATAAATAGCCTGCACACCTCAGTGAGGGTTGTTGGGTAATTGTTGGGTATTTGGAGTAGTGGATGGTTGGTTGGAGAGTTTTGTCAGACGAGTGTGTATATATTTGTAAATAAAACAACTTTAAGAATAAACTTCTGAGGAGAGAGTTTTGGCTCCAGTCTGTTTCATCAACAACTGGGAGGAGGATTCCTGATAAAGCCGAAGCTCCAGGGTCACCGGTAATTCTGAGGGCATCGGAGATTGCCTGAACTGTGCACATCTGCTTGTTTACATCAACATGTAGTTCTTTAGAATATTTAGCCTTCTCTGTCAGAGAACTCTTCTTTTCCCCCAAATTCATAGCATTGAGCCATGGCAATTGAAGCGGTGTCAAATTGCATTAATTCTGCAGTGCAGATGCAGCCTAGGATATGGAGCAATGGATGCAAATTACAGGAAAAGAGATTGCACCTAAACATGAGGAAGAACTTCTTGACAGTAAACCGTTTGACAGTAGATGCCATTGCCTGCTGGGTGGCCATCTGTCACAGGGAGGAATTTAATGGCATATTACTACATTGCAGATTGGGGTCGGACAGTATGGTCCTGGGGCCTCTTCCAACTCTGTGATTCAATGATTTTATAAACCACCCCTGGATAAATCAGACGAAGAAAACTAGGATCACAAGAAATTGAATTAAAATTGAGGGCACATAACAATAACAGCAATGGAACAAACTAAAGATCTAATTTCTAATATTAACAGCAACAAAAAAAAAGTTTTTTGTGGGTTTTTCGGGCTATATGGCCATGTTCTAGAAGAGTTTGTTCGCTGGCATCTGTGGCTGGCATCTTCAGAGAATGCTGGCATAGAAGAGAGTTGGGTGTGTGTGTGTGTACACTGTGTCACCCTGGATTGCTTTCATGTGATTTCCATGTTAATCTATGTATTGTTCTGTTGTTGATGGCAAGGCTTCAGGGTGGTATTTGTGCCCTCACTAATAGTTTAAGAAAACAAATTGCTCACATCCCATGGTCTCTTGAGAACTGGTTGGCTTGGTGGCTTTGCTAGGAAAATGAGATGGTATAGGGTTAGAGCCCTGTATGCACATCATGTGTGTACGAGAATGTGTTTTGCGCTGGGGAGCAGCCAGGAACGTTTCTGTAGTACAGCTCATGAACAACGGATCCTTTTTTCTGCCTGTTCCCCATCTCTTGTTTACAGGGTGGTCAGATCCATCCAGAGAGCAAGTGTGTGCTAAGGCTGATGACAGCGATGTTCATGTACTATGCCAGTGACTCTGTCTTCTTCCTTTCCCTGCAGTGATCCATCTTGTGCAAGTCGATGACTCCAAATACCCCTTCAGGTCGAATCCACCTTCCTACATCCGGGCTCAGCTGTACAAGTACTGGTTCACAGAGAGTGCTGAGGATGGGTGAGTGAAGGGTCAGGAGAGCGGCAGTAGAGGAGGCCTCTGGAAAAAGTCATGTGTGTGAGAAGTAAAATTTCTTGTCAAATTCTGTTTCATTTCCTGTTTACAAAAAGGCCTTTGATGGGCATAAAATGGCCCCGGGAGAAGTGAAAATGTGGTGGAATTGCTACACTAGGAGCTCGGGGGGGGGGCAATAAATTTGGGCACTTTTTGGATGGCCTCAAAAATTACTTTGGTGGTATATTGTAATTATTGTTATCATGTAGGAAAGGATAGTATGTGTATATAAGTTGATCTTTGTAGAAGGTTTTTGGGTTGGAACCTTACATGTAGTATTGGAGTTTATTGTTATTTGTAATAGTTATTGTTTTATTGTTTCTTTGTTTTATTAAAAAATTTTAAAATTAAAAAAATACACTTTGGGGCCATATGTGGCCTACAGGTGGCACCCTCTCTACTCCTTTCCTAATTAACAAGTAACATCTCTTTGTAAAGCTCTAGGCCCGTATGTTAAAGTAGTGCTATTGGATTGATTGGGTCTATCACACCTGTTGACTCACCATTCAGCAATTGATTCAGTGGGTCTACTCTTGCTGACACTGACCAACAGGGCACTGGCCCTAGGTTCCTGCCTCACCCGTCCCATTTTACTTAGGCGTGAAATTTGTATTCTGCTTTTCCATGGTGCACAAGGTGTGGCTAACAGGAATGATGCAAGTGGAGGCTCTTGTGTTGCTGTCTTCCTGCCCTCCTTAAAGTGGTAGGTAGGGGGACGCACCACCCACAGGGACATAACCAGTCTAACAGCCCCGTTGCCTTGCAGGTCTCTCCCTCAACAGTGGTGGAGGAGGCAGAAGATTGAGGAATTCTACCCCATTGTCTTCCTGGGTGACCCCAACTTGGATGCCCTTTTAGCCCAGCATGGGCTTAAGGTGAGAGAGAGTGGGCAACTGGGCTTGGGAGGGAGAAACTGGCCATGTGAAGAAGGAGGAGATGAACTGGGAAAGAGGGGTATGTGTGTTGGCAAGATAAGGAGAGGGGCATGGAGAGGGTAACCAGATGTCTTAACTGCAAATGAGGACAAGACATTAAAAAAAAAAAAAAGGAGGATGTGACCAAATAAAAGCTAGTAGCAATCATATAAATATAAATTCATGCTTCTTAGTCATGCTGAAAATGGAAGATATTTTTTAATTCTTCCTGGACAGAAGGTTGAAGTGTAGGAAAATGAAGCTGTCTGGTCACCCTGGGCATTGGAAGCCAGGCAGTCTGTATCCAAGAGTATGTTGAATCCACTGTGGGATTTTCCTTCATCACCTGCTCCAAGTTGCATGGGAACTATATAACTCTTTTGTGTATATATTCTGTGTCGGTCCTTCAAGTTGTGTGTCGATTTATGGCAACCCTATGAATTTCAGTGTTTTCTTAAGTTATCCTCAGAAGTCAAGTCTTGCTTTATTTAATTTTATTTGTTTTGTTTTGCTGAATCTTGTGGGCCTAATTACTCTAAAAGCACCAGATTCCATTTGATCTTGGAATCTTAAGCGGGGTCGGCCATATTTAATTCTTAGCCACCGAATCCCAGGTACTGGAGGCTATATGTCAGAGGAAGAAACTGGCAGAACCACCTCTGATTCTTCAGTGATGTAGACTTGAGTCAATTGACTCAGACTCAAGTTGAACTCAAGTTGCTTCAGTGACTTGGCTCATGTACTTGAGACATGTATATATTTTTATGACCTGCTGGTGCCATTTCACTTCAAGCAGCAAGCAAAACTCACCCACAGAGCACAGGGTGCATTTCTCGGAAGGGAACAGCAAATGCATTAGGCACAGGGCTTGGGGTTGAAGGATCCTTCTTAAGCTTTTGAAAAGCTTTGAAAGACTCTTTTGATGTGCAGACCGGTCAAGCTACCAAACAGACCTCAACCCCCCATCTCAGGCTCATTGCTTAATGTGTTTCCCTCCCTAAGAAACATCTCCTTTTTTCTGACTTGAGACTTGACTTGAAAGGCTGAGACTTGGAACTAAAAGTCTTGAATACAGCAATGGAGTCTTCCTTCTCTAAGCACTTGTGAATTCTTTTTTCCCCTTCCATATTTTTTATTGCTTTCAACGTTAAAAAAACTTTGTAATTTCATGAAGCGACTTGAAGGCACAGACAGTTGGTGCCAGAATGATGGCCGCATTGGTGTCAGTTGGGTCTCTAAGGAAAAGATACTCCTCAACTGGGGTACCACAACAGAGAAGGTTGTGCTCCCATTTCTCTTCCCCATACAGTATCTCTACTCACACCTTTCTTCTCTTCCCAGGACAAGACCCCACTGAAGCGCCCCTCATCTTCCTTCTTGCCGACGGCCTTGCAGCGAGTGCGAGAGTTTGTCCACCCTCACACCAGCCCTGCTGTCATCTGGTCCTTGTACATCACCGCGGCTGCCATTTCCCTCCTGAGGATGATGGGGGGCTGGCTGCTGGCGGGAGGTGGACCACCTGGGGGAAAGCATAAGAACGTCAAGCGGGCGGACCCAGGCATGGCCGATGCTGGCGGGGACCAGGCTGGCAACGAGAAGAATGGACAGGTGAGAAGGAAAGAGGCAGCCGCCACAGAAAGGTCCTCGGGGGTGGCGGCGGAGCCCCTGACGGACGGGCTGAGGAACATCAAGAAGAAGAAGTAGCCGTCTCGCCATCACCGTCTTCCGGCCACTGTGACTGACGCCACCATTTCTCCCTGAACAATGCCTCCGCTCTCTCCTTGGACCAGTTCCTCGTGTGGGTATTTTGGGAGTGGGCAACTGCCCCCTCCAGTATGTGGCACGTCGTGTGTCACTGGGTCTAGGGCCTTGCTCAGGATCTCCTTGCTGTTGCCTCAAGGCCCTTCATTTTCCTCTCTTTCACCCTGCATCTCCCATTCCAAGTTGTGGGTCTGCTTCATGTAAACAAGGCTCTGTAAGATTGGGATCCTGTTGAATTTCCCTACTTGCTGAATGTGTCCCCCCTTTCCACCTCTTACCTCCTTCTGCCCCAGGATGAGGGCTAAGCTGTGATTTATGGCTCTTCCTCTCATACCCCCCATCCTTAATCATGTCTCTGAATGGAGCCCCCAATGCCTTGTAAGGAGAGGGTGGCCTCGGTGGAAATCTCCGTGCCAGGGCTGAGAGGTGGCCATCAGAGATCAAAGGATGGGACATTCCCCCATGTCTCTTCTTATCCTCCCCACCCCCCCAAAAGAGGCTACAGTTTCATTCCTGACTCAACCAAAAGTGGAATATTTCAGTGCCACTTTTGCTTTAGATTTTGGACCTTGGCGTTTTTGTTTCGGTTTATATATTTTTTCTGACGGTTTGGGCGTGGCATATTTTGGCTGCAAAACTGGCCAATTTTAAAAATATATTAGGGGCTTTAGGGCCTGACACGTGGCCCTTTCCCCACCTTACTGCTGCAGGAACGTAATCCCAGACAGCTCTTTAGGATGTGGTCAAAAGTGCCGTCTCCATTGTCCTTTGACATTAGCTGTTCCCTTGTGAGACATGGTGCACCACACCGTGACTTCTGGCAGACTGTTTGGAGCCAGCATAAAAAGGGGGTGGTCTGCAGTTTTTTGTTTTTGGGTTTGTTTGTTTCTTTTGAAGGGGAGAAATACAATCAAGAAGAGTCTCCTTTCCTTTCCCCCTCAATTGGAAATGGTGGCTTCTCACACTCCCCATTTTTTAATGAGAATGGAAGAGTTTGTGCTTCCATAATGCCAGAATTGGGGAGGGTCTCATAGCCTTCCTACTGCCTCCCTCCCTCCCCAGTACTCCTGTGAAATATTGGCCAGCACAACCCTCCTTTTCCCCTACTTCCCCATTCATCTGTGGGTCCCCTTGCTCTTGCCTTTATCCCCTCTTATGCCTCCATATCCCATAAAGTGGAGGGTAGCAGGGGCTTATTGCCATTATTGTGCCGTGTCCAGTGAGATGGTGGAAGGTCAGGGCTGGGCTGTGCCTGCGTCAGACCCCTCAGCTTTGCCCTGAGCCCCTTGAGCTGAGCAGAGCTGCGCTTCTCCTAGCCAGGACCAGAGAAAGAGAAATGAGAGAGTTATCTATAATTTTCTAAATAAAGCCTTTACATTCCACGTATGTGTACCTGTGTGGGTCTGGGGGGAGCTGGAGCTGGCGGGTAGCAAGCTGTGGGCATAGGCTGCTATTTTTCCCAAATGCAAGTGGTGGATCCAGTTTGCAAATGATGGGGGGGGGGGGGTCATTTAGGGAATAATTCCTGGGATTAACCAAAGGCTGTTACTTTCATCTCATGTCATGACCAGCCTGTTTTTACAGTAGTTTGCTTTGCCAACATGGAAGGGAGTTGCAAGATGCCTGAAACAGTACAAGGGATTCTTTCATAACATCCCTGGAGATTGCAAGGCATGAAATGCCAGGACTAGGATGAACCCTGCAAGCTGCTATACCAGGGTGGGTACACCCCCGGCCAGTGTAAAGATCCACAAGCCAAGCACCCCAAAGAGGAGGCCATCCATCTTTCCTTTAAGACTCCCAATGAAGGAGAGTCCACTACCTCCTCGGCTACATTCTTCCACTATTTAAATATCTTTTAAGTATTTGAAGGACTATCACACTGAGAATGGAGCGAGCTTGTTTTCTGCTGCTCCAGAGAATAGGATCTGGAACAATGGATGCAAGCTCCAGGAAAAGAGATTCCACCTCAACATTGGAACTCGCAAAACCGAGGTATCAGTACAGTTATATACAAACCAGGGGTGTGTGTGTAAAATGGTTAGGAGGAAAGTCCTGACTCTAAGAGCTGTTCTACAGTGGAATACAATCCCTCAATGGAAAATGGTGGATTCTCCTTTGGAGGTTTTTAAAGCGAGGCTGGATGGCCATCTGTCAGGGATGCTTTGATGGAGAGTTCCTGCATGGCAGAATGGGGTTGGACTGGATTGCCCTTTTTGGGGTCTCTTCCAATTCTATGGTTCTAGAATATGGTTCTATTGGTGATCTCCCATCCAAGCACCAACCAGGGCTGGCCTTGCTTAGCATCCAAGATCAGATGGGATCCAGTGCCTTTAGGGTACCTTTGTCATAATCCTCTCTGCTGACCTATACAGAACCCAACAAAAACCTTTCTTAATTTATAAACATGAATTGCTTTTTATTGATTTTGAGGATTTCATTTCACTCCGAATGCACTTCTCTGCACTTCTGATGCCACAAAGCTGCCTCTGGCTGATTGCAAAAGGTGGAAGGCGCCTTTTCCTGGATTCTTCCATTACAGAAGTTAAAGTCATGGAAGGACTGGTATATCTGCAAATCCCGCCAAAATCTGGAACGTCCCAGAGGTCAGCAAGTCCCAAGTGGATCTCATCCAGGATCATCTTCACCAGGATAATTGACCTGGACAATACTTGTCTACGAGACTTTGGTAATAGGGCTTCAGCTCCTGGGGGTCTGGAAGGTCCTCAGACTTGGTGTAGAGGTCAAATTTGCTGTAGAAAGGAGAGGAGATGATTCAGATTTACTATCTGTCGGATCCTCTGCAGCTGCCCAACCAATGGCATCATTACTTGCCGAAAAATAGAAAAGACTTGGAACAAGTATTGATGAAAGTGAAGCAAGAAAGTGCAAAAGCAGGGCTACACTTGAATATTAAGAAGACAAATAATGGCCGCAGATAATGTACATAACTTTAAAAGTACAATAACACTCAAAATGCGCAAAACAGTGATACTTTTATCATAGCAAACAAAATGCTTAAAATACATGGTGCAAGCTGATCAATACATAAGCTGATCTTGCCTGGATACAAGATGTCAAACTGATTGACGTGATCAAGAAAAAGATGAAGAAGCTGGATGGAGCTTTGAAAGTTCTTATTGTGTATTTTGTACATTTCAGTTAGCTAAATAAAGGTATCACTGTAAAGGTATCGCTGTTTTGTGGATTTTGCATGTTGTTGTACTTTGCTATATGGCCAACATGCCCCTGAATATGTAACTTTAAAGTGGGTCACAAAGACACTGAAATAGTTAAAGATTATCTATACCTTGCCTCAGTCATTAATCAAAATGGAAACTGCGGTCAAGAAATCAGAAAGCAAAGACCTGGACAGAGAGAGCCAGGAAGGAACTAGGCAAGGGTAAAAAGATATTCAATACTAAAACAAAATCCTCCATACCATAGTAATTCTGATTTCTATGTATGGTTGTGAAAGCTGGACAGGGAAGAAAGCTGATAGAGAACTCATTTGAAATGTGCCAAAACACACACAAGTAAAAAGGGGTATGAGAGCAAACCAGTCAAACCTGAACTCTCCCTTAGAGGCTAAAATGACTAAGCTGAGGTTGATGTACTTTGGACGTATGAGAAGACGGGATTTATTGGAAAAGGCAATAATGGGAAAGTGGATGGCATTTGGAAAAGAGGGAGACTGCATGAGAGGTAGATTAAGAATCTTAGAATTGGAAAAGACTCAAGGGACATCCAAGGTGTGATACAAGAGCCCTGTTTAAGTCTTTGAAGGGATGTCATATTGAACATGGAAAAAGCCAGGAAGGAACTAGGCAAGGGTAAAAGCATATTTAAATACTAAAACCAGAATCATCCATGCCATAGTATTTCTGATTTCTATGTATGGTTGTGAAAGCTGGTTTTCTGCTGCTCCAGAGAATAGGAGACTACGAGGTTTATCACACTAGAGGGCAAACAGGATTTAAACAGGAATTAAACAGGAATTAAACAGGAAATGCCCTATGTTAAACATAAGGTATGTTAAATGCCCTATGTTACACATAAGGCATTTCCTGTTTAATTCCTGTTTAAATCCTGTTTGCCCTCTAGAAAGGGATCTAGGAGTCCTAGTAGACCACAAATTGAACATGAGTCAACAGTGCGATGCGGCAGAGATGTAAGAAAGATCATGCGGAGATGGCAAATCCAGAACTATTGTACTGTTTCATTGTCTTCTTCAGTCCCAGTTTTCCTTATTAACAAATTCGCTCCATTAGATCAGTATAATACCATATCTCCATGCGTTATGTATGCCAACAGTTCCGGATTTGCTGTCTCCACATGATCTTTTCTACAGAAAGCAGGATGAGCCAGGATGGCATGGGATGGTCTTCTAAAGACAGGGAAAGAATGAAGAAGATCAGCCATTGAACAAGTCTAAAGAAGGAAGGACAAAGCCAATAGCATGCATGGAGCAAACTATAAGTTCCATCCAGGAAGAAATTTGTTCGTTTTTGTTACTGAAAAGGAGCATGGCAAGTGTTGATGCTGTTTGGGAAGAAAATGCAAAAATCCGCTCTATCTTTTCCTAAGTAATTTCAACATCATGTGTTCATATGTGGCTGCAGTTCTACATCACATTCTATGTTGTGTAATTTTGTTCCTATCTAGCTACACAGCAGAGGGACTGAGGAAGCCTCTTAGTGAATTGTGCAGATGTGTGCCAGAGCACCGGCAAGAGTGCTCCAATGTGCATCAGTCCCTTTGTGGGTCCTGTTGTGCGCTGGCCACTTTGCTGGCTCCTCCACATAGTAACCTCATGGCAGCCCCTTGCTGAGAATGGACCTTGCAAAACTGCTCAGTTGCATTTCCTGAAGACATAACCCCACTTAGGAAGATGTGAGTCGCTTATTGCATTCTGGGCCTGTCTCTTTTAAGGTGCGGCATAGACCTTGGTGCATTTGCAGCACTGCCGCCTTCCCAGTGTAGACCCATCTTCCCCCTTCTTTCCTCCTCCCTGACATCTATGCATCCACCCTTGGTCTTCCTCCTTTGGGGCGGGGGGGGGGGGAGAGAACTTACTTGAATTCTTTAATCCAGGGAAGCATCCGGAGATCCTCTTCGTTGCAGAGGTGCATGTAATCGCCTCCCGTGTGCCAAGGATAGAAGGAGTGGAAGCGGATCATGTAGAAAGCCTGGAAGGGGGGGGGGGGACAGCGATTGGGATTGTCACGATGACCATCATGGCAGGACTTCTGCTTCATCCCTCCATAATCTGCAAGGACCACCACTGCTGCTATGAAGACCCTGAGCTCTCCCATCTTGGGCTTCTCTATGTTTTGCTCTGTCGCTTTTACCATTAGTGGTAAAATTCAAAGACATAGCCATGTTAGTCTGTAGAATCAGTACATAGAGAGATCTTGGAGCACCTTTGAGAGTCATTGAAAGAAAGAAATTAGCAGTATGAGATTTCCTAGACCAGTCTACTTCCTCAGATGCATTTGGTGGAGTGGAGGCCAGGGTCAGACATACATATGTGAGGATGTCAATTCAAATTGCAAATCCTTTGTGTATGGAAATGAAGTTGCAGGTCCAATTTTAACAATGGTTGTTGGTGCACAAAGGCATAGGAAAGTGGTTTGATGCATGGAGATGAACTGGCAGGTCTAGTTTTGCAATGGGACTAGTCTGTGATGAGGGGAATAGATGAATGTAGGGCACCCCAAGGTGGATGGAATCAGATACGTTGAAGTGTGTGTAGTCTTGTACCTGCAGCTTCATTTCCGTACACAAAGGATTTGCAATTGGAATGGACATCTTCACACACCAATGGCATATGCCTGTCTGTCCCTGGCTTCCACTCCACCAAAAGTATCTGAGAAATTGGACTGAAGTCTAGGAAAGTTTCTGCTGCCAACTTCTTTCAGTGAGTCTCAAAGGTGCTACAAGATTGATCTGCTTATTATTATTATTGCATCTAAATGCATCTGAAGAAGTATAGAATGAAGTCTAGGAAAGCTCATGCTGCCAATTTCTTTCTTTCAGTGAGTCCCAAACATGCTCCAAGGTCTCCCTACTTTGACCATTAGGCAGAGTAAGGAAACAACTTCCAGCAGCTGGCTCAGTTTACCACGAAAGGGCAGCAAATTCCTCATTAGTTCATTGAAGTATTTGTTTTCTGTCTCTGGTTAGCCTTATTATATATCTATATTTATTTATATCCCACCTTTCCCCACCAAAGTTGGAACTCAAAGCAGCTGCAAACATTAGATAGGATGATGTTCTTATGTGACATTCAAGTCAACTCTGCGTTCTGGTGACCCTCTCCCAGGGTTTTCTTGGCAAGATATTCGGAAGACGCTTGAGAGAGAGTGGGATTTGGTCTGGGTCACCCAGTGGGCTTCTGTGGCTGAATGGAAATTTGAACCCTGGTCTTCCAACACTCAAACCACTGTGCCACACTGGCTCTCAATGGTTTTAAGTTGCTTTTAAGTTGACTCCAACTTATGATGACCCTTTGCTTGGTAAGAATAGCTATGGCCTTGGGGATGAGAGAGTGTGACCTTGGGTGATTTCCACAGCTGAGCAAGGATTTGAACCTTGGCCTCCCAGAGTCCTAATGACTCCAACCACTATGCCACGCTGCCTCCTGCCATTGACTTTTTGGCAACCCTACTGTAGGGTTTTCTCTTGGCAAGATTCCCTTGCCTTCCTCTGAGACTGAGATAATGCAATTTGGCCAAAGCCATCTGCTGGTTTCTAGGGAGTACTTGGCCAACACTGAAACCACTGCACCACGCTGCCTCTCTGTATATACTGCAACGTTTCAGGCAGTAAAATCTGGAGGCTATGGTTATGGGCTCCATATTCGCCAGCCTTCGAAAAGACCAACAAAACAAACCTATTAGCAATGGCAGGGGGATTTAACCATAGGATTTTAACTGCCATGGAGCATGCCTTTTTAGAAACGAAAAATACAGAGTAGACCTAATAATAAATACAGGTTGAGTCTCCCTTTCTGGAAATCTAAAATACTTCAAAAGCCAAAACTTTTTTTCATGATGCCTTTGCTTTCTGGTGGTTCAGTGCGCACAGACTTCATTTCATGCCCAAATTTATTCATGAATTTTGTGTTTAGACTCAAGGCCCCTCTCCAAGAGACCACATTATGTCTATGCAAATATCCCAAAATCCGAAACACTTTTGGTCCCAAGTATTTTGGAGATGGAAGACTCAACATGTATACATCTAAATTTCGAGCCATTTTTGGTGGCTCGAGTTACTCCTTTTTAAAGTCGTAGGCAGATTAACCTAAGCACAGGTGTCGAACACCTTGGTATTTCCCATCTTGAACAGGCCAGATTCTCCAACTGAAATGGAGAAGAAAAGCAAGGGAGAGGAGCGACTGGTCCCTTTGCCTCTCCTGTCCTTCTTTTAAAACCACCTTGGCTTTGTGCATTACTGGCTGCTTGGAGAGCTTTGGCTCAGCCGGGATTAGCTCCTTGTTCTTATCTTGCACGCACATCTTTTTGTCGGTTCAAAAGGCTCGTTCCCAACCCTCTGTTTTCCTGAGCAACCCACCCAGCGCACCACGTCCCAGGTTCGAATCTCCGGCTAAATTTTAAAGGAAAATGGTATCTGGTGCATGGGGTGCATTCCAGCTGCATCTGTGTCTGGCCAGCAAACATTTTTTAAAATATATGTATATATTTATCTTTAATAATAGTCCAAAGGCTCATTCCCAATACCTTTCAAACCAGATCACAAATTGCTTTGAACCGTTTTAAATGACCATGGTTCCCACTTGAACCAAATCGCTGAAGCAATCCGGAAAGGAGCCATGCGCTAGACCCATTTAACCCGTGTCTTTTTGATGTTGATTTTTTTCTGTGTCTTTGTGGATAAATCGATTCTGCGCAAGTGTGAACGAGATGCGGGTCGGAATGGATTTACATTTGCCCTTCGGCCGGCTGGAGCGGGTCGATTTTGAATCGATTCATTCGTCAGTGTGAACCACAAGTGGGTTATTTTATTTCATTTTGCAGCAAGAAAATGCGATCGGGGCAAATGTAGTGTGAACCACACTCAGCTGCCGAACCAATCCATCGATTCGGATTGCAAAGCAATTTATTTGTAAGGGGGAATGCGGCCCAAAACTCACCGCAGAAACAATCCAGTTTGAGATTGCTTTAACTGCCCTGGCTCAGTGCCAGGAATTCTGGGAATGGTAGTTCTGTAAGACATTTCGCCTTCTCTGTCTGGGAGCTCTGGGGCCACAATGAACTACAGTTCCCAGGATTCCCGAGCACTGAGCCAGGCAGTTAAAGCGGTCTCAAAGTGAATTATTTTTGGTGTGGTTTGGACCAATGTTCCCCACCTATCTACCTGCATCACATACCAGGCTGTTTTTTCCAAGAACGCAAAGGTAAAGCAGCAAATGTAATAACACAAGGAAATGGTTTAACTCTCTATTAATCCTGATTTCCTTTAATTTCCAACAATACCCTTCATAACAGTGAACTTTGCATTTCCCTCACAATGGCAGATCATTTTCTGCTGCACTATTATTCTTAAATGCTATGTTATTAGAAGAACTTTGGAAATAGAATGCAAAAGTGGATCTTAGCAACGACCCATATTTTGGCATGATTTCATGGAAATATATATATAGACTACATTTGCACACGCATCTTTTTCAACAGTTCAAAAGGCCTGTTCACAACTGGTTGTTGTTCAGCTTCTGCCTTGCCTAGTGATTACTCTGAATGTTCAGCTTCAGCCCCACTGAGTAGTGACATAGTAATCACTCAGTTGTCTGGTTGTTTGCACTGGTTGTTGTTCAGCTTCTGCTCTGCCTAGCAATTACTCTATCAGATTATTCTATTGTTTGGCGAGGCAGAAGCTAAACAATTCTCCCTGGGGGTTTTCCCCCCTCCTATTTATCACTGATTAAAAGTGACAACACTTAAACAAACCTTTGTTGTTATCGGTCATCAATTAGACTTTCATTTTCAATGGCCCTCTTAGTGCCTCATTGTTCAGCTTCTGCCTTGCCAAGTGATAGATTAATCTGATAGAGTAATCTAACAGAGTAATCACGAGGCAAGGCAGAAGCTGAACAACAACCAGTACAAACAACAAAACAACCAAGTGATTACTCTATCAGTTATCGGTGGGGCTGAAGCCGAACAATCAAAGTAAACACTTAGCAAGGCAGAAGCTGAGCAGCAACCAGTGCAAACAAGCAAAGCCCATTAGAAGTGAATGGACTCCACCAACAAAACTACAGCCCTGAGTCTGCAGGACCTGAGTAGGGCAGCTGACGCAAGGCGCTTGGAGGTGTCTTTTTCAGATGGCCAAAGTCAAAGTCAGCTCGGGTGGCAAGTAACAACAAAGGTTTGCTTGGATGTTGTCGTTGTTGTTTTTAACCAGCAGGAGAACAAAACCAGGGCAAATCGGAGCAGCTCAGAATCTCGGGGATCTCCTCCCATGGCAAAGCTGACTTACCTCTTGAGGAAGGCTGAATTTATTGTACTTCATGACTTTGTACATGTACTCTGGAGGAGAAAGAGAAAAGCAGGCGTTGCATTGCCATGGTGGTTGATCGTGGTACATACACGCAGAATCCTAAAGCAGGAAGAGACCCCAAAGGGCCATCTAATCCAACCCGCTTCTGCCATGCAGGAATACACAGTCAAAGCACTGCTGACTGGTGGTCACCCAGCCTCTAAAGAAGGAGAGTCCACCACCAGCATCATTTATTTATTTATTTATTTATTTACAGTATTTATACCCCATTCTTCAGCCCTGAAGGCTCTCAAGGCAGCTTACTACTACTATTATTATTATTATTATTATTATTATTATTATTATTATTAATCTTTGACTGTCTACCGGTAACAGCTCTTGCTCTCAGGAAGTTCTTCATAAGGTTTAGGTTGAATCTCTTTCCCTCTTGTCTGACATCTAGACACCCTCCCTGCCACAGAGAGATCCCTAGAACCACCATTACCACTTATTATTATTATTATTATTATTATTATTATTTTATATCCCATAGAGTTCTGCAAGCTTTGCAAAAAAAGGGGGGATATCGGACCAGGGCAAGAAAGCAAAGTGCAGAAAGAACACAGCTTGATTTAATTTTTAAAAATGCATGCAAAAACTGGTGTTCAAAATGTAGCTAAGCTGCTGGAAGGATTACAATAATTCATTTGTAACCTATGCATAAAGAAAGCAAAAGTTAAAAAATACTATGTATGTTTAAAAAGGGGCCTTTTCAGTAGAATGGACTGCGCCCAAAAATTGATTAGAATAAAAAGGGCTTTAAATAATTTTTATATTTTATTTTATTTTATTTTTATCCTGCCTTTCTCCCAAAGTGGGACCCAAGGCAGCCAACAACATATATAAAACACAACATTACAATTGTACAATTAAAATCATAAAAAATATTTTAAAAATTACAAATATAAAATTTAAAACATACAAAGTTTTAAAATAAGGGGCCTTTCCTCTTTTGTCTTTTTGTCTACCACTGCAATGGTGGGGATGAATCCACTCTGGATTTTAGTGCAAACTTTAAAAGCATAATTCAGGATGCTGAACCTGTTTGGGATGAATAGGGGTCAGCAACCCTGGATCATTTAAAGTCCCAACTAAGCCTTGGAGTGGAGTTACTACCCCACAAGCAAGGGATCGCTCCTTTCAACTTTGGACTAAAATCCGGAGTGGATTCACGGCCCCACTGGCATGGGAGCTACCGCCTTCCCTACCAAGCCCCTGTTGCGATTCTTACCATCATGTCCCCACGACATCAGGACGTTCTCCAAGCCGCAGTTGGGTTGGTACATGCCATACTTGGTGCTATGGAAGCAAGAAAGAAGAGTGTCTCAGGACAGTCATGACCTGAACTCATAACATACCTACAGAGGCAGCCCTTTGATAGATCATTTCAACTGCTATGGATGCATCCTATGGATGGAATCCCTGGGTTTGTTATTTGGGAGCAGCCCGCTAAGGATGGAGCGCTTGATCTGCTATCCAATAACCAAGCACCACCACAGCCAAGAACAACCCAACAGAGGCGTGTGAGGAGGCACTTACTTGTACAAGGGGTTCTTCATGTCAGGATTGTCGTGGAAAGTGGAGTCGTGGAAGACGACTGAGCCTTGGACCTGGCAGCCCACCGGGAAAGTGTCTCCCACCACGGCCCACTAGACAGAAAGAGAGAGAAAAGTTAGGGCAAAATGGCAATGGCTGACCTTGCTGACTTCCCTTTGCGCTCTGGTGTAGCTACTTCAGTGCTGGTTATGACCTTCAAAGCCCTATGTAGCTCAGCTCCACATTATTTGAAGGATCCTATTCTTCCTTATGAACTCGAACATGCTTTGAGATCTTCTGGAAAGGCTCTTCTCTCTGTCCCACAAGTCCGTCTATTGGAAATACTGGAGATGGAGACTTCTTAGTGGCTGCCTCCAGGATTTCTGGAACTCCCTTCCCAAAGAAGTTAGACCGACACCTCCTAACTTTCTCTTTACAGACAAGCAAAGACTTTTTGATTCCTCTCTAGTGTGACTAAGTGCTGGCCATGACCTTCATAGCCCTACATGGCTCAAGTCCACAACAACAACAGAGCTAAACTCTCCAAGGATGGATCATGTATTCTGGAGAGGAAGGGCAGGGAGGTTACCTCTGTATTAGGGGGCTGGTTGCTTCCCCCAGTGAGCAATGCTGGGAAATCTGCTCCACTTTTTATTCCACAGCTAAAAGTTGCAATCCAAACTGGGACCAGTGCGATGGAGAGCTCCTTTCAAGGATGGAACAAACCCTCTCTCTAGATGCCATTCAGCACCACAGAGAGCTCCTTACAAGGAAGAATTAGCCATCCCTCCCAATTTGGTTCAGCACCTTGGAGAGTTCCTTTCAAGGCTCAAATGGACTAATCATCCCCAAACTTTGGTTCTCCAAGTGGTCTGGACTTCAACTCCCAGAAACCCCAGCCTGCCTGGCCAATGGTTAGGAATTCTGGAGATGAAGTCCAAAACATAGAATCCTAGAGTTGGAAGAGACCCTAAAAAGGGCCATCCAGTCCAACCCCATTCTTCAGCCATGCAGGAACTTACAATCAAAGCACACCCAACAGATGGCCATCCAGCCTTTGTTTAAAACCTCCAAAGAAGGAGACTACATCAGTCTCCAAGTACTGTATCTTCCACTGTCCAAAAACTCTTACCATCAGCAAGTTCCTATTAATGTTAACCTGGAATCTCTTTTTCTGTAGCTGGCATGCATTGTCCAATGTCCCATTCTCTGGAGCATCAGAAAACAAGCTTGCTCCCTCCTCAATGTGACATCCCTTCAAATACTTAAACAGGGCAATCATGTCATCTCTTGAACATCTCTTCTCCAGGGTAAACATACCCAGTTTCCTAAGGCTTTCCTCACAAGGCATGGTTTCCAGGCCCATCTGGAGGACCAAGGTTTGGACCAATTCTTCAAACTACATTCAGAACCTTGGATCACTCTTTTAAAACATATCCAAAACCTGACGTAGATTCACTGCTCCCCTCATTGGGTGCAAAAGTATTTCCAACCATTTAGTCTTCTATTTCTATGTGCCTATGCCATTCAAAATGAAGTTATTCTGTGGTCATTCTTTTTGAATCCCTTTTTGAGTCTCTCTTACTGGTTTTCTGCAAACTGCTCTGACTGAGAACATCCGTTTGTTCTCAAGGAATGATGATATGCAAAGGGGTCTTGGAGCATCTTTGAGATTAACTGGAAGAAAGAAGTTGGTAGCATGAGCTTTCCTAGACATGAGCCTATTTCTTCAAATCTATTTCTACATTCTTCAAATGTAGTAGGCTCAAGTCTACAAAAGCTCACGCTATTAACTTGTTTCTTTCACTTAGTCTCAAAGGTGCTACAAGATCCCTTTGCATACTGATTTTCCAGACTAATATGGCTGCATCTACCATGAAGGAATGAGGATGTTACAGTAAGATTCTGTTCTCTTTCCTAGCATTGTCGTCTTTTCCAATGATTCATGCTTTCCATGATGTGCCCAAAGTACAACAGCCTCAGTATCATATGAGGTAGGACATGAGGAGTGAAACTTTTAGCTTTGTTCATGCCCTTTTTTGGTCCTGTTTTTGTAACCTTGAACCCTCTATATATGCTACCACTATTAAATAAAGTTTATCCAGATGAGGCATGGCTGTGAGTCAGTTGGATTGAAAGTAGTCCTGTTTTCCTGGGGATCCTTTGGCCAAAGTCTTTGCGTGGGATCTTCCTATCCAGTTTCAGGGCTCAGCCCAGTACCTTCGTGTCCTACTCAGGGGATACAGTAGGGCTAGTATCTTACTCCAACCCAACACTCTGACATGGAAGACGCCAATCCCCATGGCTCTCTATATCATGCGTTTTCTTCCCGTACATATTTTTCCATTGAATCCCGGGGATGCTAACTGTTTTCATGGCAGTTATGGAAAAAGGGGCGGCTTCTCACTTGAGGTTCTCCAACCAGCGCCAGGATTTTCCCCATGTCATGCAGCAGTCCGACCAGGTGGAACCAATCTGTGCCAAGGAGAGAGAAAGAGAGAGTGTGTGCATCTTTGTTTGTGTATCTTTGTGAAAACTTTCATGTTAGGAATTAGGCATTGGGGGGGGGGATTTGATATCCAGTTGTAATAATTTGGCACCCTGGGTCTTGGATTTCTAACTGCTAGAATTTGGTACTGAGGGAGTTCAGTGTCCACCCTGAATCATAGAATCCTAGAATCCTAGAGTTGGAAGAGACCCCAAAAAGGGACATCCGGTCCAAACGGCTTCTGCCATGCAGGAACTCCCAATCAAAGCATCCCTGAGAGATGGCCATCCAGCCTCTGCTTAAAGTCCTCCAAGGAAGGAGACTCCACCTGCCTTTATATGCGCATTGACTGAAGACTGATGCTAATCCTAGAATCATAGAATGATAGAGATGGAAGAGACCCCAAGAAGGGCCATCCAGTCCAACCACATTCTGCCATGCAGGAACTCTCAATCAAAGCATCCCAGACAGGTGACTATCCAGCCCCTTTCCAGAAATAGCATCTCTTACATCCAGATTGAAAAGTACCTTCCCTTTCCAAAGTGAACCTCTTTGCACCATCACTACCTTTGTCCGGGTGCGCCTTCCGAATGCCTTCCGCTGTCTGGTAGGCATGATAGGAGTTGGGGAAGTCGACGTCGGGGTCCGACTCATCCACCACATTGTCCAGCAGGTCCAGGGCCTCCATGACGGTCATCTGGCGGAGGCGGCAGCCACCGTATTCCTCATGCTGGGGAGAGGGGACTGTGAGGATACTGTTATGGAACAGAAAGGGAGGTGGTCCTCCAGGAATGACTTGAAATGGGCTGAGAGCTAGGCCAGATCTTGAAAATTAAAAAGAGACACTTACTCCAGAAATTTAAGGGACACAGACTTTGATGCACTATGCGTCAGCTCTCCACATTTGTGGCTTTGACTTTGGCAGCTTTGACTATCCACAGATTTGATTAATAAGTTCTCTCTATGAATCTCTAGGTCCTTCAGTGCAACTCTGTGGTTATCCTCCACCCAAAGTTGTGCTGGAGGACCTAGAGTTTCCTAGAGAGAAGACTTCTCTAGGCATTTGTAGGTCTACCAGTGCAATTCTATGGTCAACGTCTGATAGAGGAGCTAGAGATTCCTAGAGAGGTGTTCTCTCAGGTAAAACAAAAATAGTGGGCTTTTTAATTTGCAGTTTTCCCACTTTCATGTGGGTCCTGCGCACCTAAGTCCAGCAAATGTGGAGGCCCCCCTGTATTTAGAAGACATGCGCCCACAAGTGATGAAAGGTGTCTCTTTGTCACAGCGCATGCTTTTCATCCCATGCTATTAACATGCTTTCTGTTGTTATCGGTTGCTGGGAGGTAAAGACAGGCTTAATCCGCAAGTGCGGTTACTGAAGTTCCTCAGTCTGTCCAAGGAAATTGTCTCATGGGAAGGAAAATTGTTTACGTGGAAGGACTTGGTTTGACTTGACAAAAACTTTGGTAGTAAGCCTAGTAGGTATAGATTTAGCAAAAATTGGTTGTTGTGAAGCATTTGGGGGTGGAATCTCATAGACAGAGAAGATCACTTTACTTTTTTGGAGGGGGCACCTGGAGAACGTATGTGACACAAAGTTGGAGAGAAGCTTGCCCTGATGTTGTTCAATGCTGGGAATAGTCAGCTTTCCCTCATTTCACAAATACTTTTAACAATATAAATCTTCACCTCCTTCATCCTCATACCCAAGAAGAAATAGTTCTCCAAATGTCTTTCCCACTGGATGAGAACATAATGATCTCCGTGCCATTCACTATTTCTATTTCTATTCTATTTTTATTCATATTTTCTACGAGATTTGTCTGCCTGGAAAATGCATGATTCTGTGTTTTCTGTGCAAAATTTGTTTATTTATTTATTATTTTATTTATTTTATTTTTATCCTGCCTTTCTCCCAAGTTGAGACCCAAGGCGGCTTACACACACACACATTCACACACACACATTAAAACAACACTTTAAAAACAATTGAAATAATCCTTCATAAAGAGAATATAAATAGTGGTTAAGAGAATTATTTAAGATAGAAAAGACAGTTTAAAAAGAATTTATGGCTAGACATTTACATGCAGAGTGTTTTGTAATAATATTGGAAAATAGAAAGTTAGGAATCAGAAGTTTAATATACAGAATTGATAAAGATGTAAAGAAGAATTATATATATAGGTTTGCAGCCAAGAAATTAATAATTGCAAATATTATTTCTATTCCTAGGAGAGGCAGCCTTTTCCCAGCAGACTAACCTTCTTTCTCACAAATTCCACCGTCTGGTTTGTGTGCATCTTCAGGTAGGTGTTGTACACTCGCTCCATCAGTGGACCGTCCTGAAAAATGGGACCAAAACAACTATAAAACATATACCGGCGGCTGGCAATTTGACAGCCAAAGGCATCCTGAGCAACCTGCCCTAAAGCAGAAATGGGTAAAGGGTAGCCACAACTTTGCATCCTTTCTCAGTCCCTCCAAAACCTGCCAAATCCCTGCACAATTTTTTCCCCCTGAGGTTATTATTCCAGTGAATTTCATCACACCAAAAGTCCCACAAATGTATGCAGACAGGGGAGAAAATGCCCTTGTCCCCCAAACCAACCATCCCTCCAAAATCCCTCTGTTTTCTGCTCCATGGTTGCCAGCTCTCACTTGTCCCAGGACTTGAGTTTTCAGTAGAATCATAGAGTTGGAAGAGACCTCAAGGGCCATCCAACCCCCTTCTGCCATGCAGGAACTCAAAATCAAAGCAACCCGGGCAGATGGCCCTCCAGCCTCTGTTTAAAGACCTCCAAAGAAAGAGACCCCACCAAAATCTCTGAAAGAGTGTGTTCCACTGTCAAACAGTCCATAGTGTCAGGAAGTTCCTCCTAATGTTGAGTACCAAAACCTGAGACCTAGAGCCAACCTGCTTCATGTTATGAAGCTCAGGGAGATGGGAAAAGGAGCTGTTAATCTTGACTACCTGCGTTGAGCAAGACGGTGGCTGCGGGGCAGAATGGAGAGTGAGTCCTGGCACCACAAGGACCAGGAGGGAGAAGGAAGAGGCTAGCTAAGGAAACACAGCAACCCGTCGACAAGTCAGCAACACCAATCAATCAATCCTTGCAAGCTGCTACTCGAACAGGTGAGCCGGAGATTTGTGCAAAGTCCTTTCCTCTTGCCTCTTTCTGGGAGCTGTAGTCCCAAAATGACTTTTTCTACGCTCTCCCCTCTACATCTCCCACTAATCAACCTTGCCACCGGCTCTCCTATGCATACTATCCAAGCCAAAGATCTCTCAGAGGGAACGTAGGGGATAAATAAGTGGACGGTTAGATGTGTGTCCTTGTAGCTTCACCGCTGCCTCCAACTCGCAGAAGGAAAGTCCCAAAGTTCAGGCCAGGCTACCCAAAGGACCAGATGCTCCCCTATGAGACTGCCCTGGTTTTGAGATTTTCAAGACTAAAATGCGACTAAAATGGTGAAGGGTCTGGAAACCATGCCCTATGAGGAACGCCTTAGGGAGCTGGGGATGTTCAGCCTGGAGAAGAGAAGGTTAAGAGGTGATATGATAGCTCTGTTTAAATATTTGAAAGGATGTCACATTGAGGAGGGAGCAAGCTTGTTTTCTGCTGCTCCAGAGAACAGGACTCGGAACAACGGATGCAAACTGCAGGAAAAAAGATTCCACGTCAACATTAGGAGGAACTTCCTGACAGTAAGAGCTGTTCAACAGTGGAATACACTCCCTCGGAGGGTGGTGGAGTCTCCGTCCTTGGAGGTTTTTAAGCAGAGGCTGGATGGCCATCTGTCAGGTATGCTTTGATTGGGAGTTCCTGCACGGCAGGGGGTTGGACTGGATGGCCCTTGTGGTCTCTTCCAACTCTGAATTTCTATGATTCTAAGAGGTTCCCTTCTCTCCATCCCACCACCCTCACAGGCTCATTTTGTGGGGAGATATGGGCAGGGTCTTCTTGGTGGCTGCTCCCAGATCTGGGAACACATTCCCTAGAGAGATTAGGAGGGCCCTCCTCTTGTTTTCCTTCCATCAGCAAGTGAAACCCTTTCTATTAAGGGAATTATGGGTGCCGTAGTCCAGAAAAAGGAACTTTTTCCAAGCTGGGCTTCTAGCAGATGCAGCCCAAGGACTACATGGGAAACAGCTCCTTTCTTGCAGCTGGAACGCATCCAGCGGCTTTACTGACCTTGAAATTTCGGTAGTCATCCTTTGGCTTCCCACTCTCGGCGTAGAAATCTGGCCGGTAGATTTCGGACGGGTCTCCTCCCTGAGGAAGAAAGCTCTGTGAGAACCAAGGAGGGCAAGTCGAGACCCAAATGGGAAAATACAAGGGGAATAGGTTGGCCCAAGGACAAAATAATTAGCCAATTGCTTCTTGGCACAGGCCAATGTGGGTCATCTGCTCCGATTTTTAGCAGACAGGATGAGAGAGGTATGTAGGCTTAGACTAGAAGAGATGGAGGAATGGTATTGTGAGTAAGCTTGTCTTCTGCCACTTATAGAATAGTTGAAAGAGACCTCAAGGATCACTGAGTTCAACCCTATTCTTCATGGAGGAAGACACCATCCAAGCCCTCCCTGGGACAGATGGCCATCCAGCCCCTGGTTGGAAACCTCCAAAGAAGGAGACTCCACCACCCTCCGAGGCAGCAGCTTATCCCACTGTTGCGAAGCTTTTGCCATCAGGATCATCTTCCTAATGTTGAGCTGGAATCTCTTTTCCTGTAGTTTGCACCCCTTGTTCCGGATCCTAGTCTCTGGAGCAGCAGAAAACAAGCTTGCTCCTTCCTCAGAGACGAGGGCTACTCCAGAAGGTAGGGCATGGACCAATGGATTCACAAGAGTAGATTGGACTCAATGTTAGGTAGAAATGTTGGTAAGAATCATTGGAGAGTGCAACAGACTCCCTTGGAAAGCAGTGGACTCTCCTTCGCTGGAAAGTATTAAAAATGGAGGTTGAATGCCCATTTTATGGAGTAATTTAATGGTGGATTGTCCTCTTCCAATGCCTCAAGGGAGAGAAGGATGCATGTCTATTCTCTGCTGCCCCGAGGGTAGGACCAGGTCAAATGGTTTTATGTTACAGAAGGGTAGATTTCTATTGAACATTGGAAGGAACTTCTTGATGGCAAGAGCAGTTAAGGAATTAAAGCAATTCTCTGGAAAGGTGGTGGGGTCTCCTTCTTTCAATGTCTTTCTAAAATGCTGGGCAAGTACCATCTGGGGATGCTTTAGATGGAGATCCTGCAATGAGCAAAAGGTTGGACTCCATGGTCCTCTGGGGGACCTTTCTGACTCGTTTCTACGACAAGTTGGAGCAGAATCAGGGAAGAGCAACAGGGATGATAAGGGGTATGAAGAGCAAAACCTATGAAGAAAGGTTGAAGGAGTTGGTCCAGGTCTCATGGTTTTAATTACAGGTGGATACATTGGAAGGAACTTCTTGATGGTCAGAATGGCTGGGCAACGGGACCAATGTCCTAGAAAAGTGGTGGTGGGATCTCCTTCTAGGCATGATCTTCAGCTCAAGCATCCCCAGCGCCAGGCTGGACAGTTACCTGGTGCTGGAGATGCTTGAACTGGAGATCATGCCTTGAACTGTGGGTTGGACTCCATGGCCCATGGGACCCCTTCGAACACTAGCATTCAATGACTTTATGACTTCTGGAGGACCAAGGTATGCACCAGAGGAGACACCTAGAAGCCATTTCCTCTAATACAGGAGTGGACAGTGAATTGACATGGTAGGAGCCCTTGGAGACCCATCCTCCCATTGCACAGCTACCAGTTGAGGATACTCTAGCTGGAGAGATGGTGGGGTCTCCTTCTCTGGATGTCTTTTAAAAGAGGCTGGGCAACTACCAGCTGGGGATACTCTAGATGGAGATCCTGGACTGACCAGGGGAGTGGACTCCATGGCCTCTGGGGGACCCTTCCAACTTCCCAATTCTATGATTCCTGCACTATCAGGGAGTTGGAGTCTCTTCCAGTTCTGGGTTTCTGCAGTCCCATGCCCAATTAAGCCTCCTTCTTCTCCAGCATGGCCCTCCTTGTCCATCTCTTCCACCTTCTCTCTCGCTTGAGTGCTCCTCTTTCTCCCGCCAGAGAAGTTTTGGGTTTGGGCTTGGACAGGACACTCACCAAGTTCACCACCTTCATCCTCTCAGCTCCAGGAAAGCAAAGGAAAGCAAGCCAATGGTTTCTCTCTGTGTGTCCGGGAAGAGTCTGCTCTGGTCTTTCTTTATAGCCCTCGGCCTTATGCAAGGAGAACCAACCGGAACCTGAGCTAACTGGAGCTGGAACTGGGGGCAATAAGTCACCTGTTAACCCAGTAGGGGCCAAACTCCTTTTCCTGAACAGGCCACCCGAGCAAACAGTTAATGCCTCATTTCTTCTCCTCTTGCAAGGAGGTGGAAGGTTCCCCAGCATCCTATAGGAACCAAGAAAACAACCACCCTACAACCTTCCCCACAAAGTGTTAGGTACAAACAAGGACCCAGTGTCCCCAGTCAACAACACAAAGGGTGGATAGCCGGTCAGCTGTGTCAAAAAGCGCAGGACATGATGCAAGGCTGCTGGAGCATGACCGACCATGTTCCTTGGAAAGAGAGCATGATGCTGGTCCCAGGCCAGAAGATGTTCTGGTCCTTTATGTTCCAGGGCAAGGTGGATTCGCTGGGAAAGAGGCAGGGATCCAAGAGAGGAAAGAAGCTGGTGTCCGGGTGGTTGATCCCAACTAGAGTACATTGGGCCCTCCACGTTTGCTGGGGTAAGGGTGACTTTCACAGGACACCGGTGAACATGAGGGAAAGCACTAATTAAAAAATACTATTTGTTAATCTGAGAAAACACCTCCCTAGGAATCTCTAGTGTGACTCTGTGGTGACCTTCCGCTGGATGGCCTACAAATGCCTAGAGAAGTATTCTCTTGACAAATTGTTACTTTTGGCTCAGCTTCCTAACCTATTCAGGTCATCTTGAAGTTTGATCCTGTCTTCTGGGGTATTAGCTACTCCTCCTAATTCGGTGTCATCTGCAAACGTTATAAGTATGCCCTCTATTCCTTCAAGTTATTGATAAAGATGTTGAATAGTACTGGGTAGAAGCTGCAATACATCCAAAAGTGACTTTGCAATTCACAATTGAGGTCATGAAGCTGCATCATGTCCTAACATCCCCTTTCTTGGACTGTTATTTCCTTGCATTCCTCTTGACCGTTGAGATGGCCTCTAGCCCAATGGACTTCCGGTTCAACATCCTCCGTCTTTGCTTGATAGGGATGTTAAAAAATCACTGGGCTCTTTTGATGCCATCACCAGTTGCCAAGTGGCATCCTGCCCAGCAGGTATAAAGAGGGCAGAGAGAGCAAAAAGCATGGGAAAGAGACAGAGGCTGTTCTGAGCTGGAACCAGTTGCCATCCTAGATCTTCCTGAGACTTCATTTGATACCAAAAGCTGCCAGAACATCCTTGCTATAAGCTTTTATTGATGGTAAATGGATGCAGTGGGTGGTCTACAGCAAAGGAAAGCATCACAGCCCTTTCCATGATGGGGTACAGCATCCCTTGGAGCAAGTTCCATTGTATACAATGGGGTATCATCATCATCATCATCATCATCATCATCATCATCACTACAGCGGGCGCTTGATATCTGCTGGGCTTTGGTTCCAGGACCTCCCCATGGATGCCAAAATCCATGGATTTTCAAGTTGCATTCTATACAATGGCGTAGTAAAATGGTGTCCCTTTTATAAATTGGCAAAACCAAGATTTTGCTTTTTGGAATTTATACTTTTAAAAAATATTTTCAAGTCGTGGGTGGTGGAATCTGTGGATAAAGAATCTGTGGGTAAAGACAGCCAAGCTGTATTGTCTAACTTCATTTCAGAAAAAAAACACAAGCATCAGCAGAGTCAGAAAGCTTTATTCGGAAAAAATGAGTTGATTGCAGCATAACAATGTTGTCAGGACTGAAGCATTTTCAGTTACACAGTGCATTAAAAGCGCACAACAATTCCAGTGAGTATATTGAAAGCAGAGTATATTGAAAGAACATAACAATTCCATTCTCGTGGGCTTGCACCCCATTTGCCTACAAACCTAAATTATTTGTTTTCCGGGAGTTTCCCTACAAGGCTAACCTTCGCAGTTTGCAGATCGGTTGCTTCTTCGCATACATCTCATTACCCGATGACTTGAATGCTAAACAACCTTTCTCTGCAGCATCAGCGCACCCCATCATCCAGTATTACAAAACGTATACAAAAATATGGCTAACACGCATGGCAGGATCTATAATCCTGACCATATCGTCTGCTGTTTCATTTACCACCAATAAAGCTTATGCTACAGCAGTAACCTGTGTCAGAGTTTGGCACCAAAAGAACTTTTAGGGGATAACTGGAATTGCATCCAGTTCCAGAAAGAGGATGGCCAGTGTCCAGTATAAAAACAAAATGCCCTTTTTCATTGCAAAAGCATTCAAGTCTCTCTCCACAGATACATAAAGCATAAAGTACCAGTACTGAATAGCCACAGATAATAAGGATATTTGGTTTAATGGCAGATGTGCCAGTGGTCTGTGGCTCTTTCATCTTTCTTTGATTTCGTCTGCTAGAGGATGAAACCTTGCCCACTCAGGGACATGGGTTTTCTGGAAGAAGTACAACCAGAAAAACAGAATTGGAAAATGTTTTAGTGTGCAGATATAGGATGGGGGACACTTGGCCTAAGGAGACTCCATGTGAAAGGGACCTAGGAGTCTTCATGGACCACAAGTAGAACATGAATCAACGGTGTGACGCGGCAGCTAAAAAGACCAATGCGATTCAAGGCTGCATCAACAGAAGTATAGTGTCTAGCTCAAGGGAAGTAATAGTGCCACTCTATTCTACCTTGGTCAGACCTCACCTGGAATACTGGATCCTGTTCTGGGTAACACAATTCAAGAAGGATGTCGAGAAACTGGAACTGGTGAAGGGCCTGAAAACCATGCCTTAGGAGGAGAGACTTAGGAAGCAGGCTATGTTTCGCCTGGAAAAGAGACAGTCTTCCAATTCTATGAGTCTATAATTCTAAGTAATGCCCACAATATTAACATTCAGTGGGGTACCTAGAATATTTGACACCTGGATTATTTTTTAATACCTCACTGCAACAATACTATTCTGAGTAATAATCATGAGATGAAACTAACAATAAGGTTTTTGCAAGTGATTCCACCCAAGAGATGGCCAGTGGGAGCAGGTGACAGGGTCAGTGACTCTATGCTCCTTCTGCCAGTGCTGCTGCTATTGCTCCAATAGCATTGCTAGGGTTGGGGTCACTCTGCCCCACTGACCTTCTCCCATCCCACATCCTACAGAATCCTCAATAATGTTTTTTGTACTAATGTTACTCATTAGTTTTGTACTAATGTTAATCATAGTTCCCATATATCACTGAATGCAATGGCAATAGTTGTGATTGGTAATATCGAAATTAAGCTTGGAGGCTCTTAACGCCTTCCTCCAAAAATGTAAAAGCTGTTCTTCCAAGTTTGAGAAATCCTAGTGGGTAGAGCATGTGCAAATTTCCCAGGACTAGCAAGTGCCCATCATGATGCAGGGTGACCAGATGTTCTCCTTTTTCAGGACATTGTCCTCCTTCTTCCTAGGAGGAATTCCAAAATGTCCTCCATTTTGAGCGTAACTAAGAAGCGTGAATTTATATCGCTGAGAGTGTTGTTAACTTTTATTGCATCATGCCCTGCATTCTTCTTGAATGTGCTACTTTGCAGGGCCTTTGTTCTCCTTTGCAGTGAGGACATCTGGTCACCCTGATCATGGTGAGGATGGGTAAGCTTGACCTCCAAGTCAGGGGCAAATCAGATTTCAAGGAGAATGTGGCATTTGGAGGCCTGCGGGACCAGCCTGTGTGCAACTGGTTGGTTGTACTGATATTGTGGGTTTTGTTCTGACCCCAAGTGCTCCTGGCTCTCCTTTGGGGTCTCCACATCTTCAGTGGCACCAACACCCAACAAAGATGCTCTCACTTGCTTCTACACGCCACCCATTGCATCTCATCTCCACTATCTCCGACCAGGTCTGCTCCTAGACGCTGTTGCGCCGGCCGCTGTTGATCATGGACACAATGTGGTCCAAGTCCAAACTCTTCATCATCACCTCCATGAATTCTTCATCTTTCCGGGCGCCTTCCACAAACTCCTCCAGAGAGAGCTCACCTGTGGCAGGCGGGGAACAAGAGAGAGAAAAAGAGAGGCATGTTGAGCAAAGGAAGGGAAGGTCTGAAGTCAAAGGCTCTCCTGGCCGGCATCCATCGTTTTTTGTGGGAGATCCATTGGTCCCATCCTTTCACACATTAGGGACCATGGGAAGGAGAACCCGTTTAGGGTCCTGGGGCCCTTTTCACAGAATTCAGTTGTACAGCTATGATTCTGCTTTAACTGGGTGCCTTTGGGTTGCATCCTACAAAATCCTGAGATCTGCCATTTAGAATTCTTTGCCTGAGGGCTCATGTGCTTTACAACAACAACAACAACAACAACAACAACATAATTACTGAACTATGAAAGCTTTGGATGAACAAAACCTAGGAGTTTATCACACTGGGGCTAATTTTGACATTAAAGAGAGATTAAAATGCATTTAAAGCATCCTGCAAATAAAGCGAAAATGGCGAGTAATTGCACGAATGTTGTTTTTGTTGTTGATGATGATGACGACGGTTAATATCCCATCCTTGTCCCAAGGCTGGGATTCAGGGCAGCTTACAACATTAAAAAAACACCATACAGTTAAAAACATACAAAAATAGTATATTAAAATAGAATTAAATTGCTACAGTTATCAGACACAATTGCATTAATAAAGTGATATCGGAAATGTAAGAGGGCATCTAATACATGAAGGGAAGTGCCTTCATGTATTAGATGCCCTTTTGCCAATGTAGACTAGAATAAAGCTTCCTTTAAAAACCCCCTTTTCCCCCACACCATTTTCATGTGCCTTGTTGTGTGCGCATGCATGCATATAGGGTTCTCATCTCCCAAAAGGAAAGCCTCTGCAGCAGAGGAGTTGGAAGATGAAAGTGACATCTCTCCATAACTCCCCATTGAGTTACTGGGTCAAGCAGGTTAAAGAAACAGAAAGGTCTAGGAACTAGATGACTCTTGGTAATATGATAATTACTCTGTGGTCATCACAGGTATATCTGTTTGAATATTATTTTACAATAGGGTGTGTTCTTATGTGAATTATATACTAACTCGTTTTATTACAATCCCATTTTTTAGCTTTGCTAAATGTGTTTGGATGTTAAAGATATTTTCTCTTTCCCATGCATATTTGCACAGGGTATTGCATTGTTTATACTCTGTATATATCGATATAAGGGAATTCTTTGTCAGACATTAAAAGTATTTTTATGTTTTCTTTTGTTAACAGTTTTCCCTAGACCTTTTTGTTTCTTTCGCTGTTGTATTTTAGGTTTAGGTTGCCACCTTGTTGTTTGATCATGTAGGTTAAAATCAATGGGTGATGACAGCTAGATGGATCTCAAGGAGTCCCCTTTCCTATCAAGGAGCAGGAGGGAGGAGTCTCTTTACAAAGTGGGACATTTTAAAAGCAAGAGAGGCTCAATTGAAACTGTCCCTCTCATTTATGGCACTTTTGGGTCTTCACTGGACACACACCAGTGGGGCTGGCAACAACCAGAAGCAACGTTTGGAAGTATAGAGGTCATTTTGTGTGGCTTTTGGAAGTAACCGTGGGCTGTTGTTTAGGTGGTGGTAGGTCAAAACAATATTTTAGAGTACAATCTAAGCTCCCCAGAGGCTATTCGTAGACAAAGGCATTATTTTTTAATGAATATATATTCCCAAGGTCCAAACGTAGCTTGGAGGCCACATGATTCCCAACCATGCAATAGTGTGTTTTCCGTGGGAATAAATGACATTCTGGGCAAAGAGATGTTCTTTCTCCATTGTATTTGGAGCTACATTGAAATGCTGGACAGGGTGGGAAGGATGGATGCATTGCTCACCCAAAGTGTAAAAGTGTGTACATGTGTGTAGTGTGTACATGTGTGTAGTGTGTATGCGCATGTGGAGTGCCATGGGATGCTCCGGGGGTCTCACCGTCTCCATTGACATCAATCCTATCGAAGACGCGGTTGGTGAATTCCTCTGCGCTCGTCTCATGGTCGCAGCCGTTGATGGCCCGGATCGCCTGCAACGGAAGAGTTTATCGCTTATTTATCGGGATTAATAATCACCCAAATTTCCTCCAAGGAACTGAAGCAGGCAACAAGTTTGCAAAAACACAATAATGCACATCAATTGTAAAGAATTACTGAATAATCCAGAAATATGTTTATAATGACAACACCTCTGCAACTGCTATGGGCTCCCGTGTCAGTGGGGTGGAGAATCCACTCCGGGTTTTAGTCTGAATTTTAAAAGGAACTATCCAAGGTGCTAAACCTTGTATCCCCCAAAGGCTCAGGATTTTGGATGCAGCCCTTTAAAGTATGGATGAAAAACCTCAAGCAGATTTCTTCTCCCACTGAGACAGATGCAACCCACTACCTCTAGGATATTGCTGTTTATTTATTTCAAGAATTTATTTCAAGGATTTGGAATTGTTGTTTACCTTCAAGTTATTTCTAATTTGTCTTGACCATAAGGTGAACCTAGTGGGTTTCCACGGCTGGACGAGGATCTGAACCCTGGTCCAACACTGAGAAGTTTGAAATGTATTATGCAGACGTGGAGCAGACATGACCAACAATGCACAGCAACAATTTATATTGGAAACCAATATCAATAATTAATCAAAATAAGAATAAAGTCTAAAAAAAACAACAAATGGCAAACATCGCTCAGTTATAATTAGTCGATGCAATGTAAATGAATTCCTAAGACTATTTTAATTATTTTAAAAGTTTTTAATTATACTGTGTTTTTAGACTGTAAGCTGCTTTGGGTCCTAATTCTGGGAGAAAAATGGGATACAAATTAATATAATAGTAATAATAATAATAATAATAATAATAAGAATGGTTTAGTGATTAATACAGATTATAAATTACATATCTAGAAAGAGAAGACATGTGTCTCACCTCCAAGATATCTCATTATGTATATGGAAATATTCCAAAATTGTAAAAAAACAAACAAACCCAAAAAACTCAAAATCCACGGGTCCCAAGCATTTTGCATAAGAGAGACTCAGGTTGTATTATATTCCTATATTATATTTCTATGTCTGTATCCACACTGCAGAAATAATCTAGTTTGAAACCACTTTAACTCCCATGGATCAATGCTATGGATCTGGGAAATGTAGTTTCCTGAACTATTTAGCCTCCTTTGTCAGAGAACTCTAGTGCCACAATACACTACAACTCCCGGGATCCCATAGCATTGACCCTTGGCAGTTAAAGTGGTTTCAAAATGGATTATTTCTGCTGTGCAGATGCAGCCTATACTATATTCCTATATTTATACTTATATCCCTATGTTGCAAGAACCCTGGACAGCATACAAAGCAAAGGAAATTTAAACAGTTTAACACAACTCCAGGTTTAAGACAGTAATCTAGAGATACTGGGAGCGTACTGAACAATTTAGCAGATTTTGAGCAGCTTTTAAAAATTAAAACAATTAAAACTAGGGTGATGTGTTACAGCTGCATTGCAAAGGGTTGTATTTGCTGGCTGAAAGAGCTGCGCTGAAGGTCTTTCTCTCCACAACACACAAACATACACCTCTGACCCCATTTGATGGCCAGGGTTTCTTTCTGTGTGAGGCTATGGAGCGTGACCACAAACTTTTGGTGCAGACTCAGCTTTTCCTTTTGCAACCACAACTCATTCCTTGTGAAAGTGCAGTGGCCTTCCTCCATGGAAATGCCAAAGAAGAAAGGAAAGGGCTGAGAGTCCCGGCGGATGCCTCGGGATGGGATCAAGAGGTATCCGTCTCTAGAAAGCCTTGCCTATCCATTGTATCAATAAATAAAATTAATGCAACTTGTTTCCTTAACAGAGGCTGGATGGCCATCTGTCAATGGGGATGCTTTGATGGAGAGTTCCTGCATGGCAGAAGGGGGTTGGACTGGATCAGGGCCCTTTTTGGGGTCTCTTCCAATTCTAGGACTCTATGATTCACATGAAAGTCATAGAGCAAGGTTGCACAAAAGGGGGGGGGGAGACCTCAAGGGATGGCAATTCACCTTTTAAATAGATTGTACCCCGCTTGCATTGTTTGGTCCTGTTTTTAAGTCTTAAAAAGCAAAACTTTTGGGACTTTGGTTGGCATTCTGTATTGCAGTTATGGATTCGTAGAGTTATGGATTTGTAACCATGCAATATTCAAAATCCACCAAACAGCAATACCTTTGTGAAGCCAAAGGCTTCACATTGTTTTTTGTGGGTTTTTCGGGCGATGTGACCGTGTTCTGGAAGAGTTTATTTCTGACGTTTCGCCAGCATCTGTGGCTGGCATCTTCAGAGAATCTTCTTTCTCTAAAAATGCCAGGCACAGATGCCAGCAAAACATCAGGAATAATCTCTTCCAGGACATGGTCGCATAGCTCCAAAAACCCACAAAAAACTATAGCAATACCTTTATCAGGCCAAACAAAAAGCATGAAGTACATCATGGAAGCTTTGAAGCTCCATTGGCTTCTTCATCTGGCAAAGGCGTCAAAAATGGGTTTAAAATGCACAAAATGCTTTCTAGATTTGAGCATACCACCTTTTAGCTGCAACAAGGGAATCCTAAACAAGGGACCACCACCCTCCGCTGCAGATAAGGAAAAACGTGGGACTTTGAATCCCGTTGTCCTTAACGGTGGGTGCGCCACGCGTGCAGATGCTAGTGTGGACGCGTGCGGACGCACCCATTAAAAGCAACAGGGCTTGCCATCCGTGGATGTTTAAATCCGCAGATGGCAAGCCCGTGGATATGGAGAGCCCACTGTACATGTAAATACATTTGGATTTGGGTTGTGTGTATGGTATTGCAATTTAAAGGCGTGATTTTAATTTTGCTAGTTGTTTTGTGTCACGACTATTACCGTTACACTCAGTGATATATGGGAATTAGGATTTGTGGGTAACATTAGCACCACCAAACAACAACAACAACAACACCTAAGGGTTTTGTATGAGATGGTATGGGAGGAGAAGGTCAATGTTGTATGGGGGGATTTATGGCATGATGAGTTGCCCCACACAGTGACGCCAACCCAAGTGACGCTACTGAATGAGAGCAGGCTTCCCTGGGAAGCGAGTTCGAGTCTAGGGATGGCCACTGAGAAGGCCTTGTCTTGCATCCCCACCAACTGTGCTTGTGATGGTGATAGGACTGAGAGAAGGGTCTCTCCTGCAGATCCCAGGGCCCAGGCTGGCTCATACAAAGGGTGTTGTTGTTGTTGTTGTTGTTGTTGCTAACCACCCTCGAGTCGATCTTGACCCATGGTGAGCCTGCTCTTCATAAGTCTTGTAAATTCATACCCATGACCCTCTTAATAGAGTCCATCCATCCGGCGTGTGGCCTTCCTCTCTTTCTGCTGCTTTCTACCTTTCCTAGCATTACTGTCTTTTCTAATGATTCATGCCTTCTAGTGAAGTGTCCAAAGTACGACAGCCTCAGTGTTATCATCTTGACTTCCAAAGGAGATTTTTAGCTTGATCTGCTCTAGGGCTCACTTGTTTGGGATACAAAGGGATGCGATCCGCCAAAATCCTCAAGACATCCAATTTATAAAACCGGCAAGCTTGTTTCTAAGCTTGCCCAAGAGAAGCCATATTAGTGCCTTCAGAGACTTCCATGGCAGATTCAAGAATAGCCCTTTCCAACCCTGTATAAGATTCTATCTTGACAAAGAGCATTGTAATAGGGCCGGTCTGGCTGTCTTATTTGCTCTGGCTGTCTTATTTGGACTGAGTCTCATCCACTGTTTGTTAGCCCTTATTTGGTACATTATTGTGGCCAGACGCTGCATTGCTCAGGCTGGCTGCTCTTGTAATTCCATAAGCGGCTTTGTGCGTGCCAGGGAGAGGAAAGCAGGACAGAAATAATAAATCTAATCTAATGTAAGCTGATCTAATCTTTGGAATCACTCACAATTTCCCAAGGAAGGAGGTGGGAGAACTGTGTGAATGAACACTTTACAAGACACAAACACAGAATCATGGAATTATAGAGCTGGAAGAGACCCCAAAAAGGACCATCCTGTCCAACCCCATTCAGCCATGCAGGAACTCTCCATCAAAGCATCCCTGACAGATTGTCGTCCAGCCTCTGCTTAAAGACCCCTAAGGAAGGAGACTCCACCATCCTCCAAGGGAGTGTGTTCCACTGTCGAACAGCCCTTACTGTCAGGAAGTTCCTCCTAATGTTGAGGTGGAATCTCTTTTCCTGGAGCTTCCATTATTCCGGATCCTGTTCTCTGGAGCAGCAGAAAACAAGCTTGCTCCTTCCTCAATATGACATCCCTTCCAATATTTAAACAGAGCTATCATCATATCACCTCTTAACCTTCTCTTCTCCAGGCTAAACATACCCAGCTCCCTAAGAGGCAGAAGTATTCAGTATATTTTAGTGATGGAGTCCAGCATTGCTAGGGGGTTGCCCTAAATGGCCTATGGCTATCTATGGGTCCCTTTGGGTCCCTTCCAACTTTGATTCTATGTCCTGATACAGACCGGCACTATGAGGCGCCTGGGCAGCGCCATTCGGATTAGGGAGTATTGTTTGTTTGTTTGTTTGTATCCTGCTCTTTTCCCAGGAGTGGGACTCAGAGTGGTGTCACAATATTACAAACAGTACAATTAAAAATATTAACAAATTATTCAATATCCCCTCCTGTCCTCATAACAATTCCTTAAACGCCTGTGTGAACAGGTAGGTCTTCACCTGCCGGTGGAAGGCCATCAAGGAGGGAGCCATTCTGATCTCCCTGGAGATCAGGGAGTTCCAGAGTTTAGGGGCAGCCACCAAGAAGGCTCTCTCTCGCGTCCCCACCAACAGTGTTTGTGATGATGTTGGAACGGAGAGAAGGGCTTCTCCGTAGGATCTCAGAGTCCAGGCCGGTTCATACCAGGAGAAACAGTCTGCCAAATAGTGTGGACCTGAGCCATGTAGGGCTTTATGGGTGACAACTAGCACCTTGAATTGTATCCAGAAACAAACTGGCATCCAATGAAGCTGTTTCAAGAGGGACGTTGTATGGTCTCTGTAATCCACCCCTGTCAACAGCCTGGCAGTAGCTCTTTGAACCAGATAAATTTTCCAAACACTTTTATAGGCAGCCCCATGTAGAGCCCATTATAGTAGTCTAGATGGGATGTAACAAAGGCATGTACCACCGTGGCCAGATCTGGCTTCTCAAGGAAAGGGGCAACTGGCGCACAAGTTTTAAATGTGCGAAAGCACTCCTGGTCACAGCAGAGACCTGGGCCTCCAGGTTCAAAGCTGAGTCCAAGAGTACTCCCAAACTGCGAACCTGTGTCTTCAGGAGGAGTGTGACCCCATCTAACACAGGCTGGATCCCTATTCCCTGATCTGCCTTCTGACTGACCAGGAGCACCTCTGTCACCTCTGTCATCACACCAGGGCATCCGCCACAACTGCGCAGCTGCTAGATGTAGCTGCACAGTTGCGGCAAAATGAAGGCACCAAATGGTGCCTTTTCTTTTCATTGCACTGGAACTGCAGCGCTAAAAAGGAGCGGGGTTTGCCCGCATTTAGCTGCTGCGGTGAAGTTCTGCAGCAAATAAAGGTGGCGCCCCACTGAAAAATAAAATAAGTCTGACTTTTGGACACACAAAGGGATCTTGTAGCACCTTTGAAACTAACTGAGTAAAAAAACCTATGTAGAGAGATCTTGTGGCACCCTTGAGACTCACTGAAAGAAAGAAGTTGGCAGCATGGGCTTTCCTAGACTTAAGTCTACTTCATCAGATGCATTTGATGGAGTGGTAAGCCAGGGACAGACCTATACAGTATATACGGAGTAGCATAAGCTTTCATAGACTTTGGCTGCATCCACACTACAGAAATAATTCAGTTTGACACCACTTTAATTGTCATGGCTCTATGCTATGGAGTCCTGGGATCTGTAATCTGTTGTGCCACCAGCTCTAGCCATGGCAGTTAAAGCGGTGTCAAACTGGACTATTTCTCCAGTGTGGATGCAGCCAGAATACCTAGGAAGGTGCTGGACTCTCCTTTCTTGGAGGTATTTAAGCAGAGGTTGGATGGCCACCTCTCAGTGGTGATTTGGTGGGGAATTCCTGCACTTTTCTGGGGGTTGGACTACAAGGTCCTTGGGGACCCCTTCCAACTCCATGGTTCTACATCCAAGGAGCTAAAGTCCCTTGACTCCTGTCAAGGGAGTTCCTATTCCTAAATTGTGTGTGGGAATGCAAGTGCAGGATTTGATGAGCCCTTGGGTTACAAGGTCCAGGTCGAGCAGTAAGATATTAACAGGCGGGCAGAGGACGGAAAACAAAGTCAGGCACAGAACCTTTCCAAGCCGGTCGTTTCTGTTTGTTTCTGAAACTTCTGCTCTGAGTAGGATCAGGCTCTGAAAAGGAAAGCTGATGGATGCAGAGATTGTTTTCTGTGTTCAAAAAACAAAATTTCACCCTGGAGTAGAAAGGAGTCTCTTGAGTCTCTACTTGGTGGGATGCTCTCATAGAATCATAGAACTGGAAGAGACCCCAAGGGAAAGTCCAACCTCCTTCTGCCATTCAGGAATATACAATCAAAGCCCTCCCTGGAACACAAGACCATCCAGCCTCTGTTTAAAAACCTCCAACGAAGACTCCATCACTCTCCAAGGGAGAGTCTTCTACTGTCAAACAGCCCTTACTGCCAGGAAGTTTCTCCTAATATCTAGGTGGAATCTCTTTTCCTGGAGCTTGCATCCATTTTTCTGGAGCCTATATTTTGGAGCAGCAGAAAATAAGTTTTCTCCATCTTCAATATGACACCCTTGAAATATTTAAACATGGCCATCATGTCACCTCTTAACCTTCTCTTCTCCAGGTTAAACCTATCCAGCTCCCTAAGTCTCTCCTCATAAGACTTCATGGCTTCCAGACCCTTCACCATCTTAGTTGCCCCCCTTTGCACACGCTCCAGTTTCTCCACATCCTTTTTGAATTGTGGGGCCCAGAACTGGACACAGTATTATTCCAGGTGAGGCCTGACCAAAGCAGAGTAGAGTGGCACTATGACTTCCCTTGATCTAGAGACTATACTTGTATTGATTCAGCCTAGAATTGCATTGGCCTTTTTAGCTGCCACATCACATTCAACTTGGGGTCTTCTAGGACTCCTTGATCCTTTTCACATGTAGTCTCCTTAAGCCAGGTGTCCCCCATCCTATATCTGTGCTTTTCATTTTTACTGCACAGGCTTTTTTGTCTATCATTCCTTCCCTTTCCAGGGCAGTGGTTGGCTGTTCTAGTCCTTGTCTGCACTGTAGAAGTGATGCAATTTGACACCACTTTAACAGCCATGGCTCAATGCTATGGTATTCTGGGACTGGTAGTTTTCTGAGATATTTATCCTTCCCTGTCAGAGAGCTCTTGTGACCCAGCAAACTATGAATCCCAGAATTCCATAGCATTGAGCCATGGCAGTTAGTGGTGTCAAACTGTATCATTTCTGCAGATGCAGATGCACCCCTATTTTCCATGTACAAAATCTGAGGTGGATTTCCTAAACCTAGATCAAGACATTCCAGAAACCTGGCCAGGTTAAAGGGAAGGCTCTGTTGCAAGCAGAAAAATGCCCCCCAGAACCACCCTAGAAGTTCCTTTAAGAAACCATTTCCCTCTAGAAACTACATATTCTCCAACATTTCATAGGGGAAAACTGGGCCATGTATGGCTCGGTAACACCAGCGTGACCAAGATGGTTGTTAATGAAGGACAAGAGACAAGCTAGGAGAGGCTGCAGCAGTTTGCTTTTGCCTAAATATCCCACGAAGGACAATATTGTGCCTCTTGTCCTCTCCTCTCATCCCTGCTGAGCTGATGGAGCGCAAACAACTTTTGCACTTTGGACTCAGTCTGCAGCAATGGAAGGAAGCTGAGGACAAAGGGGGAAGGAAGGACAGAGAAACTGGGACATATTAAAAGCAGTTGAGAAAGTGGGACAGCAGAGGATTAATCAATTGGAACAGTTGGAAGGTATGGAATTAGCCCCAAGGCCGGCTCTCCCATCAGGACAGCGGTTCCTCTCACCTGAATGATGTTGAGAAGCTCGCTGCGGTCAATGCATCCATTCCCGTCCACATCGTAGAGCTTGAAGTACCAGCGCAGTTTCTGCTCCATCTTCCCCTTCAGGATCAGGCTGAGGGCGGCCACATACTCCATGAAGTCAATATGACCATCCTAAGCGGGGTACAAGGAGGAGAGAACATTAAGGAAGGATTGAGACCAGGCTAGAGGAAAAGGGGGCTCAGGGAAGGAGGTATCTTGGCTTGGCCCGTACCACAAGACACTTGAATTAACCAAGGACCCATAATGGAGAAGGGTTGGCCTTCCAGATGTTGTTGGATGACGACTCCCATCGGTCCTTGTCAGAAGAGCTGATGGTGGGCAATAATGGGAGTAGTTGTCCAAGAACCTCTGGAAGGGCACATGTTCCCCAACCCACATATTGGGTGCTGCATATTCCATCATAATCATAATCCGGTTTGTACGCTGGGTTATTTCTCTGTCATTCAGACTCGCACTGACTGTACTTGATGCAGTTTGTGGAGAGGGCAACTGAAAAGCCAATTTAAAGTGGTGCATTTGGCACCGGATTCCCTTATTGGTTCTTTTTAAAAGAACTGCAACAGTCTGCATCTCCGATAGTTCGAGTAAGCTATTGGATCAATTTGGATCATGCAGCCACTGTTCAGGAATGGAGGCGCCTCCTTTTTGATCTGGAACAGAATGAGAATTTCAGACCAGATTTAAACCCCGGAGAGATTCGCTTCCTTTAAACATGGTGAATTGATTCAAAATGTGAATCTCTCAGTGCAAAAGATGTGACTGTGTGCCAACTGCACCCATTCTTTGAGACACCAGATTTGGCCAAGGTGATACATGCCTTGTTTACATACTGTTTGGAATACATTAATGCTCTCTATGTGGGGCTGCCTTTGGAAAGCGCTCAGAAACTTCAGCTGGCCCAAAGAGCTGCAAGTTGATAAATGGAGCTGGCTACAGGGAGCATACAACTCTCTTGAACAGCTGCATTGGCTGCTAGTCTGTTTCTGGACACAATTCAAAGTGCTGGTTTTGGCCTAGGAAGCCCTATACGGCTTCGGTCCAGACTATTGGAAAGACCGTATCTCCCTTTATGAGCCCACTGAAGTCCAGTTGAGGTTGTCCAGAGAGACCTTCCTCTCTGTCCCACCATCTTCCCAAGTTCATTTAGTGGGAACAAGAGAGAGGGGCTTCTTGGTGGCTGCTCCCAGGGTCCAGACCTCCTTCCCTAGAGAGGCCAGATTGGCCCCATCCCTGTTTTCCTTTTGGCAGTAAGTAAAAACATTTTGTGCCATTTTTTGATGAAAGTTGGGGTTTTAATGCTGTGCAATTCATATAGGGGCTTTCTAGATTGGCAAAAAGAAGTGTGTTCATGGCTGCATGAAACTCTAGCCTTTAGATGAGAAAAAGGGAAAGTGTGCCATGAAAATGCTTTTTTTGCATTTTAGGGGAGAAGAAGCGCCTTTAAAAAGGTGCTGGTTTTCCCAGCTTCTTTTTTAAAAACTGCGGAACAGCGCAGCTCCATCTAAAGGCTGTGGTGCAGCTGCTAAGCATTAAGGAAAAGGCAACTTCATGCCACACTTTCCTGCCAATCTAGAAAGCCTCATAGTAATGTTTGTACGAGTTTTAAAAAATACATTTTACAATATTTGTTCTATTTATACCTTTTGATGTTTTTATTGCTTTTAATTTGTATGGTTTTAAATTTAAATTGAATCCCTATATCAACAGAAAGGTGAGATATAAATAAAATAAAACAAAACAAAAGACTGTGGTTTCTTGGTATCTCCTAGGGTTTACCAAACTCCATGGATGTTGTTGTTGTTATGTGCGTGCAAGTAGTTTCCAATTTACGGCAACCCTAAGGCAAATGTATCATGGGGTTTTCTTGGTAAGATTTGTTCAGCATTTGCCATTGCTTTCCCCTGAGGCTGAGAGGGTGTGACTTGTCCTAGGTCATCCAATGGGTTTACATGGCCAAGCTGGGATTCAAACTCTGTCTCCAAATGGTCCAAGGCTCAAAGCACTACACCATGCTCAAGTTTATAATTCATGTTATACACAATGGGGGAGTAAAATGGCGTCTCTTATATAACATAGAATAATCAAGGCTTGCTTTTTGGAATATTTTCAAGCTGTAGATGCAGAATCCATGGATAAAGAGTGATGGCTGTAAAATGAAGTAAAAAAAAAATCAAATAATAGTTGTGTTGTGTATTGTGTGTTATGTATACACAAATACAGGTATTCCAAAATCTGGGAGTGGGGGGATCCCAAAATATGGAATACCTCTGGTCCCAAGCATTTTGGATGAGGGGCGCTGAGCCTGTAATTGAACCCAAAGGTTCGTATTCTCATCTTTCTTCTGGACTAAAGGCATCTGCTCACCTCCTTTGGCCCCTCTCCATAAGACTTCAGCTGTGCTGAAGCTGGTTACATCCAGGTAAGTCTGAGCTACCTGGAGAAGGCACCTGTTTGCATGCAAGAGCATTCCTGACCTCTGGCCTCCACATAGAGCTCCTTGTGCTTTTTAAGCTGCCTTTTGGTGAGGTGTCCCGCAGGTAATTCTTGAGTGGCTTATGATGCAACTGTGGCTCCTTGAAGCAGCACTGGCCCCCATTCCACAAGCCTCTTTCTTGCTTTCTTGGATGTTTAATGAAAATATTTCTGCTCTGCCATATAAAGAGGACTGCAGGGTCCCACTTTGTCCCATAGTGGGAAGAATGAATGGGTTTAAGCCTCCCCGTTTATTAGCTTTGCAGTTTTGTTCCGAGGATTCAGAACACAGACTCCTTCTGTTCCGCATGAAATAATTCTCCCTGCTCAACTAAAGGAGCCCCTGTTTGAAGAGGTCAAGAATAAATTGGATTAGCAAAATCAATCATTTTGCAAAATCAGTTTGCTAAATCAAGTGGTAAATCAATGCAAAATCAGTTTGCTAAATAAAATGCAAAATAAATTGCATTTTAAGGTGAGGGACTCACTAGCAACCTTCCAAATCCTGCTTCAAACATGTGAACTTGTAAGAGCAGTAGACACTTCACATGAAATTCTGGGTACATCATGTGCCACACTTCATATTTGAGGCTTAAAGACCCTTATTAAATTTCAAAATAACCAGAAGTTTAAACTCTTGGACCATTTTCCTCCCATCTCCTGCAGCCTGAATAGAGTAGTAAGGCAGGTTCACAGGGTTAGGGTTCCCAGAATGAAAACTGGAGAGGGCTCTTGAACCTTTAAAGGTTGTGCAGAAGAGCGAATTTCTGCAGATTTGGCTTTAAACCATTAAAGGTACAGCAGCCCTCTGAAGTTTTCAGTCTGGCAACCTCTGAAAATTTTTTACCAAGAAATCCCCATGATAGGTTGGTTCTTTTTAGGGTTGCCATAAGTCAGAAACAACCTGAAGGCATACAACAATAACAACCCTACGGTGTGGCCCAACAGGCATTGAAGTGTTTGTGTGTGTAGAAAGTGACACAGCTGGCAAGTACTGTATGATATGAGGCTGCAGGGTTGTTGTGGCTTCAGGAGGCATTACTCATAGGCTTTAGTAGGCAGAATCCACAGGTTTTGGATAGATTACTCATATATATATATATAATCCTACTTAACAAAAATAGCCAGGCTTCGCTTAAGAGGAACTGCCTTTCTGTCCAATACACCGAAGCCATCAAGCAAATCTAGTAGCCATCAGAGTTGGAAAATAAATCCTATTGATTAATCCAGAGTAGAACCATTGAATAAATGGTTGAAAGGTGAATCGACACACAGGGAAATCTCATTGACTGTCTCAGGCCATGTCTAAATGGGCCAAATAAACTCCCCCTGTCCACTGGATACAAATGGACCAGACAACATCTGGCTTGTTCAGTGCCAAACTTAGGGTGCCCTTCTTAATATGGGGTTAAAAAGTCCCTGTTTGCTTTACATCGTCCTGGAAGATCTGGATCCCTCTATTCCAATGTCGGGGCCAGAATATTCCAGGTTGTCTCCAGAGTATCCTGGACTGTGCAGATAGGACCACAGTCCTCGGAAATTGCAACTTACAATAGAGTTTAGGTCATTGATCCTGCCTAGAGTGAATGAATCTCGGTGTTTTCTACCAAGGTAGAAACTGTGTTCAGAGGAGGGTGACCAAGATGGTCAAAGGTCTGGAAACCACCAAGCCCTATGAGGAATGGCTGAAGGAGCTGCTGGTTATGTTTAGCCTGGAGAAGAGAAGGTTAAGAAGTGGCATGATGTCCGTGTTTAAACATTTGAAGGGATGTCATATTGAGGAGGGAGGAAGCTTGTTTTCTGCTGCTGCAGAGACTAGAACGCGGAACAATGGATTCAAGCTACAGGACAAAAGATTCTACCGAAACACTAGGAAGAACTTCCTGACAGCAAGAGGCTGGATGGCCATCTCTCGGGGTGCTTTGATGGTGTCTTCTTGCAAGGATGGCCCTTGGGATCTCTTCCAACTCTATGGATTCTATGAACCATGGAATGAACTACCTGGGAGGGTGGTGGACTCTCTCCATGGATGGTTCTGAAGCATCTAACAGGGATTCTTTAGCTGTGAAGACTTGCTTAGCTGGACCTGGACTAGACTGGCCCTTCCAGTTCTACAGTTCTACTGGGAGTGCCATCAAACTGCTCTCACGACTCCTAAAATGTTATGTCCACCTTTGCTTTTGTGACCCTTCTCCAAACTGGCACACTTTAGAAGGGTGAGCTGATTTCACCGGAGGAGAACCTCTGCCTACCTTGTTCATGTCGAAGGTGTGGAACATCTGCTCTATGTACTTGTTGGCTTCAGGGTCCAACCCTCGAAGTCCAAAGAAATGCTTGAATTCGTGTTCGGTCAGTTGTCCGGAGGGACACTCGGTCATGAATTTCTTGTACCAATGGTGGATCTCCAACGTTTGAAGGTCATCCAGGATGCTGTTGCCATGTCCCATTTTCCTGCGGCTACAGGACGCGGGGAACCTTAGATGTCCACCTTCTTCCACCGAGTCTTGCTATGGACAGGACTGGTCTCTCTTTCCTTCCTCCTTTTACTAGAAAGATCCAGACAGAGCAAAGCGAGACTGGAGGCGGACGACTTTCCTGAGCCAATTACAGCCTTCTAATCTGGCCTGAGACCCATTTAGAAGCCTTAGAAGAGCATCAACAATATCAAGAGGGAATGGAAAGAAGGAGGAGGGATAATCCAAGAAAAGCAGCCCTGTTATTCTGGGGAACAAAAACCACAAAAGGTTGAGAGGGTTAAGCGGCTGTTGGCCCTACAAGCCGACCTCAGACCGCCCCAGACATTGTTTTCGCCACACGCTACTGCTATTCTCAGCTCCCTATCAATATTCTGGGGACATCCTTACGTCAAAGGCGGTGGCACTCTTTGGATTAAGCGGTTAAACGCTGAGAGATTGCTTGAAGTTATGGGAAATGTGAGACCCTTAAGGAACTCTTCCAGCAAGGGAAAAGAGAAAGGCGGGGAAAGTGTGTCCCCATTGATACCCCTTGATCTCTTGGTGTTTTGATACAGCTTGAATCTCCCTTATCTGGTCCCCGCATGGATTGTCTTTGGATTTTGGAATTTTTTAATCATCATCATCATCATCATCATCATCATCATTATTGTTATTTATTTGTATCCCACTCTTTTCCCAGAATTGGGACTAAGAGTGGCTTCACAACATTAAACAACAGTACAATAAGAAACATAGAAAAAAGTACAATTACAAAGGAATTAAAATACTACAATATTAAAACAGATAATGAGATATCTTGGAGATGAGATTCAAGTCTAAACATGACATTCATGTTTATGTTACGAAAGTCAAGCTTTGAATACACCTTATACATGTAGCCTGAATGGTAACTTTATACAGTTGTCCTTCCCTATCCACAGATTCGTTATCCATGAATTCAAGCATCCATGGCTTGAAAATATTAAAATAGAAGTATGAATTCCAAATAGCAAACCTCGATGTTGCTATTTTACTATGCCATTGTATTTCGTGGGACTCGAGCATCGATAAATTTAGGTATCCATTGGAGGTCCTGGAATCAAACCCCAGAGGACAGCAAGGTCCCACCGTACATAACATTTTAAATAATTTTGTGCATGAGACAAAGTTTGGTGTTCTCATTATTGTATTGTATAGTGGATGGTTTTTAAATATGTAAACCACTTTGATTGTTATTGCAACAGAAAAGCGGGATATAAATAAAGTATTATATATAAAGTTTGTGTACACTGAACCATCTGAAAACAAAGGACTCACTATCTCAGTCACTCATGAAAAATGGCATTGAGATTTTCGAGTACAGTATATCAGATTTTAAAATTTCATATAAGGGCAGGGGCCATGCTAATCTTTTCTGTATTTTTCCAGTTTTAGGTCATGTGCTGCCAAAGCGAGCATATATACTACTTAGGAATGCCCTAAAGGATTTTCTTTTTTAAAAGGACTGGGGTAGGAAGCAAGAATATTCGAAGTCATCATAAATAAGATATACGCATATAAAATATTTACAAGGGAATAGTTTAAAATAAAGAAAAATCTTAAATAACTAGATAACATGATATATTTGTAATATGTTTTGCAATAGTCCAATTTAGAAAGAGAAGACAACTTCGACTCTTACAGTCGATACAGAATTGGTTAATCATAAGACAGAGGTACGTAAAGAATAAAACAGAATGAAGAAAAGTCAAAGGTATTGAATTTTGTAATTTCAAGATTAAGGAAATCTGGAGAGGAAGCAACATGTGTAAATTAATGTTTATGCTTTTGTTTGTTTGTTTGTTTTATTAGTTTATGTGGCAGATGTAATGTAATTTGTGTTATATATATACCGGGTATGTATAAAAGAATCCCAGATAATCCTGTACCATCAGTTGTGGCATCCTTCTGAGGAATGAAGAAGGAACAATGAATGTGAATGGAAAGGATAGAGATAGGTGAGGAAGAGGGTGAGAGATAGAGATATGAGAGAAGGAGACATGAATGAATCTTTGTAGGTTGTTGTAATGTTTTTATTATGTTAGGGCTATTAAGAAATATTTAGGGTTGTCTAGAATAATTTTTTAGAATATTTCAATGTATGCAATCTGAAAATATTGTACTAAGTTGTTAGGTGTTAAATGCTGATATTGTAGTAACGTGTTAAACGTTAAATGTTAAAGGTGTTAAATGTTAGATATTATATTAAGTTGTTAGGTGTTAAATGTTTACGCATTGGGGTGTTGTTTTTTTTTAATGATGTACAAACGTATGTTTTTCTTTCTTTTGTGTTGTGTTATGGATGTGATGATTGTTTGATTTTTTAAAAAAATGTTTAATAAACTTTTCAGTTACAAAAACCTGGTGGTATCCTTCTGTATTGGGAGCTGTCTGTATTGGGAGTTTGGTGCATGGTTTTTGCAGCGGTTCTACTCCTACCAGGGAAAGTGTCCCAAGAAGAGGGAAAAGTCAGAGAAGTTACCATATATATTCATGTCCAAGTCAGCCTCATGCATATGTTGAGGGAAGTTTTCAGGGTCAAAATCCTGGATTTTGATATGGCCCGTGGATAAGTCAAGGGTAAAACGTAGGGGGCTATAAGGAAGGATATAAAGGGGCAAAGACCACTTCCGTCCCTCCTTCTCCTTCTCTGGACATCTCCCAAAAGATTCCCAGGCGCTGGAGGAGAGGTTTTAACATCGGATGGAGAAAGGAAGCAAGTGGATTTAATTGGAGAGTTGTTTCCATAGGAAGGAAAGTCTTGCAAAATGGACTGGAGGCAGAAGCAAGTGGTTTTAAATGGGGTTTTTTCCCCCCCATACGAACCCAGGTCTTGCAAAAGGGACCAGAGAGAGAAGCAAGTGGTTTTAAATGGAAGGGTTGTTTCTATATGAAGCCGGGTCTTGCAAAATGGACTGGAGAGATGGTTTTAAATGGGGAGTTTCTTTTTCCATAGGAAGCCAGGTCTTGCAAAACGGACTGGAAAGAAATTGGTGTTCAATGGAGATTGGGCCATCAGGCTTGCTTGCTTTGGGACCTTTCTAGGCACTACTGATGTATTGATCCGTATATAAGTCTACCCAAAATTTTACGGTCAATTTTGGGGCTTAAATTTCTCGATTTATAGTCAAGCATACATGGCAATTATAAATCTCTAATGCTATTTAGCTTCTCCATGAAGCTGCTGGTTGGGGTTTTACTCTGGCCTCTTCCAGGTTGGTCCAGATAGGCACGAGGAGGTTTCACAATACAGCAACTCAGGTTTTGCTGAGTTTTGACAGTTGTTATCACCTCCATCTCTGATTTTTGTTTCCTACTTCTTTTCGGGGGCTGTTCGTAGTGATTTCTTGGATCTGCTGTCTCTTTCTTTGGGGGCTGTTTTTTAAACAGACGCTGGAGCATAGAACCATGGGATCCCAGGAGTTTGTCCCACGAAGGGAGTTTACACCGTGAATATCCCAGAAAAACTGCGTAATGATTTCACATGATGTTGCAAAAACCTGCCGTTAAAGTGGTCACAAAGAAGCATTAACACGCATCTTTTTTACTTTCGGGGTTTCAGCGGCAATGCATTTCCGATATCACCGTATCTGCGCAACTGCGTGTGACAATCGTTTGCACAATTATTCGCCATTTTCGTTTTATTGGCAGGATGCTTCAAATGCGCTTTAATCTTAAGCTCTGTCAGGAAGTTCCTCCTAATGTTGAGGTGGAATCTCTTTTCCTGCAGCTTGCATCCATTGTTCCGCATCCTAGTCTCTGGAGCAGCAGAAAACAAGCTTGCTCCCTCCTCAATGTGACATCCCTTCAAGTATTTGAACAGGGCTAACCTTCTCTTCTCCAGGCTAAACATCCCCAGCTCCCTAAGGCGTTCCTCATAGGGCTTCATGGTTTCCAGTCCCTTCACCATCTTAGTTGCCCTCCTTTGGACATGCTCCAGTTTCTCCACATCTTTTTTGAATTGTGGTGCCCAGAACTGGACACAGTATTCCAGCTGGGGCCTGACCAAAGCAGTATAGAGTGGCACTATTACTTCCCTTGATCTAGAAACTATACTTCTATTGATGCAGCCTAGAATCGCATTGGCTTTTTTAGCTGCAGCAGCACACTTTTCTCTGGAAGGTTTTAATGAGAGGCTGGAGGGCCATTTCTCTCAGGGAGGGCTTTGATTGTGAGTTCCTGCATGGCACAGAAAGGGGGGGTTGGACTCTATGCCTCCTTGGGGCTCCCTTCCAGCTCTCTCTAGGATTCTGTGTGATTATTGTGTGACTGAACAACTTTCCTCTCAGTCAGTGGGGCTCCCTTTATTTGAGACTTAGAACTGGGTTTAGGTTTGGGCCTTGAATTACGTCAGGAGTGGCACTGAGGTGACTCCTCCACAGACATTGGCGAACTACAACTCCCATGAGTCTGAGGGAGCACAGACGCTGTAGAAATAAAATTGCTGTGGCTCCATCCCAAGGAGCCCTGGGAGTGGTAGTTTTTAAGGTTTCAGGCCTGCCCTGCCAATAAGAATAATGGTGCCACATAAAAACTACAAATCCCATAATTCGGTGCGACTGGGCCGTTCCTAAAGAGCCTCTTTTCCCTCAGAGCAGCCCTCCCTGATTGGCTCCCAACTTCAGCCTCCATAACCACGGCGCGCCCTCCCATTGGTTCTCAGGGAACGCCTCCCCGCTTGTGATTGGCTCCTTTGGTTTGTCACTCAAGGAGGAGGAACGGAGGCCACCGATTGGCTGAAGAGGGGAAAATTAGGTGCGTGACGTAATGACGTTCTCCGCCGCCGTCACCCCGGCAACCGCCCAAGCCGTGCTCGGCGGCTGGGGGGGCGGAGCCACGTCAATCTCATCGCTACTCGACGCCTGATTGGCTCACGGCTTGGAGGAGGCGGTGCCTGCAAAGCGGAAGTCCCTGGTGAGGCGAGTAGAGGGCGCTTCCGGTGCTGATGTGGCCGGAACCCAAGGAAGGAGGACGAGGAGAGCCCCGAGGAGGAGAGCCCAGAGTCGGTGAGGCCTTCTGGGGCTCCGGGAAAGTCACTTCTTTGGGGGCCGATGGATCCTGGGATTTGTAGTTCTGTGAGACATTGAGCCTTCTGTGCCAGAGGGAGCCCTGCAGCCACCAGGAACTACAACTCCCAGGATTCCCTGCGTGGAAGCAGGGCAGTTAAAGCTGTGAGACTTTGGTCTTCTTCTTGTTGTTATTTTCTTCCTGATTATTATTATTATTATTATTATTTTATTGCATAATTATTATTTTATTTTATTTATTATCATTATTTTATTATTATTATTATATATATATATATATTATAATATTATATTATATTGTTATATTATAATATATTAATATTATTATCCATATTATGATAGCTTTTGGGGCTGAAGAGCGGAGTATAGCTATCATAATATGGATAATAATAATATACTATAATAATATAATAATATAATATTTTATATATATATATATATATATATGTATATAAAATAATATATATATTATTCTGTGTAAATATATATATATATATATTCTCTCTCTATATATAATATATTATAATATTATAATATACCGTGTTTCCCCGAAAATAGGACAGTGTCTTATATTAATTTTTGCACCCAAAGATGTGCCAGGTCTTATTTTCAGGGGATGTCTTATTTTTCCATTTATTATATACTGTATATATATACATATATATATGTATGTATATTTATATACAGAAACTTTGCTAGGTCTTTTTGGGGGAGGCTTTATATTTAGCAATTCAGCAAAACCTCTACTGTACTTGGTCTTATTTTTTGGGGATGTCTTATTTTTGGGGAAACAGGGCACATGGTATAATAATACATTATTATATATATTACATGAGAAGAAGGAGACCATCTTCCAAGGCAGGGGCGTCTTCCGCTGTCAAACATCCCATACTGTCAGAAAGGTCTTCCTAATGTTTAGGCAGTTTGCATCCATTGCTCCATTGTGTCCCATTCTCTGGAGCAGCAGAAAACGAGCTTGCTCCATCCTCAATGTGGCATCCCTTCAAATACTTAAACAGGGCTCTCATATCCCCTCTCAACCTTCTCTTCTCCAACTTAAAGATACAAGTTTCTTTTCTGCAGCTCCAGATACTCGAATCCGGAGCAATGGATTCAAGCTACAGGAGAAGAGATTTCGTCGCAACGTTGGGAAGCATGTCTTTATCGCAAGAGCTGTTCGACGGTGGAAGACACTCTTTCGGAGACTGTGGTGGAGTCTCCTTTGGAGGCTGTTTTTAGGCAGAGGCTGGATGGCCATCTGTCAAATGGGGTGCTTTGATTGTGAATTCATGCATGGCAGAATAATGGGGTTGGGGTGGATGGCCCTTTTTTGGGGTCTCTTCCAACTCTAGGATTCTGCGATTCTTTCTTTGCTTGCTTTGGTGGAAGAGTGTTGTCGAATACACACCCGACTGAGGCAAACCAGGCTGGGATCTGATGTGTTTTGACGCCGGAATGAGGCTGGATGTGTTGACACAAGTGTCCCGACAGAGTAGAAGCGGATGCCTCGGGGTTATGAACTAATCCCTGGCAGAGAAGGCCAAAGCCGTGTGCCCCAAGGAAGCCTTGTTTGGGTTGCCACCCAGCTGTTTTAGTGATTCATCCTGGCATCCTTACCTGGCTGTAGGGGTGCCTTTGCGTAAGGTGGTTTTCTTTAGCTGGAAATGCCACGTGTTTTCATCATTTTAAACAGAAGTGCATTTGTTTCATAGAATCCTAGAACTGGAATTATGCCACAATCCAAGTCCTCCCTGGGATCTCTGACCATCACAAAATGTGGGATAGACAAGTTAACAGTTACATGGATTTGTAATTGGTTGACTGGCTGAACTCAAAGGGTGCTCAACAATGGTTCCTTTTCATCCTGGAGAGAAGTGACCAGTGGGGTTCCACAGGGTTCTGTCCTGGGCCCAGTGCTGTTCAACATCTTTATTAACGATTTGGATGACAGAATTGGGAGCATACTTATCAAATTTGCAGATGACACTAAACTGGGAGGAGTAGCTAATACCCCAGAGGACAGGATCAAAATTCAAAATGACCTGAATAGACTAGAAAGCTGGGCCAGTGCTAACAAAATGAAATTCAATGCGGAGAAATGTAAGGTTCTGCACTTAGGGCGGAAAAATGAAATGCACAGATATAGGATGGGGGACACCTGGCTGAATGAGACCACATGTGAAAGGGATCTAGGAGTCCAAGTAGACCATAAGCTGAACATGAGTCAACAGTGTGATGCGGCAGCTAAAAAAGCCAATGCAATTTTAGGCTGCATCAATAGAAGTATAGTTTCTAGATCAAGGGAAGTTATAGTGCCACTCTATTCTGCTTTGGTCAGGCCCCACCTGGAATACTGTGTCCAGTTCTGGGCACCACAATTCAAAAAGGATGTGGAGAAACTGGAGAGGGTCCAAAGGAGGGCAACTAAAATGGTGAAGGGTCTGGAAACCTTGCCCTATAAAGAACGCCTTAGGGAGCTGGGGATGTTTAGCCTGGAGAAGAGAAGGTTAAGAGGTGATATGATAGCCCTGTTTAAATATTTGAAGGGATGTCATATTGAGGAGGGAGCAAGCTTGTTTTCTGCTGCTGCAGAGACTAGAACGCGGAACAATGGATGCAAACTGCAGGAAAAGAGATTCCACCTCAACATTAGGAGGAACTTCCTGACAGTAAGGGCTGTTCGACAGTGGAACACACTCCCTCGGAGTGTAGTGGAGTCTCCGTCCTTGGAGGTCTTTAAGCAGAGGCTGGATGGCCATCTGTCAGGGATGCTTTGACTTGGAGTTCCTGCATGGCAGGGGGTTGGACTGGATGGCCCTTGTGGTCTCTTCCAACTCTATGATTCTATGATTCTATGATTCTATGATCTTGAGGGGAGAGAGATGCAGGCCACCTCCTGCTGGAAGCAAGAAGAGCCCTCCCTTCAATCACCATCTTGAGGGGACTTAATTGTCTAATTAACAAATTGTAAGCCGCTCTGATAGCTTTGGCTGAAGAGCGGGGTATAAATAAAATGTATTATTATTATTATTATTATCCAGCGTCTGTTTAAAAACCTCCAAAGAAGGAGACTCCACCGCACTCCAAGGCAGCAGTGTGTGCCGCTGTTGAAGAGCTCTGACCCTCAGGAAGCTCTTTATTTATTTAGAATATTTATACCCTGCTCTTGAGCCCAAAGGCTGTCAGAGCGGCTTCTTCCCTGCCTTCAGGCTTACACTCTACAAAGCCAAGAGACAAAAGGAGAAGGGAATGGCAGTGGGCAAGGGGAATATGTCCAGTGGATCTTCCCCCCCCCCCAAGGAACTGATACTGAAAAAGCATTCTGGAACATAGGCTTCATGAGAAAGAATAGGAATGGGAAGAGCACCTATAACGAGACAAAGGATTGATCACAAAGGGGCAGGGCATAAATAAATATGATTATTAATTTCAATATAGATATAAACAACACCATCCAGAGGGAGGGAAGGGCAGGCCAGTGCCAATGTTGAGTTTGAGGAATCCTGTAATTTCATACTCTTGTGTGCAGGGCTTGCTCCTAAAATGCAAATAATAAAAATATAAATAGAAGCTGTGTCTGGAAAACAAGAATATGGAATATTTTAATAAACCTGCTTGTGCTCTAGTACCTCCTTTTCACTGTCTTCTAAACACCTTCTTACTCTTTAGAGGGTTCAGAGGGTAAGAAATAAATTCACCTACATTACTGCAACAGCTGTGTATAGCCACTTCTACAGAGAGAGAGATTGTGGTTTGCCCGAGACAACTCATATGGAGTCTATGGCAGAGGTGTGATTGGAACAAGAGACTTGCAGATTCATGGAAGGAAATCTCTTGACCACTGTCACCTCAATGAAGTTGAAGAGAATTGGGAGCCCCAGGCATGTGCCTGTTACCTGTAAGACCAGTTGCCCCACTTGAAGTGCCAGAATGGATTCAGCCGGAAGCTCTTATCACAGGAGATCCGGCTAGAAATTCAGAGCTGAGCTGGAGGCAGCAGGGACTCTGCTTCAAACATATCTGTGTCACCGCTTTGAACTGGAGGAGGAAAACATTTCTGGTTTAATATATACAGTCAGCCCTGCACATTCGTGTGGGTTAGGGGTGCTAGACCTCAATGAAAGTGGAAAAAATGCAAATATCTCTAGGCCTCCAAACCTTAACTCAGTCTCTGTTCCCGTCTCCGTAGGCTTAAAGGACCTGAGCAAAGTGCCACAAGCCTCGTAGCCCCCGAATGTAAGCGGCTGCGGTGGGGTGACCAGTGCCAGGTGAGTCTCCAGAAGGGGAAGCAGGGATACTCCGTGTTATTTCATGCATTTATGACTTATTCAAGCTTTGGTTTGAGTGTTGGAATATGACTGAAGACCAGGGTTCAATTCCCCCACTCGGCCATGTAAAAACTCGCTGGGTGACCATGGGCAAGTCACATGCTCTCAGCTTCAGGGGAAGTCCAAGGCAAACTTCTTCTGACCAAATCTTGCTGAGAAAACCCACGATAGCTTTGCCTTAGGGTCGCCATAAGTCAGAAACGACTTGAAGGCACATAACAAACGTTTCTCATCATGCATTTTGGTTGGCCCAATAAAGGTGTAATTGTTAAAATGTTACTGGATTTGCTATATTGCCAACATGGTTACCCTTGGATGTTTTTAAAAACTTTTTCCAATTTTCTTTACAATTTCTAGTCTAGATGCGTTGTCTTTGATTTTCCACAGTAGATTTCAAAACTCCAGAAAGATTCCCATTTATTTAGTGATGGCAAACCTGCACATAATCAAATTTGGAAAAATTAAACCTGCAGAAGTTGAGACGTGATGGTATTTTAATTGCAAAGCTTGGGGCTGTGCTTAAATTTTGGCTTGTGGTGTGTTGACATGCCCCTGATTTGTGTCTGCTGCTGTTCAGAAATTGAGGAGTGGGGGGTTTATATGATGAGACCTGGCCGTCTATTTACTCTCCCAGCCTGCCTCTCTTATTCCTCCTTCTGTCTTAAGAATCTCAGAGTTCGTGGGCAGAGCTGCTGTTTCTTTCAGGATTTTGGGTGCAGATGCCAGAATAAGTTCTTGTAGGTACACCCATGTGTGATACTAATTCATGAAAGCCTGAGCTCTTCTTGTTAAAATTGTTTGTTTATATAGCTTCCTCTAGTGTATATAATGCTGTGCCAAAATAAAACAGTAAAGCAGGCATCCCCACCCAAGGTATACATTTGTTCTTGCTGGAACATACCTGTCACCTGTGTCATTTGTGCAACATTCTCGTCTTATTGAGGAAGTAAGAGAACTATATCTTTCCCCCCATTTTTGGCGAAAAAAGGCCTTGCCTATTTAATCCCCACAGCATTCCAAGCAAGGGTCTGCTTGGAGGCCTGGTTGAAAGTGCTGTACTAATTCAGAATTTTTCTGTGGCCCCCTAATTTGCTTTGGGATACATTCTGGGCTCTGAAATCAGCAAAATGGAATTTCTTCCTATTGGGGAAAGTGGGCTCTTAGCCCAGGCAGGCCTGTGGCTTCCTTTGTTTCCAGCTGATGTATTGCTCTGAAGAGCCAAGCCATCTCCATTAGTCCATACATGTTTGAGGGAGTCATGGCATTGAATCCTACACACACCTGTGGGCATTTATAAATTCTTAGGGCTTGCCTGCACTTGCCAGAATAATCCAGATCGCCGTTGGAGTATTCTGGTCCCAGTTTCCCCCAGAATTCACTCCTTACCATGTGGGTTTTCAGCATTCTTCCCCAGTAGCGACAGGCAGCTGTCTTCCCACGTGGTCCCTGTTTGTCACTGCTGATGTCAGAATGGGGCACCCAGCTACGCTGCTGACACTGGGTGCCTTGTTCTGACCTCAGAGTGACTTAGACCCACAGCCGCAGTACCGGGCATTTGTAGGGCCCACAAGTGAAAAGGCAGACACTGCTGTTGCTGCAAACCTGCAGCAAATGGTGAGCTATTAAAATGCAGGTTAGGGGGAAGAAGCCCCAAAACAGTGTGGACATCATGAAGACAGTCATATTTGCAAGTCTGGAGGGAACTTGGAGTAAATCACCCATGTAGACAAGACCTGAGTTACCCTTAGTTCATACAGAGAAGACAAATCCCCTGGGCTGTGACTGAATCCAGCCTCGATGTCATCAGGGCTTTCCTGTCCCTCTCATATCTTTACTAATATCTACTTTCCTCTCCTCCTTGCTGCCCGCCTGGAGGTTCAAGATGCTGAGCCGTTTGTCAGGACTGGCCAACACTGTCCTTCAGGAGCTCTCAGGGGATGGAGAAGATGGTGGTGGTACTGCTTCTCCTGATGTAAGTACCCTTTCCCATCTCAAAGCTGTTGTATGTTGGGAAAGGAAGGGTATGCAACATTGGCTTCCTTCTCTCTGAATTTCTCTCTTTGTCTTGTTGAGTTGAGTCCTTTCTAAGCTGTGCGGGACCAGAAAATCTAAAGGCTGCTTGTGCTCAAAAGCAGCAGCTTGAATTGTTTTGCAAGTGGATGGGGCCATCCATCAACACTGGAGTAATGTTCTCCTTCCCTATTCTACTGCCAAGCTATACAGCCAGCTTCTGTGATCATGTCTGCTTTCATGCAAGTATTGATATGGACTCAGTCTCATGCAAGTATTGGCATGGCCCTAGTCTCAAAAGTCCTACAGGGTTCTTTTTGCATACTGATATTTCAGAATAAAATGGCTATGTATCTGAATTCCATCAGAAATTGATTCTCAAATGTCTGTTGAAAGAAATAGTCTTTACCCACTTCTGGAAAGATGCTATGGAGTACACCAGTCCAGTCTTTCTAAGGCAAGAGTTCCCAGAGCCTGGGACCAGCCACCAAAAAGGCCCTGTCTCCTTCCTTCCCACCATATTTACCTGTGAGGGTCCCTGGGGTAGAGAATGGCCAGTTGTCTTTCAGTTCCATTCCCAGCCCTTTTAATCCCAGCCCCATGGGACTAGACACATGCCTTTCTATCACCCAGTTATCCTCCTTGAATACCAAATGATGGCTGACTTGTCGCTGGGCCTGTGAATTGACTTATTCTAAGATTCAGGTGACTGAAGAGATGTTGAATTTTCTGTCTGCATTGCTTGCCATAGAGTGGCTCATGCCCCCATGAAAAGTCATCACTTGCTGTCTGCAGTGCAGTGGACCTGCTTAGGCCTTCTGAGCCATTATTCCAATCACTGCCCCCTGGGGTCATCATGTATGTGGCCCTGTGAATGAAGATGCCAATGTCTGGCATTAAGAGCATCTTCTATGGCTGTGCTTCTCACAAAATTCTTTCTCCTTGTCCCTACAGGGCCCAGAGTTAGAGCCCAGCCAACAGAATGGGGAGGAAACCCCAGAGGATGTGCTGGAACGGTTGGCCTACACAGAGAGGCTGGTGGCTCAGCTGAAGGACTTGGTCCGGGAGAAAGATTCCCAACTCCAGCAGAAGGATGCTTTGCTCCAGGTAGCCGTGTGCTATGTAATGTTCTCCCCATTATCACTCCTCACTGGCCTAGAGCCTTCCCTCTAATGTCACCCTGATCGGGAAAGGGACTGGGAGACTATCTGGGCACTGGAGTTCAAGAAGAGTATTGACAAGCTGGACCTTGTCCAGAGACAGGGAACCAAAATGATGTAAGGTCTGGACACCAAGCTTTATGAGATAAAACTGAGGGGAGCTGTGTATGTTTAGCTTGGAAAAGAGAAGCCTGAAAAGTGACATGATGGTTGTTTTTAGAAATCTGAAGGGATATAAGGTAGATGAAGGAGCTAGCTTGTTCTCTGTTGCTCCAGAGAATACACCACAAACCAATGAATTCAAATTACAAGAAAAGAGATTCCACCTAAAGATTAAGAAGAACTTTTTGACTGTTTGTCCATCATGCCTTGGAGAGTGATGGACTCCCCATCTTTGGAGGTCTTTAAACAGTGTTGGATGAGGGCATCTTTTGGTCATGTTTTAGCTTTGTTTTCCCACATGGCAAGGAATTGGATTAAATGTCTCTTCTGGCCCCTTCCAGCTCTTAAGGTTCAGTGATTGCATTCTGTTATGAAGCCTAGCTTCTTATCTCAAGACTAGCCCTTGTCCCATATCAGCTTGTCCCATATTAACTCACACCAGCATCTTACAAAAAGAAAGAGCAAAAATAAATAGCACAGATCAAGGGTGGCCACAGAACAAGCAGTCCTGAGTGTTTCAAGCAAGCTAGCTCCTGTTTCCAAAGAGAGAGCAAAAGTTCCCTTGCCATACTAACAGAAGAAAGATGGTTCCCTCCCTTGCTATCCCTTGTCCTGCAGGCATTAGGGTTGCTTCCATTCTCCTCTAGGTGGGTAGGTTTTGTTCGTTGAGCTGCATTGTTGTGAGTGTGTTGTCACTGCTGTATGTCATCTGGTCCCTCCTCTAGGAAGAAAAGCAGGCTGCAGAAGCCAAGCTGCTGAAACTGAAACTGCAGGCCAAAGCTAAGCTGGCATCTCTGAACAAGCGCATTGAAGAGCTTACTGAACAAGGGGTGGTACCTCCTGCAGGCAGCATACCAGGAGAGCCACTCCTTTCCACTAAGGTGAGTCTAAACCAACCATTTGGTTACCGTGGTCAGAGTGTCTCCAGAATGTCACTTTCTTGGCACAAGGAGACGAGGTCTTGGTCTTCCTGTCCTTGAAGATGAACCGCAAATGGCCTGTCTTAACAGAATCACATATTTGTAAAAGGAGGTTGAATTTGGCAGTTTGAATGAGCTGTTTTAGGGCTGATGAGCTGCAGGATGCTTGCAGCCTCCCAGAGATGTTTTTTTACCCCTCAAAGATGTTTTACTCACTTCAATGGCTTCCCCAAGGCCCACATATCCACGCACACATTTTTTAAAGTTGGAAGGGGCCCTGTAGGCTATCAGGTCCAGCCCACTGCTCAACGACATTCGGAGATGTCTCTCCATTTTCTGGCCTGTTACCTAAAATAATGAGAAAAGGCCCTTCTCTAAGTGACCCAGGTGTCAGGAAGGGAATCTTCTCATAAACTTCTTCTTTACCATTTTTAAAAAGAGCTTATATCTTGTAATGTAAAAGGCATGTTTTTTTAATGGGGAAGGATAATTTAAGCGTTTTCTTTCTCCGATCAAATGCATCCCCCCTCTCTCTGCATGTTCCTTCTCCCTCAGTAACCTGCTACCCTTCTTCTCTATGCCCCCAGGGTGAAGGTGACCAGGGAGCATGTGACAAATCAGAAGAAGAGAAAGAAGTGCTGCGAAGGCAGCTTCAGGAGCAGGAGAAAATGGTGGGAAAGCTCCAAAGCCAGCTGGAAGCAACCACAGGGAACCTGACAAAGGCCCAGGCTCAGGTATGGTGAAGAATCAAGCGGCTCAGTTTCTCACATTTCTCTTGGCACTCTGGGACTCTTGGGGTAGGGCTGGGGAGCCTTGGCCATTGGGGTTCAACCAGGCCCTCCTGCGGTACCCTTTGGGGTAAATCAGAAGACCCATTTGCCATTTGGAAAGGGGTCAAGAAAAGCTTCAGGGAGAGGTGCCATGAAGAGGTTTTTGGGGACCTCAAAAGCTTCATGGCCCACAGGCCATACTTGCTCACTCCTCTTGTGGCAAAGATAGAAGTCAGGAAGGAGGAAGGAACTGAACCTTTTGTAAATCATAGGAATGCAGGGATTCTAAAGGTTGAGTGTCCCTTATCCAAAATGCTTGGGACCAGAAGTATCTTGGATATTATTATTATTATTATTATTATTAACTTTTATTTACATGGTGCTATACATACAATCTTATATTTAGATGATTCCCTGCCCTCAGGCTTACAGTCTAAAAGAGACAACACAAAAGGAGAAGGGAAAGGTGGTGGGAAAGGGGATGAGGTCCAGTGGTTCTTCTCTCCCTCTGAGATGGACTGGAGGGAGGGCACAGCTTCTTAATACATAGTTAGAAGGAGGCATCCTGGGGCAGACGGCATAATCCTGGGAATGCTTCTCTAAACAATATATTCTTTAACTTAATTTTGAAACTGGTTAGCACATGTGAGGGAAGAAGGTTCCAGGAATAAGGGGCAGCAAGTGAGAAGGGACGAATCCAGGACGGGCAGTGGAAATCCTCGACTGGGACAGGAGACTTTGACTACCAGAGCAGAGGGTACGAGAAGGAGTGTGAGGAGAAAGAAGTTCAGACAAGTAAGGAGGGGCCAGTCCGTGGAGGGCTTTGAAAGTCAACAGCAAAAGTTTGTACTGGATGCAGAAGGGGAAGGGGAGCCAGCGAAGGGAGGAGAAACATGGTCAAAGCGGTGAGCGGATGTGATAATACGTGCAGTTGAGTTCTGGACAGAGATTAACGGATGGAGGTGAGAGAGCCCTCTCAGAAGAAGGTTACAGTAATCTAGCCGTGAGACCACCAGGGCATGGACCAGAGTCTTGGCAGTGGAAGCTGAGAGGAATGGACGGATTTTAGCAAAGTTGTAAAGAGAGAATCTACAGGTCTTGGCGGTGGCCTGAATCTGGGGAATAAATGACAGAGAGGAATCAAAAATGAAACGAAGACTGCGGGCTTGCTGAACCGGTTGAATAGAAGCGCCATCAACAGAAACAGAGAAGGAATATTGAAGGGTGGGCTTAGGTGGGAAGATGAGAAGCTCTGTCTTAGACATGTTGAGCTTCAAGCGCCGATGCCGCATCCACTCAGAGATGGCAGCCAGACAAGATGAAACTTGCTGTTCAAGCCCTGGCGAAAGGTCAGGGGTGGAAAGATAACAGCTGTCATCGGCATACAGATGACAGGAGAAACCAAAAGAACTGATGAGTTTACCAAGGGACAATGTGTATAGAGAGAACAAAAGGGGACCCGGGACAGAGCCCTGAGGAACTCCTACAGATAAGGGAACAGAGGAGGAGGTCTGACCACCCGTGACCACTGCAAAAGATCTGTCTGACAAGTAAGATTTAAACCAGTTGAGAACAGAGTCGGAGAACCCGAAGTCAGAAAGTAAGTCAAGCAAGAGACAGTGGTCCATGGTGTCAAAGGCTGCAGACAGATCTAGAAGAATGAGAATAGAGTAGAGGCCATTCACTTTGGCCTGCAAGAGATCATTTGAGATCTTGGTGAGGGCCGTTTCTGTGGAGTGCTGTGGGCAGAAACCAGACTGAAAAGGGTCCAGTATGGAGTTGGCTTCGAGAAACTCAAGACAGCGAGAATAGACTACCCCTTCCAGAACCTTAGAGAGGAAAGGAAGAAGAGAGATTGGACGGTAGCTTGACAAAGAAGAGGGGTCGAGAGAGGGGTTCTTCAGAATTGGGGAAACGAGAGCATGTTTGAAATCCGAAGGGAAGGATCCCGAAGAGAGAGAGAGATTAAAGATATAGAGGAGCGAGGGCAGAAAAGAAGGGGTTATAGAGATTAGAAGATGGGAGGGGATAGGATCAAGAGAACAAGTTGTAGGTTTGGAACAATTTAGCAGCGTAGAGAGTTCATCCAGAGAAACAAGTGGAAACACAGAGAGTTTATTAGTAGAAGGACCCAGGAGATTAGTGGTAGGGGGCAGATCAGGAAGAACAATTTCAGATCAAATAGTAGTGACTTGTGAGGAAGTAGTTGGTGAAGTCATTTGGGGAAAATGATGAGAAGACAGGGGGAGAGGAAGGTTTTAGCAGTGTATTGAAGCAGGAGAACAAACGCTGTGGGCGCCTCTCATTGGTGCAGATCAATGATTTATAGTAATTCTGTTTTGCCATAGACAAGGCGCATGAGAAGGATGAAAGAACACATTTATAATGAATAAAATTGGCCCAGTCCCTGGACTTTTTCCAAAAGTTCGGCTGCTCGAGAGCAGGACCGGAGAAACCTAAATGTTGGAGAGAGCCAGGGCTGAGGCCTACACATAGAGGAGGACGTGTGAACAGATAGAGGGGCAAAGCTGTCAAAGGTTGACGAGAAAGAGTGGAGTTGAATAAAGACATTGCTGAGTCGGCAGAGTCCCCAAGATTTTGAGAAGAGAGAGAGGAATCCAAGGTCTGACTGAGATGATCAGGATTAACAGACTGAAGTTTACGAAAAGTGCGTTGAACAACATGACAAGGAGGTGGGATATAAGTAAGAGTAAAAGAAATTAGATGATGATCTGACAATGGATAGTCAGATGCCACACTTGGTGGCGGAAATGATACACTTGGTGGCGAGAACTAGGTCAAAGCAGTGACCAGAAGAATGGGTTGAAGAGTTGGAATGAGGTCGAAGATTGAAAAGAAGCTAAGAGAAATCTAAGGCGAGACCTTGAAGGATTCTTAGGATCATCAAGGTGGATATTAGAGTCACCTAGAATTAGAGAGGGAACCGAGTCTGAGAGAAAAAAGGTGAGTCATGACTCAAAGTCTGAAAGGAATTGGTTAGCAGAACCAGGAGGGTGAGAAATGACAGCAACCCAAAGCTGCAAAGGAGAAAAGAGTCCAATAGAATGAGACTCGAATGAAGAAAAAGAATAGCTAGGGGGAAGAGGAAGGGGTTGAAACTGGCAAGAATTAGACAATAAGATACCAACCCCACCTCCTCAACCCTCGGGGCGGCTTGTGTGGGTGAAAGAAAGACCACCAAAAGAGAGGGCAGTGGAGGTAGCAGTATCATGGGCTGGGAGCCAAGTTTCAGTTAGAGCAAGGAGACTGAGTAATCTCGAAAGAAAAAGATCATGAATTGCTGTTGCTTTCGGAGCTGCAGAGCGACAGTTCCAGAGTGAAAAGAAAAATGGAAGCTGAGAGATAGGGAGAGGTCTAGGAACCAGGTTGGGAGAGATATGTGGAGCCATGGGAATGGATGGATGCATTATGGACTATTTTCATCACATAATGAGATATCTCGGAGATAGGACCCAAGTCTAAACAGAAAATTCATTTGTTTTGTATACACCTTATACACATAGCTGGAAGGTAGTTTTTTTATACAATATTTTTAAATTGAATTATGCATGGAACAAAGTTTTTATACATTGAACCATCAGAAAGCAAAGGTGTCTCTGTTTCTGCCACCCATATGGACAATTTTTGGATTTTGGATTTCAGAATTTCGGACAAGGGAGACTCAGTCTGTAGTTTTAACACTACTTTTAATCTGTAATGCTAATTTTAAGTGGTAAATTCTCCACTGACCTCTTTTGCTTGCATTATGCTTGCTGCTTCCATTGCCGCCTGTTCAGCATCTCCTTTTTCTTGACAGCTCAGCACTCTGCAGGAAGAGGTCCACCAGAAGGACTTGCTCCTCAAGGAGCAGTCCAGTCAGCACCAAGCTGAATTGCAGCGTCTGGCAGCCCAGTCAGCTCTGGAGGCAGAAATGCAGCAGGTGAGTTGACAGTGGCTTTGTACAAGGCTCTTCTTCTTGCAGGTGGAGAGGGGACTGGCTGCCTGGATGAGGCCATACAGAAAACTGGGTTTTGCTTCAGCCAGAGAGCCCCAAATCCAAGGTTTGTGCTGTGATCTTGGAACTGCCCCCACCAACCCACCCCCACAGTAACTGAGCTCTTTCTTCATCTCAGAATCTGAGACTCTTGCAGCGGAAGCTGGAGGAACAAGAGGCCGCCTTGCTGGGACGAACGCAGGTGGTGGAATTGCTGCAGCAGGAGCTGAATGAGGCTGAGGAGCAGAAGCAGGTAGTAATGCCTGGCCCTTTTCAGTTTGGGGCTGGTAGGAGTTTGTGCCCAAGCAACCTCCTCTTCTTGGCCATAGCAAGCTTGCTGCAGAAGGTTGCCCACAGAGTTCAGTTTGTTATTTACTTCCGTCAATGTCAACTTATGTCAACCCATAAATGAGAGATCTTCCAAGTCCTCCTGTCCTTGAATGTCTTCCTCTGGTCTGCATTTGTCCACCTGTAATGTCTTCCTTTTTCCCTACTGCTTTCCACCTTGCCAAACATTGTTTCCTTTCTAGTGAGTCCTATCTTCTCAGGATGTGTCCAAAGTACAGCAGTCTCACTTTAGTCTATCTCAGTCTCAGAGGAAGGTAAAGGCAACCCCTGTCTGAAAAATCTTGCCAAGCAAACCCTGTGATAGATTCACCATAGGGTTGCCGTAAGTCAAAAACAACTTGAAGGTGCACAACATGAAATATATGACACATACAAAACTGTCATCAGGAGTTGTGGCTAGGGATTTGACTAGGCTCTCTTCTTAGTCCTTAGAACAGGAGTGGGAAACCCTGGAAGGGGATGGGGCCACAATAGAAGGGAAAAATATTTTTTCCCTCCCAACTGCCCTTTAAATGGACAAGGGGGCATTTTCACCATGTTTTGAGGGAGAAACCCTTTTTTAACAGAAGGAATTGTGTCCATTTCCTGCGTTTTCCTGGCCCAATGTAAAGCACAGATGTGCTGGATATGCCCTCCCATAAGGGCTTTTTGAAAAAATTGACATTTTTTTTTATCCTGCACAGACTGCATTTTGCCCACCCCACCACAGACCAATGCAGTGGCTTTTCTGACTTTTCTTAGGAGTGAGTAAAACTCCCTTGGTGATTCCTCTCTTTCTCTTTCCTTTGTGTTCCTGATAGATTCACAAAAATATCATAGAATTGTAGAGTTGGAAAGGAAACACTAGGGTCTTCTAATCCATTGGCTGTCAAACTTGGGTTCCCCCAGTGTTTTGGCCTTCACTTTCCAGACTCGCTGATTGTTGGCCAAGCTGGCAGAGATATCTGGGAGTTGAAGTCCAAAACATCTGGAGATCCAGACACTGAATTTTAACCCCCTGGCTAGGCAGGACTCAGTTCTCTTCTGCTTCCTCTTCCCCAGGTTCTGTTAGAAAAGTTCCAGAAGGCCGAGGCCGAGCTGGATTCCTTACGAGACACCTTGGCTTCTGAGAGGCAGGAGTCCCGCAGCCTTGTGGAGAGGCTAGAGCTGGAGCTTGCAGAGAAGAAGATGGCCTCCCACCGCTTGCAGGAGGAGGTACAACAGCTTTCTCAGGAACTGGCCCATGCTAGAGCTGACCATGAGCGCTGGAGCCAGGCCATGGAACAGAGACACTTGGAGGAAATGGCAGAGAAGAGCCAGGAAATTGCCCAACTCCAAAGTGCAGAACAGGATTTGCTCTCCAGCTACGAGGCTCTCCAAGCCGAAAATGCCCGGCTGCAACAAGATGGAGATCGGCCACCGAAGGAGTCTACTGAAGAGAGTTCCATCTTGCAAGGTAAGAAGCAGACACTGTTTATTTGCACTGAGGTCTTCTTCCTTGAGAGCCAGTGTGGTACAGGGGCTTGAGTGTTAGACTTGGAGGCCAGGGTTGAAATGCCTGTTCAGGCACAGAAGCCTGCTGGGGTGATCTTGGGCATGTCACACTATCTTAGGGTAGGAAAGGGAACAAATTCTGCCAAGAAGTTCCCATGATAGGTTCACCCAAGTGTCTGCATATGTTGCAGATGACTTGAAGGCATACAGCAACAACTTTCTTGATACTCAAAGGAGTGTCTCTTGCTATAATATATTACTGCCTGAGGTTTGAGATCTGCAGGGAGGGCAGTTAGTGGGGACAATATGCTGTAAGAAGCTGTGGGAACAGGGCGTACTCCACTGTGGAACCCCAGTTATGGAGTAGTCTCTGCTTCGAGGCCTGATTTGGAGCTAATGCTGTTTTTGATTTAACACCAAGTAAAAACTGGGTAACTAACACTGGGTGTTTATCTCCTAGGGGAGGCTCCTGAGAGGCTCAAGGAACCTGGCTATTCAGAGGCTGAATCAGAAGCACTTCCAGTCCAAGTGTCAGGGCAGGTCTCTGCAGTGAGTGAGGTAACAGTTTCCCAGCAAGCCTGTACAAAGCCTGCCTTCATGCTGAATGAGAATACTGGTCAAGCAAAGGAGACTTTCTTTTTACCCTGTCCATCCTGAGAGTAGCTTGTGGGGTGCTTGTGGAGCCAGCACTCAAGGCCAGGTGGTGACTGTGACCAGGAATGCCTTTGCTCACCTTTAGCTGATGTGCCAGTTGCACCCTTTTCTAGGAAGGAAAGATGTGGCTACAGTAATCTGTGCTTTTTTCAGCTCACAGTTAGACTTCTGTAATGCACTCTATATGGAGCTGCCCTTGAGTGTTCATAAGCTAGTACAAATTTTGATGGTCCTCTTAGAGGTTGTATATCACCAGTCTCCAATTTTGGTTCTAAACTGAAATCAAGGTGCTGGTTTTAATCTATAAAGCCCCAAATGGCTTGGGCCTAGGGTATCTGACAGACAGGCCTTTTGTGTATGAACCTGTCTGGCTTTTGGGATCTTCAGCAGAAACCTATTTTAATGTCCCAGGACCCCGATGAACTGGGCCAATGAGTATGCTAGGCACGACTTTCTCTGTGACAGCACCTCAATGACAGAAGTCCTTCTCAAGGAAAGATAGGGTGACTCCATTCCTCTAGAGCTTCCTGAGGGTAGTTAAAACTGTAATATTCCTCCTAGCTTTTTGTTTTTAGAACTGGACTGTGAATTTGTATTCAATCTTTCAATGATTTTAAATTTGTTTGTATGTACATTGCTTCAGAGGTCCTGGTGTATAGAAAAGCAATTAGTAACTAATAGGAACAGGTATTTTTTCTGCTCGTGACTTTTTGTTTGGATAAACATGACAGGAATTGGATCTAACTACTTACCCTTCCTATGATGGAAGGTCTGCCCATAACAGAAAATGTGGTAGCTCTCTTAAGATGTTGAGCCTACTTGAAAGTCTTCAGATACAAATTGCATGAGGCACTTGCATGACTTTACACTTGTATGAATATAGCCGAAGTAGGATTTTTGCAAATGTTCAAAGATGTTACAGTTGTTTTTAACAGAATTACCTGGGTGTGAATGTAATTTCATCTGCTGACAGGTGTGCTGGAAGCACAAGTGATGGGGTTCAGATCAAAAGCCCTCAGCTCAAGTATTGTTTTTCTCTCCCCCAGCCAGTCACTGAACAGAGTGTGGCAGTGTTGCTAGCCAGAAACGCCAGCCAGCCAGAAGACCAGGAGTCCAAGACTGTCGCAGAGGCTCTAGAAGCCAAAATGGGTACCTTGCTTCTTCCTGCCTGCCACTTTCTGGCTTCTAACTCTTCCTTTCAACACAATTACCCAACAGGGGCTCTGTCACTGGCTCCTTCTTTCTTCATTAAGTAATAAATAATAATAATAATAATAATAATAATAATAATAATAAAATTTATTTATATCCCGCCCCTTTGAGACTGTGTTCAAACTACAGAATTATAGCAGTTTGATAGCATATTAAAACTGCTGTGGTTCGATGAAGGACCTTAGAATCCCTACTAGAGAGCTCTAGTCTGGTCCCCTGAACTGCAGTATTAGAGCTCCCCAAAATAGGGAAATCTGCATCCTTCACCAAAATACAAATCCAAGGATTCTATGGGATGGATCTATGGCAGTAGAATCAAATGGTTATAATTCTACAGTGGACAATGGGGAAAGAAGGAACAGCCACAAAGCCAGTCTTTGCTTTGGAGAGCGCTGTACACACAACTGGGGTTGTTAGGGAGGCTGGGTTGTCACAGGGCCCAAACTTTCTTCCTGACTTCTCTTTTTCAGGCTGTCGAAGTCTCTCCTACAGGAGGCTAGGCAGGATCCCTCTTAGCTGTTCTTCCACATTTTTAGATTCAGAGAGGCTTTGGGCCACAGACTGAGTGCTGTGGAAGGGTCTTTTAATGGTGTATGTGTTTTTTTTACTGTTCTCTCTTCTCTTGTTACGTTTTGAAACTGATTTAATTCAGTGTGTGGCTTAAGGTACATGATTGTGTTTTAATTAGCAATAGCAAGTATATTTCTATACTGCTTACTGATGTACTTAGCGGTTAACAAAGTGTAAACTAATTGCCTCTAACAAGCTGGGTACCCATTTTAGTGACCTATAGAACAGTGCCAGCTGAGACAACCCAGAGCCCTTGGCTGGGATTGAACTCACAACCTTATGATTTTTGAGAGAGGTGCTGCTGTACAGGCATTTAACCGTATTGTAATTTATGGATTTTGACTGAACCATAGCCTTCAACCTTTGCTGGTTTAACTACCCACGGATTTAATCATTCATGAATTTATCACCAGTAATTACTGTATATACTCATGTCCACGTGGGAATGAATGACACAGCAAGACACAGCCTTCAGAATATCAGAAGGGATTACGAGGCTCTGGGGAAGAAGTTGAAGGAAATGGACGCACAGATTGTCATCTCGTCTCTTCTACCAGTAGAAGGGCATGGTCCAGGAAGAGAGAGGAAAATAGCAGATATCAACAACTGGCTCCGCAGATGGTGTCGCCGAGAACAATTTGGATTCTTGGATCATGGGCTGCGGTTCCATGAGGAGGGACTTCTAGCAAGGGATGGGCTACATCTCACGCCAGTTGGAAGAAACGTTTTTGCCAACAGTCTGAAGAATCTGATCAGGAGGGCTTTAAACTAACTGATCTGGGGAAGGGAGACAGCAGTCTGGAAGGCAAAACGGCTAGAAAAAATAGTCAAACTGACATAGAGGGAAGAAGACAAACAGTGCAAGGACTCAACAAAAGGAGCCAAAAAAACATGCACAGGCATCAAGTAAAGGGGACACATGGTCTTAGATGTCTCTACACTAATGCACAGAGTATGGGAAATAAACAGGATGAACTCGAACTCCTAGCACAACAGAGCAAATATGATATAATAGGCATCACTGAAACCTGGTGGGATGAGTCTCATGACTGGAATGTAGAAATAGAGGGATATAACCTTTTTAAGAGAAACAGGCCAAACAGGAAAGGAGGAGGAATAGCATTATATGTCAGGGATATTTACACCAGTGAAGAGATCCAGGAAGTCAATACTGGAAGCCAGGTGGAGAGCATCTGGATAAACATTAAAGGAGAGGGAAACAACAGGGATGTTACTGTGGGAGTCTACTACAGACCCCCGACTCAGGCAGAGGAATTGGATGATGCCTTTCTAGAACAGATGAGCACACACTCAGAAAGGAGAGATGTAGTAGTGATGGGGGACTTCAACTATCCGGATATTTGCTGGAAGTCAAACTCAGCCAAATCCTCAAGGTCTAGCAAATTCCTCACTTGCCTGGAAGACAATTTCATTGTCCAAAAGGTGGAAGAGACAACAAGGGGATCAACTATTTTAGATCTGATCTTAACCAACAGGGATGACCTAGTTGATGGGGTGCAAGTGGTGGGATCCTTAGGTGGGAGCGACCATGTTCTCCTGGAGTTTGTTATACAGCGGAAAGGGGAAGCCAGGCATAGTCAGACACGCATTCTAGACTTTAGGAAAGCTGATTTCAGTAAACTTAGAGAAATACTGGGGGTGATCCCATGGTCAAGAATACTAAAAGAGAAGGGAGTTCAAGACGGATGGGAGTTCCTCAAAAGGGAGATACTAAAGGGACAATTTCAGACAGTTCCAATGAGGAAGAAAAATGGGAGATGTCTCAAGAAACCAGTATGGATGACTAAGGAACTTACAACTGAGCTAAGTTTTAAACGGAACATGTATAAAAAATGGAAAAATGGGGAAATCACCAAAGAGGAATTCAAACAAATAGCCAGCGCATGTAGGGATAAAGTCAGAAAAGCTAAAGCGCAAAATGAACTCAGGCTTGCTAGAGACGTTAAGAACAATAAAAAGGGCTTTTTTGGGTATGTCCGCAGCAAAAGGAAGAAGAAGGAAACAGTTGGGCCACTGCGTGGAGAAGATGGCAAAATGCTCACAGGAGACAGAGAAAAGGCAGAATTGCTCAACACCTTCTTTGCTTCAGTCTTCTCAGAAAAGGCAAAGGGTGCCCAACCTAAGGATGATGGGGCAGAGGACAGAATAGGGGAATTTCAGCACAGAATAAGTAAAGAAACAGTACAGGAATACCTGGTTAATCTAAATGAATATAAGTCTCCAGGACCAGATGAACTACATCCTAGGGTATTAAAAGAACTGGCAAATGTAATATCGGAACCATTGGCAATCATCTTTGAGAACTCCAGGAGAACAGGAGAAGTCCCTGCAGACTGGAGGAGGGCAAACGTTGTCCCAATCTTCAAAAAGGGGAAAAAAGAGGATCCCAACAATTATCGTCCGGTTAGTCTGACATCAATACCAGGAAAGATTCTAGAGCAGATCATTAAGCAGAGAGTCTGTGAACATTTAGAGGCCAATGCCATAATCACAAAAAGCCAACATGGGTTTCAGAGAAACAAGTCTTGCCAGACAAATCTGATCTCTTTTTTTGATAAAATTACCAGTTTGGTAGATGAAGGGAATGCTGTGGATATAGTATATCTTGATTTCAGTAAGGCCTTTGACAAGGTTCCCCATGACATTCTTGCAAACAAGCTCGTAAAATGTGGGCTAGACAAGGTAACCATTACATGGATTTGTAACTGGTTGACTGACCGAACTCAAAGGGTGCTCAACAATGGCTCCCTTTCATCCTGGAAAGAAGTGACCAGTGGGGTCCCACAGGGTTCTGTCCTGGGCCCAGTGCTATTCAATATCTTTATTAATGACTTGGATGACAGAATTGGGGGCATACTTATCAAATTTGCAGATGACACCAAATTAGGAGGAGTAGCCAATACTCCAGAAGACAGGATTGAAATTCAGAATGACCTGAATAGACTAGAAAGCTGGGCCAACGCTAACAAAATGAAATTCAATGCGGAGAAATGTAAGGTTCTGCACCTAGGGAGGAAAAATGAAATGCACAGATATAGGATGGGGGACATCTGGCTGAATGAAACTATGTGTGAAAGGGATCTAGGAGTCCAAGTAGACCATAAGTTGAACATGAGTCAGCAGTGTGATGCAGCAGCTAAAAAGGCCAATGCTATTTTAGGTTGCATCAATAGAAGTATAGTGTCTAGATCAAAGGAAGTAATAGTGCCTCTCTATTCTGCTTTGGTGAGGCCCCACCTGGAATACTGTGTCCAGTTCTGGGCACCACAATTCAAAAAGGATGTGGAGAAACTGGAGCGGGTCCAAAGGAGGGCAACTAAGATGGTGAAGGGTCTGGAAACCATGCCCTATGAGGAACGACTTAGAGAGCTGGGGATGTTTAGCCTGGAGAAGAGAAGGTTAAGAGGTGATATGATAGCCCTGTTCAAATATTTGAAGGGATGTCATATTGAGGAGGGAGCAGGCTTGTTTTCTGCTGCTCCAGAGACCAGAACGCGGAGCAATGGATGCAAGCTGCAGGAAAAGAGATTCCACCTCAACATTAGGAGGAACTTCCTGACAGTAAGGGCTGTTCGACGGTGGAACACACTCCCTCGGAGTGTGGTAGAGTCTCCATCCTTGGAGGTCTTTAAGCAGAGGCTGGATAGCCATCTGTCGGGGATGCTTTGACTGGGAGTTCCTGCATGGCAGGGGGTTGGACTGGATGGCCCTTGTGGTCTCTTCCAACTCTATGATTCTATGATTCTATGATTCTAAGCTTGTAAAATGTGGACTAGACAAGGTAACCGTTACATGGATTTGTAACTGGTTGACTGACCGAACCCAAAGGGTGCTCAACAATGGTTCCTTTTCATCCTGGAAAGAAGTGACAAGTGGGGTCCCACAGGGTTCTGTCCTGGGCCCAGTGCTATTCAACATCTTTATTAATGACTTGGATGACAGTATTGAGAGCCTAGTTATCAAATTTGCAGATGACACCAAATTGGGAGGAGTAGCTAATACCCCAAAGGACAGGATCAAAATTCAAAATGACCTGAACAGACTAGAAAGCTGGGCCAAAGCTAACAAAATGAAATTTAACACTGAGAAATGTAAGGTCCTACACGTAGGGCGGAAAAATGAAATGCACAAATATAGGATGGGGGACACCTGGCTGAATGAGACAACATGTGAAAGGGATCTAGGAGTCCAAGTAGACCACAAGTTGAACATGAGTCAACAGTGTGATGCAGCAGCTAAAAAGGCCAATGCAATTTTAGGTTGCATCAATAGAAGTATAGTGTCTAGATCAAGGGAAGTAATAGTGCCACTCTATTCTGCATTGGTCAGGCCCCACCTGGAGTACTGTGTCCAGTTCTGGGCCCCACAATTCAAAAAGGATGTGGAGAAACTGGAGCGGGTCCAAAGGAGGGCGACTAAAATGGTGAAGGGTCTGGAGACCTTGCCCTATGAAGAACGCCTTAGGGAACTGGGGATGTTTAGCCTGGAGAAGAGAAGGTTAAGAGGTGATATGATCGCCCTGTTTAAATACTTGAAGGGATGTCACATTGAGGAGGGAGCAAGCTTGTTTTCTGCTGCTCCAGAGTACAGAACTCGGAACAATGGATGCAAACTGCAGGAAAAAAGATTCCACCTCAACATTAGGAGGAACTTCCTGACAGTAAGAGCTGTTCGACAGTGGAACACACTCCCTCGGAGGGTGGTGGAGTCTCCTTCCTTGGAGATTTTTAAGCAGAGGCTGGATGGCCATCTGTCGGGTATGCTTTGATTGGGAGTTCCTGCACGGCAGGGGGTTGGACTGGATGGCCCTTGTGGTCTCTTCCAACTCTAAATTTCTATGATTCTATGTATAATTCTAGAAATTTAGGTCAAAAAATTAATCCAAAAAACATGAGTCGACTTATCGTGAGTACTGTACTTACTCTTATTTTACAAAAAAGAACCATCCGCTAGTGAAAGGCAAGAATTGTACTGGAAGCACTGACCCCCTCTGTTTTCTCATTCATCCAGTCTTATGAGTGAGCACAAACAGTTATGCCTGCTGGAATTTTGTCAGTTCTTTGGCATTGTTTTCTTTTGCTTCATCCTTTACATCATTTATAATAATAATAATAATAATAATAATAATAATAATAATAATAATAGTTTATTTATAGCCCGTTCCTCTGTTCATACACTCGGAGCGGGGTACAAGTAAAAAAAACCACATAGATCAAAACAATCCCATGACCCGTTTCCAAACCTCCCACCCCTTAAAAATAGATTAAACCGGCAGTGATTAAAACAGTAATTATTTAAAAACATATAACAACATCCTAACCCTTCCTTATGCGGCCACGTCATAAGTGGGGATCAGAAACATGGGAGTAGGCAGGAAATCAAAGTCTGGGACCGAAGCCGGGGATAAGGAATTTCAGGGGAAGGCCTGCCGGAAGAGATGCGTCTTTAGGGCTTTTTTGAAGCAATCTAAAGATGTCATGAGACGCATCTCATCCGGCAGACCATTCCAGAGCTTGGGAGCGGTCGCAGAAAAGGCCGTCTGGGAGGTCTGTGCCAGCCTGGTCTTGATAGGCTGTAGTAGGTTCCTCCCAGAGGATCGAAGTGTGCGGGGAGGATCGTACGGGGAGAGGCGGTCCCTGAGATAAGATGGGCCCGAGCCATGTAGGGCTTTAAAGGTTAAAACCAGCACCTTGTACTGTGCCTGGAAACTAATTGGCAGCCAGTGGAGAGATTTAAGCACTGGTGTTATATGTTCTCTCCTAGATGTCCCAGTGACTAATCTGGCTGCCATGTTTTGAACCAATTGAAGTTTCCGGGTTAGGTACAAGGGCAGCCCCATGTAGAGTGCGTTGCAGTAGTCTAGTCGTGAGGTGACCAAAGCGTGTACCACAGTTTTCAAATCCCTCATCTCCAGGAAAGGGCGCAGCTGGCGTATCAGCCGAAGCTGATAACAGGCACTCCTGACCGTCGCATTCACCTGACTAGTCATGTGAAGTGACGAGTCTAGGAGTACCCCCAGACTGCGAACAGGGTCCTTCAAGGAGAGTGTGATTCCATCTAGGACCGGGAGTTGTATTCCCAGACCTGGTTTCGGGCCGGTGACTGTCAGTACCTCCGTTTTGTCTGGATTCAGTCTCAATCTGTTTTCCCTCATCCAATCCATTACCGCTGCCAGGCAGTCATTGAGAGAGGAGACGCCATCTGAGGTCTGAGCAGATGATCTGGTCATGGAGAAATATATCTGAGTGTCATCAGCGTACTGATGACACTGAGCTCCATGCCTCCGAATGATCTCACCCAGCGGCTTCATGTAAATATTAAATAGCATTGGGGACAGAATGGCGCCTTGCGGGACGCCGCAGCTTAGCTCAATTTTGGAGGAGCAGCTGTCCCTGAGCCTCACCCTTTGGGTCCTGCCGGAGAGAAAGGAACGGAACCACTGTAAGGCGGTGCCTCCGATCCCCCTCCCTCTCAGCCGGTCCAAAAGGATGGCATGATCTATGGTGTCAAAGCCGCTGAGAGATCCAAGAGCACCAGCAGGGTCACACTACCCCTGTCAATGCTCAAGCGGAGGTCATCTGTCAGAGCAACCATGGCAGTCTCAACTCCATATCCTGCCCGGAAGCCGGTTTGAAATGGATCGAGATAATCGGTTTCATCCAAGACAGCTTGGAGTTGGGAGGCGACTGCTCTCTCGATCACCTTGCTTAAAAATGGCAGCAAGGAAACTGGTCTATAGTTGTTTCGGTCCAGGGGATCAAGGGAAGGTTTCTTCAGGAGGGGCTTTACAGCCGCCTCCTTCAGACAAGAAGGAACAGTGCCTTCCCTGAGGGACGCATTGATTACATCCCTAAGGAATGTCTTCAATGCGTCCCCTCCCTGGACGACCAGCCAAGATGGACATGGATCGAGAGGGCAGGTTGTTTTCCTCACGCTTCCAAGGAGCTTGTCCACGTCATCAGTACTTACAGATTGAAACTCATCCAATAAAGTAACAGTAACGGAGTTGCTAGGTGCCTCATTTACAGATACTGCTAAAACATTGGCGTCTAAGTCGGCCCTTATCCGAGAGATTTTGTCTGCAAAGTAGATGTTAAATGCGTCACAGCAGGCCACTGTAGGGTTAAGTAGGGGATTTGGCGCAGGAGGAACCTGCGTCAGCTCCCCAACCACCTTAAACAGCTCTGCTGGACGGGACTCTGCAGACGCAATGCGTGCAGAGTAGAAGGATCTCCGCGCTGCACGCAAAGCCTCCCGATAGGCGCGAAGATGCTGCCTATGGCGAGTTCTGTCGGACAAGAGCCGAGTCTTCCGCCATTTGCGCTCTAGTCGTCGTCCAACCCGCTTCATCTCCCAGAGTTCCTGGGAGAACCAGGGCTTACGGTTGGGAGCGGGTTGGAGAGGACGCTCGGGAGCGATAGTATCGAGGGCCTTGGGAAGGACGGTGTTCCAAGTATTCACCAAGGTCTCGGTAGAGTCGCCGGTGCTACCAACCATTAACCCTCTAAGGCATTCTGGAAGCCTGTTGGTTCCATCAGCCTTCGAGGGCGGACCATTCTAATGGGTCCGCCACCCCCGGGGGGGGGGGCGGAAAGTGGCCTTAAGTTCCATCTTGATCAGAAAGTGGTCCGTCCATGACAATGCGGAGGTTTTGGTTACCTCCGCCCACGGATACTCCTGTTCCGTACTAAAAATCCCATCGAGTGTATGACCTGCACAATGAGTAGGCCCGTCGACCAATTGGGATAGGTTCATGCTTGTCATGGATTCCATGAACTCCCGAGCTGCTCCAGATAGATTGGATGGGCTGGTCTCTAGAGGGATGTTGAAGTCGCCCAAGACCAAAAGTCTGGGTAAGTCCAACAACAACTCAGAGACCAGCTGAGTCAGCTCGACTCGACTTTCCCTTATTTTCAGGGAAACATGTTAAGAGTATAGAGTGAGTTAAAGTTGGGGGCAGGAGAGACTAGAGCTATTGGTGGCTTTTCCATTTTTGCTGGGGGTCCTGTGCCCCTAATGCAGACGGTCGACTGTATTTTGTTTTAGTTCATGTGGCAAGCCACCCTGCACTTGGAATCATAGTATCATAGAATCATAGAGTTGGAAGGGACCACAAGGGCCATCCAGTCCAACCCCCTGCCTTGCAGGAACTCCCAATCAATGCATCCCTGACAGATGGCCATTCAGCCTCTGTTTAAAGACCTCTATAGAAGGGAGAAGTGCAAGATATAAAAACAGGACAAATACGTCTAGAATACCCCTGACTCTGCTATTCCTCCTTTGCAGCAAGACAAAACCTTGCGGAGAGTGATTCTTTTACTGTTCTCTCTGAAGGTTAGAACAGTGATGTTACAAATCTGCATCCCAGTGACACACGCTCTCTGTGGCCAGCTTGTTGGCTTTCCCTTCTCCAAAGAAGAGATGAGCCTGTCCTGACCTGACACCACACTTTCTGTTCATCATGAGGACCAACAGTTTACCTCCAGCCTTAGGCAAAATCCCTCCACTGCCTGCCACTGCCTACCTGCATCTAACCCTCCTTTCCCTCTTGTCTTTTCAGAGATGCTTCCTGTCAACTGTGATGTGATGGAAAAGAAGCCTGACACAGCAAGCCCAGCGGAGTCAAGCCAGGTAACCTCTGAGTAACAAAAAAAAGAGCAAAGTCTGGAGCAGGGAAAGCATTCCGCTTCAAAATGGCTTCTTCTGAGCTTCCCCTTCTTAGGTCCTATGCAGCCAATCCTCTTTGCTTAGGTATTATTAGAAGCTTAAAGCTGGAGGAGTGATTTTGAAGTTAATTCAGAGCTTGGCTGCTCAGCCAGGGGAGGGTGTGTGTGCAGCCTAGAGACGTGGTGGGGTGGCTCCTGTTCTTTCCCCAAGTTGTCTAAATCCAATATATAATGATAGCAGAGCAGCCAGTCTGGTAAGGCTGTTGGAAAATGAATACAGAGAGAAAGCAAGAATGCAGAATCAGAAGGCAGGGGAGGGGAAGAACTGATATTTCTTCATTTCCTGTCATTATTTTGCAGTGGACAGCAGTAGAAATGGAGCTATTTGGGGAAGGGGGCTTGTAGTATGGATTTCTGGGATGCTCATGGGGATATTTTATTTGTTATTTATTTATAAAAAAACATTAGTACCTCATTGTATATCAATAAATCTTGGAGAGGCTTACAAACAGCTTTAAAATACATGTTTTCTGTGGGTTTTTTTTTGGGGGGGAGGGTATTTGGGGTAAAATACCCAAAATCACACTGAATTATTTTTTTTAATGGAAGAGAGTTTCAGGGACCCTGTACCAGCTGTTTTGCCAATCCCTTCTATACACAGTGCAATGGCAAGTCTCTCCCCACTTATGTGCAGTAGCAATATTGTGACCTGTTGGCTGGAAAGTGGGACAAAAACCTCTCTGTCACTCTATTGTGCGCCTCCCATTTATCAAGAGATGGTTTCCTGAGGGACTGATGCCTTGCATGCCTTTTTTCAGGCCCACACAATCACAAGCCCTGAGGATCCACTGCTTGCCCCTGAGAATGGCCAGCCAGACATCTTGGTCTACCTATCTGCAAAGAAGCAGAGAGATCTGTCAGTGTTGCTGCTGGAGTTACAAGAGGCTCAGGAAGAAATAACCTTCCTAAAGGGTCAACTCCAGGACTCCAAACAACTGGACCCAGATGAAGCCGAGGAGCCAAGAGAGCAGTTGCAGGACAGTGGTGCAGAGGAGAGAGAAGGAAGAGGAGAAGAGGCGGTGCCCTCCCAGAGCGATTCCAGTAGCAGTTCGCTGGTAACAGTAGACGTTCCAGAAGAGCCCTCTCCCCTAACAGGGATGCTCTTTGGGCAAGATGGTCTGTGTATGGAAGAGAGGGGAGCACCCCAAGAGCTTCCACACAACTCTGTGCTGCACCTTGAAATTGCTGAGCTGCGGGAGAGGCAGAAGGAAGCAGAAGAGAACCATAAGAGGACCTTGGAAGAGAAAGCGGAGGAAGTCCAGAGGCTGCAGCAGCAGGTGGAGAACTCTGAGAGGTCTTTGCACACTCTGAGTGTAGAGAGAGATGAGCTCCTTTCTCGGCTGGAGGATCTCCATTTTCTGGCAGAGCTGAAGGAACAGGTGAAGCAACTGGAGGGCAACCTGGCAGATTCGGAGAAGCGGCGGCTCTCTGACTACGAAAGTGGGGTCTCCCAGCTGGGCCTGCTGACAGAGGAAATTCAGAGCCTGCGAAATGAAGCCAGCTCCAAAGAAGTGAAAATTGCTGCTTTGGAAAAGGACCTGGACGAGGCCCAGCGCCACCTCACGGAGCAAGATCTTCTAGCAAAAAGCTTAAAGAGCCAACTCGAAAAGGAGGAGCAGGAGAAGGAGGCACTGGCAGGGCAACTACATGAGGGAGAGAGAAAGGCTGAGGAGCTCTCTGAAAGCCTCGTCTCGAAGGGGCAGGAGGCCACCAGGCTGGAGGAGCTGCTTTCCAAAAGCTCTGCTGAGATTGAGAGGCTCCGGCAGGAAGTGGCAGAACGGGAGGAGAGGATGGAGGAAGTCAGCCGCGGCATGTCGGACCGCATGGTCCAGCTGAACGAGGAGAAGTTTATGTTGGGGAAGGAAGTGAAGAACCTGACGGAGAGGCTGAGTTTGTGCATGCAAGGAAATCCAACCAGAGACCAGGGTGTCGGGACGGAGGAAGAGGAGGAGGAAGAGGAAGAGACGCCACCGGAGCAACAAGTGGAGAAGGCCCTGTCTGCCAGCCGGGAGGTGGAGGTCTTGAGGAAGGAGAACCAGCTGGTGAAGAAGAAGCTCCAAGCAGCCCTTGTCAGCAGAAAGGAGCTCTTGGGCAAAGTCCGCAGACTAGAGAAAGAGTTGGAGGATGGGAGGGAAGCGTCAGCAGAGCTTGGGGACAAACCTCCAGAGATCCAGGAGAGCAAAGGGGAAGAGAAACCCCCCGAGGGCAGCAGAAAGGCAGAGGAAGACATGTCTCCTTCAGGGCAAGGCAGGACTGTCTGTCTCAGTCAGTTGGACCCCATGAAGGAGGATGAGTTGCAAGCCATCCTGAAGGAGAAAGAATCTGAGGTGGTGACCCTACGAGCTGCTGTTGCGGAGCTGGAGGAGAGTTTGCAGGAGAAGGACCTCCTTATTGGCAGCCTGCAGGCCGAACTTGAGGGGCACAGTTCAGCCTCCAAGAAACAGATCACTGGGGATCAGAGAGCAGAGGGAACAGATACAACCGATCCACTGACATCTGTGATAGGTGGCACCACAAACCCTCCTGACAGCCAGGAAGAAGAGTTGAAGGCTAGCCTAGAAGAGAAGATCAGTGCTTTGGAGTACGAGAGGGACCAGCTACAGAAGAAGCTCCAGGATGCTCTGGCCTCCCGCAAGGACACCCTCAAGAAGGCCCAGGAGAAAGACCGTCACCACCGGGAGCAGCTGAAGCAGCAAAAAGATGACTACAGCCTCCTTCAGGAGCAGTTTGAGCAACAAGGCAGGGAGAAGGAGAGCCTGAAGGATCAGCTCCAGGCTCTGAGCAAGACTCTGGAGAACTCTGTTCCTCCTGAGAGCGAGCTGTCATCAGGAGTTGTTCAGGAATCTGTCTGGGAGGCTCCTGAAGGGAGTGATGGTGCCGGAAGGCCCTGCCCACAAGTGGAAGACTCTGCTGTGGAGCAGCTCAAAGCAGAGTTTGAACAACTCAGAGCTGAGAAAGGAAAGCTGCAGGCCCACATTCACCGCCTTGAAGGAGAGCTCATAGGCAAGTCGGAGGCGATTCTGCAGCTCCAGGGAGAGGCCAGGCAGCTGCTTGCTGAGATGGAGGAGGTGAAGACGGCTTGCCGTCAGGCAGAAGCCAGCATGGAGAATCTCCGTTTGGAGCTGGAGGAGAGCCGAGCAGAGGCAGCCAGGCTGAGACTCCACCAGGCTGATTTCCACCACGCATTTGCTAGCAAAGAAGAAATTGAAGCTCTGAACTTGCAACTGGAAGAGAGAGACAGATCTCTGCATCAACTCCAGGCAGAGCTGCAGGAAAAAGAAGGTGCCATCCAAGCCCTGCAAAGCCAGCTGGAGAGGCAGAGTGAGGAACATGCCCAGCGGCTGCGAGTCGAATTGGCCGAAGCACAGCAGAAATCAGCAGAAGAAGCTGCTGAGGACCAGTCCAGGGCTCAGCTGCAACGGAAGCTGCAGGCCGCTCTGATCTCCAGGAAAGATGCCCTGAAGGAGAGCAAGTTCCTGAAGGAGGAGCTGGGCAGGACTAATGCGGCTCTGGAAAGTGCATCTCTCCGTTTGTCAGGTGCAGAAAGCCGGGTGATTGAGCTGGAGAAAGAGAAGGGGGTACTTTTGGAGAAGCTGGCGGCCCTTGGAAAGGAACGGGAGAAACTCATCGGGGAAGTGGACGCAGCCCTGGTGGAAAACCAGAATCTCTCTGGGTCCTGCGAGAGCCTGAAACTCGCCCTGGAGGGGTTGAGCCAGGAGAAGGTGAGACTGGAGGAGGCGGCTGACTCTCAGCGGAGCTCCCACGCCCACGAACTCTCTGTGTGGCAGGAGAAACACCAGGAACTTCAGAAGGAGTACGAGACCCTTCTGCAGTCGTACGAGAACGTCAGCAATGAGGCTGAGAGGATCCAGCGAGTAGTAGAGGGCGTCCGGCAAGAGAAGCAGGAGATCTTCCTCAAGCTGAAGGATGTGGAGGCTGAGAAGAGGGAGGTGGAGGCACGCCTGCAGGGGACTGAGCAGGAGGTGGAAGGGATGAAGGAGAAGATGAGGAAGTTTGCAAAATCCAAGCAGCAGAAGATCCTGGAGCTGGAAGAGGAGAATGAGCGCTTGAGGGCAGAGGTTCATCCCATGGAAGGTGAGCGAGGAGAGGCAGAGAAGGCAAACACTTTGCTCAGAGAAGAGTTGGAGAGCTCCAAGCGGACCTGTGAGGCCCTCTATGGTCAGCTGAAAATACTGACAGCTGAGAAGGAAGCTCTGAATCAGGAAGTTCAGGACTTGAAGCAGTTATTGAAAAATGATGTGGAAGTAACAGGACAGAACAGCGGACAAGAGGAAACTTTGGCAGCCAGCGAGGAGGTCAGTTCTACCATGGCAGTTCCCCTGGAGTCCACTGCTGCTGCTCAGACACCTTTTGATTCAGCATCTGAAACTCCAGAGCTCAGTTCTCTTAGCCTTAAGACTGAGCCAGAAGCCAGTCCATCATGTGATGAGATAAACAGGTATATCCAGCAGGTAGAACAGCTTGGAGAGCAGGTTGCAGAACTGGAGGAGAAGAGGAGGGTGGGGGAAGAGGAACTGAGCAGGGTCCTGAGGGACCTGGAGACCCTCAGAGAGGAGAATAAGGGACTGGAGGACTTGGTGGCTGTGAAAGGCCAGGAACTGGAAGCTCTGCAGGAAAAGGTCCTCAAGATGGAACAAGCCAGCCAGGAGACAGAGGAGAAGTTTGCTAGAGCTTTGAATCTGAAAGAAGCTCTGGAAGCTGAGAAGGATGACCTGGAGGAGAGGCTGATGAACCAACTGGCAGAGCTGAATGGGAGCATCGGGAATTACCAGCAAGATGTGGCGGACTTGCAGAGCAAGAACCAGCTGCTTCAGAATGAGATGGAAGGTCTTCAGGAGACCCTGAGCCACCTGGAGGATGAGAAGCGGCACCTGCTGAGAGAGAAAGCCCAGGTGGAAGCAGACAAGAGGGAGAGCGTGAAAAAACTGAAGGGTGCCTGGAAGGGTGACAGTGGCCGGACACAGGTGAAGGAGCTCCAGGAACTGCTGAAGGAGAAGCAGCAGGAGGTGAGGCAGCTGCAGAAGGATTGCATCAAATGCCAGGAGAAGATCACCAGCCTGGAGAGAACCATCAAAGCCCTGGAGTTCGTTCAGAGCGAGTCCCAGAAGGAGTTGGAAGGCACCAGGAGGAGCTTGGCCCAGGCTGAAGAGAAGACCCGGAAGGCCCAGGCTGAACTGGCCTCCTGCAAGGTCTTGCTGGACGACACACAGAGCGAAGCTGCCCGAGTCTTGGCTGAGAGCCTGAAGGTGAAAGAGGAGCTCCGGACAAGCCGGGAAGAGCTGAAAGTGCAACTGAGACAGAAAGAGAAGGACCTGGAGAGGCGGCTGGAGCAAGAGAAGGACAAGCACTCCAAGGAGATAAGCAACATGGAGGAGCGGCTGGAAGCCTTGCGGAGGGAGCAGACCCGCTCGGAAGGGGAGGCGCAGGAACTCCGGGACACCCTGCGCCATAAGGACCAGGAAGCCAAGCAGCTCCAAGGCAGCCTGAACCACACTCTGGCCCAGCTGGCCGCCTTCACCCGGAGCATGTCCTCCCTGCAGGATGACAGGGACCGAGTGATCGACGAGTCCCGGCAGTGGGAGAAGAAGTTTAGCGAGGCCATTGAGAAGAAAGAGCAGGAGGTGCGCGCCCGGGAGGAGTCTTGCGCGGCCTTGGAGGAGCGGGCAAAGTGGGCCACTGCCCAGGTGGAAGACCTACAGAGCCAACTGACCAGGTGAGAAAGGGCAGGGGAGAAGGAGGGGGGTGGCTTTCTGCTCCCAAGGTGAACTCGAAGGCACTGGGACCTGAATTGCCACTTTTTAAAAAAAGATTTAATTTTGAAATCTGACTGAGAGCAAGTCAGTAGGTTTTCCAGGGAACAGAGTTTTGGGGCTCCCAGGGATACATTTAGCTCGTTGCACCCTTACAAAAATTTAGAATCATGGAGATGGAAGGGTCTCTGAGGTATCTCCAGGTAGGGCTAAGAAAGAATCCTGCCTGAAACCTTGGAGAGAAATGCCTGCCTGCCAGTGCTCACTGTGCTAGACACTGCCAAGGGTCTGATCCAGAGTCCTATGTTCATACATTCCTGATCCTGTGAGATTTTTTAAAAACATGCTGTCTGGATACAGTGGGCCCTCCTGGCAGGTCATTCCACAGTCTAGGGGCAGCTGATGAAAATGTCCTTTGGGTGATTGTTGCCAACCTGACCTGGTGAAATAAATGTCACCCAAGGGACTTGAATGTATGGGGCGGATTAAATGGGAGGAGGAGATCTTGAAGGTAACCTGGACCCAATCACAAAGGGCTTTGAAGGTAATAACCAACATTTGGTAGTTTTTTTTTTAAAAAAACTAACTGGTGGTATGATATACTTACTCCTAGATGTACTAGCAATCAATTTTTGATGCTAAGTAGAGCACTTTGGTAGGCAACCACAGGGAGGGAAACCCAGGGATCTCTAGGCAGGACTTAAAGAGTCTTGCCTAAAACCCCGCAGAGCCATGACTGTCAGTCAGAGATGACAGTAGTGTTCTGGAGGGACCCCCAAGGATTTTAACTCACTGTAAGACCACTTACTTTGTTCCTAGAACTTCCCTGGAGAGTTCATTCCATGCTAGTTGTGAGGGAATTAATTCATAAGGCACACAGTCCAAATTGTTTCACTATCACTCAGAACAGGGAGTTTTTTTGGCCTCTGTGTTAGGCAAATACAGTGGCCATTTGCTCTCTCTTTTCTTTCTAACAGCTGTTAAACCTGTCTTAGGACCTGTGCAGACCGACCTTAAAGGCCGGCTTAGGAGTGGAGTCGGGACATAGTGTCCACATGACACATGCCCTGACTCTGCCCCTAGGGCGGCGTGACACTGTGCACCACTCCACACAGTGCACAGCGTCACAGCACACCTCTGGACGCAGCACTAAAGGAGCACCATAAAGCTATGGTGCCGTGGCTATTGCGCCCTGCAAAGGCCAGATTGGGGCTGCGGTGTGTGGATGCTGTGGCCCTGATCTGGCTGTAAAAGGGGCGACTGGAGGCCTCTCCTTCAGGGCTGTCTGCACAGCCTCTTATTCTTGGTTCAGCATTCCCATTTCTTCAGCTTGATCTGACTGGCTGCTATACTTGACAAGATATCTGCTGCATCTCTTCATGGTTCCACTCTTGGGTGCTTTTATTTTATTTTAACCTGCGGCTTCTCAATCCATGAAGGCCTCTGAGATGATGTACAGCAGATAAAGATATTTAAAATAATAAATACCTGAATAATATATATATTTTTAAAAGACTGAATACACCCTTTAAAAATAATTTTAAATGCAGAAAGAGTTAAAATGACCAGAGCAGTAATTTCTATTTCTATTTTGGGAGGGAGTCCTGCCACTATTAGTTTATTAATTTATATCACACCTTTCTCCTAATACAAGGACTCAACTTGACTATCAACAAATTTAAAACAGTACAAGTTGAACACAATGCAAAAGCATTAAAATGTAGATACAAAGTTTAAAAAAATAAACAATTAAAAAGGTTTAAAAAAACATTACACATTAAAAATTGAAATGCATTCAGAACTCCATACCAATCTTGTACTCTATAAGGTTTTATACTCTAAAAGTAGATAGGAAGATTTTTGTTTTTTTAAAAAATGGAACAATTTAAAAATTGAAAAGCATTACAAATTAAGAATTAAAATGTATTAAAAACTCTTTGCAAACAGAACAGGTCTGGCCTTCTCATGTGTGCCAACCAATGGACCCTTGTGGGGCAGTGGGACATTCAACAGGTCTTTCATTGAAGATCTTACATTTTGGGCACTTTCCTATGAGAGGAGATGGTCTTTCAGATTGACTGATAGGGTAAGGCAGACAGGGTGGGAGTTTGGCTTGGGACTGATTCTCCTTTCTCTGCTTGCAGCTTAGAGCACAGCAAATTGGCCCAAGAGTCCAGTGCCCAGAAGGAGCTTCAGCGTCTCCAGGAAGAAGCTGAGTCTCTCCAGCAGGAGAAAGAAAGGCTGACATCCCAGCTGGAGGAGTCTCAGAAACTGCTGAGCAGCTCCCAAAGCCAGGTCCAGAAGCAAGAAGTAGAGCTTCAGAATCAGAGTGAGCGAGTTTCCTCTCTGCAAGATTCTCTTGTAGAATATGAGATAGCCCAGGAGGAAATGGCAAAGACTCTCAAAAGTCAGGAGGCTGACCTCCAGGAGAGCCGGTTTAGGCATGAGCAGCTGGAGGCAGACCTGCAGGCCTCCAAGGAACTGACAGAGAGGCTCCAGGAAGAGATGAGCAGCAAGGATCAGAAGATCGTCAACCTTTTATCTGCCAAAGAGGAGGCCGTTTCCGCAGCCATGTCGGAATTGCAGCAGCGACACAATGAGGACCTGAAAGAGCTTGAGGACCGAATTGAGAAAGCAGAGGAGGAGAGGTTGGCCCTGGAAACAGAGAAGAGGAAAGTTCTGGAGAAGGTTGAACATCTCACAGGGAAACTGAAGAGCACTCGGGAGGAAAGCAGGCAGCACAAGGCCCAGCTAGATTCCTTCACCAGGTCCATGTCTTCCCTGCAGGATGACAGGGACCGCATCCTGGCAGATTACCATCAGTTGGAGCAGCGCCATTTGGCAGCCATCTTGGAAAAAGACCAGCTGATCCAGGAGGCAGCTGCTGAGAACAACACCTTGAAGGAGGAGCTCCGGAGCCTCCATGGCCGGATGGATGACCTACATGCGGAGAATGCCAAGTTGGAAGCGGAGCTGGTACGCTATCGCCAGGACCTGAACCAGGTCATCTCCATCAAGGACTGCCAGCAGAAGCAGCTGCTCAAGACCCAGCTGGAACGCATACAGGTACTGGAGAAGGAGAAGGCGGGTGTGGAGGGGCAACTGAGAGAGTCCGAATCCACTTCAGATAACCTGCGCTCATCCCTGGAAGCCCTGCGGCTGGAGAAGGCCAATGTGGAGCGGGAGGCGGAGGGCCTCAAGGCCTCCCTGTCCCAGCTGCAAAGTGAGATGGCAGCCCTACAAGAAGGTGGGCCCATGCTGGAGCTGCAGACGCAGCTTCAAGGCAAAGTGGAGGAAGTTCTGGAGCTGAGTGGGCAGCTCTCACTCATGCAGCAGCGAGCGGCAAAACTCGAGGAGGAGATGATGCTTCTCCGCCAGACCACAGAGGAGAAGCTGCGTGAGGCAGAAGTCAAGATGAAGAAGGAGCTGAAGAACCTCCATCACGATGCTGGGCTTATGCGGAATGAGACGGAGACGGCTGAGGAGCGGGTGGCAGAACTGGCCAAGGACCTCCTGGAAATGGAACAGCGTCTGCTTGCTGTCACGGAGGAGAACCAGGACTTGAAGGCCCAGATCCAGTCCTTCCGGAAGGCCATGAGCTCTCTCCAAGACAGTTGGGACCAGTCCAATGAAGAGCTGCGGGCCATGGAGAAGAAATATTCAGAGGAACTGGAAGAGCAGCGGTTGCTTGTGGAGTACCTCCGGGAGGAGAAGGCCCAGGCCCAGGAAGAGCTGAAAGACCTGAGCAAGGAAAGGGACAGGTTGGCCTCTGATCTGACAGTCCTCCGGGAGTCATCAGAAGAGAAAGGCCTCCTGGCCCGGTTGGAGAAGCTCAACCAGCAGCTTCAAGCCAAAGACAGGGAGCTTCTGCACATGGCCTCTGAGCTGGAGGCAGCCTCTGCCCAGGTGAATTCCTTTTCCAAGGCCATGGCCAGCCTGCAGGGTGAGCGGGAGCGTCTCCTGAGTGAGCTGGATAGAGCCCGGAAAGCAGAGGAGATCAAGCTGCAGTCAGATGCCAGTGCCTCTGCAGGCCTGGCCGAAGTGCCCAGCCTCAAGAAGGCCTTGTCCTCCCTGCAGAATGACCGAGACCGACTGGTGAGCCTTGGGCCTTTGCATTGTGGTACTTCCCAGCAGGGGTGGGTGGACAGGCGGTCTTCTCGAAACCCAGACCCATAGTTGAAACTGCTTCTTCCAGTTGTTTCCCCCTGAACTGGTTTACCTGTTTACAGGGGGAAAGAACACTCCACTTAGGCTGGAATTCTATTGATGACATCTTGGTGTGTATGTTGTGTATTGCACAACATCTGCTCCCCCTCCTGCTAGCCTGAGTAGAGGGCAAATATGCCCTCTTAGAGCCATTTGGCGGGCAGGAGAGGATATGATCCACCTTGGCAGCAGCTGGGAGAAGAGGACAACTGTCACAGATCTGCAGTTGTACATGCTGGAGATCTGGAGATCTGGCCAGGTTCATTGTAGAAATTCAGAATCTTAAGCATTGGAAAGTACTGCGAAGGGCCATCTATCAATCCAGCCTGGTTCTGCCATATACGAATCCCCAACTAAAGTGCTCCTGAAAGATGCTCATGCTCTTTAAAGATCTCCAAAGAAGGAGAGTCCACCATCTTTTGAGTCAGTCTGTTCCATAGCTCTTATACATAAAATAAATATTCTTCCACTTTGGTTCTGTGCTTGTGTGGGGTTGTCTCTGAGCTGGAGATGAAGAGCTCTTGATGTACTTGAAGTCTTATTTTTTTAGCCAAACTCAGAGAGTACCATCGGAGGAAAATTAGGGGGAAAGGACAAGAGGAATTCATACTTCTCTGGGTAGAAGTGATGGGTAAAAAGGTCAAAATAGAGTAAAGAAGGGATTAATACATATTCTGGCAAGTTTCTTATCAAGCCTGGTGCTGCTAATTCAGTTTGATTGGTTTAATTGCATTTTAATGTTCACTTTTTGGGTGTTTTAGCTATAGTGTTCTTTTTAAATTGTAAACCAACTTGAATCCCAAGGCAAGATACAAATGAATACTACAAATCATCATCATTACTATCGTAGTAGTCGTGAGGCTGACTTTCAAAACTTCAAGGACTGATCCTTCCTTCCTTCCTTCTACCCACATCCAACCTTTTCCCCCATATGGGACCTAAGGGTTCAGAGTGCAGATTAGAACAAAATACAGCTAAAAACATCCTGATGGTTATAATTAAAGAAATTAAACAATTGAATGAGCTATTCCATTAAAAACAGCACTAATTTGAAATGGGTTTAAGAGCATTAAAAACATAATAATGAGACAAAAACAGCAGTCCCATTAAGAGACACTTCTGTAAGAACCCATTAATATCCCAAAGCATGTCTCAGCAGAAAGGACTTTGCCTGCTGACAGAAGGAAGATGACAAGAGGTAGCAAATCTCTCCCAAGAGCACTCATGGGTGGGTTGAGGGATGTCGGTGTTTGTTATTCCCCCTCAGCAGGATCAATAATAACCTGACTCTCCTTGCTTTGTCCTCCAGCTGGTGGAGTTAAAGAACCTGCAGCAGCAATACCTCCAGGTCGGGGTAGACACAGCCGAGATCACACGCCTCAAGGCTCAGCTGCAGGATATGGAGCAGCTGAAGGCAGAGAGTGCCTGCTGGCAGAATGAGCTCCAGCAACTCAGGTGAGGACAGCCCTCCCTTTGTAGGTTGGTGACAGGGAAGGGGAGAAGGTCTATTCTTTTTTTCCTGCCTTTTCCTTGTTGAGAGCAACCCTCTAGAACAGTGGTCCCCACACTGTGCCCTTTAAGAGATTTGGCCAATAGTCTGGGATTCTGGGACCTGAAGTCCAAAATCCACTAAAGAGCACAGTTTGGGGGACTACTGCTCTAGAATGTGGTGCCAGATTCCCACAGCTGGAATATCAGGTCGCACCAAGCCCTGCCAACCGAGGACCAGTTTACCACCCAGTGATAGATCTTCACAGTAGCCAGGACTGCCATGCCCCAAAGCCTGTGTGACTGCCTTTTTGTAGAACATATACTGGGGTAGCGAGGGAGAGGAGGCGTCTCAGTGGGCAGCTCCTCTTCTCCCGGCATTCCCAGTTCTATTCCCCTTAATGTGTGTGGGTTTTTTTGGGGTGTGGTTGTATTTATTTCTATCCCACTTTCTCCCAGATTGGGACTCAAAGGAGCTTGCAACAATTAAAAAACCTTGTTAAAGATCAATAAAATACAAAAGTTAAAATAAATAAATAAAACTAAGTTAAAACATACATTAAAACACACACACAACCTAGCACAACATTTAGAAATATCTAGCACCGTCTATAAGATGGGCCTTATATCATCACTCATCAAATGCCTGTTAGAACAGAAGAGTCTTCACTTGTCTGTGAAAAGAAAGAAGGGAAGGTGCCAGTCTAACCTATGTGTGAAGGGGATTTCATAGATCCTGGGTGCAGCCACTGAGAATACCCTGCCTCTTATGTTCCACCAGATGTACTTGTGAGGGTGGTGGGATACATAAGAGAAGGGCCTCCCCAGCAGATCTCAAAGCACCAGCTGGTTTGTAAGGAAGAATATGGTCCTTCAAATAACCTGGACCTGAGTTGTGTGGGGCTTTAAAGGTCATAACCAGCACTTTGAATTGGGCCCGGAAGTGGAGTGGCTGCCAGTGGAGCTGTTGGAACAAGGGAATTGTGTGATCTCAGCACCCGTTAGCAATCTGTCTGCAGCTCTTTGGACCAGCTGAAGCTTCCAAACACCCCTTAGAGATAGCTTGTAGAGTGCAAAAGTAATCCAACTGAGATGTAACTGAGGCATATGTCACATGGCCAGATCTGAGGTCTCAAAGAATGTCATTCCCACTGCAGTTCCTTTTTCTCTTGTTCTGGTAGGGAGGAGAAGGCAACCTGGGAACTGGAGGCTTTGTCACTCCGAGAACAGCAGCGGAGCCCCCTGACAAGAGCCGTACAGGAGACAGTGAGGGCCGGTGCTCGCATGGTGGAAGACCAATACCAAAGACAGGTGAGGTTGGAAGTGCGGAGGGGGAGATAAATCTCCCCACACTGTTACCTAAATTTCAGGGAGTGTTGGGGAGGCACCCACAAATTGCATTCAATAGGGAAATTGATTTAGCTCAGTGAGAGTGCCAAGGTAACATCTGGCTGGCATCTTTTGCCTTTGTCTAAGAGGTCCAAACCCACAAAACTCCAGAGTCAGTTTCCAAAGTAATGTAGTTTTATTTATAAACAGGGAAACAATGCATGCATACAAATGCTCACACACACAAACACACAAGAGCTGATGAATTAAAGGTAGGCTAAATGGGATAGAGATTAGAAGGATGGGGACCATACATTACCAGTGCAGATGCTAGAAGTCCAGATCAGAGGGAAAATTGCAGAGAAAGTGTATTCAGAACACTAGCAATGCTGAGGAGTCTAGGTGAAATCATGGCTTGTGACTTTACCCAAGACTGAAAACAAAGAGCAAACAGTCCTCCTTTATACTTTTTCACTTTGTGGGCAGATTTTTGGGAAGCTTAGGTGGAAACTTCCATGGGGATGAAAGAGCAAACACCTGTGTCATAAAATGTAGACACCCTAAACAAAAGAAGTGGCAGATCCATATGGCTTGTGTCTTTGATGTCCGGATTGTGACAAGTAGCAGAACTGTCTTTGTCTCTGAAATTGGAGGAATGGATTTGAATTTTAAAGGATACCTTCTGCCTACGTGTCCTTAGTGCTTTCTGGCTGAATAACCCCAGCCAATTTCATCCAGGACTATGTGACAACATATACCTTTCAGGATGTGGTTTGATATCAAAGTTCAGTTAGAGGACAGACAGGGGCATTACAACACCCTCAATGGCCCTACTTTTTCCCCATTTATGCCCTTCCCTGGTATTTGGGACAAAAAGGTGAAATTGAGTCTTGATCCTGCTTGGTACAAAGCCATGTTAACTCCTGAGCTACCCTTGTTCTTTGAGGTCTTTCACAGAGGTTTTTAACTTCTGTTTGGAATGTTTTAACAGTGGATTCCTCCTCTAGCAGGAGGGTGGACCCAGTGATCCTTCAGGATCCCTTCCAACCCTGTGTTTCTAAGTTTGTTCATGCTACAGATCAGTATTCAGTATAAAGCGTATGCCTATTTTCAGCACCCATTACATTAGATTTTTGGTGTTGTTGGCTGCCCTGAGGGCTTGATGAAGAGCCATTTTGAAAGAGTGTCAACTCTGCCATGAAATCGAAATGGTTTTGTGCCCAAGCCCCCTGAGATCAATCTCCTCAAGATCTACACTAATCAAATGTTGCAGCGGCAACATTGTTGGTGCAAATAACTCGGATAGAGGGTCCAGTGGTTCGTTTCATTTCATTGTGCTGCCTTTGATAATAATAATAATAAATTTATTTATAGTCTGCCTCTCCCAGAAGGATCGAGGTGGGTTACAACCATAAAATGCATCAGTTACAATATAAAACATACATAAAACTAAACTACATGAACCCCTTAACCCCCCCTTTACAAACTAAATAATAACAATTATAAAAACAATTAAGTTAATAATTTATAAATTATAATAACCACAATTTAAAAAAGGCATCATGGGGCAGACGTGGACAACTATACTAATGTTACGGGACAGTCAGTCAGGGAAGGTCTGCCGGAAGAGATTCGTCTTGATAGCTTTCTTAAAGTCATCAAGAGTCGTAATAAGACAGATCTCCTCCGGCAGGTCATTCCAAAGTTTAGGAGTGGCAAATGAGAAGGTCCTCTGGGTAAACACAACCGGCCTGGTGGTCTTTGGCTTCAACAGGTTTTTCCCAGAGGACCTGAGTGTGCAAGGTCATTTCTCCCATTGTGGGACCCAAGGCAGCTCACCAACACTCCCCCCCCCCCAAAAAAATTAGCTAAAAACATTGCAATAAAATTAAAACACAGTTAAAATATTGCCATTTTAAAATTTCAACCTTAGACAACAGCATCAAGACCCCAAGGTCACTGTACATTGTTCAGCCCAACTAGGTTAGACGCATTAAATCAGGGCAGTTGACCTATATGTTGACGCACCAAGAGGATTCTAGCCACACTAATGTCTCTCAGCTGCAGCTCAATTTCCAGATATTTCCTATTGGGAAACAAGGCCTCTCCAGGGCCAAAAAGGACCCAGAGAGGGGCAGAAACATACTGAAATTGCATAGCCATGGCAAAGAGGGAGGGAACGTGTAAGTTCAGCAAAGAGATGCAATTGGACTTTTTGGGTGGACTTCCAAATACAGCTGAGAGAGATTGAGAGAGAGTGCTGAGCATGCCTTTCCCTACAGGCTACACCGGAGAGCATGGGTTCCAGCCAGACTTCCGCGAAGGATGTATCTGGTCCTGGGGCAGATCCAGACAACCTCCAGACCCAGCTGAAGAGCAGCCTGAAAGAGCTGCACCAGAAGGAACTACGTATCCAGCAGCTGAACAGTAAGGTAACTTGCCCATTTCCTCGTCCTGTATCCCTCCTTTTTCCCGGCATGGGATGCAAGGGGACTTACAGTATAAACAAGGAGGGGCAAAAGGATTTGAGTGCAGATTGGCGGTTCCTCCCTGAGTACAGAAAGCCCTTTTAAAAGTGGTTTGGTCATTGTGGATAACCTTTTTGACCCTGGAAGCTGATCAGCTTACTTCGTCTTCTTACAGGGGTTCTGTGCACCTTCACAGAGGCAGAAGTAGATCTTTCTCCCCCACCCCACCTTGAAATTGCTTAATTTTTAAAACCTTTTTTGAAATGCATAAAAACTCAAAATGTTTTCCAGTGCTTTCTGGGACAGGGTTGGAAACTACAGCTTGCAAATGGCACGCAGCTGCTGACTTTCACCTCTGGAGCCCTTGGAACATTCTGCCTCCAATTGCAATGCCTCAATTTTTTAAATGTTTTGATGTAATTTTCAGAAGAAAAACACCCCTAAATCACACCTAAAGCCTTCTAAATATGTACAAAAAGCCCTCCCCTTGGAACTCCCCCCTCCATATCTTCCTTGCAAGCACAACTGCAAGATCCTGAGCCTCCAAGGGAGTGGTATTCCAAAGTGGCACCTGAGAAAACCCTCTTGTTTCCCTGTCCTTGCACTGTGCATGTCATAAGGGGCTCAGCATTCTTGCTCTTTTGTGATCCCTCTGCCCAGCTCTCCCAGGTCTTCGAAGAGAAGAACTCACTGTCTCTTCAGCTCAGAGGAAGCAGCCACAGCTTGCGTGAGAGCCAACAGCGTTACAGCGAAGTCCTTGCCCGCTGCGAGGCACTTGAGAAGCAGCTGCAGGAGGTGCAGCCCTCGTCCAAGGCCAGGGTAAGACCCTGGGGCAGAGGGGGATCCAGGATGGTCCCAGATGCCAGGTTTTTATTCAAATATTTATATCCTGCCCTTTGTTATGGGATTTTAGGGCAGTGTGCAATAAACCAATAAACTACAGGTTGAGTCTCGCTTATCCAAAATGTTTGGCCCAGAAGTGTTTTGGATTTTTTTTCAGTTTTGGAATACCTGTATTTGCATAATCAGAGAGATCTTGTAGCACCTTTGAGACTAACTGAAAAAAGTTGACAGCATGGGCTTTTGTGCATCTGAAAAAGTAGACTTAAGTCTCCAGAAACTCCTGCTGCCAACTTCTTTCTTTCAGTTTTTATCAAAGGAGCTACAAGGTCTCTCTACATTCAATTGTAAACCGCTTAGACACTCATTAAGAGTATGAAGCGGTATATAAATGAAGCTGTTTGTTTGTTTTGTTTGATTTTACAAACTAACATGGCTATATGTTTGAATTCTGTATATTCATGTACATACATAATGAGATATCGGACTACAACAGTAAAACAGGATAAAAATGTATTAAATGTGACACTAAGTTAAAACAGATACAGACTGTGAAACAGCTAGAGGATGCACCAGTTAAAAACCACATCCAGTTTTTTATTCTATGATTCTGTTAATTCTGATTAAATGATTCTGTTTATTCCACTGTTTTAGTATTAAAGCGAAAAGAGAAAAGATAAGAAAAAAATCATAAATGTCAATAAAAGCGGAGCAAAGATCTAAATATAAGTCAATGTATAGGTTGCGTTGATATATCACCGTTTCAGAATACATAACTAAGAATTTTACAGTGTTTTAAAGTGGAATCTCTTTTCCTGTAGTTTGAATCCATTGTGCCATCTCCTGTTCTCTGGAGCAGCAGAAAATAAGCTTGCTCTATTTTCAATATGATATCCCTTCAGATATTTAAACATGACTATCATGTCCCCTCTTAACCTTCTCTTCCCTAGGCTAAACATACCCACATCCCCCCCTTTTAACTTTGAGGGTGACCCAACTGGGACACAGGATCCCCCAGCTTTGATTGCATTCCTTTTCATAGCAATAGACCATACTTCCTTACCACCACCACCCCCCCCCCCCCAGTGTTTTCAAAGAGCTCATTTGCCCTTTCCCCTGGCTCTAGTTTAAGACCCCATCAAAGCATCCTCTGTTGAGGTCTGCCTTGATTGAAAATGGCTTGTGAGACAAAAACCAAGGCCCAGGCTGGAGTGCTTCCTTAGAGCCTTAAACATGTCCTTTCTGCTCCAGGGGTCCCTCCTAACAGATGCTGCTCCTGGAGCCCCGCAGGAAAAAAGTGAGCATCCCAGAGAGAGCTACACCCCAGAGTTACAAGAACTGCAGATGAGGTGAGTACTGGGGGCAACCAGAAAGAGTGAGATGGTAGGGAGAAAGAGGCGGGTAGAAGAATCTGGCACAACCTTTAAGATTAACTGATTAATTTTAGCATTCACTTTCCTGTGTTGGGCGAGACCAAAATATTAGACTCACTGTGTCATCCCAGGTAAGACACGGAGCTGAGATGAGTCCTGAATCTGCTTAAGAACTAAGAAATACACACACACACAGAGGGGCCGAGAGAGAGTTTCTTCAAAATTGGGAAAACGAGAGCATGTTTGAAGTCCGAAGGGAAGGAACCCGAAGAGAGAGAGAGATTAAAGATATGGAGGAGCGAGGGCAGAAAAGAAGGGGTTATAGAGATTAGAAGATGGGAGGGGATAGGATCAAGAGAACAAGTTGTAGGTTTGGAAGAATTTAGCAGCGTAGAGAGTTCATCCAGAGAAACAGGTGGAAACACAGAGAGTTTATTAGTAGAAGGAACCAGGAGATTAGTGGTAGGAGACAGATCAGGAGGAACAATTTCGGATCGAATAGTAGTGACTTTTGTGAGGTAGTAGTTGGCGGAGTCATTTGGGGAAAATGATAAGAAGACAGGGGGAGAGGAAGGTTTTAGCAATGTATTGAAGCAGGAGAACAAACGCTCTGGGTACCTCTCATTGGTGCAGATCAATGATTTATAGTAATTCTGTTTTGCCATAGATAGGGCTCATGAGAAGGATAAAAGAACAAATTTATAATGAATAAAATCAGCCCACTCCCTGGACTTTTTCCAAAGGCGTTTGGCTGCTCGAGAGCAGGACTGGAGAAACCTAACTGTGGGAGAGAGCCAGGGCTTAAGCCTAGACATAGAGGAAGACGTGCAAACAGATACAGGGGAAAAGCTGTCAAAGGTTGAAGAGAGAGTGGAATTAAATAAAGACATTGCTGAATCAGCAGAGTCCCCAAGATTTAGAGAAGAGAGAGAAGAATCCAAGGTCTGACTGAGATGATCAGAATTAACAGACTGAAGATTACGAAACTGCATTGAACAACTATGCTGATGTATCTAAAGAAATGGATTGAAATTCAGGAAAATCATGCTACTGTGTTTCCCCGAAAATAAGACAGTGTCTTATATTAATATTTGCTCCCAAAGATGTGCTAGGTCTTATTTTCAGGGGATGTTTTATTTTTCCATGAAGAAGCATTCACATTTATTGTTGAACAAAAAAAGAACATTTATTATATACTGTACAGTGGTCCCCCGGGTTACGAAATTAATTCGTTCCGGCTACGTTTTCGTAAGCCGAAAATTTCGTAACCCGGGGCCTATTTCCCATAGGAAATAGGTAATCCGTTCCGAGGCCTTCGGCGGGGGCCTCCTGGCTGAGGAAAGGAAGGTCCGATCCGACGGATCGGGCCTTCCTTTCGTCAGCCGCGGGGGCCTCCTGGCTGGGGAAGGGAAGGTTCCCTTCCCCAGCCAGGCTGGGCCTCCGGGCCTGACGCGGAAGGAGGCCGGATCAGGCCTCCTTTCGTTGGGCGCGAAGGCCCAGGCCGGCTTCCGAAGCTGGCCTGGGCCTCCGGGCCTGACGCGGAAGGAGGCCCGATCCCGCTGGGTCGGGCCTCCTTTCGTTGGGCGCGAAGGCCCAGGCCGGCTTCGGAGAAAAAGGGACGAAACGGCGTCCCTTTTTCTCTGAGGCTAGGCCTCGGAGAAAAAGGGACGAAACGGCTTCCCTTTTTCTCCGAGGCTAGGCCTCGGAGAAAAAGGGACGAAACGGCGTCCCTTTTTCTCCGAGGCTAGGCCTCGGAGGAAAAGGGACGAAACGGGACGTCCCTTTTTTCGGATCCCGGGGGATCCTTCGGATCCCGGGGGATACTGAAGCAGTCCCGCCGGTTTCGGATCCCGGGGTTTTCTTAACCCGGGGGATTCGTATCCCGGGGGACCACTGTATATATATTTATATACAAAAACTTTGATAGGTCTTACTTTAAGGGGAGGCCTTATATTTAGCAATTCAGCAAAACCTCTACTAGGTCTTATTTTATGGGGATGTCTTATTTTCGGGGAAACAGGGTAAAATAAACCAATTAGTTTTAATGGTGCTGCTAAATCCCTATGATTCTATGATTCTAGCCTGAAACAGATTAACATGGCTTTCTTTTTAAAAACTTCTTGGGGTATGTGGGTGATTGGTCTGGCTGCGGGTGGAGATTTTTCATCTTTAGTGCCACCAGAGATCTTGAATGGCCTAAATCTGAAGACAAGATCCTCTATTTCTGTCAGGTACTCTTTCAATATAAAAAAGGAGGTAGAGCAAGGAATCCAGTGGCACCATTATAATTGACTGGTTTATTATAGCGCAGGTGTCTGCCACCACTACCTTCAATTCCTTATCCTGAGTCATTGAAACAGTGATGATCCAGACTACCTCTATTTAAAGAGGAGGGGGACAATCCATCATCCTGATCTCTTTTTAAAAACATCTTTCCAGCAAACCCATAGTTTGTGGTTGTGTGAATGCTCCTCTGTGAGTCGGCCAGCAGGAGCTGCTCCCTCTCACCATCCCTTCCTTCCTTTGGCAGGCTCTCAGAGGCTCAGCGGCAGCAGAGCAATGCGAAGGAAGGCCTGCTGCAGCTGGAGGAACTGTTGCAAGAGGAGCAGGACCGGCGCCTGGCTGCGGAGGAAGCCTACGTCGCAGCGCAAGAGCACATCCGCAGGTGCGTACATCTGCTTTGCTATTTCTCCACAATGGCTATTTCTCCACAAAATCCTCCCTTTATTCAAAGACCCTGGAGGAATTACTTTGCAGATAAATACACATGGTGGGAGAGGGCCTAAATGCCCTAAAAGCATCAGATCTCACCTGATATTGGAAGATAAGCAGGGGCAGCCCTGGATAGGACTTGGATGGGAGACCACCAAGGAATACCAGGTGGTGTAGGCCTCATAGAACATTTTTTGGTGATTTTTGTCCCAAATTTTTACCAAATGTTGCAGTTCAGAAACTGAAAACAGAAGTGATGTGAAATCACTTCCATTAATGTTGGCAGCAGTCATGTGGCTGATGCAGGGAATATGGGGTGGAAAAGGGCATGTTTAATAATCAACCAGTCCCTTCTAATCAGATAATGTAAATGATTCAAGCGTTTTGTTGCTTGGACGATGCGGAGAGAGGTTCTCTTTCCAACTAGGCCTTATGACACCCCTGCTTATACACTATGGATGGAAAGGATATTCTGACATATTTACAAAATAATAGAAAAACATGTTTTTGAGTGTAGAGAAGCACTGACGAGAAGAATTCTGGGCCCATGAGAAACTTTGCAATGCGGGACTTAGAATCATAGAATCATAGAATCATAGAGTTGGAAGAGACCACAAGGGCCATCCAGTCCAACCCCCTGCCATGCAGGACCTCCAAATTAAAGCATCCCTGACAGATGACCATCCAGCCTCTGCTTAAAGACCTCCAAGGAAGGAGACTCCACTACGCTCCGAGGAAGGAGTGTGTTCCACTGTCGAACAGCCCTTACTGTCAGAAAGTTCCTCCTAATGTTGAGGTGGAATCTCTTTTCCTGCAATTTATATCCATTATTCCGCGTCCTAGTCTCTGCAGCAGCAGAAAACAAGCTTGCTCCCTCCTCAATATGACATCCCTTCAAATATTTAAACAGGGCTATCATATCACCTCTTAACCTTCTCTTCTCCAGGCTAAACATCCCCAGTTCCCTGAGGCGTTCCTCATAGGGCATGGCTTCCAGTCCCTTCACCATCTTAGTTGCCCTCCTTTGGACCTGCTCCAGTTTCTCCACATCCTTTTTGAATTGTGGTGCCCAGAACTGGACACAGTATTCCAGGTGGGGCCTGACCAAAGCAGAATAGAGTGACACTATTACTTCCTTTGATCTAGACACTATACTTCTATTGATGCAGCCTAAAATTGCATTGGCCTTTTTAGCTGCCGCATCGCACTGTTGACTCACGTTCAACTTGCGGTCTACTTGGACTCCTAGATCCCTTTCACATGTGGTCTCATTCAGCCAGGTGTCCCCCATTTTATATCTGTGCATTTCATTTTTCCTCCCTAAGTGCAGAACCTTACATTTCTCTGTGTTGAATTTCATCTTGTTAGCATTGGCCCACCTTTCTAGTCTATTCAGGTCATTTTGAATTTTGATCCTTACTCTGCACAAAATTTGCATGTGGTTGATTTGTACAGAAAACAGTGTTTCTCCACAGAAAACAGCAATCCTGATATTGCAATCAGGCTTTCTAAATCTGTGGCCTTTTTGAAGACTTTCTTGCAGTGGGAAGAAATTTGTTATAATGTTTTGTTGCTTGCTTTGAAAAGAAACTTAGTGAAACTTAATGAAGGCTTATATCCCTGTTATACACTGGGCTGGCTTTCTGCCTATGAATCTCTCTATCTCTGAATCTCTCTCTTTCTCTCAATCTGTGCTTAGGTTGGAGTCGGCTGAGTGGACACATGCTCTAGACACCAGTATCGATATCCCTCCCAGTCCTGAGCACGCGATGCTTATGGGTCCTGCAGACGGTTCCTTCAGCAAGGTAGGACTCCCCTCTTCCCCCTTACATTGGGCGGAATATAGATTTTACCTAGCTCGGGACATGGATGAATGAATGCAGGCAACTTCCACAAGAAATACACTCAGCTCTTCTTTTTGTATTTCTCATGTTATACCTGTTAACTTTTCCATGCTGTTCAGCACAGCACTTCAACTTTTCCTCCCCTAGTCTGGGAGGATGATGTTTCTCTTTGGCAAGTTGTGTGAATCATCTGGAACAATTACAAAGGAAGGTCAGTGAGAGAAATGCAAAGGCAGGCTTAATGCTGAATACAAAACAAAAGCAATGACTGTGGAAGAAATACATAAATTCAATCTAGACAATGAAGAAATCAAATTAGTTAAAAGAGTATGGGTACATCGAACATTTATCAGAACGGTCACTGCAGCCAAGGAGTAAGAAGACTAGGAATGGGGAAGGCAGCCATGAAATAATTAGAAAAAATCTTAAAGAATAAAGATATACAGCTGAGTTGCTCATACATTGTTGTTTTTAAAAATGGCCATATCTCCCTGTATGAATTGGGCCAAATTCTAAGATCTTTGTAAGAGATCTTTGCTTTCACAGCTAGGTTTGGTGAAGACAAGGGAGAGGGCCTTCTTGGCACAGTTTCCACACGGTGAAACACCCTCCCACAGGAGGTCCCGTTATGTATTAAACGTATTTTAAAATCTATTTTAAACTGTTTATAACTATGTCCTTTTAATAGAAGTGAGGTTTAATTTTCTTTTTATCTTTTATAATGGTACATTTTTAGTTAAACTTTCATTTTGTATTTATAAGCTGATTTGGCTCCTGTGGCAGTGGAAAGGCAGAGTATAAAAGGAATGAATGAATAAATAAAATTTTAGCTTTTGTAGTATAAATTGTTTTAGCTCTATTTTGTTGCACCTCAAGTAGTAAGCTGCTTTGGATCCCACGATGGAAGAAAAGTGGGATATAAATTAAATAACCATAATTGATTAATTAAATTACAACTGGCTAGGTCTGGCTCTACCACAAATGCACTATGAAAGACGTGGGATGTTGTTGTGTTCCCTCACGTCATTTCTGACTTATGCCAAAACCCATCATGGGGTTGTCTTGGCAAAATTTGTATCATCTGAACAAATCTTGACAAGAAAACCTCATGATATGTTTTACCATAAATGTGGGGGTTTTACCTTCCTCACGATAGGTTTGCCAGGGGTTTTGCTTTTGCCTTCCTCTGGAACTAAGAAAGTGTGACTCTCCCAGGGTCACGCAATGGGGTTTCCATGATCGAGTGGGGTCTCCAGAGTCAAATACTACATCCCTATATACTGTGATCCCTAGTAGTTGGAATCATCCCAATTGTGGGCTGCCTAGTAACTTTTCTTTTCCTCTCTCTTTCCCTCCAGACTCGAGGGAGCACGGGGCTGCGGCGTGTCCTGCGCTCACTCTTCTGTTCCCGGAGGCGCCTGCCCCTCTTGGCCACTGTCTACCTCCTCACCATCCATGTCCTGCTGCTCCTGTGCTTCACGGGTCATTTGTGAGAGGGACGCCCCAGGGCTGGAAAGAGCCTGCTGGGCTGGGTGCCATGGGAAAGCGTTTGGTGGATCCTGCTGCGCCATGGATGTGGAGGAAGCCCCTGGATGCAGCCATAAATATCTTGGGGGCATCCATCCTCCTGGGCAGACCGCCTGAGTCCAAGAGGAGAGTCCCCCCTGGGCAGCATTGATGCGAGGGGCCCAGGACTTGATTCCACCAGCTGTTAACAACACCATGTTGGTTTCGTTTGGGTTCTTCGGGAAAAGCGTAGCCGTTTTCATGGTCCACATTGCACGATGAATCAGGGTGAAATGTTTGTTCACGGTGTTAAGTTAATTTTGGATGTTGAGGGAGGGATGGCAGGCAAAGGAAAGCCGCGTTCCTTTCTCCTGTTTGTTTTTTAATGCTGCATTAATTGCCATTTTCTGGGAAGCAACCCCTGCAGGCAAAGGGCTTGTGCTCTGCAGCATGCTGGCATGCTGAACTCCTTGTCCGCTCTCCGGTGTGCCCTTGCACATGTTTTTAACCCCATTCTGGAAAGTGGACCCAGTTTAGCTCAATCTGAAATTGCTGCAACCCTCTAGATTTTGCACCTATTGTTGGGTGCTCTTCAGTTTGAGTGACGCAGGCCAGTAAAATCTGTATCAAATGGTGGTAGAAGAGGAGCTTGCCAGCAAAGAGGGAGACTTGTCAGCCAGGGAGCTTGCTTCCTGCACTGTGCAAAGAGTGGGACCAGAGTGGGCCTGGAGGTGTCTTTTAAATCTCCTCTTGGACCCCTAATACACAGTGTCCCTCCAGAGGGATCTGCATGTCCCAAGGAAGGAACAGAGCACAACTCTGGAAAGGCACTTTGGACTGCAACTTTGCAAAGCCCCATGTGCTTGGAGGTTCTGGGAGTTGCAGCGCAAAAACAAAGTAGTTTTCCCAAGCTACTGGAAAGGGATAAGTGGTTACAGGGGGTGCTGCAGCCTTTGGGGCATTGCCATTGTTTGGGGAGTTCTTTTCTGGCCCTTCAGGAGAGAATAGAAGGGTCCACAGCGAGAGAGTTTCCTTCCTTCCTTTTTCTCTGTGGCCTTGGGTTTCCTTCCATCTTAGGTTTATCCTCCTGCGACGTGGGCAGCGGGCTTTCCTTTCATCTCTAACCATCTGATCCTCTGAGACCCCTTTCCTGTGCAATAAAGATGATTATTTTTCCGAACCAACGGAATGGTGCGGTGATTTCACAAGACTTGCTTGGTGACCCCAGAGGAAATCTGGAGGAGAGAAGAGGCAAAGGCCATCTACCTTTGCTTTCAGATGTCTCCTAAAATTTTTAAGAACATACAATGAATCCCTTATGGATGGCACCAGAGGTCTATCCTGCCCAGCATCTTAGCTCCCTTTCACTGCACAGTTACAGCTGTTTGCAGCCACGTCAACTACTGTGAGTCCATTCAATAGAATCTTGGGATTTGTAGTTTGGTAGGGGATACTCAGAATTGTCTATTGAGGATATTTGACTATTTTGTCATGACACCCTGTAGGAGAAAATGAATATTTCTCCATAAACATTTTCTCTTTTCTCAAACATCCTTAATGAATTATTTTACAGAGAAATATGCATGGAGGGAGAGGGCCTAAATCCCCTAAAGGCAGCAGATGCCATCTGACCTTGGAAGCTAAGCAGGGTCAGCCCTGGATAGTAATTGGATGGAGACTGGCAGGGAATCTTGTGTGCCAGAGGCTCTGTTTCAGAGGAAGGAATGGCAAAAGTACCTCTGATAGTTTCCCTGCCTAAACAAACCCTATGAGAAGTTCACGGGGGTGCCAGAAGTCAACAGGTGACTTGAAGACACATGCATGCATCCACACATGCAAATTGTCTTTCAGTCTGAGAATTAATAATTATAAATCTTCTTTCCATCCCTATTTGCTCCTGGGAATCCACAGCCTCAGCGGTTTCCAGAAGAGACTTCTAAATGCCTCATAAAACCTACAAATTCCAGGATGGGAGAGAGACCTTGGTTTGGTTTGATTTAATTCATTTAAAATATTTCTGTTCCGTCCTTTCTCGCTCTCAACATCCTGGGATGTTTCACAATAATACAATGTCAGTGAAACAATTTTTTAAAAACTGGCAAAATAAAGGGCATTGCTTATAGCGTCACAACTGATCTGTTGGAGGATGTCTAGATTTTGCTTAGATTTGGGGATTTCAAAGCAGTGTACAATAATTAAAACACACACACAATTCAGAGTTTGCATTGTCTATGAAAAGAGACAGCAAGTCAAGTTACACAGGGAAGGCTTGCAAAAATAGGTACAATTTCCCAACGTGTTTCTGAAATGGCAAATTGTTGGAGTGCATTGAATTTCTGAAGGAAGGGTTTTTAATCCCATGCTGTATGCTGATCATATGCCATGCTGCTCATTAGTTGAACATGACCCTGCAGTGTGATGCTGCAGCAAAGAAGGCAAATAATATTTTTGCTTGCTTTAATAGAACCATCAGTTTTTGAAAAGGGAATAGTCCAACTGTATTCTGCGCTGGTCATCTGGAGTCCTGCGTTCAATTCTGGGCACCTCGTTTTAGGAAGGATGTAGACAAGATGGAGCAGGTTCAGAAAAGGGCAGTGAGGATGGTTAGGGATAGAGAACAAAACAGAGAAGGAGAGTTTGAAGGAGTTCAGCTTGGTGAAGAGAAGATGATGGGATGACATGGTCGCACCCTTTAAAAACCTCCAGGGATGCCCCAGAGGGTAGGACCAGGTCAAATGGCTTTTTCAGTTATGGAAGGGTAGATTTTGACCAAACATTAGAAGGAATGTCTTGCCAGCGAGAATGGTTTGGGAGCAGAGCCAAATGCCTAGAGGTGGTTGAGTCTCCTTCTCTGGGTGTCTCCAAAAAGAGGCTGAATGGACAGCTCTCTGTTGCTGGGGATGCTTTTATTTGGAGTGCCTCTTCTACTTGGAGTACCTTTATTCCAGAGCACAGGACCTGGAGCAACGGATCCAAAGTAGAGGAGAAGAGATTCCACCTTAACAATAGGAGGAACTTCCTGACGGCAAGAGCTCTTCGACCGTTGAAGATGCTGCTCTTGGAGAGTGGCAGAGGTTCCTTCTTTGGAGGCTGTTTTTCAACAGAGTTTGGATGGCCATCTATCACAAGGAGTAATTTGATGGTGTCTTTCTGCATGGCACAAAGGTGGACGGGATGGTCCTTTTCCAACTCTTGTCTTTTCCAACTCTTATGTTTCGACCTGGACTAAGCAATTCTATGATTCTTTTCCAACTGTAAAGGTAAAGTTGAAGGTAGTCCCTTGACACAAATGTCTACTTGTAACCAACTGTCGAGGCTGGTGCTCATCTCTGTTTCTAAGCCGAAGAGCCAGAGTTGTCCGAGGGCCGCTCCTGGTGGTCCTGTGGCCAGCATGACCACTGAACTCTGTTACCTTCCCACCAAAGTGGTACCTGTTTATCTACTTGCATTTTTGTATGCTTTCGAACTGCTAGGTTGGCAGAAGCTGGGACTACGGATGGGAGTTCACCCCATCATGCGGCACTCAGACCTCGAACTGATAATGTAGACAGAGGCTGCATCCATACTGGAGAGATAACCCGGTTTGGCACGGCTTTAACTGCCCTGGCTGAAGGCTATGAAATTCTGTGAGTTGGAGTTTGTTGTGGGCCCAGAGCGGAGCTTTGCTCCACTCTGGACCCCACAACAAACTCCAACTCCCAGAATTTCATAGCCTTCAGCCAGGACAGTTAAAGCCGTGCCAAACCGGGTTATCTCTCCAGTGTGGATGCAGCCTGTGGCTGGCGAAAAGTCAGAAATAAACCCTTCCAGAACACGGCCACATACTGCAGGAAATGAGCAAGTTGGGTGAAGCTGAAAGAGGAACTTGGGTGAGACTCGCTCTGCAGCCGAAACACTTGAAGCAAGCAGACGGGAACGGCTGCCGTTTCGTGGAAGTGAGGTTCCCCAGCCAAGGTACCCAACTTTAACTTGAGGGTGGGCTTGGGCAGCCGGCCGACACTGCAGGGTTGTTGTTATTTGCAGGGGAGGGGAGCAGGTTGATCTCCCCCGGGTGCTGCTTGATTGAAGGATGCTGGACATGTCCAGGGTGGATATAGACTAAGAAAGCCAAGCTTTCTTGGGTGAGATGACAATCCTATTTGACAGGATGCCGTGCTGGATTGAATTTGCAGATGACACCAAATTTGAAGGAGTAGCTAACAGTCCAGCAGAGGACAGGATCAAAATTCCAAATGACCTGAATAAACTAGAAAGCTGGGCCAAAACTATGAAAATGAAATTCTACATGGAGAAATGTAAAATACTGCACTTAGGTAGAAAAAAATGAAATGTATGGATATAGGATGGGGGACACCTGGTTTAAGGAGACTTGTACGTGTGAAAGAGATCTAGGAGTCCAAGTAGACCATAAGCTGAACATGAGTCAACAGTGTGATGCAGCAGCTAAAAAGGCCAATGCGATTTTAGACTGCATTGGCAGTGGAATAGATTGCCTTGGGGTGTCTTTAAACATGGGCATCTTTAAAGAATGCTTTAGTTCTGGATTCCTGCATGGCAGAATAGGGTTGGACTGGATGGATATTATGGTCCCTTTCAACTTCTATGATTCTGTGGTTCTATGAAAATGTCTTGGTGGGCCACAAGTGGCCCATCGGTCCTGGCATAGGACTCTTTCAGACGTGGGAAACTGGAAGAATAATGCAAGGGCAATCCAAACGCAATCCTGGGGTTTCACGTTATTGCGAATTAATTCTTCTCATGCAATTTCGGGCAAAAGGGAAGTCACTCCGAATGCAATCATGGGTTTAACGTTATTGCGAATTTAAGCTTCTCACGCAATTTCGGGCAAGGGGGGGGGTTATTTTCGGGTACTAGGAAGACATTCCGAACGCCTTCTGAATGCAATGGGGATTCATGTAAATTCGCTAAACTAGCGAATTTACATGAATCCGAATGGGCTCCATTCGGATTTGGGAGAAATTCCTCCTATTTGAAAGAGTCGATAGAGGACAGCTTTAGTTTCCTCCAGACTTTTCAAGCTGGACTTGCCAGTCATCCACCTTCTTGTCAAGAAGAAGCAAATCCACACGTCCGTCAGAGAGGGAGAGAAGTGCCTTGGCAGCCAAGGGTCAGGCCCAGATGGAAATTAACGCAAGTCCTTGGTTTATCTCCTGCACGAAAGCAGTCTCCATTAAGTCTGTAGTTCTTGATTCAGAATGAGAGCTCCCTTTGCCAGAGGAAACATTCAGTTCTCCGCTTCAGAGTTGCAAGATGGCCACTTCCTTTTTTCCGTGTTTGAAGCTTCGCACTGCCTCTGTAAGAGATGCCTTGCAAAGACTGCAAAGGTTTTGCAACGCTTCGCCCTTTCTCTTGCTCTCCTGATACAGCCTCACTGCCTTGTTGTAAACGTTTGCGACATCGGTATGTAGAGAGATCTTGTAGCACCTTTGAGACTAAGGAGTTTATCACACTGGGGCTAATTTCGGCATTAAAGAGAGATTAAAGCTCATTTTAAAGCATCCCGCAAATAAAGCAAAAATGGTGAGTAATTGTGCGAATGGTGACCACACGCAATTGCGCAAATAAAGTGATATTGGAAATGCATTGTCGCTGAAATCCCAAAAGTAAAAAGGAGCACATTAATGCTTCTTTGTGATCAGGCAGGTTTTGTGTGACGTTGTGTGAAATCGTTTCATGTAATTACGTGATTTTTCGGGGATATTCATGGGATAGACTCCCAATCTCCTTCGTGGGATAAATTTCTAATTGAAATAAAGTTGGCAGCATGAGCTTTTGTAGACTAAAGTCTACTTCCTCAGATGCTTTGGGTGGAGTGGAAGCCAGGGACGGACCTATACATATGCCATTGGTGTGGCAATTCAAATTCAGAATCTTTTGTGTATGAAAACGAAGTAGCATTTTGAAATCAGGTCGCTGGCGCACGACTTTTAAAATGTGTATTTATGATATGATCATCCAGAAAAGATTTCGCCTCTTGTCATCCACATTTAATGTCTCCGCTTTGGGGAAAGGAGACCTAAGACTCTAATTCCAAACCTGATCTTTCTATTATTATTATTATTATTATTATTATTATTTAGCTAATTAATTAATTTGCTTGGGGTCTTTCTTCAATTTTGTCTCATCCAGTATCCTTGTGGCTCCCAAACTAATACTTCTGGTCACTAAATCTGTCTCCAGTTGAGTTTGCTAGATCCAAACTCTTATTGTCTCTGGAGAACAGCATGGGGGGGGGGGGGGGGGAATCTACCATAAAATGGTAGAATTGCAAAGTTAGAAGAGATCCAATGGGTGCAACACACATCCATTGCAGGCTATGCGAATCAACAATGGCCACACATTCGATTTAGCAAGTTTCGCTCCTGGGCTGCAACATAAGCTTTTCCAAACTTCTAGCCCAAAAGTGTTTCGTTGTTGTTGGTGGTGGTGGTGGTGGTTTTAAAAACCCTAAATTTCAGCCACATTGCACAAGAAATACAAATACGTCTCAGATGTGGACGTACTAAAACAAATGACAGTAGTTGCCCATTGGGAAAGCATACTTCCCCCATAGAGAAAGCGTTCTTGCCCGTAAGAAAACATTGGAGGATACTCGCCCATAGGGAAACATGGGCAAGTATTCTCCCTAGGAATCCTGTTGAGAAGCGGGATTTAAAGTAAATTTAAAGGAGAAAAAACCTGAAAATGCAGGAAGTTTATCACACGACGTTTCTCCAAAAGTGAAATAACATGAAAATACAGTGAAAGTAAAGGGGACAAAAATGGCAGCTTTTTACTTTTTGTCCCTTTTATGGTCACTTTATTTTCGTGTTATTTCACTTTGGAGAAATGCACGTGATAAACCTCCTACATCTGTGGGTTTTTTCTACATTCAAAATCCCATCTCTGTTCAGGATTTCTCTAGTGTAATAAGGTCATATGTTTCCAATAGTTTCCATACTATTCCATGTTTCCATACTATTCCAATAGTTCTCCATGGGCAAGTATTCTTCTATATATCGCTATGAACAAGTATTCAGTGTTTCTCTTTGGGCAATTTTCCTCCAATGTTTCCAGTGGGCAAGTATGGTTTCTCTGTGAGCAAGTAAGGTTTCCCTATGGGCAACTCCTGTCATTTGTTTTAGTAGGTCTTCTCAGATGATCCATTCATCCATCTTTCTTTCCTAGTGGCTGATCTGCGGCCAGCATTCATTTCTGTCTCTACCGACAATCTGGGCAAAACTCGGTCTCAAACAGGGACTTTAATCCTTCTGTATTTTGATCTTTCATGCATGAATGGATCATTATCATAAGGTACATCTACACTGTAGAAGTAATGCAGCTTGAAACCACTTTAACTGCCTTGGCTCCACTCTACAGAAACCTAGGAGTCATGGTTTTGTGAGGCACTAGCACTCTTTGGCATAGAAGACCAAAGGCCTTGCAAAACTATGAATCCCAGGATTCATGAGGATGGAGCAACAGCACTTAAAGTGGGGTCAAACTACATCCAGCTTCAAGGATGACCATGCCAAAGAAAACCCTATGAGAAATTCATGGGATTGCCATAAGGTTACTCAAAGACACAAACATATATAAATGCAAACCCAAGTCAGATCTTGGAAGTTAAGCAGGATCAACCCTGGTTAGTCCTTGGATGGGAGACTGTCAGCATACTTCAGAGGAAGGAACTGGCAAAACCACATCTGAGGCTTCCTTGCCTAGGAAAACCCTACGAGAAATTCATGGGGTGGCCATAAATCTGCAGATGACTTGAAGGCACTCAGCGTCACCTTCCTGTGTGACTCTTTTAAAGTTCAGACTAAAATGCGGAGTGGATTCAGCACCCCACTGACATGGACACCCGCAACTGCTGCTGTTTGCCCCTTTTAAAAATGCCACTCACCTCTTCAGTGGCTTTTCCTGTTTGTATCTTGCATGTTTCAGAACTCTTCTTGATCCATTTTGGGTCTGCAGCTAGTCTTGATAGACCATCGCTGTCTGGCTCTGCATTTTCTGGGTGAGCGCGCAGGTGAAAGAAAGCAATGGCAGCAGGGTTGGATGGGGCCACAAGGTGAGTATCCTGGGAGTCCTGGCACGATGGCTTCAGCTGACGTTGTGTCTTTCGCCTCCAGATGTGGAAGGCCGTGGTGGGCCACAACGTGTCCGTGAAGGTGGAGTCCCAAGGAGACGACTGGGACACAGACCCCGATTTTGTGGTGAGTTTTTTTCCTAGTTCCCCTGAAGTCAGGGCATTTTGGATGCCCCAGTCCAATGAGTTCTTCCAATAGTGGGCTGCATATATTTAACTGTGTCTTTCTGCACAGAATCATAGAATCCTAGAGTTGGAAGAGACTTCCAGGGGTCATCCAGTTGAACCCTATTCTGCCATGCAGGAACTCCCAATCAAAGCATCCCCATTGAGAGATGGCCATCCAGCCTCTGTTTAAAGACCTCCAAGGAAGGGGACTCCACCAAAATATCTGAGTTAGTGTCAGTGTAAAACAGCTCTTACTGTCGGGAAGTTCATCCCAATGTTGAGGTGGAATCTCTTTTCCTGGAGCTTGCATCCATTGTTCCGCATTCTAGTCTCTGGAGCAGCAGAAAACAAGCTTGCTCCTTCCTCAATGTGAAACCCCTACAAATGCTTAAACAGGGCGCTCATATAAGGTCTCAACCTTCTCTTCTCCCAGCTAAACATACCCAGCATCTCCCTAAGTCTTTCCTCAAAATAACAATAGCAAGTACATTTCTATACTGCTTACCGGTGCACTTAAGCACTCCCTACGCGGTTTACAATGTGTAAGCTATTTGTCCCCAACAAACTGGGTACTCATTTTAGCAACCTCAGAAGGATGCCAGGCTGAATCAACCCTGAGCCCTTGGCTAGTATTGAAATCACAACATGGATTTTTGTGAGTGAATGGCTGTAGGACAGGCATTTAACTATTGCACCACCTGGGCTCCAATTTGTTAACATCTTTTTTGAATAGTGGTACCCAGAACTGGACACAGGACTATTTTAGGTGGGGCCTGACCAAAGCAAAATAGAGTGGCATTATTGCTTCCCTTGACACTATACTTCTATTGATGCAGCCTAGAACTGCATTGGCATTTTCAGCTGCTGCATCACACTGTTGGCTCATGTTCAACTTGTGGTCTGCTAGGACTCCTAGATCCCTTTCACATGAAATGTTCTTAAGCCAGGTGTCCCTCATTCTATGTTTATGCATTTCTTTTTTTCTACCTAAGTGCAGAACCATACATTTTTTCACTGTCGCATGGTTGCATTTCTCCCTGTTGCACATTCACTGCTTGGTTGGGGATTAGACTAGATAACCTTTGGGATCCTTTCCATCTCTATGATCCTGTGATCTCAGGGAGTAATGAATCTGCTCCAGGTTGCATCCTGAACTATCAAGGATGTGCTAACCAAATTCCAGAACCCGCCCCACAAAATTGATTTGGGACATTGGAAGGTTTCTTTGGAGCCACTCAAAATTTGGGATGGTGGCTGGGAACCTTCAAGTGCCATGAGATTCTTCAGTCCCTTCTGCATCTTGCCATGTCACTAGTAGGGATGGGTGCCTCTGTTCCTTAGCAAAGCAGCCTCTCCTTTGCCTCTCTTGGCACTCTTGACCTGGTGGAGCATCTGGGCCTGAAACCATGGAGGCAAGTGGCCTGTTCTTCAGTACGGCAGCAAATCCATCCTGAGATTATAACCCAGACAATGACGCCATTTTGAGAGGGACTACAGAGGAAGGGAGCCAGTGTGGTTTAATGGTTTGAGCACTGGACTATGATGAGTATGACTCTGGAGACCAGGTTTCAAATCCCAGTTTGGCCATGGAAACCCCCTGAATTACCTTAGATAAATCACTCTCTCAGCCACAGAGGAAGGCAATGGCAACCCACCTCTTGCCAAGAACAACCCATTATAGGTTTGTCTTAGGGTCACCATAAGTTGGAAATGGCTTGAAGGCACACAAGAAGAACACTGATGAACTATTTTCCTGATCTCAAGGAATGGGATCTCTCAATTGCTCTCAATCTCTCTTGCAGAATGACATCTCTGAGAAAGAGCAAAGATGGGGAGCCAAAACCATCGAAGGCTCCGGCCGTGGAGAACACATTGAGTGAGTCCTTTCTCTCCTTTTCCCCGCCTTGTTTTCTTATACATTGCTATCCAATGCTGGTCTGATGGAAGCCAGGCCTGCCTCTTGCAGGACTAGGATGCCTCTTAGACCTGGGAGCCAAATCTGCCTCACTTGGCTCACAGTATGGACCCAGCTGGCTTCCCCAGGTGGACATGCCCTCTTCCTTGTGGCACCATCACTTAAAGGCTGGGCATGCAATTGGAGAGACAAAGACAGAAAGAGAAAGAGAGAGAGAGAATCTATTTGTCTGTCTGTCTGTCTGTCCCTCCTTCCCTCCTTTTCTCCCTTCCCATACTTTCCTATCTAACTACCAATTCATCTGTCTGTCCATTTATCTGCCAGTCAGCTCTCTCTGTCCACCCACCCACCCACTCACCCACCCATCTATCCATCTATCAATCTATCCATCCACCCATCTATCTGTCCACTTACCCCTCCCTTCCTTCCTCTACCTATTTCTTTATCAATCAATCAGTCTGTCTGTCTGTCTGTCTCTATCCACCCCTCTGCATCCATCCATCCATCCATCCATCCATCCATCCTCTCTCTCATCTCTCCACCCATCATCGATTTATCTGTCTGTCTATCCATCCATCCATCCATCCATCCATCCCTTCCTTCCTTCCTCTACCTACTTCCCTACCTACTAATCCGTCTGTCTGTCTGTCTCTTTCTTTCTATCCATCTCTATCCACCCATCTATCCACCTTCTCTCTCTCCATCCATCCATCCATCCATCTACTTATTTTCCAATCCATCCATCCATCCACTTACCTCTCCCTTCCTCCCTTTTTCCCTCTACTTATTTCCCTACTTACCGATCCATCTGCCATCTTTCCATCTTCTGTCTCTCTCCTTCCATCTATCCATCCATCATCTATTTATTTGTCCGTCCATCCATCCACCCACCCACCCATCCATCCATCCATCCATCCTTCCATCTTATCATCTATCTCTATCTATCTTCTCTCGCTCTCTCCTTCCTTCTATCCATCATCTATTTATTTGTCCATCCATCTGTCTATGATGATGATGATAATAATAATAATAATAATAATGTTTTATTTATAGCCTGCTCCTCTGTATCCAATCGTACCCCTCTGCATTATCATCCATCTTTCTGTCTTCTCTCTCTCCTTCCATCTATCCTCCATCATCTATTTATCCATCCATCCATCCATCCATCCAGTTATCCCTGCCTCCGACCCTCAGTTTACAATACAGATTAAAACACAATATAGCTGAAACAATATATCATGCTGTTTTGTGAATTTTTCAGGCTATGTAGCCATGTTCTAGAAGAGTTTATTCCTGACATTTCATTCTTCTAGAACATGACCACAAAGACCCCCCGAAAACCTCCACAATAAAAACCTATTGATGCCAGCCATGAAAGCTTTTGACTTCACCATATATCATACATTTTTTTTTAATTTTAAAAAAAGGACCTTCCAAAATCATTCTTCCTGGGGATCGCTTTCCAGACCACTGATCATCTCGGACATGGTCCATCATGCCAACATCCTCCCTGAACGTTGACGCCCATAATCTATTTTTAAAAAATTCTCTCCCAATCGTGCCCATTCATATTTTGCAATGGAGAGAAATTGCTCCTTCCTTGGGCTGAGATGCAATCTCTTTTCGGGTCAAAACCTCAGTTGCTGAGAGAGGCACAGATGAACTGGAGTAATGCTCCAGTGTTTCTAATGGAACGTCTTCCTTGAAATTCATTAAGTCAACAGGTGACTTGAAGACACCGACATGCACACATGCGCAACCCTATTTGCAGCTGGCCTGAGGTTCTTCTTGCACGTCACATCGGTGAATGTCATGCGTTGTGGTTTGTATCTGGCAGGAAAAGGAAGTGGCTCCTCCATTGAGCCTTGTTTTGCTAAATAAGGGCTTTTGGAGGCCATCCGCAGACCCATGCGCTCAAAGCAAAGCCCCAGGAGACGTCCCTATTGCACAACTACAGAAGGATAAAAAGCAAAAATGCAATGATCACAAATTGTTATCTGTGGCAATTTCTCCAAAGGAACAAGATGCTATTTTCTATGCATCCAGCAATGGTTCATTTAAATAACAATAATAATCACAACAACAACATATTTCTTACCTGCCTCTCCTCGTGGATTGATTCAAGAGTGATTTTGTCCATTAACTAACAGCCCAATCCATTGATACAAATCTTAACTCAGGATGCATCAACGCTGCAGAAGCCCCATGAATGATTTGTTGCTGTTTATTGCCTGTTTATTCCCGGGATAATGGCTCTTTAATTGCAAAGTGTGTGAAAATGTTAGTTGTGATTGTGTGATTTTCACAGGGCAATCACTGTTTAAACCCCCAATTTCCCCCCGTGTGATAAAGTCTTTAGGAGACTTTATGTAGAAATAGGATTTTCAAATCCAGGTTTTGTTTGTCAGATGCATCGGCGTGAAAGAGAAATAACGCGAAAATAATCCGAACAGAAAGCTCCTTTGTACTATTGGAATTTAGCAAAAGTAAAAAGGAACTGGTTTTGACAACTTTGCATTCAGGTTAGTTTTGCATTATTTCTCTTTCACGCAAACGTTGTCTGAAAAACATCCTTCAAATGTGGGTTTTTTCAACTTTCTGTTTGGGTTAACCCTAAACGTCGTCTGAAAAACAACCCACAAAGGCTGGTTGTTTTCAGTTTAAATTTAGTTTCTGCATGGGATTTGTCCCGTGTGATACACTCCTTAGACATCTTGTATTTCTTGCTTCATATATATACAGTGCTGGAGAATTTTGCGCATGACTTTGCTTGCATGGGAGATTAATGCAATGGCCCTGTCATTACTGCAATCTCTTGTGTCTCCTTTTTTAGAGGATTGGATGCAACTGTAGCATGGATGTATCCTACGTCGCATGTTATTGATATCTCTGGTTCCTTTTTCAGTTCTGAAAGGAGAAGAGCGAGCAAGCCTTTTCCTTCCTCCTTCTGAGACCTCCTTTTCCGATTTTTCTTTTGCTATTTACTTACGAAAACGCACCAGTCTCTTCCTGATTTAAAAATATCCAAGCTGTGACAGGTCATTTGGAAAGAGATGCTGATCTCTCACCTCCTGATTCCCTCTTTATTGATTTTGGTTCTGCCCAACTTATCTTTCATATTCTTTGTTGGTTTTCCTCTTTCTTCTGCTCACTCGGTCTTTGGAATTTATCACACGGAGGAGACTGGGAGTTTATCCCGTGAATATCCTGGAAAAATTGTGTAATTACGCGAAACCATTTCACACGACGTCACACAAAACCTGCCATTAATGTGGTCACAAAGAAGCATTAACGTGCATCTTTTTACTTTCGGGATTTCAACAACAATGCATTTCCAATGTCACTTTATTTGCACAAATGCATGTGATAATCATTTGTGCAATTACTTGCCATTTCCGCTTTACTTGTGGGATGCTTTAAATGCGCTTTAATCTCTCTTTGATGCTGAAATTAGCCCCAGTGTGATAAACTCCATAGAAATGTTGGCTGCTGGTGCCTTCTGCCTCCTGTTTGGTGCAATTTATTTGGTTTGATTTTTATCCCACCATGATGAGTCCCAAGGCAGTTTGCAATGCAGGTTAAGTACCATATTTTTTTGTATTACCACTTATGACTACCTGGTTTTTTCATTTGAAAATGTTTAGCATCACATTTATAACATACATTTACAAAGACACCCCCCCCCCCCATGTACAACCCAACCATACAAACATACAATAATCATGCATTACAGAAAAGTCTAATTTCTAATTTTTCCAAAAGAAAAGTCTTATTTCTCCACCCCTTTACTTCCTGATTTTCTCTCACTATGTTATAGTAACATCGTTTTCTCTATCGGATTTTCCGTTCCTCCTTATGACAATAGAAAGGATTCACTTGTCTCCTCTTTGTTGCTTTACTCCGTGTTTCCCAAACTTTGATCCTCCAGATGTTTTCAGCTCCTAGAATTCCTGACTGTTGGCCAAACTTGCTAGGGATTCTGGGAGCTGAAGTTCAAAACACCCAAAGTTTGGGAATCACTGCATCATCTCTGAAAGGTTTCCATCTTCCTAGACAGACCTGTTTGTTTTTCTATTCATTCTGAGATATTTGGGAACTTACTGTTTTTCCAGTTGTGGATGTAGTCCTGCAGTTTATGAAAATTCTAAACTCTTTCTCAGTTCTGTCTTCCAAAACCATCATACTTAATAAAAATAATTGTGGCCTAGGTGTGATTTCAGTTCATATCATAGAATCATAGGACTTTATCACACGGAGGCAAATTGGTTAAATCCCATGCAGAAATGGGATTCTAAAATCTGCTTTAGAGGGTTGTTTTTGAGACGCATCAGCATCAATGAAAAATAACATGACATTGATCCAAACACAAACTCGACAAAACATGCTCCTTTTTACTTTCGGGAAGTTCCTGAAAGTAAAAAGGAATGAGTTTTGTCGACTTTGCATTCGGATTAATATCACATTATTTCTCATTGACGCAAACGACTTTTGCAGGTTATTTCTAATTTCTGTTTGGATTAACCCCGAACATCATGTGAAAAACAACCTGTTTTTGCAGGGGTTTTCCACTATAAATCAAGTTTCTGCATGGGATCCGTCTTGTGCAATAAACTCCTTAGAGTTGGAAGTCCAACCGCCTACTAAATGCTGAAAATCTAGCTGCAGAACATTGTGGATTTCTGTTCAATACACATGTGAGACTATGGGAAAGGGATCTAAGAGTCCAAGTAGACCACAAGTTGAACATGAGTCAACAGTGTGATGCGGCAGCTAAAAAGGCCAATGCAATTTTAGGCTGCATCAATAGAAGTATAATGTCTAGATCAAGGGAAGTAATAGGCCACTCTATTCTGCTTTGGTCAGGCCTCACCTGGAATAATACTGTGTCCAGTTCTGGGCACCACAATTCAAAAAGGATGTGGAGAAACTGAAGCATGTCCAGAGGAAGGTGACCAAAATGGTGAAAGGTCTCGAAACCATGCCTTATGAAGAAAGACTTAGGGAGCTGGGGATGTTTAGCCTGGAGAAGAGATGGTTAAAGGTTGATATGATAGAGCCCTGTTTAAATATTTGAAGGGATGTCATATTGAGGAGGGAGCAAGCTTGTTTTCTGCTGCTCCAGAGAACAGGACACGGAACAATGGAAAAAAGATTCCACCTTAACATTAGGAGAAACTTTCTGACAGTAAGAGCTGTTTGACAGTGGAACACAAATAAGAACCAAAATGATTGTGTCTTCCTGCATGGCAGAGGATTGGACTGGATGGCCCTTGTGGGTTTCTTCCAACTGTATGGTTCTAAGGAACCCCAAACCCCCAACTTGAAATGGTGGTTGGAGTGGGACTTTCTTCTGATATCTCCTTCTCAATCCCTTTTCACCACTTTGACTTCTCCAGTATCCATGAGCTACGAAGCAAGGTTTCCGAGGAGCACGAAGTTCTCAAGAAGAAGGAGTTGGAGACGGCACCCAAAGCTTCCTATGGCTACGGGGGCAAGTTTGGAACGGAGAGGGATCGCATGGACAAGGTACACAGTGGATAGGGTTGTGTTGCTCTTTGTCGTCTTGCTGAGACCTAGAATTTGTGCATGCAGGGTTTTGCATGGTTGCAATGGGCCCAGAGCCTTTCGAACACTGTGGATTTGGACTCCTTCTCCAAAGAGTCCTTGGCCAGGATCCTGCTGGTGTCTTACACACGCGCAAGTACACCTGTAGAAGTGGTTGGGCACTTTAGACTGATGCAGAACAATCCCATTGGGTTTTGAGTTTCACAGATGTGGAGTTGCACATGTGCAAGTCAATGTGCTTCTTCAGCTGATGCATTTCTGTCTCTTTTTGCTGAAATTAACTATATATCTTTGTTTTTTTGCCCATTTGGTGGACGTTCAGATTGCACATTTGGGTGTTTGCTCTGTTGTGTGATCCTGCCATTCACCAGAATGTTTGTGTAGCACATACACAAGTGCGTATGGAAATTGGTGCTATGCAATCTTGCTGGAATTGACCAGTGCTACTTCTGACCAGTGCTAGTATTAATAACCCTAATACTAAACAGTAGTACAGTCAGCCAGAGCGACATTCAGGCTTCCCTTCTGCAGCTTTCAGCATATGCCGAAGCCAAGGTATAATCTAATGAACAGTGCATGCGCCCATGGTGCGTGCGCTGCGCCGTGCTGTGTGCAAGTGCCCCATTGTTTTTAATGGGGCATGAGCATACACAGTTTTCCCCTTATGTGGGGGAGCTCTGAAATGGATCCCCGACGTAAGGGAAGGAAGGACTGTACTAATAATGCTTTGGAGTAGCTGCAGTAGTATTTATATATTACTAGTTACTAGTAGTGTGTGGTAATGTGTTGTTGTTGTGTGCCTTCAAGTCGTTTCCATTGATGGCAACTCTAAGGCAACCCTATCATAGGGTTTTTTTGGGCAAGATTTGTTGAGAGGAGGTTTGCCATTGATTCCCTCCGAGGCTGAGAGAGTGTGACTTGCCCAAGGTCTTCCGCTGGGTTTCTGTGGCTGAGCTGGGATTCAAACCCTGGTCTCCACAGTCCAAGTCCAACACTAAGACCACTACGCCACATTGGATCTCGATAATGATGATGATGATGATGTATTATTATTAGTAGTAGTAATATAAATTTTCTTGTCTCTCTCTGCTACAGTCTTTTCAATGTCATTCTAAGATCTCTGTCTAGTTGTCTATATTGATTTGCAGCGCTCTTGGATTCTCTCTATAATCTTTTTAGTCCTCAAAACTATTATCTATTGTCTATTTATTGTTGTTGTTGTTGTTGTTGTTACTAATTTCCTTGTCTCTTGCTGCTACACTCCTTTCAATGTCATTCAAAGATCTCTATCTAGTTATCCATATAATTTTGTAACACTTCTGGTTTCTCTCTATTCTCTTTTTAGTCCTCAAAACTATTCCCACTGACTCTTGATTATCATCTATCTATCTATCTATCTATCTATCTATCTATCTATCATCTATCTATCACAAATTTCCTTGTCTCTCTCTGCTACGATAATTTCAATGTCATTCTGAGATCTCTATTTAGTTATCTATAATTGCTTTATTGCAACACTCTTGGATTCTCTCTCTTCTCTTTTCAGACCTCAAAATCTGCGATAGCTAAATCTCCCCATATTAAACATACGTTGCCTTTCTATGACCGCTCAGGGTCTCCTTTGGCTTTGGCCTCTTGACACAATGCTGGGTCTTGACTGACAGCTGTCTTTCTCGCTTTTCCAGAGCGCTTTGGGCCATGAGTACGTTGCCGAGGTTGGGATGCACTCCTCCCAGACGGATGCAGCCAAGGGTTTCGGAGGGAAGTTCGGAGTTCAGAAGGACCGAGCCGACAAGGTCAGAGGGGATGGGTTTTCTCTGAAGGTCCACCTTGCAACATCTTTTGCTAACCAGCAGTGAATCCACTTTTGGGGGGATTTTGGATAGCACTTTTGATGCCCTGGTTATAGCTGTTACTGGGACATGACAGTTCATTGTGTGGCTGCATCCACAGTGGAGAAATAGCCCGGTTTGGCACCGCTTTAAGTGTCCTGGCTCAAGGGTCTGGAATTCTGGGAGTTGGACTTTGTTGTGGGGTCCAGAGCGGAGCTCTGCTCCGCTCCGGACCCCACAACAAACTCCAACTCCCAGAATTCCAGAGCCTTGAGCCAGGGCACTTAAAGTGGTGCCAAACCGGGTTATTTCTCCAATGCGGATACAGCCTGTGTCTGCTTTTTAAATCTTAGCTCTGTTCTTTCAGCACTGAAGGCAGTTGTAAATTAACCAGGGATGTATCTCTCCTGGGACTCTTTCATACAAGGATAAATTGGAAGTATAATTTAAGGTCAATTCGAATGCAATCATGGGTTTTATGTTATTGCAAATTAACTCTTCGCACGCAAATTCGGGCAGGAGGGAAGCCAATTCGAATGCAATCATGGGTTTTACCTTATTGCGAATTAAAGCTTCGCATGCAAATTCGGGCAGGAGGGGGTTATTTTCGGGTAATGGGAAGTAATTCCGAACGGAGCAGGGGTTCATGTAAATTCGCTAAACAAGCGAATTTACATAAATCCGCATTGGCTCCATTCGGAGTTGGGAGAAATTCCTCCCCGTTTGAAAGAGTCCCTGGTTTGTCGCTACCTTTGCTTGTAGCTAGGAAATACACTCGATAACAAGCAGATTTTGGCAAATATATACTCAATATTCCAAGATATAGCCGTGTTTGTCTGTAGAATCAGTACGTAGAGAGATCCTGTTGTAGCACCTTTGAGGCTAAGGAGTTTATCACACGAAGGAGATCGGGTGTTTATCCCATGAATATTCCGGACAAAACCATGTAATTACGTGCAACGATTTCACATGACGTCGCACAAAACCCACCACTCAAGTGGTCACAAAGAAGCATTAATGCACATCTTTTTATGTGCCATTTTTGCTTTATTTGCACGATGCTTCAAACGCACTTTACTCTCCCTTTAATGCCAGTGTGATAAACTTCTAACTGAAAGAAAGAAATTGGCAGTATGAGCTTTCCAAGACTTCAGTCTACTTCATTAGATGCATTTACTGAAATGGAAGCCAGGGACAGATTATTGGTATGTGAGGATGTCAATTCAAATTCAAAATCCTTTGGGTATGGAAATGAAGTAGCAGGTCATTATAACAGCCAATACAGCAGAGAGACTTAGCTATTTTCATTTTCTTAAACTGTGTTTTAAAACCATATTTTCCAGGGTTGTTCAGATCCTGATTTCAGAAACGCAGCTGCATTTTGCATCCCTGCAAAAGATGGTGCTGTATCCACAGAGCAGAAATAATATAGTTCGACACCACTTTAAGTGCCACGCTTCAAGGCTGAGGGGCTTTGGGAGTTGTAGTTTTGTGCGACATTTAGCTTTCTCTGTCTGGGTGCTCTGGGGCTGCAACAAATGGGAATTGCAATGGTTCTACTATAGGATGAAGCCTTGCAGATGCAGCCTTAGAGAACGGCCGCTGTTGGCTCCAATGTCTATGATGAACCCATTCTGGGTTTTAGCATGAACTTTAAAAGTGCACCCCACTCCCATCCTAGCTCCGTTGTTCCCTTCTTCTTTCCTTAACACCTCTATCTACCTCTTTTAGAAACTAGGGGCAGGGACCGTGTATTTTTAAAGTCCCCTTTGCACTACTCCATTTGGGACTCTACAAAAATTGCAGCCAGCAGCCATAACTCGGTGCCTCTCTCCCTTCTCCGCAGTCTGCGCTTGGCTTTGACTACAAGGGTGAGGTGGAGAAGCACACCTCCCAGAAAGGTGAGTTTCCAAGAGCTTCACGGTTTCCACGTCCACAAGAGGACAACCCAAATGGTGCGACGTCTGGAAACCAGGACCTGATTCCCACTAGCTTTTAAACCAGATTGTAAATCAGTTTGAATCAGTTCAAATGACCCTGGTTCGCACTTGAATCGATTCGCTGAAGCGATTCGGAGAGGTGGGCCATGTGCTAGACCCATTTAACCCGCATCTTTTTGACACTGCTGTTTTTCATGTCTTTTTGGATAAATCGATTCAATGCAAGTGTAAACCAGATACGGATCAGAATCGATTAAAATATCCCCTTCGGCCAGCTAGTGCGGGTCCATTTTGAACTGATTCATTCATGAATGTGAACCACAAGTCGGTTGTTTTAAAGGGAAAAAGATGCGATTGGGGCAAAAGCAGTGTGAACATGCTCCGCTGTCAAATCGATCCATCGATTCGGATCGCAAACTGCTTTTTTTGTAAGTGGAAATGAGATCCATAAAGCCCTATAAAGCGAAATGTAGGGAGCTGGGTATGTTTAACCTTGAGAAGAGAAGATTAAGAGGTGATATGATGGCCATGTTTAAACATTAGAAGGGATGCCATATTGAGGATGGAGCAACCTTGTTTTCTGCTGCTCCAGAGACTAGAACGAGGAACAATGGATGCAAACAACTACAGGAAAAGAGATTCCAGCTCAACATTAGGAGGATCTTCTTGACAGAAAGAGCTGTTTGACATTGGGAGATGCTCCCGGAGAGTATGGTGGAGTCTCCTTCTTATGGAGGTTTTTAAACAAAGGCTGGATGGCTTAGGGCTCATTCAAACTTACTTTTGAAACAGTTTGGGATTCACCTTCGCTCCGTGTTGGTAAACCGATTCCCAAAGGTCTGTTGTTCCCACTATGAAAGCGGATCTTTTCATTATCCCCTTGTAAGTACTTCTTTTGGGGCACAATTGTCGTCCCCACTAGTTTGTGCCACTTCAGTTTCTTGACTTTTCAGGATTCTTCCAAGATTTCAATCATCTGTGCGTCATCAGGGATGTAAGTGGCAGCTTGGGCAGCCCGGTTTGGGAACTATATATATATATCAATTGGTAGAAAATCCAATTCATTGGTTTTGCAGCTGCGTGCCTCACTATGAGCTGCTGTCAGATCACCTAGGTAATCGCAAATAGTTGCAAAACCAATGACTCGAATCTTCTAACAATTAAAAAAAATGATAGAAGATTCGATTCGTTGGTTTTGTAACTACTTGCCTCACTGATTGCAAGTAGCTGCAAAATCAGTGAATCAAATCTTCTATCAATTTTATTTTTCTAAACAATAATCATGTGCCCGAAGGTCACACCAGAAGCACAAATGCCGCACTGAGAGAGGGAGAAAATGGTGGATCTTCCAAAAACTGAGGAGGGATGGTAAACACCCCTCCTCTGCCTTCAGTCCCTTTCTTCCAGAATGATGCAATTCATTTCCGTTGTTTCCACTTGTTGAACACACTTCGGAATCGATTCTTTCCAAAAGAACCGCCAAAGAACTAGTCTCAGGAAAGAGTGGGTTTTTGGGGTTTGCCTTGCTTTATTGCAATCGAAACCGATCACAGCAGGATCCGAACTGGTTTCAAATGGGAACGATGGTCATATAACCCAATCAGCAATTCACTTTAAATCACAGTGGGAATGCAGCCTCTATGCAGCCTCAGGTTGTCATCTCGTCTCTTCTGCCAGTTGAAGGGCATGGTCCAGGAAGGGAGAGGAAAATAGCAGATGTGAATAACTGGCTTCGCAGATGGTGCCGCCGAGAGGGATTTGGATTCTTGGATCATGGGCTGCGGTTCCATGAGGAGGGACTTCTTGCAACAGACGGGTTGCATCTCACGCCAGTTGGAAGAAATGTTTTTGCCAACAGTCTCAAGAACTTGATCAGGAGAGCTTTAAACTGAGTTCCGAGGGGAAGGGAGACAATAAGGAAGGCAAAAGGGATGGCGAAAATAGTCAAACTGACATAGAGGAAACAAGGCAAACAATGCAAGGACCCAACAGTGGGAGGCAAAAAAACTTGCACAGGCAGCAAGTAGAAGGGAACCATGGTCTGCGATGTCTCTACACTAATGCACAGAGCATGGGAAATAAGCAAGATGAACTCGAACTCCTAGTACAACAAAGCAAATATGATATAATAGGCATCACTGAAACCTGGTGGGATGAGTCTCATGATTGGAATGTGGAAATAGAGGGGTATAACCTTATTAAGAGAAATAGGCCAAACAGGAAAGGAGGAGGAATAGCACTATATGTCAGAGATATTTACACCAGTGAAGAGATCCTGGGCATCAATCATGGAAGCCAGGTGGAGAGCATCTGGATAAGAATCAAAGGGGAGGGAAACAACAAGGGTGTTACGGTGGGAGTCTACTACAGACCCCCAAGTCAGACTGAGGAATTGGATGATATCTTTCTAGAACAGATGACCACACAGTCAGAAAAGAGAGATGTAGTAGTGATAGGCGACTTCAACTATCCTGATATTTGCTGGAAGTCAAACTCAGCAAAATCCTCAAGGTCTAGCAAATTCCTCACTTGCCTGGAAGACAGTTTCATGGTCCAAAAGGTGGAAGAGGCAACAAGGGGGTCAGCTATTTTAGATCTGATCCTAACCAACAAGGATGACTTGGTTAATGGGGTGCAAGTGGTGGGATCATTAGGTGGAAGTGACCATGTTCTCCTGGAGTTTGTAATACAGTGGAAAGGAGAAGCCAGGCAGAGTCAGACACGCATCCTAGACTTTAGGAGAGCTGATTTCAGTAAACTTAGAGAAGTATTGAGGGCGATTCCATGGTCAGAAATACTAAAAGATAAAGGAGTTCAGGACGGATGGGACTTTCTCAAAAGGGAGATACTGAAGGCACAATTTCAAACAGTTCCAGTGAGAAAGAAAAACGGGAGGTGTCTCAAGAAACCAGGATGGATGACTAAGGAACTTTCAACTGAGCTAAGTTTGAAACGGAACATGTATAAGAAATGGAAAAAGGGGGAAATCACGAAAAAGGAATTCAAAGAAATAGCAGGCATGTGTAGGGGTAAAGTCAGAAAAGCTAAAGCGCAGAATGAACTCAGGCTTGCTAGAGAGGTTAAGAACAATAAAAAGGGCTTTTTTGGATATGTCCGCAGCAAAAGGAAGAAGAAGGAAACAGTAGGGCCACTGCGTGGAGAAGATGGCAAAATGCTAACAGGAGATAGAGAAAAGGCAGAATTACTCAACACCTTCTTTGCCTCAGTCTTCTCAGAAAAGGCAAAGGGTGCTCAACCTGAGGATAATGGAGCAGAGAACAGAATTGGGGAATTTCAGCACAGAATAAGTAAAGAGATAGTAGAGGAACACCTTGTTAATCTAAATGAATTTAAGTCTCCGGGACCAGATGAACTCCATCCAAGGGTATTAAAAGAACTGGCAAAAGTAATATCGGAGCCATTGGCAATCATATTTGAAAACTCCTGGAGAACAGGAGAGATCCCAGCAGACTGGCGAAGGGCAAACGTTGTCCCCATCTTCAAAAAGGGGAAAAAAGAGGATCCCAACAATTATCGTCCAGTTAGTCTGACATCAGTTCTAGGAAAGATTCTGGAGCAGATCATTAAACAGAGAGTCTGTGAACATCTAGAAGGCAATGCCATAATCACAAAAACTCAACATGGGTTTCAGAGAAACAAGTCATGCCAGACAAATCTAATCTCTTTCTTTGATAAAATTACCAGTTTGGTAGATGAAGGGAATGCTGTGGATATAGTATATCTTGATTTCAGTAAGGCCTTTGACAAGGTTTCCCATGACATTCTTGCAAACAAGCTTGTAAAATGTGGGCTAGACAAAGGAACTGTTAAATGGATCTGTAATTGGTTGAATGGCCGAACCCAAAGGGTGCTCAACAATGGCTCCTTTTCATCCTGGAGAGAAGTGACCAGTGGGGTCCCACAGGGTTCTGTCCTGGGCCCAGTGCTATTCAATGTCTTTATTAATGATTTGGATGACAGAATTGGGAGCATACTAATCAAATTTGCAGATGACACCAAATTAGGGGGAATAGCTAATACCCCAGAGGACAGGATCAAGATTCAAAATGACCTGAATAGACTAGAAAGCTGGGCCAAAGCTAACAAAATGAAATTCAACACAGAGAAATGTAAGGTATTGCACTTAGGGCGGAAAAATAAAATGCACAGATATAGGATGGGTGACACCTGGCTGAATGAAACTACATGTGAAAGGGATCTAGGAGTCCAAGTAGACCACAAGTTGAACATGAGTGAACAGTGTGATGCGGCAGCTAAAAAGGCCAATGCTATTTTGGGCTGCATTAATAGAAGTATAGTGTCTAGATCAAGAGAAGTAATAGTGCCACTGTATTCTGCTTTGGTCAGGCCCCACCTAGAATATTGTGTCCAGTTCTGGGCGCCACAATTCAGAAAGGACATTGAGAAACTGGAGCGTGTCCAAAGGAGGGCGACAAAAATGGTGAAGGGTCTGGAAACCATGCCCTATGAGGAACGACTTAGAGAGCTGGGGATGTTTAGCCTGGAGAAAAGAAGGTTAAGAGGTGATATGATAGCCCTGTTTAAATATTTGAAAGGATGTCATATTGAGGAGGGAGCAAGCTTGTTTTCTGCTGTTCCAGAGAACAGGACCCGGAACAATGGATGCAAGATACAGGAAAAGAGATTCCACCTGAACATTAGGAAGAACTTCCTGACAGTAAGGGCTGTTCGACAGTGGAACACTCTCCCTCAGAGGGTGGTGGAGTCTCCTTCCTTGGAGGTCTTTAAGCAGAGGCTGGATGGCCATCTGTCGGGGATGCTTTGATTTGGATTTCCTGCATGGCAGGGGGTTGGACTGGATGGCCCTAGTGGTCTCTTCCAACTCTACGATTCTATGATTCTATGATTCTATGTACTTTTGTAGGTGTATATATGTTAGGTTTTTTTTCTTGCTTTCTCTCTCTTTTTTCTTTGTGTATGTGTTGCTGTTTTGTAATTTTCAAGATGTCTCTTTTAAAATTTCAGTAAATATAAAAAATCCCCCACAAAAACAAAATTCTATTTGAGGTTCCGGATCCTCTATGCATAAATGCTGAACTGCAAATGTTTGTCTTGGGTCTGTCCCTTTCTAGCTCAATCCGTGGGGAGAGGTGGATAAGAAATAAATACCATTATTGGTATTATTGAACATGCCACATCTTTTCCTGACTGCAGATTATAATGTTGGTTTTGGGGGAAAGTATGGAGTGCAGAAGGACCGCCAGGACAAGTCTGCCTTGGGCTGGACCCACAAGGAGGAGGTGAAGCCCCACGAATCTCAGACAGGTAGGTGCCCACGCTTCTCTCCGGGTGCATCTACACTGTAGAAGTAATGCAGTTTGACATCACTTTGAATCCTGCAGCCCCATCCTATGAAATCATAGAATCATAGAGTTGGAAGAGACCACAAAGGCCATCCGGTCCAACCCCATTCTACCATGCAGGAACTCACCATCTGTTCTGGGATTGGTAGTTCTGCAAGGTCTTTAGCCACAATCGTTTTTATTTCACCATCCTTTGGTGATTTTCCAGCTTTTCGAATGGATTTCCCCCCAGTCCAAACATTCAAAATGCTTTTTCTAAGATTAAGGCTGCTTCTGCACTGTAGAAGTAATGCAGTTTGACGCTACTTTAAATCCTGCAGCCCCATCCTACGCAATCATAGAGTCATAGAGTTGGAAGAGACCCCAAGGGCCATCCAGCCCAACCCCATTCCGCCATGCAGGAACTCACAATCAATTCTGGGACTGATAGTTCCTTCGAGGTCTGTAGCCACCACCCTTTCCCCATTTCACCATCTGTAAAGACACCAGACAAGGCCAGCCATCTGTTATGGGCAATTTAATTGAGACCTGGTCAACTCCGTCGACACTTGGTCAATTCAATTGATCTTTGTGGCCAATACAATTGACAATGAACTAGTCAAGTCCATTCCTTTTTATAGGCAGAGACAAACCAGTAGGAAATACAGGATGGCTGGTTTATCATAGCATGGCTGGTTAACCATCTGTGCCTCGACCTTTGGGTTTAGTGTACTGGTAACAGTTAGCTTTGTAATTTCCTGAGAGGGAGAGCCAGATTAACTTTTAGGTCTAACTAGTAGGAAATCCTTCCATTTAATCTGACAGACAAAAGGCTCCTCATGTTTGCATGGGTGCGCAAGAATTTCCCTACAACCATCCTTTGGTGATTTCCCAGCATCTGAATGGATTTTCCTCCCATTCTAAACAGTCGAAATGCCTTTTCTAAGATTTAGGCTGCTTCTGCACTGTAGAAGTAATGCATTTTGACACCGCTTTAAATGCAGTCGCTCCATCCTATGCAATCCTGGGATTGGTAGTTCTGCAAGGTCTTTTTTCCTGTTTCACTATCCTTTGGTGATTTCCCAGCTTTCGGACGGATTTCACCCCCATTCTAAACAGTCGAAATGCCTTTGCTAAGATTAGAATTTTTGACTGCAGCTCCTAGCATTGGCTATGACATCTAGGGGCTGATGGGAGTTGCTCTCCAGCGTTATCAGGAGGGGATGCAGGATTCACACTCCTGGCCTTTTTTGACATACGTGTGCTCACTCTATTATGTCTGAATATGTAGAAGATAATCTCTGCATGGCTGCATGCGACTACCATGCCTTCTGCTAACTTCTTTCTAAACTGGTTGTGCAGATTACAGTGTTGGTTTCGGGGGCAAGTTTGGTGTGCAGAAGGACCGTCAGGACAAATCGGCCTTGGACTGGGCACACAAGGAGGAGTTGACGCCCCATGAGTCCCAGACAGGTAGGCGTCCTTGCTCTTTTGGGTGGTGGAAGGAGGTGGAGTGTGCTTTCTGGGGAACGTGAGAGAGAGAGTGAGTAATTAGCATTTGCAAGCAGAAGGTGAGCAATGACCAGTCCCACACCTCCTCTCATAGAATCAAGGAATCCTAGAGTTGGAAGAGACCACAAGGACCATCCAGTCCACCCCTGCCATGCAGGAAATCACAATCAAAGCATCCCCGAGAGCTGGCCATCCAGCCTCTGGTTAAAGACCTCCAAGGACGAAGACTTCACCACCCTCCGAGGGAGTGTGTTCCACTGTCGAACAGCCCTTACTGTCAGGAAGGTCCTCCTAATGTTGAGGTGGAATCTCTTTTCCTGCAGTTTGCATCCATTGTTCCAGGTCCTAGTCTCTGGAGCAGCAGAAAACAAACTTGCTCCCTCCTCAATGTGACACCCCTCCAGATATTTAAACAGGGCTATCATATCTTAACCGTCTCTTCTCCAGGCTAAACAGACCTAGTTCCCTAAGTTTTTCCTCATAAGGCATGGTTCAAGACCCTTCACCATTTTGGTTGCCTTTCACGAAATAGTTCCACTCTATTCTGCTTTGGTCAGGCCTCGTCTGGAATAACGCTGCATCCAGTTTTGGGCACCACAATTCAAAAAGGATGTTGAGAAGTGTTTCCAGAGGAGGGCGACCAAAATGGCTGAAAATCTGGAAACCACCAAATGCTATGCAGAGAGACTTAGAGAGCTGGGTCTATTTAGCTTAGAGAAGATTGAGATGTTACATGATAGCCATCTTTAAATATCTGAAGGGATGTCATATAGAAGATGAAGCAAGCTCATTTTCTGCTGCTCCAGAGAATAGGACCCAGAACAATGGATGGAAGCTACAGGAAAAGAGATTCCACCTCAACGTTAGGAGAAACTTCCTGAGAGTAAGAGCTAAGAGCTGTTTGATGGTGAAAGATGCTCCCTTGAAGAATGGTGGAGACTCCTTCTTTGGAGGTTTTTAAACAGAGGCTGGATGGCCTTTTGTTGAGGATGCTTTGATTGAGAGTTCCTGCGTGGCAGAAGAATGGGGTTGCCCTGGATGACTTTTGGGGTCTCTTCCAACTCGGTGATTCCATTCTCTTCCTGAGGGAGACGGTCATAAACGGCTTTTGCCCCCTCAATGTGACTCAGGGTCTATGTGATTCCCACCCTAGTAAAGAAACTCTGCATAATTGCTGATCTGCAAAGCCCTGTCCATCATCTACCTTTTTCTGAAATCTGTTGCATCTTTTCCTGGCTGCAGACTATTCTGTTGGTTTTGGTGGAAAGTATGGAGTGCAGAAGGACCGCCAGGACAAATCTGCTCTAGGCTGGACCCACAAGGAGGAGGTGATGCCCCACGAATCTCAGACAGGTAGGTGGGCTACATTCCTCTAGGTTTTCCAAGGAGGTAAAGCGTACTTAAATGTGGGAAATGTGGGAGACAGAGTAATTAGAATTCACAAGCAGAAGGTGAGCAATGACCAGTCCCACACCTTCCCCACCCGCATAGGGTCCAGATGAGAATTGAAGCAGGCTTATATCCCCTTTTGAAAAACATATGAATTGAGTTTCTTTACAAAAAGCTATAGGTTTCCTAACATTTCATGCTGAGAGGCCCTGCAATATGTGCTCTTCAAACACAGAAAAGAGAGAACAAACTGAAGACTACGAAAAGGAGGACGAGCAACCTCAGAATAACCGATGCAGGAAGGGAAAAGGTTAGCTAAGACCAGCAATCAGGAAATGACACAAACACAAGTTTAGAGAGACATGCACAAAAGCAACAACCGAGTATAAAAATGCTAAAAGTTGCAACCTCTAAGAGGGATGGTGTGAAGATCTTGCTATTTTGGCCCCAGCAAATTGTCCCCCACATGCCACGAGTGGCATGCTGGAAAGCTTGTCTTCCTACAGCATGTTGTAGGTTGTGCTATTCAGCTACAACTCTGCTTGTGTGCTGAACCACAAATGGAAAGATACCTCCCTGGCCAGCAGCACCAATACTCAACTCAGGTCTAGTCTACACATCAGTGTACTATGCACTGGGGCATGTTTTTGTACATTTGCATTGAGGGTAAATTGTATTCATGTTTCTGCAAAAAATTGCATCTGTTTGCACCAGTTCCCCTTCCCTATACCAAAATTGTGCAGGAATCTGAATGCATGTGAAGCAGATGGATGGCCACACACGTACAAATGTGCATTTCTGGAGATTACAACAGATGCATTGTTAAAAACTGCAGTTCCTGATGTTTCGCCAGCATCTGCGGCTGGCATTTTCGGATCATGGGATCTCAGGAAAATGCATAATATGAACAATTGAAAATGCTGCCAGATTAAAACCTTGGTCAGACTGAATACAGGAACAGTTAAATCTACTTTAAAAGTTACAATTGAAAACTGTGTACATGTTACGCATGTGTGATGGAGCTGCAATATTTTGTAATTTGCTCTGCTTTTAGGCTGTATACCGATGGCAGGTTTTATTTGTCTTTGATCGTTCGTTATGTACAGTGCTGTGTAAATGTTACAGCACTATATAAACAAACAAACAAACAAACAAACAACCACAACAATATTTATCTGACTGAGGGAGAAGGACTGTGATTCTGAGCGTCTGGAGCTTTAATTTTTGCTCCAACATCTCATAAGGCAGAAATGGGCACTTGGGGTGAGTCTCGGGCTGTATCCGAACTGCAGAAATAATCCAGACTGACACCACTTTAACTGCCCTGGTTCAATGCTAGGGAATTCTAGGAACTGTAGTTTTGTGAGACATTCAGCCTGCTCTGTCAGAGAACTCTGGTGCCACAACAAACTACAATTCCCAGAATTCCATAGCGTTGAGCCAGGGCATTTAAAGTGGTCACACATTGGATTGTTTCTACAGTGCAGATGCAGTTTAGGGGCCAATTTGGTGTCCGTGGATCCCTCCGGATTTCCCACAGGCTTCCAAAAATGCCCCCAATAAAAGCAGCCAAACATCCATGTCTTATTTTGAAAAATAGCTTCTAGGGGTGCATGTACATACACGGTAGAAATAATGCATTTTGATGCCACTTCAAGTGCCATAGCTCCACTATGTGCAATCCTAACGTGTGTAGTTTTCAGCTTAGTCTGGGAGAGAGCTCTAGTGTCTGAAACTACAAATCCTGGGATTCTGAAACGATGGAGCCGTGGCAGTTAATGTGGTGCCAAACTGCATCATTTCTACAATGTAGAAAAGTAAGAAGTAAGTAAATAAGTAAGAAGAGCCCTCCGTCCAGTCCATCTGCCCTGGTCCAAGCCTTGGAGGGAGAGAAGAACCACTGGACTTAGGCCCTGTACAGAACAGCACTTTGGGTCGGCTGTGGGGTGGAGTCAGGGCATTGCGTCCAGGTGACTCATGCCCCGAATCCGCCCCATGGTGCCATGTGCCGCTCCACATGGCATGTGGTATCATGGCACTCCTCCGGCACTGCATCCATATGACGTAGCGCTACCAAGCCTCAGCAATGCAGCTATGGCGCACTTTCCAGGGCACAAAAAGGAGATGCTTTTTGCGGCTCCTTTTTGCGCCCTGGAAAGACCAGATCGGGGCCGTGGTTGACCCCTTCAGGGCTCTATGTACAACCCCTTATTCCCAAATCCCTTTCCCCATTGCCGTTTCACTTCTCCTTTTGCCTCATGTCTTTTTTAGATTGTAAGCCCGAGGGCAGGGAAATGTCTGTTTCACAATATCTTGGACTCTTTCAAACGGGAGGAATTTCTCCCAAATCCGAATGGAGCCCATTCGGATTCATGTAAATTCGCTAGTTTAGCAAATTTACATGAATCCCCATTGCGTTCGGAAGGCGTTGGGAATGTCTTCCTAGTACCCGGAAATAACCCCCCCTTGCCCAAAATTGCGAGAGAACCTTTAATGCGCAATAACGCAAAACCCATGATTGCATTCGGAGTGACTTCCCTTTTGCCCGAAATTGCATGAGAAGAATTAATTCGCAATAACGTGAAACCCCAGGATTGCGTTTGGATTGCCCTTGCATTATACTTCCAATTTCCCACGTCTGAAAGAGTAGTATATGTAAGCCACTCCGAGAGCCTTTGTGGCTGAAAAATGGGATATAAATACAGTAAATAAGTACATAAATAGATAGATGTAGAAATAAATAAATAAATAGATGTAGAAATGTAGATGCAATATCACGCCAGGGCCAAATTCACATTCCTTCTCTCTTTTTGGCCATCAAAAGAATGCTCTGGGGAGCTCCAAGAACAGTCTTGGGGTGGGTTGCAGGCAGCCCCAGGCCCACATTTTGCACACAATTGCCATCAAGTGTTCATTCCCCTCCCTGCTTTTGTCTTGCAGATTATGCCAAGGGCTTTGGGGGTCGGTATGGAGTCCAGGAGGACAGGCTGGACAAGGTAAGCGGATGTCAGATTCTATAAATCCCCAAGAGAGATGTCTTCTGGTGGGAGAAATGCGTAGGGACACTTTATGAGTTCCCCTCTTTAAAGCCAGAGTCCTTCCAGTTAGTTTTACAGGTTGAGTCTCCTGTCTACAAAACGCATGAGACCAGGAGTTGCTTAGATTTTGTTTTTGTTGTTCTTCCATATTTTGGAATATTTGCATATACATCATGGGATACATTGAAGCTGGGGAGACTCAAATCTAAACACAAAATTCATATACAGTGCGCCTGGCTGTACGCAGGCGCACTATACACAGCTTCAAGCTTACACTTAAGCCGTGCGGCAATAAGACACATGGCGGATGCACCCGTGGTGTACGCACCATGCGCCGCTGCAAACATGTGCCCCTTTGTTTTCAATTGGGCACGAGCAGATGTGGAATTCAGATCCTCCCCCATAAGGGAAGGGACTACTGTACACATATGTTGTTGTGTGCCTTCAAGCCATTTCTGACTTACGGTGAGACTAAGGTGACCCTATCATAGGGTTTTCTTGGCAAGATTTGTTCAGAGGAGGTTTGCCATTGCCTTCCCCTGAGGCTGAGAGAGTGTGACTCACCCAAGGTCTCCCAGTGGGTTTACATGGCTGAGCCGGGAACTGAACCCTGGTCTCCAGAGTTGTAGCCCCAAACTCATACCACTACGCCATGATGGCTCCCGATATGCACATGGTAATATACGCCATATTTTAAAATAATTTTGTGCATGAAACAAAGTTTTTGCACACTGAATCATCAGAAAGCAAAGGATCTCAGTTCCTCTGAAAAAAAAAAGCTTTGGATTTTGGTATATTTCTGATTTTGTAATTCTGGAGAAGAGAGAGACTCAACCGAGGGTCCAATATTAGGAGAAAGGCAGAGGAATTAATAAATAAGTGGACCCACCCTCTGCTCCGTTTTGTCAATAGATGTTTTCTGGGTTCATCTTAATCTATGCCCTCCAGACCTCTGTGGATTTTCCCATCAATGAAATCTTTGGACATGATGGAAATGGGCAGACTGGCATTACTCATTAAAGAAAAGACAATGAGTAACTGGCAAGAAGAATGGGCCGACCGGGGCTATGGTTTTGCGAAAGGAGATGGGCCAGAAATTAATACTAATAACAATAATAGAACGATTTAATGATTATGACTGTGCAATAACGCACAGAACCTGATTATATAGAGACGAAAATAGTATAATGAGAGGTAGAAAGATTTTGTGGCAAAAGAAACATAGTTGATAAGGAAGAGGAACCCAACGTTGACCAGGAGGGGAAAGGATGGGAGGAAAATAATACTGTGTCATTGTACTTGTATATAGGAGACTTCGCAAGATGTACAGATGTTTATGTATTTGATATCATGGAAAATAAAAAAGTGATTAAAATATTTTTTGTGGATTTTTCTCCTTCCCAGAGCGCAGCTGGTTTTGGTGAGATGGAAGCACCAAATTCTTCCTATGAGAAAACAAAGCCAACGGAGGCAGGTAAGTCCTTCTGAAGGCCAGGTGAGCACCGTTGGCAAAGGAATGTGCACAAATATTGCCTTCACAACACAACACAACAACACACTCATTTACTTCAAAAGACTTAAGCTCAAAATACTGGACATGTCAGGAATACATCGGATCATTCATACATACGTACATGGTGGCTTTTCAGTTTTTGTGCAACCCTTTCCCCCCTGCAACTGATTTTGTCTTTTGTTTAAAAGTCTGGAAATGAGAAAAAACATCCAAAAATGTGTGTATGTTGGGGGGGGGGGCGCTCTTGCAAAATCCCTGTTTTTGGCTGGCTTGGGGGGGGGGGGATGATAGACACTTTGGACCTTATCAGACGTTGGAAATTGGAAGTATAATCCAATAGCAATCTGAATGCAATCATGGGGTTTCACGTTATTGCGAATTAAAGTATCTAACACAATTTCGGGCAAAAGGGAAGTCATTCTGAATGCAATCGTGGGTTTTACGTTATTGCATATTAAAGCATCTCACGCAATTTTGGGCAATGGGCGGTCATTTTCGGGTAATGGGAAGTCATTCTGAACTAGCGAATTCACGTGAATACAAACTGGCTCCAATTGGCTCCATTCACAATAAAGAGAAATTCCTCCCGTCTGATAAGGTCCTTTGCGTTGGAAGGGACCACAAAGGCTATCTAATCTAGGCCCCTGCCCCAGAGCGAAGGGTTTTCTCTCTGACTTGCCCCTCAAATGTCACGCCTGTCTGTGCAAAACAGCTTCCAGTGGGGCAGGAAGCCTGAGGCAGCGGTTTGAGAGCATGGCCAAGACAGCCGAGGAAGAGAACAAGAGGAGGGCAGAGGAAGAGCGAGCGCGACGCCGAGCCCGGGATCAGCGAGAACGCCAGGCGGCACAGGAGCAGCCAAAGGTCAGGGCCCTGGTCCAGTATCTGCCCAGGACCATGCTACGGCTGACCTGGACGGAAGTCCATTTTGCATCTTGTCCCCATTTCTTGTCCCAGCCGATGGCATACGGGTTACATTGCTGTTGGGTCCAGTTATCCAAACTGAGGGTCTTTTTGCATTGACTAAATAGATCTGAGGAATTAGACTTATTATACGTACTCGACTATAAGTCGATCTCATGTATAAGTCGAGGTCAAGTTGTGGGGCCAAAATAATGGATTTTCCCATGGATAAGTCATCACCTCTCTAACTGCCTTCAGAACTGAATTAAAAGACAATACCATCCAAGGAAGCATTCTCAGGCATTACATGATTGTTATCCATTGTTATTTTAATTAAATAATAATAATAATAATAATAATAATAATAAATTTTATTTATATACCACCTTTCCAAAGGATCAAGGCGGTTTGCAAAAATACATAAAGGAAAACATGGCAGAACTAAAATTTCATTGGCATATCCCTTACCTTAACTAAATTCCCACATCAAATACAGTTTAAAATAATTAAACATTTTAAAATAGATAAATTTAAAATTTTAAATGGGCAGGAGTGGGGGGACACATTTGGGGCGACCAAAGAGAGATCTGCATCTGTGAGCGGGAGGATTAATTTGCTGTCTGCCTTGTTTTATTGGACGTTAACTTGTACTAAGATGTATATATTTAATTATTTTCGTAGAATGTATGCTGCCACAAGCAGGTTTATTTTATCTATTTTAATTGACTGTATGTACAGTTCTGTGTAAATTTACAGCACTATATAAATAAAGCTTAATAATAATAATAATAATAATAATAATAAGAAGTCGAGCATAAAACTTAGGGGCATGCAACAAAGGATCTAAAGGATGAAGCAAAGGAAAACAATATCAAAGAGCTTGCAAAATCCAAGCAAGCATAACTTTTGGCTGATATTAAAGGTTGAATGGATGAGAGAATAGAAGGCAGTCAATGCTTTTAAGAGAGACTGTACTCTTGCCTTTCGCCAAGGGATGGATCCCTTTTTTTACATGGCTTACAGTACAATACTTACATTGACCCACGGATAAGTCGGCTCAGTTATCTGGGGAGTTTTGCAACACCACTTTAAACTGCATCCTATGGAATCCTGGGATTTGTAGGGTTTTACAAGGTCTTTAGACTTCTCTGCCCAAGATTGCTGCTTGTGCCCCATAAAACTACAAATCCAAAGGATTTGGCAATTAAAGTGATGTCAGACCGCTTTCTGCACTGAAGGCGACCTATTTCTGAATAGTGAAGCATGTCTGTAATAATTGAATGGGTGCCTAGCTGGCCTTTGTTAGGAGGAGATCGAAAGGGCTATCATCCCCTTCCCATCTGGAGAATGAAGGACTGTGTTTTGTTCTTCTTTTTAAAGGAAAGTGAAGAAAAGCTCTTCAAGGAGACCCAGAGAAGCGAAGGACCAAGTGATGAACATCCACTTCCAAAACTCTCACCGGGACCTGCAAAAGTTTGCCAAGAAGAGCCCTTGCCTCCTGTGCCATCAGCCCAACAGGTAACAAGATTTATTACTGTTGTTGTTGTTATTATTATTATTATTATTATTAATCTTTCAGATTACTCTGGTGCTACAACAAACTACAAATCCTAGGATTCCACAGCATTGAGCCATGGCAGCTAAAGTGGTATCAAATTGGGTTACTTTTTGCAGTCTGGACACAGCCTAAGAACAATTGGGAAAACTGTATTTCTAGGGTACCCATGGAGTGCATAATGACCACTTTTGCTTTTGGTTTTGAATCAAAGTCAATCATGGTCAAACACAGCAGGGAGAGATGCAGCATCTTAGGGTTGGGGTTAGTATATACTAGTATATAATGGGATTTGAGCATCCACGGCTTTTGTTATCCATGGGGGGTCCTGGAGCCAAACCCCAGCGAATAACAAGGACTAATAATAATAATAATAATACCCCATGGTATATAATAGGACTTTAGTATCCATGGATTTTGGTGTCCTGGGGGTGGTGGTCCTCAAACTAAACCCCAGTGGATGCTAAGGACCCACTGTAAAAGTGATGATGATGATGATGATGATGATGATGATACCCCACTGTATATAATGGGACTTGAGCGTCCATGGATTTTGGTGTCTTGGGGAATCCTTGAACCAAACCGCAGCAGATGCCCTCGGAGGGTGGTGGAGTCTCCTTCCTTGGAGGTTTTTAAGCAGAGGCTGGATGGCCATCTGTCGGGTATGCTTTGATTGGGAGTTCCTGCATGGCAGGGGGTTGGACTGGATGGCCCTTGTGGTCTCTTCCAACTCTAAATTTCTATGATTCTATGATTCTGTGATTAATAATAATCATCATCATAATACCCAACTATATAATGAGACATAAGCATCCATGGATTTTGCTATCCATGTCTAATCCTGGAACCTGGCGCAGCAGAAACCAAGGGTAATAATAATAATAATAATAATAATAATAGAGTAGGCCCTTGTTATCTGCTGGCGTTTGGCTCCAGGACCCTTTGTAGATAACAACATCTGTGGATGCTCAAGTCCCATTAAATATAATGGCACAACAAAATGGAGTCCCATATATAAAATAGAAAATCAAGGCTTGCTATTTGGAATTTATACTTATTGGGAATATTTTCAAGCTGTGTATGCTTAAATCCGTGGATAAAAAAATCAGTGGATAAGGAGGGCCAACTGTAATAATAATAATAATAATAATAATAATACCCCATTGGATATAATGGGACTTGAGCATCCATGGATTTTGGTATCCATGGTGGGTCCTGGAACCAAACCCCAATGGATGCCAAGGGCCCACTGTAGTAGTAGTAGTAGTAGTAGTAGTAGTAATAGTAGTTATTTCTCATAGTATATAATGGGAGTTGAGTATCCACGGATTTTGATATCTATGGTGGGTCCTGGAACCAAACCCCAGTGGATACCAAGAGGTCACTGTAGTTGTAGTCACAGTTGTAGTCGTAGTCATAGTAGTTGTTATTTCTCATAGTATATCATGGGAGTTAAGCATCCACAGATTTTGATATCCATGGTGGGTCCTGGAACCAAGGGCCCACCGTGGTACCGAATATTGTTGTGGCATGGCTGTTGAGTCTGGGACTGTGACAATGATAACTTCTTCTTCTTTTAAACAAAATGTCTGATGTTCTTCAGGAAAAGGCCGAAGAGGAAGAAGAGCAGCCTCCTGTCCTTCCTCCCCGGAACCTGGGTTGGGATGGAGAGGTCCAAAGGCCCCCGAAGCTCCCTTGTGTCCCTCAGCCGCCCATCTACGTGGAAACTTTGGAGGATTTCGGAGCCGACTACGAGGAGGTGGCTGGCCCCTCAGACCCCCCAGGACCACCAAGCTTCGAGGACGATGCTGGAGGGGACTATGAGGAGATGCCGCCCCATGTAGACGACGCAACAACTACGTACGACGAGGATGGCGCCGATGGTGGCCAGGACTATGAGGAGATCCCAGACATGGCTGTCAGATCCTCAGGTAAGAACAAGCATAATGATGGGCCTCTCCCTTTCTCACCAAAGAGTATCATCTAGTCTTGTTAGCAGATTTTCCAAAAAGTGGTACAAGGGACAGTCCACATTCAGGGCAAGTGGGGTTGCAATTGATTTGAATTAATTCCTAGGATGGGTCTGCACTGGCCAGAATACTCCGGAAGGCACCAGCAAGAAGCGCAGGGCATGGGACCTCTCCCCTTCATGAACCATGTTGGGAGAGGACAACCATAAAGGAAAACAAGGACCTTGGCTTGGTGAAGTTTTATAGTCCTGTGTCTTTTGGAGAGCATCACCTTGTATCCAATCTGGCAGCCCTACTTGGCTCCGTTGTGTAGAAACCTGGGATCTGTAGTATAGAGAGATACTCAGACTTTTGTCCCAGATTGCTTCAGGACACTAACCTTGCAGTGGAGCACAAAAACTCTCTAGCAGCTAATTCTAGGTGTGTTTGTGTATGCCTTCATGTCGTCTTATGACTTGAAGTTATGAAGTTATGGCAACCTCATGAGTTTTGTAGGGGTTTGTTAGGCAAGGAATCTTCAGAGGTTGTTTTGCCAGTTCCTTTCTCTGAAACAGAGCCTGATTTTCATTGGCAGTCCCCCATCCAGGGACTAACCATGGCTGACCCTGCTTAGCTTCCAAGATCAGAGGTGTGTGTGTGTGTGCTTTCAAGTCACCTGTCAACTTATGCTGACCCTATGGATTTCATGGGGTTTTCTTAGGCAAGCATTCCTCAGAGGTGGCTTGGCCAGTTCCTTCCTCTGCAATAGTGCACTTGGTGGTCTCCCATCCAAGTACTAACCATATCTGACCCTGCTTAGCTTCCAAACTGAAATCATGTGTGAGTATTTGGGCCTCTGCCTTCAAGTTGCCTATGGTGACCCCATGAATTTCCTAGGGTTGTCTTGGGGAAGGAATCCTCAGAGGTAGTTTTGCCAGTTCTTTCCTCTGAAACAGAACCTAACAGTACCTGGGATTCCTTGGTGGTCTCCCATCCAAGTACTAACCAGGGATGATTCTGCTTAGTTGGCAAGATCAGATGGGATCTGGTGCCTTGAGGGTGCTTAGGCCATCATTCTAGGTAGCGCTCCTAAAATGAAAAATCCCAGGATGTCATGGGATGGACCCATAGGAGTTAAAGTGGGATCCATTAAAGTGGTGATCTCCCTTAATCCCTCTAGAATTGTTGGAGATTGAACCATTCCTCTTCCTTGCACCTTGGTTTCTTCTTCTGCAGGAATAGAAACGCCTATCTATGAGATGGAAGGAGGAGGAAGAAGAAGCCTGTCTGCCATGGCCCTCTATGACTACCAAGGAGGTGGGTCGCTTGTTTTGCCTCGGTCAGGAGGGATCCATGAAGGTCGGGGACAGGGGAGGTTACTTACTTGTCTATATGATTAAAATACTCCAGTATTTTTGCAGTAAAATACTGCAGTTAAAAATGCATGCAAAGCAGACAGATGGCCACTTGTGAAATAATACATATCCTCTGATAAAAAAAACATGAAGCCCTTTTCTCTGGACTTTAAGGAGGTTTTTTTTTTTTTTTTTTTGCCCAGCCGCAAAAGGCCCAAATTCCTGCAAGTCACGTCCAGCCAGATCACATCGTCATCATTCTGAATGAGTGGTATAGTAATTGTGTAGACTATGTCAGGAAATGGCATGGATGTGACCACAAGATGGAGCTGTAAGCTTAGTAATGAAAGAGGCTAAGCTCCAGTGGCAGGTGTGTGTGAGTTAACTAGTTGGTAATATGCACACCTGGGATGGGTGATGCAATAAGCATTTGAACCACCTATATAATGGAGATGGGAAATATCTCCATTGTGGGTTGTTGGTGAGTGTGAGATAGAGTATTTGAGACGGCTGTCCAATACTCTATGTACATTTCTTTGTATATATTACAAAGATTAAAGCCCTCATGTCTCCAGTCTGGGTTGTTGTGGAGTGGTGGTTGGCGAAGCAGTTTGTTGGTGAGTGTGAGATTTTCTTAGTCAGAAAACTAAAATATGCACATCCCAGGTGTGCATATTACCAACTAGTTAACCCACACACACCTGCCACTGGAGCTTAGCTTCTTTCATTACTAAGCTTTCATTACTCATATTGAGTGAAGACTGGCAGTGGCTGTGTCTTTATTCAGCTAGCAGTTTCCTTCCTGGCCTGAAGACTGTTGCAGTTATCTCTTCAGAGACCTTCTTCTTGGCGTCCTGTCCACGTGGCTCCGTTCTGCAAGTGGTTGTAGTGGACACAGTGAGTCTCTCTACGTCCCTAACAGACTATCCCCAGCAGATGTTGAGAACAACAAACTACTTTCTTCTCCTGTAGCTTCAGGAATTTCCTTCTTCCTAGTCTATCCATTTTGTCCATGACTGACAGAATCCACCCTTCACCACCACAACGGGTACCCCTTCCTGATCTAGAGAAAAGGAGACCCCATTTCTTTCCTTTTTTTGCAGATGGAGATGATGAGATTTCCTTCTATCCTGGAGACACCATCACTGATATCGAACAGGTGGACGAGGGATGGTGGCGTGGACGCTGCCATGGCAAAGATGGCCTCTTCCCCGCCAACTACGTGGAGCTGCTCCAGTGAGATCCTCACCCCAGTTGCCAACCCCAGGGTCTGGGGTCAATGAATAAGACCCTGGCTTCCCCTCACCCTTATTTTCCAAAGGACTGAAGGCCATGCTCTCCCTTCATCCTTTCAGATTGTCTGCACGTATTTCTGGGCTTCGTCTTCTGTGACATCATGCGCACACCCATTTTGGGATTTGTTCAGGCTGCTTCTTGTTCTGCCCAGCCATGTGGCACAGAGGTGTCCAGAAAAATATATCCAGGGGTAGCCATGTTGGCCATATAGCAAGGTACAGCATCATCCCAAAGCCACAAAACAGTGATAGCTTTATTGTCCAAACCAAAATGGGAGAAACCCATCCTGCATCAATACCCTTCCATATTATCTGAACAGCAGACATTCTCTGTGTTGGCCATTTAACAAATCAAAACAAAAAGCCATCAGCAATACCTTTGTTGGCCAAATGAAACTTGCAACATCTTGACCGAATGCAAGGTTATGACCAACACCATCCCTCCCTTCTTCCTTTCCTTTCTCCTGTATCATTTTAAACACTCTTGCCTGATGAAGAACTGATGCAGCTTCAAAAGCTTGCAACATGCATAATGTGCATTTTGGTTGGCCCCAAAAAAGTATCACTGTTTTGTAGATTTTGGATGAGAGTTTCCAGAATTTTCATTAAATTTGAGGGCACCATTGTTAGCCTGACAACTCACCCCTTTCCCAGCAATTTTCTACCCGGAGATTAAGTCTTTGTATATTTTTTTTTCTTGCAAGGAAGAATTAATAAATCAAACAATCCTGTCACGATGAGACTCACGCACTTAATTACTTCCTTGGATGGTAGCCCAACGGGTCTTTTTGATCCAAGTGCTTCCGCCAATTATGTGAAGGTGATGGCTGCCATCCCACCAATTCTTCACTGTGAGACTCGAATCCAGCACTGTGGGTTTCAAATCCCCCCCCCCCCAAGCTTGGCACCAACTATTCTTTCGCAGCCACACACCCACTATTCAATGTGTGCAAAACCTAAAAGATTTTTCTCAATGCTGGTAGCGTTTTTAACGTGTTTCTGAAATCACTCCAGACAGCTGCCTGTTGAAACAAAGTGAAATTTATTAGCAAATCAGGCTGAATACATTATGCCTTTTAGTGGATGGTGTTCACAATGGATACGGTGCATAAATACTTTATTAGTTACACCGTTCAACAGTTTCTTTAGCTTGTCTTTGTAATTGTTTCTTTATAGCTTTATATATATGTTCCCTTACAGACTAAGTTCTCACTGAACCTTTATTAAACTTCTGTATCTTATTACCCTTCCGGTTACCTGTGACTCCACTAGTCACCAAACACTATGTCTCCCGGAGAATACTACAACAATATAATTAAGGTCACTCTTCATCCCTTTCTTGGGACCTAAAACGCTTTCTAACTGCCCCTCACAGCAGCCTAACCTAGTCTTGATGGCTTTTCACCCTTCAGGGCATAATAAACATCAACAACCCTTTTGAAACCTCCTCTGTCCCTCTATTTATATTCACTCCTGGGAGCAGCCACCACCTTTTCTTGGCTTCGCTCCCATTGACTAGTGCCAAGGTTTTAATCTGCCTGTTGTCTCCGCAATTCCCCATTCACATCCGTTCTTTTTTGCAATGAAAGGAATGATATCTCATCTTGAAAGAAAGAATGAATGAATAATTCAAACAATCTCTAAACAGAGATTCCTATTTTTGTGCACCAAAGCTTGTTATAAATTGCCTGCCCAGAATAAGGCAAATACTTCTAGAAAACGGAACTGCAAAAACTGCACACACTGTGCACTTTTGTGGAAGCGTTTGCCTTATCCAAATCCAACTGGGACCCCAAATTAGAGTAGATCCTTTGAACCAGTCAGATTTTGTAAGTCTTGACTCCAAAGTTTAACAGCTGGTTCAGTTTATCGACTCTCATTGGGAACAACCAAGAGGATTTGGGACACTAAACCTGGCAGCTAAGCAAGTGCTCAAACAAGAAGATATTGGCATTGGTGAAGGATGCTGGGAGAGGCCCAATCCCAGCAAGCTCTTCACTACTTGTGGGGGGATGTGTATCCCTCCTTCTGGCCGCCCAACCAGACCTTCTTCAGGGCTGCCTTCACCTCCTTGTTGCGGAGGCTGTAGATAAGAGGGTTGAGCATGGGAGTGATGATACAATATAAGGTGGAGATCAGAGTGTCGATCTCCATGGAATAGCCAGCACTCGGGCGATTGTAGTTCACATTTGCCATCCCAAAGTAGATAATGACCACAACCAAGTGGGCACCACAGGTAGAGAAGGCTTTGCGCCGCCCGGTGTTGGAGCGGATCCTCAAGATGGCTGATAGGATGTAGACATAGGAGATGATGACCAGAAGGAAGGGGCTGAGACTCACGAAAACACTCGCTGCGTGAAGGGCCATCTCGTTGACATAGGTGTCGCTGCAGGCGATTTTCAGAAGTGGGGGGACGTCACAGAAGATGTGGTCAATGCCGTTGGCCCCACAGAAGGACAAATTGGTGGCCAGCGCGGTGTGAATGGCGGAGTCCAGGATGCCCCAGATCCAGGAAGCGGTTGCCAGAGGGACGCACACCTTCCTGCTCATGAGGTGAGAGTAGCGCAAGGGCTCACAAATGGCGGCGTAGCGGTCGTAGGCCATGACGGTCAGCAGCGCGCACTCGGACCCTGCGCAGGTCATCAGGAAGAACATTTGGGCCATGCACTGGTTGTACGAAATGGTGTGTCTTTGGCGCAAGAGGTTTGCCAGGATCTTGGGGACGGTGACGGAGGAGTAGCAAAGGTCCAAGCAGGAGAGGTGGCTGAGGAAAAAGTACATGGGGCTGTGAAGGCGGGAATCCAGCTGGATGAGGGTGAATATCACAGAGTTGCCTACCAAGGTGATGAGGTAGATGAGGAGAAAGAGGAGGAAGAGGAACTCCTGGCCATGCGGAACCGAAGAGAAGCCCAGGAATATGAATTCGGTCACCATGGAGGTCTGATTTCCACCGTCTTTGGTCTCCATCGAGTTCAGGTCTGAGGAAAGGGACCCAGAAGAAGCAAAGATTAAAATGGGCCTAAGCAGGCTTGCTTATTCCTTGGAGAATTGGTAATGATCCCCTTGACTATTCCCATTCAATCAGTTGTTGAATGGTGAGTCAAGACGGTAGTTAATCCACTTGATTCAATAGCTTTCCTCCATTCACATTAAAATAAACCTTTGAGTGTGTCTACCAACTTTGCATTCTTTTTTCAATTAATTATGCTCAGCTTATATTAAAGATTTTACCCTGTGCGCCACTGCGGATTTTGTGTGTGAGATAGACTCTAGTTGAATCCTCCTAGGACAGACAAACCTTGTTTTCAACTGCTAGTACTGCTACCAGGCTAGAATGGGATCCATTTGATTCAAGTTACAAGAAAGGTGAATCTACCTAAATATTAGGAAGAATTTAAGAGGAAAGGAACCTAGAGTGAGAAGGCGCCACAAAATCCATGCAGGAATAGAGCATGTATTTCTGAAAGATGCCCACCAAACTTCTATTTAAAGACCTCCAAAGAAGGACATGCCACCATCCGCCAAGGCAGTTTGTTTCACTATCGAATACCTCTTACAGTCAAAATCTTCCTAATGTTTTTGGTGGAATCTCTTTTCTTGCAATTTGAGTCTCTTGGTTTGTGTTCCTGTCTCTGCAGCAGCAGATCTTTTACCAGAAATCTTTAAAAATATTCAAATATGGCTTTCATCATGACACTTCTTAGGAGATTTTCACATGGAGAAATGCTACCACGAGAGACATGGGATTGCAAAGATGAAACTGGGTTTTATCGTATGCGTTGGCGTCCATGTGAATGCAACCCATCTGCATCCTGGACCACAGCCACTCTTATGTGGCTGATTTTCAAAAGTGGGAATTTGCCATTTTTGAAAAGCCACAGGACAAATGCGGCTGATGTCCAAGATACAAACGGGTTGCACTTGCCTGGATGCCAGAGCATGTGATAAATCCCGATTTCATCTTTAAAATCTTGTGTCTATCATGGCAGCCTTTCTCTATTTGATAGTCTCCTTAGTCTTCCCTTCTCCAAGATAAACCTACCCAGCTCCTTCAATCATTCCTGACGGTAAAAGCCATTTGAGAGTGGAATGGCCTCCCTTCTAAGATGATGCAGTCTCCTTCACTGAAGGTTTTAATGCAAAGATTATGTGGCATGTAATCTGGGAAATTCCTCCTCTGGCATTGGGTTGGACTAGATAGTCCTTGGAGTGCCTCCCAGCTCTATGATTCTATGGCCAAAGAGCTAGTCTGCCAAAATAATCAAACAACCAGGCTTCTCCATCTTCCTCATGATGATGGCTATTCAGATATTAAGCAATGGCTGTCAGAACACTTCTCAGTCTTCTCCTCTCCTGGCTAAACATCCCCATCTCCGTCAACTCTTCCTCTGCTCAAATGCTTTGGCTTCCATGCCAAAATTCTCTATATTAAAAATATCCTCTAAAACAAAAAGAGTGTAGACTGTTCCCTGCCAGCATTCCCTGAAGATGCCAGCCACAGATGCTGGCAACATGTCAGGCATAAACTCTTCTAGAATATGGCCACATCGCCCAAAACACCCACAAAAAACTATAGTGTAGACTGTTCATTTTCACCAGCTCCTTGGATAAGAAAAGGAATAAGAGTGCACCTGGGACAGTAGGGACGGCTGGTGTCCTAATGCCATGATACATAATAGAATCATAGGACCTGAGAAGTGGAAGGGATTCAGTGAGCCATTTAGTGCAACCTGCTTCTGCCATGCAGGAATACACAACGGAAGCACTTCCGGAAATGCCCATCCAGCCGCTTTAAAAACCTCCAAAGAAGGAGACTCCACCAGCCTCCAAGAGAGCAGCATCTCCCACTCTCAAACAGCATCAGGAAGTTCCTCCCAATGTTGAAGTGAAATCTTTTTTCCTGTAGCTTGCATCTATTGTTCCATGGTCTTATTCTCTGGAGCAGCAGAAAACAAGCTTGCTCCATCCTCAATGTGACACCCTTTCAAATACTTAAAGAGAGCTATCCCCCTTTAACTGTCTCTTCTCCAGGCTAAATATATCCAGCTTCCTAAGCCTCTCCTCATAGGGCTTCATGGTTTCCAGACCCTTTACCATCTTAGTTGCCCTCCTTCGGACACATGGCTCTAGTTTCTCCGCATCCTTTTTGAATTGTGGGGCCCAGAACTGGACACAGTGTTATTCCAGGTGGGGCCTGACCAAAGCAGAATAGAGGGGCACTATTACTTCCCTTGATCTAGGATGAAGATATAGCCATGTTAGTCTGTAGAATCAGTGTGTAGAGAGATCTTGTCACATCTTTGAGACTAACAGAAAGAAAATGGCAGCATGAACTTTTGTAGACTTCAGTCTACTATGAGAAAGCTCATCCTGCCAATTACTGTTAGTTTCAAAGGTGCGACAAAATCTCTCTACACACTGTTGGATCATGTTCAACTTGTGGTCTACTTGGACTCCTAGACCGCTTTCACACATAGAAGTCTCCTTAAGCCAAATGTCCCCCATTCTATATCTGTGCATTTCATTTTTTCTGCCTAAGTGCAATAGCTTACATTTCTCCTTGTTGAATTTCATTTTGTTAGTGTTGGCCAACCTTTCTAATTTATTGAGGTCATTTTGAATTTTGATCCTGTCCTCTGGGGTATTACCTACTCCTCCTAATTTGGTGTCATCTGCACATTTGATAAGCATTCCCTCTATTCCTTCATCCAAATCATTGATACAGATGTTGAATAGCAGACTGGGCCCACTGGATGCTCCACTGGTCACTTCTCTCCAGGATGAAGAAGAAGAGCCATTACTGAGCAGCCTTTGGGTTTGGCTGGTCAAGCAATTACAAATCCATTGAACAGCTACATTCTCTAGCTCACATTTTGCTAGCTTCTTTGCAAGAATATTGTGAAGGACCTTGCCAAAGGCCTTACTGAAATCAAGATATGCAATATCCATGACATTCCCTTTATCTACCAAGCTTGTAACTCTATAAAAAAAAAAAAGAGATCGGATTAGTTTGGCATGACATGTTTCTCAGAAACCCATATTGACTTTTAGTGATCACAGCAGGCGTTTCTATTGGTCTCTGTCAAGGAAATCATGCTTGCCCTGAGTTTGCAAGACCTGAGCAGAGCTTTGAGGAACAGAGTTTCTTGGAGGGACTCACATTCATCAGGTTGCCACAAGTCAAAACCAGCTTGAGGACACATGGCAATGTGTATTCTATTCTATTATAATAAATAGTACTATATTCTATTTTCTAGAATGTATGCCACTGGCAGGTGCATTTTATTTTATTTTATTTTATGTACAATGCTGTGTTAACTTACAGTGCTTTATAAATAAAGTTTAATAATAACTATAATAATAAATGCCATAGGCAAACCTCTCCTCCTCTTCCTTTTCTCTGGACCTGCTTCCTTTTCTTTCAAAGCCATCTAACTGCGTAACTATTGTAATTGTAGTATTGTAGTATTGTAATTGTATTATAGTATTTATTTATGGAAGCCATGGAAATTTAGTCTGTGTTGTGCGAAGCTGGATTTGGGATGTGTGCATGGCAGAAGTATTGGTGAGATTTACAGTCAAGCCATAAGAAGAAGGCATGCAATGATGGCAATTCCCACCAGAAAGGATCCATCCATAGTGGACCATGTTAAAGCTTTCATTGCCTGCAAGGAAAGAGGAATTGCTCCTGCTGGGTAACTGCAAATCAACCTGGAGTTATTTTACAGTGAACCAGGTTTATTTTCATTCTTTTATTTAAGCACCATTCACGATAGCCTGAATCCTATGCATTAACCCAAATAGAGGAGACCCATTGAACTGAATGGATTAAAAGGAGTGTTTACAAGTATCTAGATGACAGGGCAATGTTTAGGAGGAGCAAGCATGGGTTTGTCAAGAGTTCCTGATGAACTATTCCTAATATATATATTTTTAAAAATTGCATCACTAGAAGATTGGTGTGCTATAATTCTTGTTTATCTGGATTTCAGCAAAGCATTGGATAAATCCCCCCTGATACTTTGATAAGCAAACTGCGGAAATGTGGAATAAATGGGAACATTGTCAGATGGATCCATAATTTGTTAGAAGACTATGTTTAAGAATTGTCATCAATGGTTGCACTTAAATGGGAAGGATGTCCAGCAAAAGCATCCCCTCCAGGTAGCTGTCCGGCCTCTTTTTGGGAGACCTCCAGAGACCCAACACCTCTATCAGCAATTGCTCCCATTTCCAAACCACTCTCAAGAAGTTCCCTACAACGTTCAAATCAAAATCTATTCCATGGTAACCTCAGACCATTCGACGTGGTCCTTCTCTCCGGGGCAGCAAAGAACCAACCTGCCCCATCCTTTCCGGGGCAACCCTTGAGATATTTCAAGAGGGCACCCCTCCATCTTCTCTCCACTAAGCTGAACAGGCCCAACTCCTTCAGCCTCTCCTCCTAGTTGTTGTTCTCCATCCCTTTTATTAGCCATGTTGCCCTTCTCTGAACTTGCGTCAACTTATCTACATCCTTTCTCACTGTAACAGCCTTTTAGTTATTTTAAGAGTACAGTCCTGTCACCATCTACTCTTCTTCAAGCTGAACATGCCCAGCTCCTTCAACCTTTCCTCCTATGTTTCATTCTCCATCATTATTCTCATCCTTGTAGCCCTTCTCTGAACCCGCTCCAACTTTTCTGTCCTAAAATGTGGTGCCCAGAAATGAATACAAGACTGCAGATGAGGCCAAACCAGTGCAAAATATAGTGGGACTATTGATACCTTGACTTGGGGTCTATGCGTCTAATAATGCAAGCTAGAATAGCCTTCACCTTCTTTGCTGCAGCATCACACTGCTGGGTCATGTTCAGCTTATGATCCACCATAATCCCAAAGTCCGTTTCACATTTGCTGTTGCTGAGCCAAGTGTCCCCCATCCTATACCTCTGTATTTGGTTTTTCTGGATTTAATGTAGGGTTTTGCATTTGTTCATTCTATTAGGTTCAGCCCAGTTTTCTAGTCTATGAAAGTTTGTTTGAATTCTCTTCCTCTCTTCCGACATGTTATCTACTCATCCCAGTTTGTGTCAACTGCAAACTTGATAAGGATTCCTTCCACTTTTTCATCTAAGCCACTGATAAAAATATTGACAGGTGTCGGCCCATCAAATTTGCAGCTTGGTAGATGAAGGGAATGCACGACTTGAGGTGAGTCCTAACCAGCGCAGAATATAGGAGGACTATTGAGTTGTTTCAAAATGTGAATGTTTTAAAATGAATTAGAGTATATAGGTGAGTAATCCCACACCTCAAGCCTACAGGAAAATGGCCCAGGTCTCCTGCTGGTCTCTGTTTGCTCTTCACCTTCTGACCCCTTTATTATTATTAAAGATAAAGGTAAAAGTCATCCCTTGACATGAATGTCTAGTCTCAACTGACTGTAGGTATTATTATTATTATTATTATTGCTATTTTTACCCTGCCTTTTTCCCAGTTTGAGACTCGAGACGGCTTACAGAAGTTAAAACAAGCACAGTTCAAAATTAACAGCATGCAAGTGTTAAAAAGCAATAAAAAAATCGTAACATTAAAACTAGGTAGAACAAATGGAAGAGCAGCACCACCACCATCACCAGCAACAAGTGCAAGAAAACTAAAAGTCTAGCTCAGTATGAAAGGCCTGAAAAACTGATTTCAAGAAGTTGACCAGAATAAAAATATTTTAACTTGCTTGAGGATGTGCCAGTCTAGTCTTTCCAGGAAGGGACTTCCAGAGAGTTTGGGGACAACCACCAAGAAGGTCCTGTCTGCTTGGTCCCCATCAGACGATGTACCTGGGAAGGTGGTGGGATAAAGAGAAGAGCTTCTTCTACCTGGTGGATGAACCTCAGCAGCTACTCTGAGAAAGGTGTGAAGATGTTCAATATCTGGTGCTCTTGGTTCTTCCAGCAAACCCTGCTGAGGAAAGCAAGGCTCCCAGAAGCAGAAGGAAGTGGAACGGAGAAGAAGATGATGGGGTCTCCACCTTACCCAGGTTGGAGGCCAACCAAAGCAACCCTTAGATTCTGGCCCCAGATGGGTCTCTTTAATTTCTTGTTGCTCCCCCCCTTTAGGCATCAAGAACTCCCCAAAACCTGCCTGTTTTCTATCTGTCTATTGCATGCACTAAAACAGAGAAGAAGGTTTTTAATTAGATGCGTTGAGAGCCTCCAGAGATCATTTTAACACTGCAAGGGTAGGGAAGAAAGTGCTATGAAGTTTTGAAAACAGGACTTTCTCCCTCTGGATTTTCTGGAAAGAAAGTTTGGAGCCAAGAACAAAAAGATGGAGGCCCAGGTGCGGAAGGAATGGAGCAACCAGAACCAGAAAGGTCCATCTAGCAGCTCTCAGGGCAGAACCAAATCTCCTTTGCTTTGCAAAAGTCCAGGGCGGTCCAGGTACTTGAGAGGCCAACAGGACATTTTAGAAAATGATGAAGGATGTGAATCTTTGCCAGATTTATTCTCAAAGGAAGGAGCAAGCAATTTTAGTGGTTTTCTTCTCACTGGAAAAACGTCTTTGAAAACTGCTCAGTTTGAGGATTTTTCTGGGTGAAAGAAAACCACTCATGATTGTTTTGGATAAAAATTAGCATTTTTTCTGCATTTTGCGCAGAATAGAAAATACTGGCACAGAAAAAAAAAATAAAGCCTTTTCTGTGCAAAACCACACACAAATTGTTTGGTGAATAAATCGCTAATTGCAAAGATTCTTATCAGTTCAGGTTTCTTCTCACTAGGGTTTCTCAACATCCAAGAATAACAGATTTTTACTATTTTCCAAAGTTATTTGAATATCCTCCCCATCTTGAAACCAGGCACTTGCAGAGCTACAGCAGAAAGAGACAGACAGCAATGGACATACATGCTCTTTTATTATTTAATACTACTACTACTACTACTACTACTACTAATAATAATATTTGTATCCCGCCTCTCCCTGTGTTGGATCGAGGCGGGAAACAGCAAGTTGGGAACAGTTAAAAAAACAAAAACAAAACAAAAACAATTCAAAATAAGATTGGAAAACATCTCATGGGAGCATTGAGACAGATGGACTGTTAAAAAAATAAGAGGAGGTCAGTTGGGAAGGCCTGCCGGAAGAGATCCGTCTTTATTGCCTTCTTGAAGGCCTCCAACGATGTTATATGGCGGATCTTTTCCAGCAGGTCATTCCATATTTTTGGAGAAGCAGCTGAAAAGACCCTCTTGGAGGTTGCCACCAGCCTGGTTTTCTTTGGCTGCAGTAGGTTCCTCCCAAAGGACCTGAGTGTGCGGGAAGGATTGTGTGGGAGAGGCGTTCCCTCAAGTACGCTGGACCCAAGCCATGTAGGGCTTTATAGGTAATAACCAACACCTTATACTGTGCCCAGAAGCTAATAGGCAACCAGTGTAGGGAATTCTAAAATAGGTGTAATAGAATCAAATTTAGAACTCCTTGTAACTAATCTGGCTGCCATGTTTTGAAACAATTGCAGCTTCCAAACATGGCATGAGGGTTGCCCCATGTAGAGCGCATTGCAGAAATCGAGACGAGAGATTACCAGCGAATGTTCAACCATTTCTAGGTTCTCCTGTTCCAGGAAGGGTCGCAGCTGGCGCATCAGCCGAAGCTGATAGCAGGCACTCCTGGCTGTCGCATCAACCTGAGATGACAGGCAAAGCAATGAGTCCAAGAGTACCCCCAGGCTACGAACACAGTCCTTTAGGGGAAGTGTGACCCTGTCCAGGACTGGAGGACTTACCCCTGCACCTGGAATAGGATTGCCTATAGCGAGTACCTCTGTTTTATTTGGATTCAGTTTAAATCTATTTTCCCTCATCCAATCCATTGCTGACCTCAGATAGTCATTCAGAGGGGAGATGCAATCCTTGGTCAATGAAGCAGTCCGAGATATGGAGAAACAAATTTGGGTGTCATCAGCGTACTGATAACACCCCATCCCATGTCTCCGGATGATCTCACCCAGTGGCTTCATGTACATGTTGAATAGCATTGGCGAGAGTATCACGCCTTGAGGGACGCCCGGTTTGAGCTCCCTTTTGGCCGAACAACTGTCGCCAAGTGATACCATCTGGAGCCTGCCCGAGAGATAGGACCGGAACCATGGCAGGGCAGTGCCCCCGATTCCCAAATTTCTCAGGCGCTCCAGAAGGATATCATGGTCTATGGTATCGAAGGCCGCTGAGAGGTCCAAGAGCACCAACAGGGCCACACTTCCCCTGTCGATGCACAGACGGAGATCATCATTTTATTATTATTATAATAGATTTAGAAAAATAATACATTCCTTCTCTGTTTTAAACATATCTACCACTTGTAGTAGAGACAGACAGCTTCCAAAATCAGGCAAGATTCAATGGTGTTTGGTGCTGACTAAAAATAGAGGACACTGCCCTTCTATGAGTCAGGGCCAGCTAGCCCAGTATTATCCATTCTGGCTGGCAGGATCAGCTTTGCAGGCAAGATGGCTCCCTAGCTGTCCATGGAGATGCCCAGCCTTCTCACCTGTTGATCTTCCATCCAGGTACTTATCTGGCCTGGCCCTGCTTGGCTTCCAGATGCGGGGATCTTTGAACCTAGCAACCAAGTTCATAGAACCATAGAATCCCATAGTTGGAAGAGACCCCAAGGGCCATATAATCCAACCCCCTTCGGCTGTGCAAGAAGACATGATCCAAGCCCTTCCTGGGACAGATGACCGTCCAGCTGCTCTTTAACAATCTCCAATGGAAGACACTCCTCCACTCTCTGAGGCAGCGTCTACAATTGTCAAACAGCCCTTACTGTCAGGAAGTTCCTCCTAAAATGTTGAGCTGGGATCTCTTTTCCTGTGGCTTGCATCCATTGCTCCAGGTCCTACTCTCTGGAGCAGCCAAAAACAAGCTTCCTTCACATCACAATGTTCAAGTTGTGGTCCACTAGGACTCCTAGATCCCTTTCACATGTTGTCTTGTTAAGAAAGGTGTTCTGCATCCTGTATCTATGAATTTCAATTTTTTTTTGCCCTAAATGCAATACCTTATATTTCTCCCTGTTGAAATTCATTTTGGGGCTGTGCACACTGGCCTTAAAGGCTGGCCTGAGGGCAGACTCAGGGTGTGGCATCCTCATGATGCACACCCCGACTCTGCCCCCGTAGTGCCATGACACCGTGCATCACTGCACACATTGTGCGGTGTCATGGCGCTCCTCTGGTGCGTCACCAAAAGAGTGATGTAAAGCCGTGGTGCCACAACTGATTTTTGAAGTTCCTTTTTGTGCCCTGCAAAGGCCAGATTGGTTGCCACACCCACAATCTGGATATAAAAGGTGTGGCTGCAGGGTGAATCTTAGGGGTGATCTGCACAGCCCCTTAGTTTTCTAATCTATTCAGGTCATTTTGAATTTTGATCCTGTCCTCTGGGGTTGGCTGGTCAACCAGTTACAAATCCATGTAACGGTTACCTTGCCTAGCCCACATTTTAGAAGCTCATTTACAAGAATGCCCTGGGAAATTTTGTCAAAGGCCTAACTGAAATCAAGATATACTACATCCACAGCATTCCCTTCATCTACCAAGCTGGTAATTTTATAAAAAGAAGAGATCATATTTGTCTGGCATGACTTGTTTCTCCGAAACCCATGTTGACTTTTTGTGATTATGGCATTCCCTTCTAAATGTTCACAGACTCTCTGCTTAATGATCTGCTCTAGAATCTTTCCTGGAATTGATGTCAGACTAACTGGGCGATAATTGTTGGGATCCTCTTTTTTTCCCTTTTTGAAGATGGGGACAACGTTTGCCCTCCTCCAGTCTTCTGGGACTTCTCCTGTTCTCCAGGAGTTCTCTAAAATTACAGTGGTCCCCCGGGATCCGAATCCCCCGGGGAATGAAATCCCCGAGATCCGAAACAGCCGGGGCCAAAAAAATGGCCCTGGTATGCGAAAAAATCCCCGGGTTGCGAAAGAAAAAAGCAACCCGGGCCCTTTAAAACAGTGCGCTCCGGCGCGCTGTGCACCAAAAAAAGCAGTCCCCCAGGTTGCGAAAACTTCCGGGTTACGAAAGTAATCCCGGAACGGATTACTTTTGCAACCCGGGGGACCATTGTATTGCCAATGGTTCTGAGATTACATCTGCCAGTTCTTTTAGTTGCATCCAAAGAATGACTTAGTCCCAACCAAAACAGAAACTTTGAATAAGTCGTTGAATGATGAGTCAATACATAGGTAAACTGCACAGAGTCAGAGGATTAATTCTTTTGCTTTACAATTGTATCTTCTTTCTTATTGTGTTCTTAAAAGTTTGGTCCGAAACAGTGGTAGAGATGCAACACTATTATAGTTTGGGGCCTGTCTGAAGTCCAGGACTAGATGGACCCTCTTATGGCAAGGCAATATGTTAGCATAAATCCCATCGAAGGCCCAAACTAGAGTAGACGCTTAAACCAGTTAGACTTTCCTATGTGTTGACTCCCCATTTAACATCTGATACACATGAGCATAAATCCCATTGGAAGCCCAACTAGAGTAGACCCTTGAACCAGTTAGACTTTCCTATGTGTTGACTCCAAAGTTCAACAGCTGACTCAGTTGGTCTACTCTAGTTGGGAGAAACCAAGAGGATTTGGGACACTAAACATGGCAGCTAAGCAGCTGCTCAAACTGGAAGATATTGGTGTTGGTGAAAGGGATTCTGGGAGAAGCCCATTCCCAGCATGCCCTTCACTACTTGTAGGGGAACGTGTATCCCTCTGAGGAGGGCAATATTTACCAAAATTAATAAATTAGAAAAGAACCAATATGTTTCATAGTTAGAATGTCTGAAACTGGATGAGAATGAAATAGAGGAAAGGAAGGTTTGTGTGATAGATAACTGAATAGATCAGGCTGGCTTCTTCATGGCATCCAAGGTTTGTTTGTTGCCCCAAGGGGCGCCTAGATGTCTGAAATTACCCAAAACAAGGAATGCGGGAATGCCATGCAGGGACAGTGAAGGAAAACAGTCCTGATAAGAGAATTGATGGTGGTACCCATGAGGGTTTTGGTAATGCATGATTTTTGTAACCGATGATTGAATGAGGGGTTCCTATGTTTAATTCTATGTAGCCAACCAATGTATAGCTTGGAAATTCTTTTTGTTTGAATTCCTATAAAAAGTATGTCAACCTGTTGACCAGGGCTTCAGACCTTTGGAAAATATACCTCTGAAGCCAGCTGGCTATTAAAAATGGCTGAACTTTCATTCACTTCTTGGGCTCCCTGGAGTTGTCCTTCTGGAATATCTGCAATATTTGCAATACGTCTTTCTGGCCACCCAACCAGACCTTCCTGAGGGCTGCCTTCACCTCCTTGTTGCGGAGGCTGTAGATAAGAGGGTTGAGCATGGGAGTGATGATACAATATAAGGTGGAGATCAGGGTGTCAATCTCCAAGGAATAGCCAGCACTCGGGCGATTGTAGTTCACATTTGCCATCCCAAAGTAGATAATGACCACAACCAAATGGGCACCACAGGTAGAGAAGGCTTTGCGCCGCCCGGTGTTGGAGCGGATCCTCAAGATCGCCGATAGGATGTACACATAAGAGACAACCACCAGCAAGAATGGGCTGAGCCCCACGAAAACACTTGCTGCGTGAAGGGCCATCTCGTTGACATAGGTGTCGCTGCAGGCGATTTTCAGAAGTGGGGGGACGTCACAGAAGATGTGGTCAATGCCGTTGGCCCCACAGAAGGACAAATTGGTGGCCAGCGCGGTGTGAATGGCGGAGTCCAGGATGCCCCAGATCCAGGAAGCGGTTGCCAGAGGGACGCACACCTTCCTGCTCATGAGGTGAGAGTAGCGCAAGGGCTCACAAATGGCGGCGTAGCGGTCGTAGGCCATGACGGTCAGCAGCGCGCACTCGGACCCTGCGCAGGTCATCAGGAAGAACATTTGGGCCATGCACTGGTTGTACGAAATGGTGTGTCTCTGGCGCAAGAGGTTTGCCAGGATCTTGGGGACGGTGACGGAGGAGTAGCAAAGGTCCAAGCAGGAGAGGTGGCTGAGGAAAAAGTACATGGGGCTGTGAAGGCGGGAATCCAGCTGGATGAGGGTGAATATCACAGAGTTGCCCACCAAGGAGATGAGGTAGATGAGGAGGAAGAGGAGGAAGAGGAACTCCTGGCCATGCGAAACTGAAGAGAAGCCCAGGAAGATAAATTCGGTCACCATGGAGGTCTGATTTCCAGCGTCTTCAGGCTCCATCGGGTTCAGGTCTGAGGAAAGGGACCCAGAAGAAGCCAAGATTAAAACGGGCCTAAGCAAGCTAGATTAGTCCTCGCAAAACTTGGTAGTGATCTTCTTGACTAGTCCCAACTAGAGTAGATCTATTCAATCGGTTGTGGAATGGTGAGTCAAGATGGTGGTTAATCCACTTGATTCAATAGCTCTGCTCCATTCACATTAAAATGGACCTTTGAGTTTGTCTAGAATAGAATAGAATAGAAATTTCATTTTTTCCCCACCTCTCAAGCAGGATCGAGGCAGCTTACAATACAGTAAAATCTAACACTAAAACAGTAAAAAACTTTCAGTCTATGAGTACTGATGACGTAGACTAGGTATTTGGTAAGGTCAAAAAGACCACCTGCCCTCTATATCCCTGTCCATCCTGGCCGGCCATCAATTTTAAAATTAGTGGTTAAACCCATCCTAAAGAAACCTTCCTTTGATCTCCTGGATAAAAACAGGAGATATTGGCCAATATCCCTTCTCCCTTTTTTGGGTAAGGTGATCAAGAGGGTGGTTGCAAACCAGCTCCAAGCAGTCTTGGATGACACCAATTACCTTGATCCATTTCAAACTGGCTTCAGGTCGGGATAAGGAGTGGAGACTGCCATGGTCTCCTTGGTCAATGATCTCCGTCTGTGCATCGACAGGGGAAGTGTGGCCCTGTTGGTGCTCTTGGACCTCTCAGTGGCCTTTGATACCATAGACCATGGTATCCCTCTGGAGCGTCTAAGAGATTTGGGAATCAGGGGCACTGCTCTGCAGTGGCTCCGGTCCTATCTCTCGGGCAAGCTCCAGATGATGTCGCTTGGAGACAGTTATTTGGCCAAGAGGGAGCTCAAATCAGGCATTCCTCAAGGCGCAATACTGTCTTTAATGCTATTTAACAATTACATGAAGCTGCTGGGCGAGACCATCTGGAGACATGGGGCGGGGTGTTATCAGTACACTGACCCAAATTTATTTCTCCATGTCTCCAACTGTTTCAGTGACCAAGGAGGGCATCTCCCCTCTAAACGACTGCCTGAGGTCGGTAACGGATTGGATGAGGGAAAATAGACCTAAGCTGAATCCAAAGAAAACGGAGGTACTCATGATAGATAACCCTAACCTGGATATGGAGATAAGTCCACCAGTCCTGGATGGGGTCACACTTCCCCTGAAGGACTGTGTCCGCAGCTTGGGGGTGCTCTTGGACTCATCGCTTCAGCTGTCCTCTCAGATTGACATGAAAGGCCAGAAGCGCCTGCTATCATAGAATCATAGAATCATAGAATCATAGAGTTGGAAGAGACCACAAGGGCCATCCAGTCCAACCCCCTGCCATGCAGGAACTCCAAGTCAAAGCATCCCTGACAGATGGCCATCCAGCCTCTGCTTAAAGACCCCTAAGGAAGGAGACTCCACTACGCTCCGAGGGAGTGTGTTCCACTGTCGAACAGCCCTTACTGTCAGGAAGTTCCTCCTAATGTTGAGGTGGAATCTCTTTTCCTGCAGTTTGCATCCATTGTTTCGCGTTCTAGTCTCTGCAGCAGCAGAAAACAAGCTTGCTCCCTCCTCAATATGACATCCCTTCAAATATTTAAACAGGGCTATCATATCACCTCTTAACCTTCTCTTCTCCAGGCTAAACATCCCCAGCTCCCTAAGGCGTTCTTCATAGGGCAAGGTTTCCAGACCCTTCACCATCTTCGGTTGACATGCCAGCTGTGACCCTACCTGGAGCAGACGGACCTAGAAACGGTTGTACACGCGCTGGTAACCTCCTGTCTTGATTTTTGTAATGCGCTCTACATGGGGCAAGCCTTGTGCCACATCCGGAAGCTTCAATTGGTACAAAATATGGCAGCCAGAGTGGTTGCTGGAAAATTTAGGTTCGACCACATTACACTAATTTTAAAATCATTACACTGGCTGCCCATTAGCTTCTAGGCACAGTACAAGGTATTGGTTATCACCTATAAAGCCCTATATGGCTTGGGTACAGTTTACTTGAAGGAACACCTCTTCCCATATAATCCTTCCCTCCTGGACTGCCAGCCATGAAGGGCAAGGATCAAGGGGGCATGTTATCTTTCTCATGCTACCCAGAAGTTTGTCCATGTCCTCAGTACTCACAGACTCAAACTGATCCAGTTTAATCTCCTTCACAGAGTTGCTGGACGCATCATTGCTCTATTCTCTTATAAGGCTGGCGTCCAAGTTGGCTTTTATTTCAGAGATTTTACCTGCAAAATAGTTGCTAAATGCATCACAGCAGGCTGTTGTAGAATCTAGTAATGAGTTCTGGGTGGTGGGCAACTTTGCAACTCTAGCAACTTTGCCTTCATTCTTCAGTTAATTATGTTCAGTTTATAATATTACCCTGTGAGCTACTGCAGATTTTCGTGAGAGGAGCCATTGCTGAGCAGCCTTTGGACTTGGCCAGTCAATTACAAATCTACATAAGAGTTGCATTGTCTAACCCACATTTTACTAGCTTGCTTCCAAGAATATCATTTGGGACCTTGTCAAAAGTCATTCTGAAATCCAGATATGCTACATCCAGACCATTCCCTTCATCTACCAAGCTTGTAACTCTATCCAAAAAAGAGATGAGATGAGTCTGGCATGACTTGTTTCCATCAAGAAAGCCATGCCCACCTTAGGTTTGCAAGACCTGAGAAACAGAGTCTCTTGGAAGGTCCCACATTCATCAGGTTGCCATAAGTCAAAACCAGCTTGAGGACACATGAAAATGCTATGGGCAAACCTCTCCTCCTCTTCCTTTTCCATGAACCTGCTTCCTTTTCTTTCAAAGCCATCTAACTGCATAACTATGGTAGTATTTATTTATGGAAGCCAGGAAACTTATTCTATGCTGTGTGAAGCTGGATTTGAGTAGTGTGTGCATGGCAGAAGCATTTGCAAGATCTACAGTCAAGCCATAAGAAGAGACATGCAATGAGAGCAATTCCAACCAGAAAGGATCCCTTCATAGTTGAACATGTTAAAGCTTTCATTGCCTGCAAGGAAAGAGGAATTCTCCCCGGCTGGTTAACTGCAAATAAAGGAGTGTGTCTGCAAGTATCTAGATGGCAGGGCAGTGTTTAGGAGGAGCCAGCAAGGGTTTGTCAAGAACAAATTGTGCCAAACTAATCCTAATATCTTTTTTAAAAATTGGGTCACTAGTTTAGTAGAAGATTGGTGTGCTATAGTTCTTGTTTATCTGGGTTTCAGCAAAGCATTGGATCAATTCTCCCTTGATACTTTGATAAGCAAACTGCTGAAATGTGGAATAAATGGGAACATTGTCACATGGATCCATAATTTGTTGGAAAACCCTGTTAAGAATTGTCATCAGTGGTTGCACTTAAATTGGAAGGAGGTCTAATGATGATCCAATGATCCACTGGAGTGTTGCTTGTCAAAAGTCTTACTGAAACCAAGCGATGCTATATTCATAGCATTCCCTTCATCTACCAAGCTGCAAATTTGATGGGCTGACACCTGTCAATATTTTTATCAGTGGCTTAAATGAAAAGTTGGAAGGAATCCTTTTCAAGTTTGCAGTTGACACAAACTAGGATGGGTTGCTAACATGACAGAAGAGAGGAAGAGAATTCAAACAAACTATTATGAACTAGAAAACTGGGCTGAACCTAATAGAATGAGCAATTGCAAAATCCTACATTAAATCCAGAAAAACCAAATACAGAGGTATAGGATGGGGGACACTTGGCTCAGCAACAGCAAATGTGAAACGGACTTTGGGATTATGGTGGATCATAAGCTGAACATGACCCAGCAGTGTGATGCTGCAGCAAAGAAGGTGAAGGCTATTTTAGCTGGCATTATTAGATGCATAGCTTCCACATCAAGGAATCAATAGTCTCCCTCTATTCCGCATTGGTTAGGCCTCATCTGAAGTCTTAGATTCAGTTCTAGGCGCCTCGTTTTAGAAGAGATACAGACAAGTTGGAGCAGATTCAGAGAAGGGCCACAAGGACAGAAGAGGGATGGAGAACAAAACCTAGGAGGAGAGGCTGAAGGAGCTGGACATGTCCAGCTTGGTGCAGAGAAGATGGAGGGGTGACATGATGGCCTTCTTGAAATACCTCAAGGGTTGCCCCAGAGAGGATGGGGCAGGTTTGTTCTCTGCTGCCCCAGAAAGGAGGATCAGGTCCAATGGTCTGACGTTCCCAGGGAATTCATTTTGATTTGAACTCTGTATGGAACTCTATTCTATGGAACTCTATTGCCACTCTATTCTGCTTTGGTCAGGCCCCCCCCTGGAATACTGTCTCCAGTTCTGGGTACCACAATTCAAAAAAGATGTGGAGAAACTGGAGCCATGTGTCCAAAGAAGGGTGAAGGGTCCGGAAACTGTGCCCTATGAGGAGTGACTTAGGGAGCTGGGGATGTTTACCCTGGAGAAGAGAAGATTAAGAGGTGATATGATAGCCCTGTTTAAATATTTGAAGGGATGTCATATTGAAGAGGGAGCAAGCTTGTTTTCTGCTGCTCCAGAGACTAGAACACGGAACAATGGATGCAAGCTGCAGGAAAAGAGATTCCACCTCAACATTAGGAGGAGCTTCCTGACAGTAAGGGCTGTTCGACAGTGGAACACACTCCTTCCTCAGAGGGTGGTGGAGTTGCCTTCCTTGGAGGTTTTTAAGCAGAGGCTGGATGGCCACCTGTCGGGGATGCTTTGATTGGGAGTTCCTGCATGGCAGGGGGTTGGACTGGATGGCCCTTGTGGTCTCTTCCAACTCTGTGATTCTATGATTCTATGATTCTATGAACTTCTTGAGACTGAGAGTGGTTTGGCAATGGGACCAATTGCTGAGAGAGGTGTTGGGTCTCTGGAGGTCTCCCAAAAAAGAGGTTGCTCAGCGGACCTTTTCTTCTGTCGTTCCCAAGTTACGGAATAGCCTGCCAGAGGAGATCCGACATATAGTCAGTCTTGACTGCTTTGAAAAGGTGGTCAAGACATATCTTTTTTTGGCAGACTTCCGCAGACTAGCCTCTCAGTGGCCTCCCATCAATTGCTCCTCAATTGTCTCTGCTTGGTTTATAATTAAAGTGCATTTTTATTTTGGATGGGAGGGTTTATGGGTTATGATGTTTTACTGTATTTTAATGCTGTTTTATTATTGTTAGCCACTTCAATCTGCTTGGAGAGGTGACTTATTTATTATTATTATTATTATTATTATTATTATTATTATTATCTGCTGGGGATTCTTTAGCTGGACATCTGGCACTGACCGGAGGGGAGTGTGAGGACTTGGTTGGCTCTGGGACTCCTTCCATCTCTGGACTATATGATTCTGGGAATTGGCTGTTGACCGGTGGGTCAACACACAGCTAAATCCCATTGATTCAATAGGTGTATTTTACTTAGACTAACAACATGATTCAGGCGGATACTGGGCAAGAGCTGTTTCAAAATATTGAATATTCTATTGAATATTCAATACAGTATTCAATATTTTACTTAGACTAACAGCAGGATTCAGGCTGATACTGGGCAAAAGCTGTTTCAGGCAGGGGATAACCAATGCAGAATAAAGGGGGACTATTGACTTGTTTCCAAATGGGAATGTTTTAAAATGAATTAGAGTTTATGGGAGAGGAATTCTACGCTCCAACCCTATTGCAAAGTGGTCCAGGTCTCCTGCCGTTCTCTGCTTGCTCCTCACTATTTTTATTTTTGTTTTTATTATTACCTTGCCCTTTTCCCCAGTTTGAGCCTTGAGGCAGCTTACAAAAGTGAAAACAAGCGCAGTTCAAAATTAACAGCATGCGAGCGTTAAAAAGCAATTAAAGCATCATAAAATTAAAACCAGTTAAAAGAAACCAAACGGCTCATCAGCAGCACCACCACCAACTACAAGAAAACTGAAAGTATAGCTCAGTATGAAAGGCCTGAAAAACTGATTTCCAGAAGTTTACCAGAATAAAAAGATTTTAACTTGCATGAGGATGTGCCAGTCTAGTCTTTCCAGGAAGGGACTTCCAGGGAGTTTGGGAACAACCACCAAGAAGGTCCTGTCTGCTGGGTCCCCATCAGACGATGTACCTGGGAAGGTGGTGGGATAAAGAGAAGAGCTTCTTCTACCTGGTGGATGAAGTAGCTACTCTGGGAAAGCTATGAAGATGCTCAGTCTCAGGCGCTCTTGGTTCTTCCAGCAAACCCTGTTGAGGAAAGCAAGGCACCCAGAAGCAGAAGGAAGTGGAACGGAGAGGAAGATGACGGGATCTCCACCTTACTCAGGTTGGAGGCCAACCAAAGTGACCCTCAGATTCTGGCCCCAGATGGGTCTCTTTAATTTCTTCTTGCTCCTCCCTCCCCCGGCTGTTTTCTGTCTCTTGATGTCATGCTCTGAGCCAGAAAAGAAGGTTTTAATTAGATGCATTGAGGGCCTCCAGAGATCATTTTTGCACCACAAGTGTTTGAAGGTTTGAAAACAGCCCTTGTTCCCTCTGGATTTTCTGGCAGGAAAATTTGGAACCAAGAACAGAAAGATGAAGGCCCAGGTGTGGAAGGAATGGAGGAACCAGAACCAGAACCAGAAAAGTCCATTTAGCAGCTCTCAGGGCAGAACCAAATGGCCTTTGCTTTGCAAAAGTCCAGGGCATTCCAAGTATTTGAAAGGTCAACAGGACATTTTAGGAAATGATGAAGGGAAGAGACCCCAAGAAAGGACATCCAATCTGACCCCCTTCTGCCATGGAGGGAGACGTGGTCCCCAAACTGTGCCCTTTAAGAGATTTTGGACTTCAGCTCCCAGAAGCCTCAGCCATGTTGGCCAATAGCCTAGGATTCTGGGAGCTGAAGTCCAAAATCCCTTTAAGGGCACAATTTGGGCACTACTGATCCAAGCCTTCTCTGGGAGAGATGGCCATCCAGAGGCTCTAATAGCCTCCGATGGAGGAGACTCCACAACCCTCCGAGACAACAGCATCTTCCAAGGTTGAACAGATCTTACCATTAGGAAGATTTATTTATTTATTTATTTATTCCCCACTCTTCAGCCCTAAAGGCTATCAGAGGACTCTTTCAAATGGGAGGAATTTCTCCCAACTCCGAATGAAGCCAATGCGGATTCATGTAAATTCGCTAGTTAAGCGAATTTACATGAACTCCTGTTCCATTCGGAAGGCATTCAAAATTACTTCCCATTACCCGAAAATAACCCCCTCCTGCCCGAAATTGCGTGCGAAGCTTTAATTCGCAATAACGTAAAACCCATGATTGCATTCGGAGTGGCTTCCCTCTTACCCGAAATTGCGTGCGAAGATTTAATTCGCAATAACGTAAAACCCATGATTGCATTCGAATTGACATTAAATTATACTTCCAATTTCCAAGGTCTGAAAGAGTCCACTGTGGCTTATAATTATTATTTTTAATTAAACAGTTCCCTGCCCTCAGGCTTACAATCTAAAAAGACACGACACAAAAGGAGAAGGGAAAGGTGGTGGGGAAGGTGATCTGGTCCAGCATCTCTTCTCTCGTAATGTTTAGGTAGGATCTCTTTTCCTGTAGCTTACATCCATTGCTCCAAGTTCTAGCTTGCTCCATTCTCAACATGACATCCCTTCAGATATTCAAACATGGTTATCGTGTCCCCTCTTAACCTTCTCTTCTCCAGGCTAAACATCCCCAGCTCTTTAAGCCGTTCCTCATAGGGTTTGGGGGGTTTCCAGACCTTCCAGCTTCTCAGCATCCTCCTTGGATTGTGGTACCTAGAATGATGTCTATGATTCAATGATTCTGTGATCAAGGTGGGCCCATAGTACAAATGAAGGATGGGGAAAGGTGGGGAAAGCTTAGCCACTAAGACACAGGCAACCCCCAGGGCTTTTTGTGGACCCTACGGTTAAAACAAAAGTGGATTACCTTCCATATATATATATATATATATATATATGGCCCTCAAATGCCACCTAGGAGGCATGGAGGACATTTTTGCCTTTCCCCTCTCACTGGGCATTTTAGTCCCAGGGGAGGCCTTCTTTAAAAGCAAGAACTAACCCCCCCCTTGCTCCCAATGATTTCTTTTTATATGCAGCCCAGCCCCTGAGCCAAACATCCATGAGTTGTAATGGAAGTAAATAAGGCTTGTTTCTTGCTTCAAACTGATACGTTTTGTAAATTGCTTTCAATGATGGACTCAATCTTATTGTTAGTCCCAAACAGAATAGAGTCTTTGGGTCAGTGGGACTTGCCTATGGGTAGACTATTCAACAATGGAATCAGTGACTTTAGTACTTCCCTTCAGATCAACCTACAGAATCTGAGGTTATATTTTCATTCTTTAATTACTTTAATTTTTTAACCTTTATTGTTTCTTTGTTAATAGTTTTTTTGGTTAATTTGATGTTATATCAATAACAGTTTAGTAACCCAATTCTATGAAAGCTTTATTATGCTACAACTCCTTTCGCTCAGGTGCTACAAGATCCCTTTGCATACTGATATTTTCCATACTAATATGGCAATGTTTCCAAGTTCCTCTCCAAAGAGACGCAGTACATACAGTAATATTTAATATTAAAATTTACAGCCATAATACAAAATTACAATGTTGAAAATGCTACTTCATACAGCCCAATCTCATCTCTTGTCTCCCAGGTATTTAAACAATCCAAATCATTACAAAATTGTATTTTTCTTTATTTCCTTTAACCATTTAGATTTTATTAGTTCATCAAAACTAACTGCCACACCTTATGGATGGGTGAATAGATTAGTGGATAGATAGATAGATAGATAGATAGATAGATAGATAGATAGAACAAGCAAGCAACCCAAGGCTTTATTGGTGGAAGGTCTATCACCTGTCCTAGCTACTCTCTATGTTTCTCTAGCCTTTGATTCTGGTTGTAAGCAGGCCTGCAGGAAGTATGACCCTCTATGGTTTTGGAGGACTAGCTTTACAGTGTTGCTTTTGTTGTTGTTGCAGCTGTTGTTTTTCTGGGCCATCAAGCTGGCTTTAAATAATAATAATAATAATAATAATAATAATATTTCCCGTCTCTCCTTCGGATCGAGGCAGCATTCCAACAATATAAAATACAATCTATTATCCTATATCACAATTTTAAAAGCATACAGTACAATGTAAAACAATTAACAATTAAACATATACAACTCAATAAAAGCCTTCTATATCATCATCAGTTTGGTCTCTTATTTCCAATTTAAAACATCACAGGATATCAGGTGGAGAGGTTTGCCAGAAGAGATCCATCTTTAATGCTTTTTTGAAAGCAACCTTCTGCATGAGATGCATCTAAGAGACCAAGAGATTCATCAGGGCTTGCAAATTCAGAGCTGTGGATTTCTTGATGGGATCAATCCACCCGCAATGTAGTTTCCACCTTTTCCAAGTGACTTCTTTCTTGCCAACATCTCATGCCATGTCCAAAGTTATGATTGCTTCCGTTTAGAATTCAGAGAGTTAGCTGTGTTACATATCAGCGGGCAAAGGCCATTATTGTCTCTTCTACGGAGTCACGGCAGCTTGATGACATGTCCAAAGATCTTTGCTTTTAGGGAGAGCCTAAGCTTGATTTACTCTCAGACTCGTTGTTTTGTAGTTTTGGCAGTTTTTGCAAGCTTGTTTTTCTGCTGCTCCAAAGACATGGATTCAAACTACAGGAAATGAAATTCCACCTAAACCTTAGGAAGAACTTCCTGATGGCAAGAGCTCTTTGACGGTGGAGTCTTCTTTGCTGGAGATGTTTAAAGAGAGGCTGGGAAACTATCTATCACAGGGAGGGCTTGGACGGTGTCTTCCGGCATGGCAGAAGAGGGTTGGATTGGATGGCCCCTTGCGGTCTTTTCCGACTCTAGGACTCTATGATTCTATGGTTCATGGTATATGCAGAATTCTCCCCGAGCCCCACTTTTCAAATTAGTTGATTCTCTTCCTGTTAGGCGTTTTCATTGGCCACTTTTCACATCCATACACAGAAATCAGAAATGCAGTGGTAAGTAGCTGGATAGAGGAAATTAAATGAGACCCACCCAGCAGATTGTTGTAGCTTACTAATAGAAGGGATGGCAGGTGTGTTGGAGAAAAGAAGGTATGATGCCAAAGTAGACCTACCACTTCCACCAGATGAAAGTATATCCCTCCTTCTGTCTCTCCAGCAACTTCTGCAGGGCTCCCTTCACCTCCTTGTTGCGGAGGCTGTAAATGAGGGGGTTGAGCATGGGAGTGACAACGCAATACAATATGGAGATCAGGGTGTCAATCTCCAAAGAGTAACCAGCGCTGGGGCGGTTGTAGTTCAGATTTATCATCCCGTAGTAAATGATTACAACAGTCATATGAGCTGCGCAGGTAGAGAAGGCTTTGCGTCTGCTGGTGTTGGAGCGGATTCGCAAGATGGCCAACAGGATGTAGACGTAGGACAAGACAATGAACAAGAAAGGGCTGAAGCCCATGAAGATGCTGGCCAGGTGGAGTGTGATCTCGTTGACGTAGGTGTCGCTGCAGGCTATTTTCAGGAGAGGTGGGACATCGCAGAAGATGTGGTCAATGAGGTTGGACCCACAGAAGGACAAGTTGGTAGCCAGCGTAGTGTGAATGACCGAGTCAAGAAGGCCCCAGACCCAAGAGGCCAAAGCAAGAGGGATGCGCACCTCGCTCCTCATCAGGCTGCTGTATCTCAGTGGCTGGCAAATGGCAGCATAGCGGTCATAGGCCATGATGGCCAGCAGTGCGCATTCGGAGCCCGCGAACGTCATCAGGAAGAACATCTGGGCCATGCACTGGTTGTATGAAATGGTCTGTCTCTGGTGCCAGAAGTTCACCAGGATCTTGGGGACGGTGACGGACGAATAACAAAGGTCCAAGCAGGACAGGTGGCTGAGGAAAAAATACATGGGGCTGTGAAGGCGGGAATCCAGCTGGATGAGGGTGATGATGGCGGTGTTTCCAAGGATGGTAGCCAAGTAGATGGCCAAGAACACAAAGAAGAGGTAGATATGGCCATGCGAGACACCTGAGAAGCCCAGGAAGACAAACTCTGCCACCTGCGTCTGGTTGCTGGCATCCATGGGGCTCACAATGGAAATCTGTGGAAGGAAAAACAAGGGGGAAAAGGAAAGATTGCAACAGGATGAAGGATTCTTGCACTACCTGCTCTTATCCTGTCTTCCCTCTGTGATATCAGGTATTAGCCAAAGACAGACAGATAGGTATTAAGGCTGGAATTCTACTGATGACATACATGTGCATCACCTGGAGATACACATGTGTAGCTCCTTTTGTTAGATGCAGTGAAAGGAGGCATTAAATACCTCCTGTTCAAGACCCACTACTCCCATCCTGGCATTTTCCAGGTACTAGGGTGTTCTGCCATGGCCATTTATTCACTGAGACAGAAGACACCATGACAGTAGCCAGCTGCACTTCTGCAGCTAAGAGAAGACTGCTGGTGTTACACTCTCAGATCTGGAGCAATATAAAGCTCCAGCTACAGAACTCCAGCTGGATGCTGCCCAGGAATGGGTGAGAGAGACACACATCCTTTGGTAGAGATGACATTTGATTGGTGGATGAGATGTCTGTTTTAGTTGACTTCCCCTGAAGGCAGTAGCTTAGCTTGGCTTGGCTTGGCTTGGCTTCTCTGCTCAAAGCCAGGGATTACTCAGACACATTTTTCTGGCTCCTGTTCTTTTGCATATGAAAGATTACATGGCTTGGGCTGGGTTGCATTGAATTGAGTTGCATTGAACTGAATTGAACTGGGTTGAGTTGAGTTGGGTTGGTTGAGTTGCAGTAGGTTGAACTGGTTGAGTTGAGTTGCAGTGGGTTGAGTTGATTTGTAGTGAGTTGGGTTGGCTAGGTTGAAGTGGGAAGGAGCCGAGTTGAATTGCAGTGGGTTGGGTTGGTTGAATTGACTTGCAGTGGGTTGTGCTGGTTGAGATGAGTTGCAATGGCTTGAGTTAGGTTGGTTTTAGTTGAATCAAGTTGCAGAGGATTGGGTTGATTGAGTTGACTTGCAGTGAGTTATGTTGGCTTGTGTTGGCTGAGTTGTGTTAAGCTGCAGCGGACTGAATTGGGCTGGGTTGGTTGAATTACAGTGGGTTTAGTTGGATTGTGTTGAGTTGTGTTGGTTGCAGTGGGAAGGAATTGAGTTGAGTTGCAGTGGGTGTAATGGGTTGCGTTGAGTTGCAGTGGGTTGGGATGGTTGAGTTGAGTTGCAGTGGCCTGAGTTAGCTTGGTTTTGTTGAGTACAGGTGCAGTGTGTTATGTTGGCTTGTGTTGACTGAGTTGAGTTAAGCTGCAGTGGACTGAATTGGTTTGGGCTGGTTGAGTTACAATGGGTTTGGTTGGGTTGTGTGGGTTGAGTTGAGTTACAGTGGGTTGGGTTGGGTTAGCCTAGTATGAGGAAGCCCTTCAGGGCCAGGAGTTTGGTGACTGCCCGCTGCATTTGACCAAAGAGAAGACACGGATTACATAGTAGTTGTGGACAGAAATAAGAGAACTAGAGCTCCCCCCCTTCTCCTAGCTTTGGTCACTATCTCCTCTTTGAAGATTGTTTATCACCAGTTTGAAGAACTGCAACTCCAACCAGAAGCAGTCAAGAAAGAAGTAAGCAAAAAACTGCCATTCCCTTTTTGAAAAACCACTTTGACTGTGTGTTGCTGTGAGGGAAAATGTAAAGTTAAATAGATTAAGGGACAACTCATCTCTATTGTGTTGCATCAGAAGATTTCTTGGGTGACCTTGGGCAAGTCACACTCTCTCAGCCTCAGGGGAAGGCAATGACAAACTCCCCTGGACAAATTTTGCTAAGAAAACCCTAGGATAGGTGTAGCGTAGGCTTGCCATAAGTCAGAAATGACTTGAAGGCACACAGCCACAACGTCAACATAATCATCAACAACAATAACAAAATAAACCAACCTGGGGAATTGATATAAAAAGTCTTCATTTGTTCCAGAAGCTGACATGGGATTTAAAAAGATGCGTATGGATCCCCAAAATAAAATGGGAAAGAACAGGAACAAAATCTGGGACTTTCTGGTGTTCTCCATCAGTCTAGTTGGTGAGGGGACATGACTCTTCATAAAGAAACTGATGCATTTCTTTTGAGGGTGTCTCACTTCGGCTAAATCTCAAGCACATTTACCTGGGATTAAGTCACATTTTGGGCAAGCCACATGCTCTCAGCCTCAGAGGAAGGCAATGGCAAGTCTACTGTTCACAAATCCTGACAAGAAAAACCCATAATAGGGTCACCCGTAAGTCAGAAATGACTTGAAGGGCTACAACAACAACCAACCACATGGCTATAGACCAAGCGAGAGAGGGCTGAGCCAGTGGTCTGTTTCATTAATACAAGGCAGCCTGATGCATTTCCCCAGTATTTCTACCTAGACCTGAGACCTTTTTCCAGTAGCCCTCATGCAAGATAAATTCGTGTAGAATTGTACCCTTTGCTTGGCTTAGTCCCCAGGGACCAAAGATGGCCTCTCCAAATTAACCCAGTTTTGATCCCCCTTGATTCAGGTTAAGATAAACCAATCGAATGGGGATCGAATTGCAATGGGAACCATGTTCCTGTAATCAGGATCGAACGTGCGTTCAAATGGGAACAATATGTTATAATCCGATTCCTGAAAACCAATAAACTGGTTTATAAGCCAGTGGGCAAGGCCCCATAGAGATGCATTTTTCCTTTGGCTGAGAAGGGAGCATCCGTGGGACTCCAACCCAAATAATGGATGCTAGCTTATGGCCACACATGAGAGCCATGTGCAGTCAACATCTTTTGTCTGTTTATCTTAAGATAGATGTCCTGAGATAGTAAACATAAGGCTTTCTCCCCAAATCTCTATTTAAGAAACAAAGAATAAATGTTATCATCAAATATAGCATCTAAATATTTATATATCTGTGTCTCTATAGCTACTAATATCTGTGGCATGCTTCTATTGTCTTCCCATGTAGGGGAAAAACAATCTTATAAAGAGTGTTTTATATAAATTTTTCTTTCTTTTTTCCTTACTTTTATCCACTTCTTCTTATATGTTGCATCTGTTTTCTCAAAAATAAATATAGGTAAAAAACACCTTATGTATTTGCTTACTCTTCATATTTCTCAATATCGATATCAATTTCTCCCCCCACTCCAAAAACATTTTTTCTAAATTGTACAGCTCCATGTTTTTTCATAGTATGCATATAAAGATTTATCCAGTGTTTTGTTACTTTAGTGCTGAACTCTCCTGCTTCCATATCTGATATTTTATTTGTTTCTGCAATCTCTATCATTCTCAACAGCCAGTTATTTGCTGAGCGTGTATCTGGACATTTCCATTTTTGAGCAAACATAACTCTTGCCATTGAGACCATATATAGGATCTGCTTCCAATATTTGGTTTGATCTTTTAGTTGGATGGTCTTGACCATATTCAGGAGGTACAGCTCTGGAGGAGCATCAAAAGAAATTCCTAAAATGCCTTGAATTAACTTGTGAAATTGTTTCCAAAATTTTGCTGCCACCGGGCATGTCTACCACATGTGCAACCAATTACCAGAGTTTTTCTGACAAAACAGGGTTGGATTTTTATATATCTTAACCATACTTGATGGAGTCAAGTAGCATCTTGTCCCCATCTTAAAGCAGTTTTATGAAAGATTTTGTAAATTTCTTAGTCTCTTGCCTCGCTTGGATCCAATGTTCTAGTGGGATTTCCATAAGGAGTTTTTAAAAATTTCACCTTACAAGAGCATCCAAAGTAATTTCTTCTGTTTCTCCCACAAGCTCATATTGTATTATGCAGCCTCAATGCACTCTGCTTAATATAGGTACCAGCTTGATATAGATACCAAATAACACTTACTATTTGGTGTTCCTAGAAAGATAGATAGAGTAGTTGCCCTCTCTTCTGCTTTGGTCAGACCTCACCTGGACTCCTGTGTCCAGTTCTGGGGACCACAATTCAAGAAGGATTTGGAGAAGCTGGAGCCATGTGTCCAGAGGAGGGACGTCAAAATGGTGAAGGGTCTAGAAACCATCAAGACCTCCAAGGAGCGGCTCATGAAGCTGGAGATGTTTATCTTGGAGAAAAAATGACTGAGAGGTAACAGGATAGGCATCTTCAAGTATCTGAAGGGATGTCATGTAGAAGAAGGCGGCTGAAATAGAGGTATAGTGTCTAAATCACGCTGTTCTACCTTGGCCAGGCCCCATCTGGAATAATACTGCGTTCTGGGCAACACAATTCAAAAAGGAGGTTGAGAAACCAGAGCGTGTCCAGAGAAAGGCGATCAAAATGATGAAGGGTCTGGAAACCATAAAGCCCTATGAGGAAAGACTAAGGGAGCTGGGGATGTTTAGCCTGAAGAAGAGAAGGTTAAGAGGTGATATGATAGCCCTGTTTATTTGAAGGGGCATCACACTGAGGACAGAGTGAGCTTTTTTTCTGCTGCTCCAGAGGCCAGGACCCAGAGCAATGGATGCAAACTAGAGGAAAAGAGATTCCACCTAAACATTAAGAAGAACTTCCTGACTGTAAGAGCTGTTCAATAGTGTAAGATGCTATCTTTGAGTCTCCTTCTTTGGAGGTCTTTAAACAGAGGCTGGATGGCCATTTGTTAGGGATGCTTTGATTGTGATTTCTTGCATGGCAGAATGGGGTTGGACCGGATGGCCCTTCTTGGGGTCTCTTCCAACTCTAGGATTCTATGATTCTATGGGATGGGCATCTCTCAGAAATGTTTTGGTTGCGTATTCCTCAATGGTAGGGAGTTGGATTGGACGGCCCTGGTGGGCCCTTTCAGTTCTATAATTCTGTGATTCTATCCTTTGCTTTGGTCATCACGGCTGGTCGGATGTTCCCAATCATCTCTACTAATATGTCTGACAGAGACCGAGTAGAGCAGCAACAGGAACATCAGCCAGGCAGGTCTTCAGTCTGACTGACTTGTCAATGCTTCTTCTCTCATATCCATGCCTGTGTCTGTTTGTGTATACACATGCCAAGTCCATCTAGGGCTGGTTGGGAGCTTCTATGTCTTGGGGTGGAGGAGGGTTTATGGGTTATGATGTTTTACTGTATTTAAATATTGTTTTATTATTGTTAGCCACTTCAATGTGCTTGGAGAGGCAGGATATTATTATTATTATTATTATTATTATTATTATTATTATTGAACTGTAAAGGCATTTTCCAAGGCACTAAAGTACCTACTTGTAAAGATAGGGTTCAGAACCTTGGACAGGTCCTCTGAAGTCTAAAACTCAGAGCAAATTTACTATGCCACTGAGATGGGAACTGCTACCAACTATAGGATTATAGAACCATAGAGTTGGAAAAGACCCCCGAGGACCTTCCAGACCAACCCATTCTGCAATGCAGGAAGACACTGTCAAAGCCCTCCCTGGGACAGATGGCCATCTATTTAAAAACCTCCAAAGAAGGAGACTCCACCAATCTCCATGGGATTGTGCCCCACTGTTGAACATCTCTTACTATCAGGGAGTTCTTCCGAGTGTTTAGGTGGAATCTTTTCCCCTGCTCTTTGCATCCATTGCTCCATGTCCTAATCTCCAGAGCAGCAGAAAACAAGCTTGCTCCCTCCTCAACATGACACCCCTTCAAATATTTAAATATGTCTATCAATGTTCCCTCTTAACCTTCTCTTCTTTAGGCAAAACATCCCCAGCTCCCTAAGTCATTCCTCATAAAGGATGGTTTCCAGACCCTTCACCATTTTAGTTGCCTTCCTTTGGACACGCTCCAGCTTCTCAATATCTTTTTTGAATTGTGGAGCCCAGAAATGGCCATCAAGCCTCTGTTTAAAGACCTCCAAAGAAGGAGACTTCACTACTATCCGAGGGAGTATGTTCCACTGTCAAACAGCCCTTACTGTCAGGAAGTTCTTCCTAAAGTTTCAGTAGAATTTCTTTTCCTGGAGCTTGCATCTGATTGGTTGACAGAGGAGCAGGCTGTAAATAATTATAATTATAATTATTATTCCAGGTCCTATTCTCTGGAGCAGCAGAAAACAAGCTTGCTCCCTCCTAAATATGACATCCCTTCAAATTTTTAACAGGGCTATCATACCATCTTTTAACCTTCCCTTCTCCAGGCTAAACAGACCGGCTCCCTTAATCTTTCCTCATAGGGCATGGTTTCCAGACCCTTCATCATCGCCTTTCTCTGGACATGCTCTGGTTTCTCAACCTCCTTTTTGAATTGTGTTGCCCAGAACTGGATGCAGTGTTACCCAAGATGGGGCCTGGCCAAGGTAGAATAGCATGATTTAGACACTATACCTCTCTTTCAGCCCCCTTTTTCTACATGACATCCTTTCAGATACTTGGAGATGTCTATCCTATTACCTCTCAGTCATTTTTTCTCCAAGATATGGGTCATGGTATGGGTCATGTATATTTTATCTTGTATCTTTTAATTGATGTAACCCACTCCGATTGGGGACAGAGGAGCAGGCTATAAATTATTATTATTATTATTATTATTATTATTATTATTATTATTATTTATTCAGGGCTTCTCCAGGTGAAGCCTGACCAAAGCAGAATAGAGTGGCATTCTTAATTCCCTTGATCTAGACACTATACTTCTACTGATGCAGACTAGAATTGCATTGGCTTATTTAGCTGCCGTGACACACTATTGACTCATAATAGTTTTGTGTGATTTGTCCCTGTTCAGCAAAGGTGAGAATTTTGTTCCTGCCTTCCCAAGTCTGTTTGATGGTTCCCTTAGCCTCCCAACCCTTGCCTGGCTCAACACATCTGGAAGGTTCCCCGTTTTGCTGCCCTTGTCTTACCTGTTCAGGAACCAGATCCTGCCCTCCTTCCATTGTGAAGCTGGTAAGGACTGGAAGGAGGAGGGTGATTTTAAAGGCTCAGAGTTCCCCAGAGGGACACCGTCTCTTTGCTAACACCGAAATGAGAAACCTGGGGATTGTTCCCAGTCCAAAAAAGGAAGAAGTTGGTGTGTCCTACATGCCTCCATCTTTATCCTTTTCCTCCTGTTCTTCCAAAGGGTCCTATTTTTGATTGAAGAGCAGATCGACAATTTTGCAGGCTTTAGGAACATCTTCCGCAGGGAGGATCCATTCCTTGGATTAAGGAATCCAAACTAAGGCTGCAGAGATAAATAGTAGCTGGTGGAGCAGTGGGGATTTGACTTTTAGGATATGAAAGTGCTTGATTTATTGTTTTGTCCTTGATCTGCGTTTGGTGAAAATGGTGTTATTAGTCCAAGAATGACATCTTTTGGAGACATTTTCTACCGTATTAGACTTGCATATAGCTTGGCTGTGGCTAAGTTATTATGTGCCTTCGATTCCACTCCTGATGCATAACCTGTATTTAGGGCAGTGCTGGACGATACAAAAGAATCCTATGAGCCTACATCCAATTGTTAGGCCCAGCTCCAGAGGATGCATAGAATATCAACCCACTTTCCCTAAATAGTCAGTTAGTACAGATTAGTTGATTCAATGGATCTGCATGAAATTGGGATGAGCAACTGGATTTGGGCCTGTATCTGTTCACCATAGGGCATAGTGATCCAGACAAACCTTGTTAAATACACCGGCTGGACTCTTGTTGCATGTGTACATTTCTTTGCTGCATACGTACATTGGCCTTTTTTGTCTCCAGTCCAGCATCCGCTCAGCATAAATAACATAAATATCTGCATCAAGAGATACGCTGATACCACTACACAGCTCCATGCAGAAAGCAACGTTGCACAACAAATATCAATGACTGGTGTTATTACATACTACTCAGTGTGCAATGCACAGTGCGAAATTTTTAACAAACAGCACACAACTGTGTCACACAGTTGCTGCATGTGCAACTCTGCCTCTGTCGCTGTCAGCAGACCCTGTTTTTTACATTGTGGTGAATAATTCATCTTGTATGTCACTGACAGGATGCCAGAACTCTTTTGGAGAGTGTCCATATTCAGTCCCAAGTTATGAAAGTGGAGTTGCACATTGTCTGTGCACCAGTGTGTGACACATTGCATGGGCATCCTGCATAGACATGGCATGCATGGTCAATTGCATATTTGGGCCTAATTTCCCAAATGTGTAAACCCACTGGGTGGCTTTAAGCAAGTCACACTTTCTCAGCTGCAAGTGAAGGCAACGGCAAATTCCCTCTGAAAAAATCTTGCCAAGAAACCCCTGTGATAGGTTTGCCACGGGGCAAATGATTTAAAGGCACAGAACAGCAGCAGCAACAACAAAGTTACGTTCCATCTCTTCAATGTATGGATTTGGCCACTGCATGCTGATAAACAAATGGCTGTGTGACAGACCCAGACGTTTGAGGGCTTTAGGAGAATATTGCAGTAAAGAATTTCTTGAGGTTCATTATTTAAAAAACCTAAAAATATGGTTTGGAAGGAGAAGGCAGCTTAATAACCAACCATTGGAGCAAGTGAGCCACTGTAAATATCTAGGGGTGACATTTCAGGGCCCTGGATGTTGCTCCGCACACCTGAAATCTACTGTAGCATCAGCCAATGTAACAGCTAATGCTATCTGTAGATGTGCAGCGGGTTCTGGTGGAAGGTGTATGTTACCATTACTTGAGTTATACAAGAGTAAACCATTGCCCCAGTTGTTGTATAGGGCTGCAGCTTGGATCCACTCAGACATGACAGTTCTGGATTCTGTACAGCCTAAATTTCTGCCAAGATCTCTGGTGTCCCCAGACCTGCCCCCAAGGCTGTTGTGCCTATGGGATCTGCATGCTGTTCGGTTAAAATGTTGGCTCAGAAGACTGCCATTTATTATTGGCTTAATATAATTTTCCAGCTGGTTTCCCCTTTAGTCGTAATGGCATATGAAGAAATGGGTCCAGACTCTTGGGCTACACAAATCGGTTCTCTCGTATCCAGTTTGGGATTTTCAACAAACTATTTCATTGTAAAGGGCTACAAGGGGCCCAGGCAGTAATTGCAAGGCGTTTAGCCGACATTGTTTTCCTGGAATATGCTCCATTTCGTAGATAATTGTCATCCTGTTACTTTGTATAAGGATTTCACCATTTATCCTGGTCAAATGCCACCTTTTTTAGCCTTTGTTTGCCCATATGGCATCCCTTTTAACTAAGTGCAGATTAAATACTTTGCACTTAATGGAAGTTAAAAGGTGTTATGATGGCTTACCAAACACCAACAGACAGTACCCATATGGCCGAAGTTTTGTATCATTTTCTTCTGGAAAGTTCTTTGTATTTGGTCCTGAGAGCCCAATACCTTGACCCACTTGTTGTACATATGAGAAATGTTGTTCCCTTAAAACGAGTGATATTTTTGCTGGCAGGAACTGACTACTACGTGTCTTATCGAATGGCCAAATATATTAAGTTAGCTCTGTTCAAAAGAGAAGCTTTTAAATTGCTTAGTGACAAGATATACTCTTAGTTTAATTTTGTATATTTTATTACCCATCCAGTTGTGCTATTTTATGGTTAATGTGGTATTATATTGTTTTATGGTTGTATGCATAGCCTGGCCGGCTAATGAAAATAAATAAACAAGAATTAAACAAGAGAGACCCAGGTGAATCAGAATATTGTGTGTCAAGCAGGTCCTAAGGCCGGTTCCATGTCGGTGTAGTGATAAATCTTACACCAAACTTAAAAATTTGTGCTATCCAAGTGATAAAACCCATCCAGCAAAACAGATTCAATACATTGGAGAGTTCCTTTTAAAGCAGTGGTTCCCAAAGTCTGTTTTGGGCTTAAGCTCCCAGAAGCCTCAACCATCTTGGCCAATGGTTTGGGATTCTGGGAACCAACGTCCAAAACGTCTGGAAGGTCAGAATTTGGACATCACCGCTTTAAAGTTATCCAAAACTTGGAGTGGATTTCCTGCCTCTCTGGCACGGGAGCAACCAGCCACCAAAGAACTGCAGAGGTTTGTTGCAATCGGTCGGTAAAAGATGTGATCCAACTGGTCTGTTCTTTTCTTTATTGGCCCTAGAAATATTGCAGACCAGGCTGCCTCAACTGTACTCTCCAGAGGTTTTGAACTTTATCCCCTATCATCCCCATCCAGCATGGCCAATGATAAGGAATACTGGGAGCTGTAGTCTGCTACCATCTTGGAGGGCACCAGACGAGGGAAGGTTGCTGCAGAGCACAGATGCAGTTAATTAATTGGTTACTTTAAATAATATTTAATAGACGGAGTGGCAAGTTTTGTAGCACTTTGGGACCCACTCTCAGTTGCTGGAACCTGTCTCTGTGGAGACGTTTGTGGATGGTGGAGATGGCAGTTAATGGGGAATAAAGGTTTGTATTGCCTGGAGAGTCATTAATCAGGAAGTTTTTCTGCAACAACCAAATGAGAGGCAAGGGATTCATTAAAAGTTTTCTTGTTAAACATGGATGTGTTTGTCGTTTCCAATCCCACCTTTGCTGTTCAATTGTCTTTCAATACATAATACTATGCATTTCATCATCATTATCCTGCTATTGCATGAAAGTACATTAGGGTTTCTTCTCCTAGGTCTCCCCAGAGGTCCTAGAATAGCAGACCTAAGAAGAAGGCTGAGCACTAAAATGGTGTTCTGTTTTGCAAAAGTTTTGCAGAATTCCAGATCAGCTACTTAATGAAGCACACAATGTTAGTGAAGTATGCAGTCATGACTAAATAGCCATCAGGGACATGAAACAGTTACAGTAGAGTCTCGATTATCCGTCTGTCGGTTATCCAACATTCCGGATTATCCAACGTTGCGGCTGCTGTGATTTCTTTCAATTTTCAGAGGACTGAACTGTTTATACTGTATATCACAATGTTGATCAGTGATTTCTTTACGTTTACTTTTACTGTTATTGCAGTAAAACTTCAATACATTTGCAATTCATAGTGATTTCAAGACTTTTCTTGGACCTTCCAGATTATCCAACATTTTCGGTTATCCAACTATCAGCCGGTCCAGTTTATGTCGGATAATCGAGACTCTACTGTACCTAGATTTACTCATCTGTTGCTCCTTCATATTTATGATCACTACTTAATCACAATTTTGACACTATTGCCATGATCATAACTTTCTCCAAACCTATGTTACTGGGCACATGTTGCATCGGGAGAAGTTGGTCCATTCTGCTAGCAACCAGAACATGAGTGAATGACATGGCGAGCGACTCTTTCAAATGGGAGGAATTTCTCCCAATTCTGAATGGAGCCAATGCAGATTCATGTAAATTCGCTTGTTTAGCGAATTTACCTGAACCCCTGCTCCGTTCGGAAGGTATTCGGAATTACTTCCCATTACCCAAAAATAACCCCCCCTTGCCCGAAATCGCGTGAGAAGCTTAAATTCGCAATAACGTTAAACCCATGATTGCATTCGGAGTGGCTTCCCTTTTGCCCGAATTTGCGTGAGAAGAATTAATTTGCAATAACGTGAAACCCCAGGATTGCCTTTGGATTGCCCTTGGATTATACTTCCAATTTCCCACGTCTGAAAGAGTCCACTATTTCTGATATTTGGTGGGAACCCCTCAGACCAGTTACCCTGGCCTTAGGCAACATCTTTCCTCCTGACTTTGTCCCTCAACGACCATCAGCCATCATTAAAACTGGTCATCTCATTGCTACACCCACAAGTTTTGCATTTCTATGGCTATTCACACAGTCCAGTTATAAAGGTCCTTCTTGGGCATTAGTTCACTCCATGCAGATGAGGCAGGAGACTAAGCCTACGAAAGCTTACGCTACAACGTCTTTTGCACAGTTAGTCTCCAAGGGTCTACAAGGTCCTTTTGCATACTAATATTCCAGACTAACATGGCTGTATCTCTGAATTATTTGACTTTACTGTCTGTTACACTATGTTAGCCAATGGAAAGGCTAGTGTGCCATGGTTCAATGCACAATGGACACTGATCCACATCAGAAATGTTCCCCAATGTGCATCAGGACACTGACTAGGAATGCTGGAGAATAACAGGATGACCTGATATGCATCTGGAGTGTGCAATATGCCTTGGATTCATCTTGCCCAGATGTTCATCTTAACCATTCACTCACAGAGTCTTGTTCTATTTCTGCAGTTATATGTTGGCAAAGCTATGCAATGTAGTCTGTGATAGAGGGTCTTGGCCAACGACAAAAATAGTAAAGAAACAACAAACTTTGCAACTTGTGAACAACACCAGTTTTTGAAGGAACAAAGTAACCTCGGAGCACATCTAACAAAATGTCTAGTTAACTAAATTCCATTAAGTGTGTTGCAAACTTCTCACTCTCTCTCTCTCTCTCTGTGTTGTGTTTCTTGATGCCCCCACATAAGAGCAACAAAGATGGGTCCTTTGGCTTCTTGTTCAGAGAAAATAATCCCCTCGTGCTGAACCCCCAACCCAGAGGCTGCTGGACAAAGACAAAGGAGATACAAATGGCACTTTATGTTCAGAAGAGAATTTATTCTTATCATAGAGGGAAAAAATGGAGAATCACCAAAGAAGGCAGAAGCAGGCTAGAAGATCAGCAGGGTGGATATTGTCCTGGACACATTTGCAGGGACCACAGTTAGATATATGGCCAAGTTGGTCTCATTTTGAGGACGATTCCTTCTCAGGCCCTATCAACCCCACCAAACATATCCACCGAAACACAACATGAATGCCTCCTTTGCAAAATCTGAATGGGTCTCGTTTCAGATCAAGTATGGATGGAGGCAGAGATGTTCTCCAGAAGAAGATTCTGCGTTCTTTCACCTGGGGTTCATTTAATGCCCAAACAAATGTCACTCAGAACTAAAAGGAAGACTTTTTGCCCTGGGAGGGAAACAGAATGAAGACCCAAGCTAGATTTAGATTAGAAAAGATTTCTTTGTTTCTACTGTGAAAGTGATATTGGCAGGTTCACCCAGCAGCATTTTGGAAAAGAGGTGTTGCTTGCAACGGAGGATCTGAGGGAAAAGTACAGGAATAGGATTGCTGTTGGATCTCTTCTTGATGCTGTGGCTTTCAGGAAATCGGGGCTCTTGCCAGACGGAGTCTTCTCCCCTTGGTCATTGAGGATGGCCTTCCTTCATGCCCCAGATGCTCCTGCATGGCCACCTCAGACTTAGAATGAGGATCTGTACTTGCAGACGTATGGAAAGTTATCTTTACAAAGGTGTTGATCCCACCTGGAAGCTACTGAAGGACAAAGGGACATGAATTGGAGACTCAGCCTCATGAGGAGAAAGCAGGGTGGACACTCCAAAGGTGCACTGCAACAAGAGTCTAGCTCACATGTATGAAGAAAATTACACCCAGATCCAGCCCTTGACTTCTCACACAGCCCAGCCTGTTAATATTATTGGTTAAATGTTTTGGTCCCAATTGCTCAGATCTTATATCAGAATTGCAAAGAACAAATCTTTACACACAGAGCTGCATGCTGGTTGTGTTATACAACTCTTGTGTTGAATGACAACATTGTATAACTCATTGGTTCCCACCTTTTGGACCTCCAGATGATTTAGACTTCAGCTCCCATAATTCTTGACTGTTGGCCACGTTGGCTGGAGCTTCTGAGAGCTAAGGTCCAAAACAAATGGAGGACCAATGGTTGAGAACTGGTATAGCACAAGGGTGCCACATGTGTCATTCTGCTTCCTTCATCTTGAACTGAATATGGAAGATACACCTCAGACAAAAAACAACTTATCAGTGGATATACAGCTAGGAATCTCTAGGTCCTCCAGTGTGACTCTATGGCCAATTTTTGCCAGAAGCCACACTGAAAGAACCAGAGATCCCTAGAGAGAACACTTCTCTAGGCATTTGTAGGTCCTACAGCTCAAGTCTGTGGTCAGGTCAGAGTCTGGTGAATGATGACCACAGAGTTGCACTGGAGGAACTAAAGATTCCTAGAAAGGAAAAAATAGTATAATGGTGTTGTTGTTATTTATTTGCATTTTCCCCACTTTCACAGGGGTCTTGCATTCCGTACCCCAGTGAATGCACAGGGCTCACTGTATTCAGGGGTAGCCATGTTAACCGTGCAGCAAAATAGAACAAAATCCAAAATCCTCCAAAGAGCGACACCTTTAGAGGCCAACAAAAATGAACAAAATACACCAAACAAGCTTTTTCATCAGGCATAATCTTTGCCTGACGAAGAATACAGTGAAGCTTCAAAAGTTTGCATGACATATTTTGTGCACTGCAGTTGGCTATTAAAGGCATCTCTCTTTTGGAGATTTTGGATGTTGTAATTTATCAGTGGGAAACCTTCATACCTACCTTCTGGTTTCTGCACATTGCTGAGAGCAATACAGACTTTATCGGAGTTGCAGGTTTCAGGTTTTCTGTCGTCCCAGAGAGCAGAGCCAGACTCATACTTGGATAAATCACTCCATCTCCAGAGTAGCCCCTGTTGAAGACATAAGAGAAACATCTCCACTTATTCTGCACTAAGACGTGGCATAGTAAGCAAATAATAGCAGGATTGTGAGGGATAATAATAATAATAATAATAATAATAATAATAATATTTATAACCCGCCCTCTGAGCAAACAGTCGGGGCAGGGTACAGCAAAGTTGAAACAGTTACAATTAAAAAGTAATACTAACCTATCCCTACCTCCCACCCCTTAAAATAAGATTAAATTAGCACAGATTAAAAACAAAATTATTCTTTGGTGCATGGTCGTGGCATCTGACATATAGATGGGGGAAGCTGGAGAGACTAAGGTGTAGCTTATGGAGCCAGGGCAGTTAACCATTATCCGGGAAGACCTGCTGGAAAAGATATAACTTTATGGCTTTTTAAAAGCCACCGACAGTCTCATCTGGCAGGCCATTCCATAGCCTGGGAAGGGTGGCAGAGAAGGCCCTCTGGGAGGTCTGAGACAGCCTGCTCTTCATGGGCTGAAGCAGGCTCCTTCCAGAGGACTGGAGGGCATGGGAGGGGGGGATCATATGGGAAGAGGCGGTCCCTGAGATAGGATGGACCCAAGCCATGTAGGGCCTTAAAAGTTAAAACCAACACCTTGTAGTGTGCTCGGAAACTAATCGGCAGCCAGTGGAGAGCCTTGAGGACGGGTGTTATGTGCTCTCTCCTTGATGTTCCAGTAATAAGCCTGGCTGCCATGTTCTTAACTAGTTGAAGTTTCCGGGCTAGGCACAAGGGTAGCCCCATGTAGAGCGTGTTACAGAAATCCAGACGTGAGGTTACCAAAGCATGTACCACAGATTCCAGGTCTTTCGTGTCCTGGCGCAGCTAGCCTATCAGCCAAAGCTGATAACAGGCGCTCCTGACTAGTCATGTGAAGTGACGAATCTAGAAGTACCCCCAGACTGTGAACAGGGTCCTTCGGGGATAGTGTGACTCCATCCAGGACTGGAAGTTGTATTCCCAAACCTGGCTTCAGGCAGGTAACTGTCAGTACCTCCATTTTGTCTGGATTTAGCTTCAATCTGTTTTTCCTCATCCAATTCATTACCGCCACAAGACAGTCATTGAGAGGAGAGACACCATCTGAAGTCTGAACCGACGATCTAGTCATGGAGAGGTATATCTGAGTGTCATCAGCGTATTGAAGACACTAAGCTCCATGCCTCCGAATGATCTCACCCAGTGGCTTCATATAGATATTGAATAGCATCGGGGACAGGATGGCACCCTGAGGGACATCACAATTAAGCTTAATTTTGGAGGAGCGACTGTCCCTGAGCCTCACCCTTTGGGACCTGCCAGAGAGAAAAGAATGGAACCACCGAAGTGCGGTGCCTCCAATTCCCAACTCTCTCAGCCGATCCAAGAGGAAGGAGTGATCTATTGTGTCAAAAGGCACTGAGAGATCCAAGAGCACCAGCAGGGTCACACTACCCGTCGATGCTCAAGTGGAGGTCTTCGGCCAGAGTGACCATGGCAGTCTCAACTCCATATCCTGTCCTGAAGCCGGTTTATTCTTCAGAAGTCCAATGTCTCAGTTCAGGTCAAGAGTATAACAATGTGTGTGAGAGAGAATTCTTACACTCTGGACATGTCAGAACGGATATGGAAAATGTACGACCGTATGGAGAATGACAAACTGACACAACTGTTCAGAAATGGATCTATAGAAAGATTTGGGGGGAAAAACACTGGGCAGAGATGACAGATTGAACAATAATTGGAATAGTATTAAGAAATACTGCACGCCTGCACCGTATGTGGACTTGTCATATGAGGACTTGAGGCCACATGGGTGGCAAGCCATAATATGGTGAATGGGGCACCTGGTGCACTGCGCTCCACAGGGGCCCATCCCATTCAAATGAATGGGGCTTGATCGTACTCATAATTTGCCTTATGCAGGGTGCTGGTGGTGGTGGTGGTGGTGGTGGTGTCTGGAAAAGATCCTCTGCATAAGGTGAGAGTCGACTGTATCAGTAAAGACTGAAAATAAAGAAATTAATAAAATGTTTAAAGACATACAGAATATTTTTGATGATTACAATAGGAGTAATATTTGTAGACGGCAGCATAGTATTAGCAGAAGACATTGAAGAATTGGAACTGTTAATAAGGAAAGTCAAAGATGAAAGTGCAAAGGCAGATCTGATGCTGAACATAAAAAAACCCCCAAAAATCATAACCGAAGAAGAAATATACAAATTGAACCTAGACAATGAGGAAATTGAAATAATTAAGGAATTCTCATGACAGCACTTAGAGCAGAAAAAATGAAATGCATACATATAGGATGGGGACACCCGGCTTAAGGAGACTTATATGTAAAAGGGATCTAGGAGTCCTAGTAGACCACAAGTTGAACATGAATCAACAGTGCGATGCAGCAGCTAAAAAGGCCAATGCAATTCTAGGCTGAATCAATAGAAGTATAGGCCCATTTTAGATTGGCAAAAAGAGGTGTGTTGATGGCTGCATGAAAGCCCAGCCTTTAGATGAGAAAAAGGGAAAGTGTGCCATGAAAATGCTTTTTTTTACGTTTTAGGGGAGAAGAAGCGCCTTTAAAAAGGTGCTGCTTTTCCCAGCTTCTTTTTTTAAAACGGCGAAACAGCGCAGCTGCATCTAAAGGTTTCGGTGCAGCTGCTAAGCATTAAGGAAAAGGCAACTTCATGTTACACCTTCCTGCCAATCTAGAAAGCCCCATAGTGTCTAGATCAAGGGAAGGAATAGTGCCACTTTATTCTGCTTTGGTCAGGCCCCACCTGGAATACTGTGTCCAGTTCTGGGCACCATAATTCAAAAATGCTATTGAGAAACTGGAGCGCATCCAGAAACTGGAGCGCATCCAAAGGAGGGCAACTAAAATGGTGAAGGGTCTAGAAACCATAAAGCCCTAAGAGGAAAGACTTAGGGAGCTGGGGATGTTTATCCTGAAGAAACATGGAGTTCACCAGAGTTCATTACTAGAAAGGCAGAATGAATAAGTGGGTTTTGGATTGCAGTTTGGGCGCTTGGTCTCTAAAAGGTTTGCCATCATTGATATAAGAGCTGGTTGAAAGACTTGCCTTGGAGGGTGGCAGACTCTCCTTCTTTGGGGCTCTTTCATAGAATCATAGAATCGTAGAGTTGGAGGAGACGCCAAGGGCCATCCAGTCCAACCCCCTGCCATGCAGGACCTTCAAATCAAAGCATCCCCAACAGATGGCCATTCAGCCTCTGCTTAAAGACCTCCAAGGAAGTTGACTCCACTACACTCTGAGGGAGTGTGTTCCACTGTCAAACAGCCCTTACTGTCAGGAAGTTCCTCCTAATGTTGAGGTGGAATCTCTTCTACTGTGGCTGGAATCCATTGCTTCATGTCAGTCTCTGGAGCAGCAGAAAACAAACTTGCTTCCTCCTCCATATGACATCCCTTCAAATATTTAAACAGGGTGATCACATCACCTCTTAACCTTCTCTTCTCCAGGCTAAACATCCCCGGTTCCCTAAGGAGTTCCTCATAGGGCATGGTTTCCAGACCCTTCACCATTTTAGTTGCCCTCCTTTGGACACATGGCTCCAGTTTCTCCACATCCTTTTTGAATTGTGGTGCCCAGAACTGGACACAGTGTTATTCCAGGTGGGACCTGACCAAAGCAGAATAGAGTGGCACTATTCCTTCCCTTGATCAGGACACTATATCTCTATTGATGCAACCTAAAATCACATTGGCCAGAGATTGGATAGGCATCTGTTGGAGTCATGTATTTCTGTATAGCAGGAGGTTGGACCTTATGGCTCTTAGGGGTCTCTTCCAGATCTAAGCTCCTATGACTCTATCCCTACACTGGCAGGTTCAACCGTCCCACAGTTTTTGTTTTTTAAATAGCCATAGTGCAGTTTCCCAAGTGACGGTTTCCTCTCCCAAAGTGGGCAGTGATTTTAAATACCAAGGGCTGGAGGGAATGGATTCCCTGCAACCAAATGAAACTGGTCTTGTGCTTGGAAAGAGCTGTCAGGGATGATCCAAGGGAGAGAAACCCTCAGGGACTCACAGTGCCATTGGGTTCTGCCTTAAGCCCAATCCAGACGGTCTGGGCTTTGCTGTAGCGCCTGATGAAGTTGGTGACCATCCTTTCCTCTGACGAAGTGAGAATGGAAGCCAGGTGGGCACCTCTTACCCAGTTGCTGCATAGATCCTGAAAAAGGATAAAGATGGGGCATGGGTCAAAACCAGCAGGATTCCAAGTTCAGAAAAATCAGGCTTCATTAGTTAAAAGTCAGGAAACCTTTATTAAGAAACTATAGATCCAGCCCAGAGACGTTCATTGTCAGAACTGACCAGCAAATTTTAAAATTGCCAAATTAAACAAATTAAACTATGCACAATTTCAAACTTTAGGCAGGCTTAATTCCTATTTGTTATAATTAATCAATAAACATTTCTCTTTCCTTTTTTTCCATTCCTTTGTCTGAGCTCACCCTTTTAAACCATATTATTACTTCTATATATCCCATTGCCACATAACCCAAAAATCCCACAAGTTAAAGTTTGCCAAAATCTGATTGATACTGTTCTTACTGGACTCTTTCAAATGGGAGGAATTTCTCCCAACTCTGAATGGAGCCAATGCGAATTCATGTGAATTCGCTAGTTTAGTGAATTCACGTGAATCCCCATTGCGTTCGGAAGGCGTTCGGAATGACTTCCCATTACCCAAAAATAACCCCCCCTTGCCCGAAATTGCGTGAGAAGCTTTAATTCGCAATAACGTGAAACCCATGATTGCGTTTGGATTGCCCTTGGATTATACTTCCAATTTCCCACGTCTGAAAGAGTCCACTGATGGTAATCCTATAGCTGTAACCAAAGTGAATACCAAGGATCATCACACTCTTGGGGTCTCTAAACCATTAAAAACAACAAATGCAAATAACACATCATATGAAAGGCGGCACCCCATTCTGAGCAGTCAGCCCTTAAGGGTCTGCTGAAAGTCAAGGGTCTCCCCCTGCCAGCAGAAGGATAGCAAGGAGGGTGCCAACCCAATCTCTCTGGGAAGGGATTTCCTGGGTTTGGGACCAGCCACCAAAAAGACACTCTCCTGTATCCCCCCAGAAGCCCCTGTGAGGCTGGTGGGACAAAGAGGACGTACCTCCGCATTCTCTCAAAAGGTCTCAGCTTGAATAAAATCATAGCAGAACCCGTTATAATGAAAGACCCCAGGAGGACATGGAGCCCGAGGGAGGACTGAGGAGTCATCCTCAACATCTGCAAGAGAGAATCATAGAATCGTAGTTAGAAGTGACCCCCAAGGGCCATCCAGCCCAGTCCTATTCTGCCATGCCCTCCCTGGGACAGATCTCGGTTTAAAAACAGCCTCCAAAGAAGGAGACTCCACCACCCTCCAAGGGAGCAGCACCTTCCAAACAGCCCTTACTGCCAGGAAGTTCTTCCTAATGTTGAGGTGGAATCCCTTTCCCTGTAGCTTGCATCCATTGCTCCATGTCTTGGGACTTTATCACACATTCACAATTAAGATTTTCACATGACGTTGCGATTAAACGGACATGATCCCAAGAAATATCGCATGAACATCACACAACTGCAATAAAGCTTTTCACATGATGTCGTGTTGAAAAGCGATTAAAGTGGCATTAACCCATGAATAACCAGGCAATAAACAGCAACAAATCATTCACAGGAAAATCCCAAAAATGCTTATCGCACTCTGTCTGAAAATCTTAACTGCTAGCAATTGGGTGATTTTCACAGGATAAACCCATTTAAACTTCCAATTTTCCTCCATGTGATAAAGTCCTGTATCTCTGGAGCAGCAGAAAACAAGCTTGCTCCATCCTCAGTATGATGTCCCCTTAGATATTTAAACATGGGAGTTTATCACACAGGGTGGATCCCATGCAAAAACTTGATTTAAAGTTTTAAAAAAAAATCACAAAAGCGGGTAGTTTCTCAGACAACGCTTATATCAATGAGAAATAACGCAACATTAATCCAAACGCAAAGTCAACACAACCTGTTCCTTTTTTTACTTTCGGGAACTTCCTGAGAGTGAAAATGAGTGAGTTTTGTTGGCTTTGCATTGGAATTAATGTTGCATTATTTTTCATTGGTGCCTGCAAAAGCGGATTTCAAAATCCTAATTTCTGCATGGGATTTAACCAATTTGCCTCCAGTTTGCCACCAAGTCCATGGACTCTTTCAGACATGGGAAACTGGAAGTATAATCCAAGGGCAATCCAAACGCAATCCTGGGGTTTCACGTTATTGGGAATTAATTCTTCTCACGCAAATTCGGGCAAAAGGGAAGTCACTCCGAATGCAATCATGGGTTTAACGTTATTGCGAATTTAAGCTTCTCACGCGATTTCGGGCAAGGAGGGGTTATTTTCGGGTAATGGGAAGTAATTCCGAATGCCTTCCGAACGGAGCAGGGGTTCAGGTAAATCCGCTAAACAAGCGAATTTACATGAATCCGCATTGGCTCCATTCGGAATTGGGAGAAATTCCTCCTGTTTGAAAGAGTAGCATGGCTGTCATGTCGCCCCTTAACCTTCTCTTCTCCAAGCTAAACATGCCCAGCGCCTAAGTCACTCCTGTACTGGATCGGAGCAAATACTTGGGAGACAATGTATGCTCAGACCTCAATGATGGCAGGTTTATTCATGTCCAAAGTTAACTGCCCAGAGCAGCTCCAGGCTTAAACCCTAGTGGTGCTCCCGACAAGAGTAGACCCCTTGAATCAATGGCATTTACATAGGTGTTGATTTGTCATTCAACTGTTGACTCAGGAGATTTATTCCAGCTAAGAATCGAAGCAGAAACAGCTGCATCCACACTGGGGACATTACCTGGTTTGGCACAGCTTGAATTATATGCATGGAAATGCGTATTGTATGATAATGTATTGTATGAACTTAAGTTTCAATAAAAAATTATTAAATGGCCAGGTGGTGGAAGTGCCTCACCTTCTGCAGAGGTGACAGCAAGGAAGCTGCTGAAGAAGAGACAAAGGAGAAGGTAAGCCATGGAGGACATCTGGGCTCTCAACCTGTGGAGACAGAGAAGGTTGAAGGAGGCAGGTCTTCCAGATGGACGCATCCAGCCATCTCTGATTTTGCAAGAGAAGAAGTGTTGGGCCTTTTAAGTCCTCCTGAGAGGGTTAAACTGAAAGATGCTTTTTTCCTAAAGCAAAGAGGCCCCTTATTCTTAAAATAACTTGGCTTGAAATGCAGACTGCCCTTGGAGGCTAGCAAAACAGATAAAGAGGCCATAGAGTGTAGTATTAGGCTTCTTTGAGAACAAAGGATGGTTTATGAGCTTGGAGCAAAGTATATATGACATGCGCAGTTGATCGTAATAGTTGTTTGTGACAATGGTGTGATTCAAGGGAAATGAATGCACATTTGTTATTACCTTTTGATGTTTCTATATATGCCTCCTCCCTTAGATAGTCAGTGCACAGATTTGGAGAAACTTTCCCTGGGCACTTGGATTAGATCCAATAAAGCCTCTTGACTCTGGACTTTGTCTCTGATTTTGTTCACCTTGTACCTGCCGACCTTAACAGTCCTTGGATGGGACTAAATGGGATCAACAGGTAGAACTAAGAAAAAGCCCTTTCTCATGTTGTCTGGTTAAACCAGGTGCCCCCCATCCTATATCAGGAGTATTCTTCTCCCTTTCATGCTAAACCAATTCAAAACCTACTCAGCTCCCTAAGTCTCTCCTCATAAGGCATGGTTTCCAGGCCCTTCACCACCGACATTTCCTGCGACAGCCAGAATTCTAATTTAAAAGGAAAGGGAAGAATCATGAAAATGCCCCCAAATAATTTGATCTCACCTCTGAAGTGATGTTGAGTCCAAGGAAGGGAAGATGGTTCAGCCCATTCCTTGGTGGGTATTTATGCTTAGAGGAGCAGGAGGAGGGACCTCAGTGGCCCTTGTGTCCTCCGGTGGGAATGCAACAAGTGGGATTGCAAGATAAGGTTCATTGATAAGGTCAAGGAGAGCGGGCAGAATCCATACAAGGTTATCCCAGGGCCTGGGAATGTGATACGGATCCACAGCTGCGGGTCTTGCATTTCCCGTAACTGCAGGATAAAATCCACAAGATGGGACAAGTCCCTACTGCAAGGAGGCCACATTCTGTATCATATATTTTTTTCCCCAGTGAGGAATTTCAAGGTTCCTAATATGACTGCCAATATTATTATTATTGTTAGGCTTTCTCCAATTGAAAGAAAGAAGAGATTGGTAGCAGAAGCTTTCATACACTTGAGTATACTTACATAGATGCCCATCTGGACTGACTTTTAAAGTCCCCTAGGAGAAAAGCTTCTTGTTTCCTCTTGAGGTACTTTGGAAAAGACAGCACTGCAAAGCAGAGGCAATTGGGAGTCCAAACAATAACTGTGTATATTTTTTGCATTTGTTTATAGTCACCACCATGGTGTATCAATATAGGATGGGGGACACCTGGCTTGATAAGAGTACATGTGAAAGGGATCTAGGATTCCTAGTAGACAAAAAGGTTGAAAAATGCACTTAGGACAGAAAAATGGAATGCATATAGGATGGGAGACACCTGGCTTAAGGAGACTTATACATGTGAAAGAGACCTAGGAGTCCTAGAAGACCACAAGTTGAATATGAGTCAACAGTGTGATGCAGCAGCTAAAATGGCCAATGTGATTCTGGGCTGCATCAAAAGAATAATGGGATTATAGAGTTGGAAGAGACCACAAAGGCCATCCAGTCCAACCCCCTTCTGCCATGCAGGGACTCTCCATCAAAGCACTCCCAAGAGATGGCCATCCAGCTTCGGCTTAAAGACCTCCAAGGAAGGCGACTCCACCACTCTCTGAGGAAGGAGTGTGTTCCACTGTCGAACAGCCCTTACTGTCAGGATGTTCCTCCTAATGTTGAGGTGGAATCACTTTTCCTGTATAGTGTCTAGATCAAGAGAAGTCATAGTTCCCCTCTATTCTGCTTTGGTCAGGCCTCACCTGGAATCATCCTGTGTCCAGTTCTGGGCAAAACAATTCAAAAAGGATGCAGAGAAACTGGAGCGTGTCCAAAGGAAAGCAACTAAAATGGTGAAGGGTCTGGAAGCCATGAAGCCTTATGAGGAACGCTTTAGGGAGCTGGGGATGTTTAGCCTGGAGAAGGTTAAGAGGTGATATGAGAACCTTGTTTTGTTTCGTTTTTATTTATTATTACTTTTTATAGTATTTCCATATACAAATGTCTCCCTACCTTCTATTACATTCTATTACATTTTAACAAATTATTTTATATACCCCTCAGTGCCCTCATTTCCCGGAGCCATCTCCATCCTTATATTCCATCCAGAATTTCAATTCGTCTTCTGGAGGTAGCCTTCCATCTTTTTTTTCTCAGTACTTTCTCAACAAATTCTTTCTCAATCCCCTCAACGTCCTTTCTTTTCAGTAGTCCTTTTTTTACTTTCAATTCGCATGTCAATTTATCATTAATAGCTAATTTCCATACCTCTTTATACCAGTCCTCCACTTCTACATCTATTTTCGTTTTCCAACATCTTGCTGTTATTAATCTCGCTGCTGTAAGCAAACTTGATAGCAAATCTTTTTCTTTCTTCCTTCCACTATTTCTAATAGGACTTTTTCCCAAAAATTTTGTACATATTTACATTGCCACCACATATGCATGTATGACCCTACTTCTTGACAGCCTCTCCAACAATTTTTTGAGTTGCTCTTATTAATATTATGTGATATCACTGGAGTCAGGTACCATTTCCAAATCAACTGATAATAATTTTCTTTTATCCCTACCAATAAATTTTTCAGGTGTCTTTGTTCCCAAATTCTATCCCATTCCTTATCATTTATAAGGAGCCCTGTTGAAATATTTGAAGGGATGTCACATTGAGGAGGGGAGCAAGCTTGTTTTCTGCTGCTCCAGAGAACAGGACCCAGAGCAATGAATTCAAACTAGAGCAAAAGACATTCTACCGCAACATTAAGAGGAACTAAATGATCATAAGAGCTGTTTGACAGTAGAAGACATTGCCTTAGAGTCTGGTAGAGTCTCCTCCTTTGGAGGTTTTTAAACAGAGGCTGGATGGCCATCTCTTGGGGATACTTCAATTGTGAGTTCCTGCATGGCAGAATGGGCTTAGACAGGATGGCCCTTGGGATTCTCTTCCAACTCGGATTCTATGATTCTGTGCCATCATGTCATCTCTTAGTCTTGTCTTCACCAGACTAAACATGCCCAACTCATTCTTCCTCTCCTCGTAAGTTTTGTTCTCCATCCCTCTTATCATCCTTACTGCTCTTCTCTATGCCGACATGTCTATATCCGTCTTTAAATGAGGCATCCAGAAGTGAACACAGGCTGAATTCACAACCAAATGTCCACACGCATCTCTGCACAATGCAGCCTGTCATGTGCTGCATGCACGATGTTTACATGCCCAGATGAGACCTGATCAGTGCAAAATATAATGGGACTATTACTTCCCTATAGTTGGAAACTATGCTTCTACGAATGCAGGCTAAAAGAGCATTTGCCTTCTTTTCTGCAGCATCACATTGCTCATGTTCAGCAATGATCGACAATAACCCCAAGGTTCTTTTCACACGTTGCACTGCTGAGCCAAGTATTCCTTTCCTGCAAAAAATATTATGTTTATTTTATTATTTAAATTTCAATTAAAATATTTATGTTGATTATGGTTAAGATCAGCTTTACAGCTCAGAGATGCTGCTGGACCCAGCAATGCTCCTGGATATGCCCAGGACATATATTTGTTTGTTTTGGCTGGCTCTCACAAATGCTGCCTTTCCCGTAAACCACGCAGACACACACATGGCCATGTCACACATCCATTTGTCACATCCTGATTAGATACATGTAATATAATGTTAAGGTGGAGTTTTTCTCAGAAAGGCTTTGGAAATTTGGCTAAATGCAGGAGCTCAGGCAATTCTACAAAGAGCTTAGGAAAGTTATTTTTTAAAAATTAAAACTCCCAGAATTCCAGGCCAGCCTGGCCACTGTTTACATACTGTGAGGGGTTCTAGGATCTATAGTCCAAAAACAGGACAATTTCTAGGATCTCATTGGGAATAGATACTTCTCATAGAGTCCCAGAGTTGGAAGAGACCCTCATGGCCATCCAGTCCAACCCCTTCTGCAATGCACCAAGATACAATCCAAGCACACCCAACAGAAGGCCATCCAACCTCTGTTTGAAGACCTCCAAAGGAGACTTTACCAACCTCCGAGGGAGCATCTTCCACTGTCCAACAGCTCTTATCATCAGGAGGTTCCTCCTAATGTTGAGGTGGAATCTCTTTTCCTGCAGCTTGCATCCATTACTGTGTCCTGTTCTGTGAAGCGGCAGAAAACAAACTTGCTCCATCCTCAATATGCCTTCCCTTCAAATACCTAAACAGGGCTATCGTAACTCCTCATAGCCTTCTCTTCTCCAGGCTAAACTTACTCAGCTCCCCAAGTTTCTCCACATAGGGCTTTATGGTTTCCAGACCCTTCACTATTTTGGTTGTCTTTCTCTCAACACACTCCAGCTTCTCAACATCCTTTTTGAATTGTGATGCTCAGAACTCGACACAGGATTATTCCAGGTGAGGGCTGACGGAAGCCGAAGACAGTGGCACTATTATTTCCCTTGCTCTCTAGACACTACACCTCTGTTGAAGCAGCTGAGTATCTCATTGGCCTTTTTAGTTGTTGACTCCTCTCCAACTTGTGGTCTACTAAGACTGAGGTTCTTCCTAATGTCGAGGTGGAATTTCTTTTCCTGTATCTTGAATCTATTGAGGGTAGAGAAATGTCAAAGCAACAATTTGTATGCAGCTTTCGGAGCCCTTTTAGCTTAAGGATGGGTTTCAAATGCTCTAAATAAAATAAAATAAAATAAAATAAAATAAAATAAAATAAAATAAAATAAATGGCATCCTTGCGGCAGAGACTCAAGAGGGAGAGTTCTGAGTGTGGCTCCACAGACAGCCTGAGCTCCCATCATCCCCAGTGCCTCCAGAGCAACGGAGAGAGGCCTGGGCACGCCCACCATCTTTTTTGGCGGTGAATATATTTTACATCCCCTGCCTCTTTACATTTTTCTGCTTCTCCCTTCTGTGTTAAAAATATGTGTTGTTGTTTTTTAACTTGAGATACTGGTATAATTTTATATGCAGTTGACAGGGTAATTTTATCTAGTGATTCACTAGAAATGGTTTAATGTTTTATTAAATAACTTAACCCAGAGATAAATAATGAATTAAAACTTAAGGTTGTTTTACTGTTATACAGTAGCATTTCAGTTCTATTAGCCTGCCTTGTAGGGAGGTCAAGGATTACTGAACATTGAGAAGTATTAGATCCTTTTATAGCAAGAGAGGTGTGCTAAAACTCCAAGACAACTATAGTGACTAAAGTGGTTAAAACTAGAAGTGATTATAAAAAGATGGAAACTTCCCCTCTTATAGAACTATTACCAAAGCCAAAAAGAGTGCAAAGATCACCCAATATTATACACAAAGTGATCATGAAACATCTGATAGAGGTGCGATAGAGGGACATAAAACAAAGCCCCAAACCATTGAAAATAAGAATCAAATTCCCATATCAAAGACCCAGTACTAGACTGGACACTTGATTATAAAGGAACTTTGAAATCCACACCTATGAGCCTCTCCTTTCCAAATCTTGCCCTAGAGATTGCTAATGCAGAGTCGTTCAAAATACTTGATACCTCAAGAAATGAAATCCCGCTTTCTCTCAGTTCATTCAATCTGGGGGTGTTGGTAACTAAACAACCTTCTGAGACTAATTTGGGACAACCCACCTCTTCACCTGAAAACCCTCTGAGTGCATTGAAGTCTATAAATACATCAATCCCCCATGATTGGATAGCCACACTAATAAAAGATATAGCATCGATTAAAAACTTCTTAACAGAATGCAACAATCTACTGACTACGCTGGTGGACTTACATGTACAAACTAATTCTTGCACTCCTAAGGGGCAGGAGATGAAAACACAGAACATCTTAATAAATCCAGCACAGGCAATGTCTCACACACCATCCATGGATGGGAATCAAAAGATGGGATCTAGGTGGAAGAAATATTTGGAGAGAAAAGCTGGAAAGCTTAGAACCGTAAAAGCAAAAAAGCAACAAAAATTATATAAGTTCAAGAAAACACTGGTCCAGAAGCAAATCAAAAAGAAGGATAACACTGTAAATTGGGACTCTGAACTTGAACAATTGTTACAAAATAAGTACTACCCTCCAAAAAAGAAATCCAGGGACGAACTCTGCAACAACTACACTGAGGACCACCCTTCTGTTAAAAGTAATATGGCAGATACTGGTATACCCAACCAGGTGGAGTTGGCAAACTTATAGGCCTTTAAACCCAATCCAAATACATCTCCCTATGCAACTCACAAGGTGCCATTAATTAGTGATGTAAACGCAAATACATGGAATCTAGTTCTTGTCCAACATAAGCGAATACTGTCAAAGGGCATCCATTTTGAGTGGCAAAATGGTGTCACTGTGGGCTGGGTGACAAATTCATGAATTTGGGCAGGGTTACCATTGATTGTACACTAAGCAAAGAAAAAGTCCTCCACCAGTCCTTACCCTTAATTAATTGGTTACTTTAATTATCACTTGCCAGGAGAAATTTGGGCAGGTGCTCCTCCAGGTTTGACTCTCCTCTTGGGCTCTCCAGCAATGGCAGCAAACTGTCTTTGGGGAGCAACTTACACCATGAAGAACGTCCCTTTGGGGGAAGAGTTTGCACCTCCTGGGGATCTATTAAGCAGCATTTTTTACTTGCAACAACCAAATGAGGAGCAAAGGGGATTGTTAAAAGTTTGCTTGCCTGAGGAAGGCCCTCCTGGTGTGGGGAGGTTGTTGTTTTCAGTCAGGCCCTCATCGTAGCTCTCCTTTGATGAGAAATGCTGTGGATTTCATCATCTTCATCTTGTTACAGTCTGAGATTATGCTGGGTCTTTTAATTTCACTCCTAGCAAGGAGGAATCGGGGGGGGGGGGGGAGATGACTCCCAACTACTTTCTCTATGTAAAATGTACCATAACTGCATTTTGCTTCCAACCCAATGGCCCCCAGCTAAAAAAGCCATCTCTCACAGTGGCATGTACCATCCCTGTCCTCCTCTCCATTGGGATTGCCTCTTCCAGCACTTTCTGACCTATTTTGGGGGGGGGGGGGAGGAACCCCCTTTTCAACTAAAAAAAGCATTTGCCACTGCTCCAGAACAAGGGTTGTTTTTTTATTTTATTTTTGCACACAGCTTTGAGTGTAGCCCTTACAAAATGCCCCAAAATATTTAAAATAAATATATAGTCATGATTGGATGCATCCAATAAGCCCTCAGTTTCTGTCCCTTTGAGTCAATATTCTCCATTCATTTCTTTGGATTGATAAAGGAACTAAGAAGTGAAACAGTTAAAATTGACTTCCTGGGTCAATCAATCTTGACCACAGATCAAAAAGGAAAGCATCCTTGCTGTGTATGTAAAGGATTTTTTCTCACTATGGTGAAGATACCAGTACAAAGCACATGTTTTGAAACAGAGAGCTGGTTTATTGGGAAACAGGACCTCTGGGCTCCTTTAGGGCAGAGTGCCTCTCCTTCTATCCAATTGATCATAAACTGATCATGATACCAGTTCAACCTTACTCTACCCTGTAAGGTTGGGAGGAGACCAGCCAGGAGGCACATGTTGCCCATACAGCCATTTTTGTGGCTCCAAAGCCCTCCCAACCATCAAATGTCTGGCACAAAAAGCCTACTCCCAATGCTTTCTTTTCCATAGGCATTTTTTTTGCTTGCATGCAATAAAATGTGCCTCAAAGCCATAGTAAAATGTGTCAGTTTTGCTTCCTCAGAGTGTCCCAGATCCATAAGCTGTTTTAAAAGTTTTTAAAAAAAACAAACAACATAGGCTGAATATCAGCTGAAAATGGCATCACCTCCAGTAGCATCAGTCCTTGGTATAAGGCCAAAAAATGAACTCTTGACCCCCTCCACAGTTGTACAGAGAAGCTCTCAGTGATAGTGAAGACTGTACACAGTGTATGGCCAGGAAGAACAATGTGAGACCACTTTTGGCAGAGGGCATGTGAAAGTGGCAGGAGCAACAGTACCATATTATGGCAGAGTGGAACCGGGCTTCTTTGGAGCACAAAATATGCACACATGCACACATGAGCCCAGCCTGAATAGCAATAATTTGCTTGGTTTTGCGCTGCCCCACATCGAGACTATGCTGGGGCACATTCTGTGATGATGCAAGACATGGAGCACAACTTCCATATAGGCCTCAGTGGACAGAGTTTGCTCAGGCCCCAGGATACCTTCAGTCTGCCTCTGTCCAGCTGCTCACTGGCCTGTGCTCAACACCTGCCTTGGTGTCATAGTAAGCCCACTCCCTGCGCAGCTGCGGCTCCTCGTAGCGATACCAGTGCTCTTCACTGAATTCTGGGAAGAAGAAGGCTATTTCCCTGCTGGCTGACTCTGTCGAATCTGCCAGAACAGACGAGAAAGAGAAAACATGAGCAGGTAAAATGCAGACAGGTCCCTGAAAGAACACACTCAATCGGTGGTTCTTCTCAACCTTTGCTTCTCCAGCTTGCTTTGGACTCCAGCTTCCAGCTCAAGCCAGCATGATCAACAGTAAAGAAATTGAGAATCCAAAACATCTGGGGGCCGAAAGGCTGAGAACCACCCCCTGAATTAGATGAAGACCTGGATCTTGCAAGGGCAAACTGTGCAAACATAAGCAGATCCATTGTGGAGGTGAGACATCCCTCAGGAGAAGAGCCCAGCCTCTGCATGTCAGGAGAACTGATTTTGATCTCTTGGTTTTGGGCAGCAAGGCTAGAAAAGAGTCCCCTCTGCCTGATACTGTGAAGAGCTAACAGAATGCAGTAGAGACAATCCTAGCTTAACCACTTTCTCCCATCTCACATCCTTCAGATGTGCAGGGACAAAACTTCTATTTTCCCCAGCCATCATCTGGGTTATGGAAGGCTGAACGGAACAGACCAAGAGTTTGTGCGTACTGAACCATCAGAAAGCAAAGGTGATGCTACCCCAGCCACCCATAAAAAACGTCTTGGTTTTTGGAGTAATCTGGATTTTAGATTTCTGGATAAGGAAGATTCAGCCTGTAGTATTTTAACAGGACTATTTACTTTGGTTTTTTTATCTTTATAAATTTATAAGCTAGATTTTTAATCTTCATCAGTTGTAAGTTAAGTAAATAAATCTGAAGGCCCAAGGAGACCTCCTCTCCAGCTATCCCAACGGTGCAGGACTCTACTCAAAGGAGACTCTGGTGCTTAAGGAGGGCTCCAAGCCATCAAACCAGTTTACATAGGTTGAGTTTGGGCAGGCAGAGGTAAATGCTTGTACAACAACAGTGCCAGTGAAGTGAAGGGCAGAGGATTTCTCAAAATGACCCTTCATTTCAGAGGTGTTGGGATCTTTAAGCTTTTGGGATAGTTCACAGCTGGGAGAATTTTCAAATGTGTTCGCCAGAGAATATGGGCTGAAATGCATCGAGGGGTCTTCAATCCATGTGTTCTACTTCAAAACTTATGGCCACCTTTTTAGCTGTCAGCTTCCTTAGGTTTTATCTAAGCTTCCCTCTATTTTTCACTAAAAAATCCTAGAAATTTTCTGTTACACAAATGATCCCTTCCCAACCTGAACATGAACAGTTGCAGGATTTCACCCATTTTCTCTGACATTTCATGCTAAGGTGCATTTCACCTTTGTGCTTGCTCCTCCTGTGCTGGATTCTAAGACCATGGCAGGCTTTGGTTTCTTCAGATACAGTCACTTTTTAAACAAATATATTGTGCCTACACTTTGGGGTCTCTTTCTCAGGACAACATTGCAATGAACTTTCAGAACTTTTTTTTAAGTATAGAAGAAAAACTTGAGATCCCTCCTTTTTCTTCTCCATCCCTGCTTTTTCTACTCAATTTCTTTTCAACTCACCTGAGCCGTGCACTGTGTTCCGAGTGTCAGTGAGGCCAAAGGCCCCACGGATGGACTCTGGGTCAGTATGCTGGGCACGAAACACCTTGGTGGGACCCATCAGAGACCTCCAGAGTGAAATGGCTTCCTGGTGGGCCAAGATGTAGGCCCGCATGGGGCCACTGTAGAGTAGAAGAAGAGATACAGGTATACATCATCTAAAGAAGTGGATGTGTTCCTGGGCATCATTTCTTTAACAGAAAATTTGGTACCAGAGACAAAAATGGACGGACTGCTGCTACTATGCAGAATTAATGCAGTTTGATACTGCTTCAATTGCCACGGCTCAATCCTACGGAATTCTAGAATTTGTCGTTTGGTGGGGCACCCAAGCTCTCTGACAGAGAAGGCTAAATATCTCACACAACCACAGTTTCCAGGATTCCATACCACTGAACCATGGCAACCGAAGCATTGTCAACTGCATTATTTCTGCAATGTAGATGCAGCCGTGGAAAGAATGGGGAGAGCTTCCTACACCACAATAAATAAATAAATAAGCAATTCCAACATGTTTCATCATTTTTTTTATCTCAGTGGCAATGCTGCTAAAAGACTACCAGATAGATGGAGGAGAAAAAATTTGGAGGCAGGGTGGAAATAAAAATACTTTGTACAAAGTAGCTTCTTGTCACAGGTTTTGTTAACTGAGGTACGCCTTGAAACCACAAGTCACGGCAGCTTTCCTTGGGCTCTGAGGATTTCAACATCATTGTTCCCTTCTTCTTCTCTTTCTCCGGAACTTGAAACCCACCACATTAGCCATTAGTAAGCTCCTACTCTCTACAAGCAGGTAGAAGGGGAATGGCCAGCAGTTTACGATCTTTGCTGACTGTTGGGAACTCTGTGTTTTGACCCTTGAACAAATAAAGAATATTCTTTCTGTCCCTGTACCTTTTTGTCCCAGTACACCTTTGCTGTTCTTCTGTTTTGTTTTAACAGTGGCCCCATCTCCTGGGCTGACTATCTAGAATCACAGAGTTAGAAGAGACCTCAAGGGCCATCCAGTCCAACCCACTGCCATGAAGGAACTCCAAATCAAAGCATCCCCGACAGATGGCCATCCAGCCTCTGCTTAAAGACCTCCAAGGAAGGAGACTCCACCACTCTCCATTGAGGGAGTGTGTTCCACTGTCAAACAGCCCTTAATGCCAGGAAATTTCTCCTAATATTGAGGTGGAAACTCTTTTCCTGCAGTTTGCATCCATTGTTCTGTGTTCTAGTCTCTGGAGCAGCAGAAAACAAGCTTGCTCCCTTCTCAATATGACATCCCTTCAAATATTTAAACAAGGCTATCATATCACCTCTTAACCTTCTCTTCTCCAGGCTAAACATACCCAGCTCCCTAAGTTGCTCCTCATAGGGCACAGTTTCCAGACCCTTCACCATCTTACTTGCCCTCCTTTGGACACGCTCCAGTTTCTCCACATCCTTTTTGAATTGTGGTGCCCAGAACTGGACACAGTATTCCAGGTGGGGCCTGACCAAGGCAGAGTAGAATGGCACTATTATTTCCCTTGATCTAGATGCTATACTTCTATTGATGCAGCCTAAAATAACATTGGCCTTTTTAGCTGCCGCATCACACTGTTAACACATGTTCAATTTATGGTCTATGGACAAATTTTATAAATCTGTACCTTTACAGATTTTCTACCAGCTGGCTGAAATATACATGTTTTAGTGTATGGTATGAATTTGGTTGAAGGAAGCTATGAGGGAGGGGTATCCCGAAACACAGCATTGACATACCTGGCCATGAACTCCACCAGCCTCTGGTAGAAAAACCGCCCTGAAAAAGAAAGGAAGAGAATTTGTGGGTGACACACAGGATTTTCCTTCAGAGCTCTCATCAACCCTTCCATAACAATCATTCACTTTTCCCTGTTGTTTCTCTCTTATAATTCAGCAGTTTGATGTACTACAGGAGGAAACAGACTTATAAGGATGATAATGATGTTGATGATAATATAGTTGGCCCTTGGTATCTGCTGGGGTTTGGTTCCAGGGCCCCCCATGGATTCCATATATTGCTTTCCCCGTCATCATTGCATGGCTAGGTTAGCCATAAAGGAGAACATTCTACCTCAGGGCTTTTTGTTTTTAGGCATAATGCTTATAATGGGAGAGCTGACTAGACAGGAAAATGTTAATATCTGTCCATTGTCTGTTAGACATGGACCTCCTATTCTGGGTCAGAAACTTCTGACGGATAAATCATTTCCAGCACCAGATGATGGAGCCGGGAATAGCCTGGGAGCAGGAATTGAGGTTGTGTGGGGGCAGGGAAGGTATGGCGGCAACAGAGTGAACAAATGTTACAAAAGAAGAAGGGATCAATGTCTGATATCTATCCCTTCTTCAGTTCACCCTGTTTCCCAAGATAACATGGAGAGCGCACCAACCATTCCACAATCCCTTAATCTGCTCCTTTGCAATGTCAGGTCGGCCAAAGGTAAGACTCATATCATCCACGATCTTCTCGTGGATGAACAGGCCGACCTGGCATGCTTCACCGAGACTTGGCTGGGAGATGCCAGCGCTGCTACCTGGGCGCAGGCCCTCCCAGCCGGCTACACGGTTAGTGAGCAGATAAGGGAAAGTGGGCGGGGGGGCGGTGTGGCAATAGTTCACAAAACTAACCTAACTTTGATCAGGAAACCTGTCCGGAAAACGACCCACATCGAGTGTGTGTACCTTGGCCTGAAGACCAGGGATAGTTTGGGGATTCTGTTAGTATACCGGCCACCCCGTTGTCTAACAGATTCCTTGACTGAGCTGACTCAGCTGGTCTCTGAGTTGTTGTTGGAGTCTCCCAGACTTCTTGTATTGGGTGACTTCAATATTCCTCTTGAGACCAGCTCTTCTGATCTATCTGGAGCAGCTCAGGAGTTAATGGAATCCATGACAGGCATGAACCTATCCCAATTGGTCAACGGGCCTACCCATTGCGCGGGTCACACACTCGATGGAATCTTTAGTACAGAACAGGAGTATCCGTGGGCGGAGGTAACCAAAACATCCGCACTGTCATGGACGGATCATTTCCTGATCAAGTTGGAACTAAAAGCCACTTCTGTCCCCCCTGGGGGTGGTGGACCCATTAGAATGGTCCACCCTCGAAGACTAATGGAACCAATTGGTTTCCAGAAGGCCTTAGAGGGTTTAATGGTTGGCAACGCCGGTGACTCCGTCGAAGCTTTGGTGAATACCTGGAACACCGATCTTCCCAAGGCTCTCGACGCAATCGCCCCCAAGCGTCCTCTCCAACCCGCTCCAAATCGCAAACCCTGGTTCTCAGAGGAACTCAGGGAGATGAGGCGGGTTGGACGACGACTAGAGCGCAAATGGCGGAAGACTCGACTCTTCTCCGACAGAACTCGCCATAGGCAGCATCTTCGCGCCTATCGGGAGGCTTTAAGTGCAGCGCGGAGATCCTTCTGCTCTGCACGCATCGTGTCTGCAGAGTCCCGCTCAGCAGAGCTGTTTAGGGTTGTGGGGGAGCTGACGCGGGTGCCCCCTGCGCCAAATCCCCTACTGGACCCAACAACAGCCTGCTGTGATGAGTTTAACACCTTCTTTGCAGACAAAATCTCTCGGAGAAGGGCCGACTTGAATGTCAATGTTTTGTCAGAGCCCATAGGTGAGGTGTCCGATAACTCCGTTGATGTTTCTTTACTGGATGAATTTCAACCTGCAAGTACCGAGGACGTGGACAAGCTCCTTGGAAGTTTGAGAAAGACGACTTGCCCTCTCGATCCTTGTCCATCTTGGCTGGTCGCCCAGGGAGGGGACGCAGTGAGAACATTCCTTCGGGATGTGATCAATGCGTCCCTCAGGGAGGGTTCTTTACCATCTTGTCTAAAGGAGGCGGCCGTTAGACCCCTCCTGAAGAAACCCTCCCTTAATCCCTTGGATAAAAACAACTACAGGCCAGTCTCCTTGCTCCCATTTTTGAGCAAGGTCATCGAGAGAGCAGTCGCCTCCCAACTCCAAGCTGTCTTGGATGAAACTGATTATCTGAATCCATTTCAAACGGGCTTCAGGACAGGACATGGAGTTGAGACTGCCATGGTCGCTCTGGCCGACGACCTTCGCTTGAGCATTGACAGGGGTAGTGTGACCCTGCTCGTGCTCTTGGATCTCTCAGCGGCCTTTGACACGGTAGATCATTCCATCCTTTTGGGTCGACTGAGAGAGTTGGGGATCAGAGGCACTGCGCTCCGGTGGTTCCGGTCCTTTCTCTCCGGGAGATCCCAAAGGGTGAGGCTCAGGGACAGTTGCTCTTCTAAGATAGAGCTTAATTGTGGCGTCCCTCAAGACGCCATCCTGTCCCCGATGCTGTTTAACATCTACATGAAGCCGCTGGGTGAGATCATTCGGAGGCATGGAGCTCAGTGTCTTCAGTACGCTGACGACACTCAGATTTACCTCTCCATGACAAGATTGTCAGCTCAGACTTCAGATGGCGTCTCTCCTCTCAATGACTGTCTTACGGCAGTAATGGATTGGATGAGGGAAAACAGGTTGAAGCTCAATCCGGACAAAACGGAGGTACTAACTGTCACAGGACCGAAGCCAGGATTGGGAATACACCTCCTGGTCCTAGATGGGGTCACACTCTCCTCGAAGGACCCTGTTCGCAGTCTGGGGGTACTCCTTGATTCGTCGCTTCACATGACTAGTCAGGTGAATGCGGTGGTCAGGAGTGCCTGTTATCAGCTTCGGCTGATCCGCCAGCTGCGCCCTTTCCTGGAGCCAAAGGACCTGGAGTCAGTGGTACATGCTTTGGTAACCTCACGATTGGACTTCTGTAATGCGCTCTACATGGGGCTACCCTTGTGCCTAACTCGGAAACTTCAATTAGTTCAGAATATGGCAGCCAGGCTTGTCACGGGAACATCAAGGAGAGAGCACATAACACCAGTGCTCAAATCTCTCCACTGGCTGCCGATTAGTTTCCGAGCGCAGTACAAGGTGTTGGTTTTAACCTTTAAAGCCCTACATGGCTTGGGTCCATCTTATCTGAGGGACCGCCTCCTCCCATACGAACCCCTCCGCACACTCCGGTCTTCTGGGAGGAACTTATTGCAGCCTATGAAGACTAGACTGACGCAGACCTCCCAGAGGGCCTTCTCGGCTGTCGCTCCCAGGCTATGGAATGGCCTGCCAGACGAGATGCGTCTTATTACATCTTCTGATTGCTTTAAAAAAGCCTTGAAGACGCATCTCTTCCGGCAGGCCTTCCCAGAAAGTTCTTAACCTCCCGGCTCTGTTTGGGTTAAGCTCTCCCATTAGCATTTTAACATCTTGACCCTGATCTCTATGCAATGGGTTGCCGTTTTAAATTGAAATTTTTATTATGTCGTTTTAATTGATGTTAGTTTAATTTAATTTTAAGGGGCGGGTGGTTGGGTATGGGTCATGTATATTTTATCTTGCATTTTTTTAATTGATGTAACCCGCTCCAATTGGATACAGAGGAGCGGGCTATAAATAAAACTTTATTATTATTATTATTATTATTATTATTACAAAATCTGTGGACGCTCAGGTCCCATTAAATACAGTGGCACAGTGAACTTGTATCCTTTATACAGAATGGCAAAATGAGGGCTTCCTATTTGGAATGTATATATTTTTTAATATTTTCAAGCTGTGGATGCTTGATTCTGTGGATAAAGAATTTGGGGATACACAGGACCAAATGTACCCCTTTTTTAAAATGATAGCAATGAATACCTCAGATATTTTACTTACATGATCTGTACCCCACATTTGCCCCCAAAACATGGGACACAAGTACTACCTCAAGTAAGGTGTCAGGTGGACTTGGGGTGTGTTTGTTACCCTTGTGTTTGTGTGAGGGACGATTTAAGAGCCAGTGACCCCACCTGAATGCTCCTGGTAAAACTGCTGGCTCTCCTGCCTGCTCCATAGCAGATCTTTGCTCTTGACAATCAAGAATCTGTTGTCCACAATCATCTTATGCACAGTCTAGGAAGACAAAAAGATGAATCATGCGTCATGGAATCAGAGAATTCTAGAGATGGAAGAGACCCAAAGGGCCATCCAGTCCAACTCCATTCTGTCATGCAGGAAGAGACCATCCAAGCCCTCCCTGGGGTAGATGGCCATCCAGTCTCTGTTTAAAGACCTCCAATGGAGGAGACTCTGCCATGCTCCAAGGTAGCAGTTACTACCATCAGCTAGCTCATCCTAATGTTGAGCCTCTTTTCCTGGAGCTTGAATCCATGGCTTCCTTTCCGAATCTCCGGAACAGCAGAACATAAGCTTGCTCCTTGGGTGAATTTGTAATTGGTTGACTGGCCAAACCCAAAGGGTGCTCAGCAACGTCTCGTCTTCATCCTGGAGAGAAGTAACCAGTGGGATGCCACAGGGTTCTGTCCTGGGCCTAGGGCTATTCATCACCTTTATCAATGACCAGGAGGAAGGAATAGAGGGCATGCTTGCCAAATATGCAGATGAGACCAAATTAGGAGTAGCAGCTAAATATCCTAGAGGAGAGGACCAAAATTCAGAATGACTTGAATTGACTAGAAAGCTGGGCCACGCTAACAAAATAAGCTTCAACAGGGAGGAATGTAAGGTAATGCACTTAGGTAGAAAAAAATGAAATGCCTAGATATAGGATGGGGGACATTTGGCTTAAGGAGACTTCTATGTGTGAAAGGGATCTAGGAGTCCTAGTAGACCACAAGTTGAACATGAGTCAACAGTGTGATGCAGCAACTAAAAAAGTAAATGCAATTCTAGGCTGCATCAATAGGCATATAATGTCTAGACTGAGGGAAGTAATAGTGCCACTGTACTCTGCTTTGGTCAGGCCTCTCCTGGAATAATCCTGTGTCCAGTTCTGGGCACCACAATTCAAAAGGGATGTGGAGAAGCTGGAGGGTGTCCGGAGGAAGGCTATCAAAATGGTGAAGGGTCTGGAAACCATAAAGCCCTATGAGGAAAGACCTGGGGAGCTGAGTACATTTAGCCTGGAGGAGAGATGGTAAAGAGGTGATATAATAGTCCTGTTTAAGTATTTGATGGGGTGTCATATTGAGGATAGAGCAAGCTTATTTTCTGCTGCTCCAAAGAACAGGATCCTGAGCAATGGATGCAAACTACAGGAAAAGAAATTCCACCTCGACATTAGGAGGAACTTCCTGACAGTAAGGGTTGTTTGTCAGTGGAACACAATCCCTTGGAGATTTTTGCAAAGTCTCCTTCTTTGGAGGTTTTTAAAAAGAGGCTGGATGGCTATCTGTTGGGGGTCCTTTGTTGTGAGTTCCTGCATGGCAGAAGCAGGTTGGAAAGGATGGCCCTTGGGGTCTCTTCAAACTTTATGATTCTAGCATGCATCTGTCTCAGGGAGGTCTTGGATTGTGTCTACTGCATGGCAGGATGGCGCTGGACTGGATGGCCACTGCGTGAGCAGACTGGCCCTTCGTCTCCTGCCTTGTTCTTACCTGGAGGATGAGCGGGTGAGCCACCGCATCAGGTTTGACAACGGCAAGAGTCAGCTGCAGGAGGCGCTGAGGAACGTGCAGAGTGGTTCTCATCCTGTTTTCTGGATTGGGAAGAAAATCTGCCTTGCAAGATGGGGTGCTGGCGTCGTGTGGGATCCTGCCCAGAAAGCATCAGCCTAAGAACAAAGAGTGAGAATGGTCCAAAACACACTGCAGAAATAACTCAAGTTTGATATTGCACATTCGAAAACAAAAGACAGTACTTGGTCATAGAGAAACCATACTTGCCCATAGAGAATCATTGGACAATACTTGCTCGTGGCAAGTAGCCGCCCTGAATCCCAGCCTCAGGAGAAGAGTGGGATATAAATAAATATAAGTATTCCCCAATGATTCCCTATGGACAAGTATGGTTTCTCTCCCTGCAGGCAAGTATTGTCCCATGATTTCCTATGGACAAGTATGGTTTCCCTATGGGCAGGTCCTGCCATTTGTTTAAGTATGTCCCGTTTGAGCGCTTTCGTTGCCCTGGCTCAATGCTAGGAAATTCTGGGAAATGCAGTTCTGTGAGACAGCTAGCCTTCTCTGTCAGAGAGACCACTGGTGCCCCAATAAACTACAATTCCCAGGATTCCCTAGCACCAAGCCAGGGGAGTTAAAGTGGTCTCAAACTGGATTATGTTTTGGACCAATGCCAAGCTGAGGGTTGAAAGATGGTCAGGAGGACACGGCGGCAAGTGCCAATCAGCCGACATGGCGGCACGTTAAGTCTGTTGTAGCACCCAAATTCTCTGGTGGAGAAGGCTGAAAACTACAAATCCCAGAATTCCACAGCACTGAGCCGTGGCAATTAAAGCGGTGTCAAACTGGATTAATTCTGCAGTGCAGATGCAGTGACCTGCTGTCCTGCAGGGATAAAGCGGTTTGTTATGGCTCCATCCTCTGTAATCCTGGGATCTGTAGTTTGTTGTGACACCAGAGCTCTCTCTCACACACACACACACACACACACGACAGAGAAGGCTACACACCTCACAAAACTACAAATCCCAGAATTCCACAGCACGGAGCCACAGCAATTAAAGCGGTGTTACTTTTTAAAATAAATAAATAAATAAAAGCTTTTAAAAGGATTTCAGTTAAAAACACTTGGATTTTGGCCAGGCTGGCTGGGGCAACTCCCAGCATCCCCCAGGAGGATCCGTGGCCCTGCAGGGGGATTCTGGGAGTTGTAGTTTTACTCTCGCAATGCAACTTTTCCACACTGAGGGGCTGGAGAGAGAGAGAGAGAGAGAGAGAGAGAGAGAGGCCCTGATTCCTGACTGAAGGTGAAGAGAAGAAGCCCCCTCCTCTCACAAAACATATATATAGACAAGGCCGCCATTACGGTAGGAGGTGAGGCAATATTTCTCCTCAGCCTTTTAACCATGTGGAGGAGAAGGTCGGGCCGTTCATAATCCGGATCCGAAGCGGGGAAGGGCTTCTCACCCCCATAAAGGTCCTTGGTTGGTTGCTCGGCGACGCGGCCTAGTCGGGCCTACTCTTTTCCGGCGAGGCCTAGAAGCATGGACTGACAAACCTGGGCCCTACTACAGTACTAGGTTGCTAGGCAACGCGGCCTAGTGGGGCCTACTCTTTCCTAGCGAGGCCTAGAGGCATGGACTGACAAACCTGGACCCTACTACTAGGTTGCTAGGCAACGCGGCCTAGTCGGGCCTACTTTTTCCTGGCGAGGCCTAGAAGCGGTGAGTGATAAACCTGGGCCCTACTACTAGGTTGCTAGGCAACGCGGCCTAGTCGGGCCTACTCTTTCCTAGCGAGGCCTAGAAGCGGTGAGTGATAAACCTGGGCCCTACTACTAGGTTGCTAGGCAACGCGGCCTAGTCGGGCCTACTTTTTCCTGGCGAGGCCTAGAAGCGGTGAGTGATAAACCTGGGCCCTACTACTAGGTTGCTAGGCAACGCGGCCTAGTCGGGCCTACTCTTTCCTAGCGAGGCCTAGAAGCGGTGAGTGATAAACCTGGGCCCTACTACTAGGTTGCTAGGCAACGCGGCCTAGTCGGGCCTACTCTTCCCTGGCGAGGCCTCGGCGCTGGGTAGGCCTCTTCCCCAGCCGCCTTGGCTTGGTGCCGGTGTTTCCCCGCCGTCGCGTAGCAGCCGAGGCGGCGTCCCCTGGGCGGGGAAGGCGGGCAGGAGAGCTCCAGGAGGAGGAGGAGGAGACCGCCGAAGTGAGAGGCCTGGCGGCCAGCCCGGGGAGGTGGGTTGGGACCCCGAGAAATGCGGGGCTGAGGAGAGGAAAAAGCCGGGGAGAAGCCAAATCTGTATTGTTTTAAGGCCTTCCTTCGCCGCCTTGAGCCCTATTCTCTCTCTCTCTCTCTCTCTCTCTCGAGAAAGGCGGGATAGAAATGTACAATAAAACAGTAACAATAATGTATTAGTAAAGTAATAGTAGTAGTAATAATAATGTTTGCCAGTTAATACTAATCATAATATTAGTAATGACTACTAAATAAATAATATAAAGTACAGTAGAAGTAGTAGTAGTATACTTTATTATTTATTTAGTATTCATTACTAATATTATTTATTATTTAGTAATAACGTGTTAGCCAGCTAATAGTAAATAATATTACTGATTACTAATATTGTTCATTATTTACTTAGTAATAATGTGTTAGCCAGTTAATAATAATAATAATAATAGTAAATGAATGCTAAATAAATAAGTAAAGTACAGTAGTAGTAGCAGTACTATACTTTATTTAGTATCGTTACTAATGTTATTTATTATTGAGTAATAACGCGATAGCCAGTTAATAATAAATAATATTAGTAATGAATACTACATAGATTATATATAGAGTACAGTAATAGTAGTACTATACTTTATTTATTCAATTAGTATTCGTTACTAATACTATTCATTACCTATGTAGTAATAAGGTGTCAGTTAATAATAATAATAATAATAGTAATATTAGTAATGACTACTAAATAAATAATAAATAAAGAACAGTAATAGTAGTGCTATACCGTACTTTATTTATTACTTAATTAGTATTCATTACTAATATTATTTATTATGTATTTAGTAATAATGTGGTAGCCAGTTAAATAATAATAATAACAATAATAAATAAAGTGTAGTAGTACTAGTAGTAATACTAATAGCAATAATTATGTGTTTTGCAGCCGATTATTATTATTATTATTGGCCAGAAGTCTCACTTCAGTGGCTTCTGCACCTGCAGAATTAATGCAGTTTGACACCATTTTAACTGTCATGGGTCAGTGCTATGGAATTCTGGGGCTTGTAGTTTTGTGAGACATTTATCCTTCTCTGTCAGAGAGCTCTGGTGCCACAGCAAACTACAGATCCCAGAATTCCATAGGGTGGATAGATCTATCTGCATCTAGACTGTAGAAATGATACAATTTTGACGTCTCTTTAACTGCCTTGGCTCCGTGCTATGGAATTGTGGGATTTGTATTTCCTTTTTTTTTTACTATTATATTGCTTTAATTGGTTTTTATTGTTTCATCACCTTGGGAGCCCTTGGTGGGCTGAGAGGCGATAACAGAAATACTTTAAATAGAGAGGTTTAAAGAAATACTTTAAATAAACTGGCGAGAAAAAATATTGCAGGGAATGAACTCTGGTCTTGGGCAAGCCATTGTGAAATATGGAGAAGGAATAATTAAGCTGATTAATAATAATAAATTGTGCCCCATGGAGCTGGAAGGGTCCCCTGAAGGGTCCCCAGGGCATCCACAGTGAGATGTAACCATCCAATCTCTGTTTTTAAAAATGCAAATAAAGGTGAGCCCACCACCTGTAGAGTCTATTCCTCATCCCACTGTGCCATCCCTTTTTCCTCCTCCATCATCATCATCATCATCTGTTTCACAGTCTGTGTACTACCAGAGCAACCCATCCTAGGAGGCTCCAGACTTCTCCTCTTTGCTTCTTGATTTGCAGGCAAGCCTCCCAAAATACTACGACGAAGCTGATGGCCAACGGAGATGCCAACCTGGAGGTGGACCAGGAGAAATATGACGCGGATGAGAACGTGAAGATCATCTGCCTCGGGGACAGCGCCGTGGGCAAGTCTAAGTGAGTTACCGAAAGGTTTCAGGGACGGGTAGTGTGCTTCTGGACTTTTCCATGGGATACTGGCAAAGAGATGGCCTTGATGGAGAAGCTTTTCAGTTTGCTTCCCTAACTGGTTTGTTTGCCATAGAATCATAAAATCATAGTGTTGGAAGAGACCCTTCTGCCATGCAGGAACTCTCAATCAAAGCATCCCCGACAGATGGCCATCCAGCATTTGATTAAAGACCTCCAAAGAAGGAGACTCCACCACCCTCCTTGGCAGCGTCTTCCACAGTCAAATAGCTTTTAACATGAGGAAGTTCTTCTTAATGTTCAAGTGGAATTTCTTTTCCTGTAGTTTGCATCCATTACAGTATGTCCTGTTCTCTGGAGCAGCAGAAAATAAGCTTGCTCCCTCCTCAATAGGACATCCCTTCAAAAACTTAAACAGGGATGTCATATCACCTCTTAACCTTCTCTTCTCCAGGCTAAACATACCCAGCTCCCTAAGTCATGCATGGTTTCCAGACTCTTCACCATTTTGGTCACCGTCCTCTGGACACACTCCAGCGTCTCAACATCCTTTTTGAATTGTGGTGCCTATCTCTGATTACCAATTTTCCTAGATTTTGGCTGAGCAATATACCTTAAATTGATGGCTATTTATGATGTAAAATAAGTTAAACCAAGCAGCTCCCACATGTTACAAAATTGTGGGCCTGAAAGTAGAGCCAAGGTTTCCCATCTGTCACTTGACACACATGAAAGAATCTCCAGCTTAAGTCCCACCAAGTGTTTTGGACTTGAGATCCCATAAATCCCAGCCAGCAAGGATGATGGTGTTGTAGTCCAAGACTGCAGGTAATCTGTTCAAAGGAGGCTGCCTTAAATTTACTGATAGTTAATGCAGTGAAAAAGCAGGGGCTAAACCGATCCCTTAACAGTCAAATAGATCCCAGACTGTTTTCAGCATAGCATCAATGTGCACCAGCCTCATTATCCTGAACCCAACAATTGTCCATTAGGCACCAAGACTTTGCTCTCACCCTTTGCACCAGGGTAGGTTAGTTTCCCATCCAGTTTGTCTGGACAGAAGTAAGTGAAGGGACTGAGGGGAAACTTGGGAAATTATTGCTGAGGGATTGGCGCAGCACCTGTTTACCCAACTATTTTTACTCTTTCTCCCCAAGAGGATTCTGGCTGTAGTATTTAAGTGGACTGCCAAATGTGGTTGGTCTGTAGCTCCCTGCATCGCTCGCCATTGTGTTGTGCTGGCTACACGGCTGCTAGGAGGTGCAGTCCAAAAATGTCTAGAGGACCACATGATTCTCACTAGGTTTGCCAGACTGAAAACTAGAGAGGGCTCCTTTAATGATTGTGTAGAACAGAGAATTTATCAGGTAACAACCAACACCTGCTGAAATTCTCTCTTTTACACAACCATGAAAGGTTCACTAGCCTGCTTGGGTTTTCAGTCTGGCAAGCCTGATTCCCACCCAAGCTTCATAGTTCGCCACCACCTTTGCCTTCTTAGTATAACGCCTGGTACCTACTTAGGATGTGTGAGTGGTCCAACCTATGCTAGGTTTAGTGTTCTGGCTTGCGGTCTGACTAGAAGTTAGAGTGCATCCACGCTGTACAAGTCATAGAAATTTAACGATAACACTTTCTAACTGCCGTAGCTCCATCTTGTGGAATCCTGGGATTTGTAATTTCACGGAACACTTAAAATGCTCTGGTAAAGAGCTATGGCATTTCAGGAGCTTGCACTATAGAATTCCAAGACATCACCAAACCACAAATCCCAGGATTCCATAAGAGGAGCCATGGCAGTTTAAGTGGGATCGGGAGCTATAGTTGTACACTGTGGATACAAGTCCTTGAATGAAATGGTCTGCCATTCCTTCATCACACAGCTTAGCTGACCTGCCAGATGCCTTGTGCTCAATCCGTATCTGTGGAGTGTGGCCATAGCAGACATGACAGAACCCTGTGCATGGAATAAAGGACGACCTGCATTTGGTCTTGGGGGAGACTCTCTTACCTGATCCCGCAGAGCCTCTTTCAGTCAGATAGGCTAGTGATAGGCTAGGTGGATGCATAGTTCACTCCAGTCCAGGGCAACTTCTTTTCTCTGTCCATGGCCCAGCTCTGGATGGGTGGTGCAGATTGGGAGGAGGCTGATCTGTGGACTTGGAAGCCACTTCCCTTCTCTCCCTTGTATTTATTGAGCAGGATTTGTATTCACTTGACAACTTTCCCTCCTTCTCTCTTTCAGATTAATGGAGCGCTTTCTCCTGGATGGGTTGTATCCTTTTCAGCTTTGCAAACTCACAGACACTGCCACTCTAGAGAAGTTACCATTTAATTGATTTTAGTTCCTCTTGTGTTTTACACCAGGCTCGGTACATAGTGACATGTATGTAAATGCAGTTAATTAAGCATACATACATAAGGATATGCAAACACTCACAAAGGTTTAAGAGCTGTCAAACAATAACCTCATGTTCATTGCAAGATCTTGAGCCAGTCACTTCCATGTCTGTTGCGCTGAGGAGTAGGAATGGAAAGAATATAATAAACAATAATAAATAAACTTTATTCTTATACCCCGTCTTTCTGCTGCAGCAATCAAGGCGGCTTACATGACTAAAATATATTGGAATAATAAATACGCTTATTAAAATAAATTGATTCCCCCCCTTTAAAACAGAATTAAATACAATACAGTTTAAAAATTCAACCTGTTAAAATGACAACGATCTTCCAGTAGAGGCAGTGGTTACATAAAGTAGGGAGAATACAGAAATTAAATTGAACTATTCTGGGAAGGCCTGCCGGAAGAGATCTGTCTTGTTAGCTTTTGTTGAAGCTGTCTAGTCTGGTTATTTGATGGATCTCCTCTGGTAAGGCATTCCATAGTCTGGGAGCTGCAGCTGAGAATGTCCTCTGGAGGTTGCCGTTAGTATGGTTTTTATGTGTTGCAATAAATTCCTCCCAGAGAACCTGAGGGTGCAGGGCGGATTGTACGGAAGTAGGCGATCCTTTAGATAGGTTGGGCCTGAGCCATGTGGGGCTTTAAAGGTAATCACCAACACCTTGTACTGCACCCGGAAACCAATAGGCAGCCAGTGAAGAGATTTCCGGACTAGGTACAAGGGTAGCCCTAGGTAGAGTGTATTGCAGAAGTCGAGTTGTGAGGTCACCAGTGCATGCAAAACAACTTCTAGGTCCCTTACTTCCAGGAAAGGGTGCAGCTGGCATATCGGCCGGATATGCATTTGCCCTGTATTTTCCAGCCATGAGGGGGGTTTCCCAGCACTTGGGAAATTCATTAGGAAGTAGCCAAGGCTGTTGCTACAAGATTCTTTGCATTTTGTGAAAAGTGCAAGTGCCACTTTCTCAGCCTCAGAGGATGGCAATGACAAACCCCCCTTGGAAGAAACTTGCCAAGAAAACTCCATGATAGGAGGAGGATTGGCAGTAAGTTGGAAATGACTTGGACACACAACAACAACAACATACATTTTCCCCTGCATTCTGTTCTCTGCACAGAAAAATTGTGGAGAATTTTTTTTTTTTTTTTGCATTCTGTTCTTTGCACAGAAAAATTATGGAAATTATTTTTTCTAATAAGAAAAAAATATAGTGTCACTGCCTAGAAATCTGCTTTCATACAGAAAAACAGTGTATTCCTGTGCAGAAATCCTTCCTATAGCACGAATTATGGTCAAGAGTGGTGTAGAAATCTTGATCTCAGCCAGTGGGGAAAATAAAGGATTTTTTTTTTTTGTTCTTGTCTGTGAGGATAAAGGACACAAAAATGTACATCCTACTGAGCAACTTTGGAGGACCACTGCCACCTTCTCCATTGGTTCCCCCTGCCCCCCCCCCTGATTTTTCCCCTGTTATTTCTGCTACATATCCTTGATTTGCACCCCCAGCAAACCTCAGCAGCTGTCCACCTATGCCCTGACGCTCTACAAATATACAACCACTGTGGGTGGGAAGACAATCCTTGTGGGTAAGGTCTTTCTGCTGGACCTGATAGCTGTCGGGTTACATGGGTGCATGTTGTCTGATCTCGTAGCACAGATGAGTCCCCATCTCCTCCATTTTTGATTTAAAAATGAATGAGGGCTGGATTATGACCAGTGGAGGAATCTATCAAGACTGTCTGAGGAGAATAGGTTTATTGTGAGAAATCCAAAGATAGACTCGTGGGGAAAATCTCATAGACATTCTTGGAGGATGCTGGACCTTCCATTTTGGGGGGATCTTTAACAAGAAGATAGACGAGCAACTTTCAGGAGTGCTTTATTCCTGTATTCCTGCATGACAAGAGGTTGGACTAGGTGACCCTTGTGGTCCCTTCCAACTCTGATTCTGTGAGATGGCTCTGGAGGCAAGGTGGCCAGTGGTGGAGGTGGGCTTGGACCCAGGAGAGCAGATGGTGGCAGTAACATACTAGCCAATTACAGTTATCATCCAAAATCGACAAAATGATGATACTGTTCCTGGGCCAACCAAAATGCATGTTATACATGTTGCAAGCCTTCGAAACTCCACTGGCTTCTTCGTCTGGCAAAAGTGTTAAAAGTCATACTACAGGAGAAAGAAAGAAATTTTTTTTTTGACGATGTTAGTCTTGGTAAAGATGTTGTGGTTGTTGTCCTTTGTTCAGATGGTATGGAAGGGCGTTCGTACAGATGGGCTCCTACTCCTTCTGGTCATATTGGTACTGGGAGATTCAGTCCAGGGAATAAACTTTCAGTTCCATTAGGAAGATGTATAATGTGTATTTTGACTGATCCAATAAAGGTATCACTGTTCTATGGATTTTGGATGATACTGTACTTTGCTATATGGCCAATGTTAACCAAAAATTTTAGTGAAAAAGCTAATCTAGTACAGATATGTGCATGCTAAGGGCATTTTTGCCACCTCCTGTCCGTACATACACCACATGGTTTCTATTTTCAGGGACAAGTATTGACAGCATGGTCATGTCCTGTTACTTTTCAAAGCTGGTTTTGGCTGGTTTTGAACAGATGTGAGTGAAGGCTGGCAAAGCATCATTTAGGGGCAAAACTATGCATTCTAGAACAGTTCTTCACCAAATGATGGGCCATGGATTGGAGCTAGTGTGTGAGCCGTTGGTGGTTGGTTTGTGAGATGTTTCAAGGAAAGAAATATCATGCTTGCAGCAGAAATAGGGCACCAGTTTCTGCACTTTCGGGAAAGAATGCTAGAATTCCACCACCTCAAGATGGCTTGAGAAATGCTGCCCTAGAGTATTTTTGGGGCTGGAAAAAAACAGAATGTGACCAATTTTAAGTGGGGGGGACCACATAGGACTTCTCCAAGGGCCGTGTGATTTGTACCCCTGTTATGTAACCACATCCTCCCTTCCAAAAACAGAGACCAAAATGGTGGCTTTATGCCTGAAGCAAGACATCTTCCTTCATGATAATTAACTGAGCCCCTGGCTTCCTGCCTTTCAGATTTCTGGGATACGGCCGGACAGGAACGTTTCCAAAGCCTCCACGCCTCCTACTACCATAAGGCCCATGCGTGCATCATGGTGAGGAAATGGACCGTTGTTTTTTGGTGTGGGACAGGCCCCGTGGGGTCAGGGTGGCCGTGGGTGATGGGCCTTTCCCCTCTCTTATTAGGCTGACCTATCAGCAAATGAACTATTGTGTATGTGATGGACATTAAAGGTTGTGAGGCTTCTGTGTGGCTAGGATTAATATTTATCTATTTAAAGCATTTATACTGTGTGGCTGGAGCAGCTTATAGAAGAATAACATTGCGTTTTCTCAAGCTTACAGAAATTATTGTTGTTGTGTGCCTTCAAGTCATCTCTGACTTATGGCAACCCTAAAATGAATCTGTTGTGGGGTTTTCTCTCCAGAATTTGTTTTGAGGGGGTTTGCCTTTGCCTTCTTCTGAGGCCGAGAGTGTGTGACTTGTCCAAAACCACCCAACTTGGGTTTCCTTGGCTGAATTGGAACTCTGTTCTCCAGAGTCCTAGGCCAACACTGAAACCACTACACCACACTGCCTCTCAACAGAAATTATGCCAAAGATTTAAAAAAGAGATAACATTACACTTGTCCCTCCACATTTGTGGCTTTGACTTTTGTGGATTTGATTATTCACGGATTTGATTAATATGTTCTCTTTAGGAATATCTAGGTCCTCCAGCACAACTCTGTGGTCAATTTTAACCAAAAGTCACACTGAAGGACCTAGAGATTCCTAGAGAGGTGTTCTCTCAGGTAAAAAAACATGGTGTTTTTGTTATTTGTGATTTTTCCACATTTTCAGGGTGCCCCTAACCCCAACGAATGTGGAGGGACGAGTCTATTCTACTGTGTGGCATTTGCTTTATGGATCGAAATTAGGTATCCTGAAAAATGTCATTTTCATATTATTTTTTAAAATCTAGGTTTTGGGCTGTAAACTTTTAAAGCAGTGGCTTTCAGATAGCGGGACGAGATCCCCAGGGAGGGTGCGAGCATTGCTCAAGGGGAAAAAAGACTTGGAAACTCTGATCCCTTCTCCTCTTTATGTTTAAAATTTACACATTCATTGGGTTAAATAATGAATTTGCTTAAATAAAACTGTTATAATTTGAACAATGTTTTTTTATATAAAATGTTAAAATAGGAATATAGATGCATGTGCAAATTAAAATATGTACACTAAATAAATAAAAAAAATATTTTTTATCGATATACAGCATCAAGTGTCGGTCCCAAAAGTAAAATGTTTAAGAACTATTCATAGAATCATAGAGTTGGAAGAGACCCCAAGGAGTGTCCAGTCCAACCCCCTGCCATGCAGGAACTCTCCATCAAAGCATCCCTGACAGATGGCCACCCAGCCTCTGCTTAAAAACTTCCAAGGAAGGAGACTCCACCACCCTCCGAGGAAGGAATGTGTTCCACTGTCAAACAGCCCTTACTGTCAGGAAGTTCCTCCTAATGTTGAGGTGGAATCTCTTTTCCTGGAGCTTGCATCCATTATTCCGGGGAATATTGGATTATTGTTTGAAGGGGAAGCTGGAAAACACCTAAGCGAACATATGACATCAAATGGTGAACTCAGCAGTCCTTTCCATCTTCTAAGACTCCATGCTTAGTTCTTCCACAGAGGAAGAGCGACCTAGGCTGTGTAAAACAATATATGCATACATTTCTAAAGAGGTAGACATTATTTAGTGACATTTCTAAAGAAGCTAACATTAAAGGTATTTACAAAAATCATACTTTGTCACCTTCAGTGCTAATTTGTTTCAGCCAGTACTTTTGAGGACTTCAGTTGCTTGCCTCAGAGGTTTCTTTCACAGTTAGCTGAGCAGCTTTTTCAATCTGACCAATTGCTTGCCCTCTTCTGTGTTCTGAGGACTGCTTTTAGTAAAGCAGACTTCCTGCTGCTAGGTAACCCCTTCTGTAGCCGGTTGCTTGTCAAGTAATCCTCTGACTGCCAATGGGAGCATCTCACCTTTGGCCAGAGAAGATGAGTGTTTTATGGAAAGCAGGGTTAGACTAGGTGTAGCCTTTCAGTGGCTCCTATCAAGCCTGGGCAGCAGACCAAATGGGGAATAAATGCTGGGACCTGGATTTCAACAATATTTGGAGGGAAAGGGGAGAGCTGCATTTTACCCACCCTGATGTAAGAGGAAGTGTCTCCTGCTGCTTTCTGCCAAACAGTATTACTTCCATCTCATCTTTCCGCCTCCTGCCTTATCAGAAGAGCAGCAGAGGCAGGAGTGGTGGCATATTTTTGTGCACACCTAGCTCTCTTCTTATTACTGATCTCCATAGCTTCAACAGGAGAGAGACGTATTGCTTTATCAGAGCTTGGATATTTGTTTGTTTGTTTGTTTGTTTACTACAGCTTTCAGACTCTCCTAGCCATTGTCCATGCTGCTTGGGGGGTTCTGGGAGTTACAACCCCTGAAGCAGCAACAGTTTCCAAGGTTAATTCTTCATCCAGACCCTTAAGGTAAACTGCAAGGGGTTTGCCTTTGCCAAGTGCCTGTGGGGCTCTCCCCCAGCCTCCTCCATCCAAGGGCAGCCAAACTGCCTCCCTCTCCCAATGCTGCATCCCAGGTTCAAGCCTCCCCAAACTCTGGCCTTGGGCCTGGCTCTCATTATGTCTTTGCCAGTGGAGGGGCTGGAGACCATACTTCCATGCAAGATAAGATGGACCTTGCTTTTCATCTAGTGGCATTCAACACTACCACCAACCATTTACTTCTATCCCATATTTTCCCCAAAACTGGGACCCAAGGTGCTTTACATATATGAAAACAAATTGATGAATTTTCATTGAAAATCTTAATTTTCTCTGAAAATCTTTGGCTTTGTGGGTTTCCTGCCTCTGAGATTCCGCTTCAGAATACTGGACCTTCCAACTGGTGTATCTTTGACAGGCTGTACTTTCTACCTCTTTTCCCCTTTTTACAGGTCTTTGACATCCAGAGAAAAATCACTTACAAGAACCTGGGCAATTGGTACAAGGAGCTGCGTGAGTTCAGACCTGAGATCCCCTGCATCGTGGTGGCCAACAAAATTGATGGTGGGCCTCCTCTTGTCTAGTTTGAGATTTTGTACTTTTTTTGTCAAGTTGTAGCCTCAGAGAGATTGGTTGTTTCCAGAACTTTCACCATCTTGGTCGCCCTCCTCTGGGCATGTTCCAGTTTGTCGATATCCTTTTTGAATGGTAGTGCCCAGAATTGGATGCAGTATTCCAAGTGGAGCCTGAACAAAGTGGAATAGAGTGAATCATAGAATCATAGAGTTGGAAGAGACCCCAAGGGCCATCCAGTCCAACCCCCTGCCATGCAGGAACTCCCAGTCAAAGCATCCCCAACAGATGGCCATCCAAGCTCTGCTTAAAGACCTCCAAGGAAGGAAACTCCACTACACTCCAAGGAAGTGTATTCCACTGTCGAACAGCCCTTACTGTCAGGAAGTTCCTCCTAATGTTGAGGTGGAATCTCTTTTCCTGCAGTTTGCATCCATTGTTCCGTGTTCTAGTCTCTGGAGCAGCAGAAAACAAGCTTGCTCCCTCCTCAATATGACATCCCTTCAGATATTTAAACAGGACTATCATATCACCTCTTAACTTTCTCCTCTCTTGCTTTTCCAGCTGACATGAAGGCTACCCAGAAAAGCTTCAATTTTCCACGGAAGTTCAACTTGCCCTTTTATTTTGTGTCTGCTGCCAATGGTACCAATGTGGTGAAGGTACGAGAAGGCCATTGTTGAATGTATTTGTGGAGGGAGGGGGCAGCAGTTCTTGTGGCTGGTTTCTAGGGCAGGAGAGATTGAAGGGAGGAGCAACAGTGGCACCCAACAGGTCTACAGGTGGCAAAGCCAAGATTTCTCATTTCTTATTCTGCAGGTCTTCAATGATGCCATCAAACTGGCTGTCGCCTACAAACAGAATTCAGGGGATTTTATGGACGAAGTCTTGAAGGAGCTAGAAGTAAGAGAACCTTTCTCATGTTTTACATTGGTATTCTCATGGCCTCTCCTTCTGTGGGGCAGCAATCTTCCCCTTGACAGAACTTGAGGTTCCAAACTGTCTTTAAGGGTATCCCTAAATAGATTGTGTCACAGTAGCCTAGCTGAAATGCAACCAAAGACAATGTAAGTGAAAGTGAAGACTGGCAGTGCATGGGGGAAGATTGCCTTCCCAGCTGCAGCCATCTTTAGGGTTTACCTGGGGAGGATTGAGGCCCAGATCTTACTTGAGTGCAGGAGGAGCATGAACATCTCCCAGTGGATTAAGTGTGGGAGGTGCAGTTAAGGGTGCCCAGCTGCCCCTCCATGGCCAATCTGCAGCCAAGGGGCATCTGTGTGTCAAGGGATCCTCCAGCTGCTGCTGCTCATAGGGAAAAGGAGTTGTGCAAGGAGCAACTGGTTGTCTCCTCCTTCAGGGCCAAAGAATGTACTTAAAACAGCTGTTTATAAAACACCTGTTTATGAAAGCCTGGTGTGTAAGACACCAGTAGAAGTCCAACCTCTCTCTTCAGCTTTCTTCTTTCCTTTCCTGTTCCTATCTTAGCATTTTGAACTGGAGAAGAAGGAGGGCAACTTATCGGACAAAGAGGAGAATGACCCAGAAGAAACTGAGCCATCCACCTGAGCCCTGGAGAGGCAGGAAAGCCCGGATCTGCTCCATCAAGTAGCTAGAATTTCCCCTTTCCACAGAGACTTGGGAGAGCCAAATTGGTCTACTGCTTGGAAGTGAATGTGGGCTGCCTAACCAAGAAGAAGCTATGCTATCCTGGGCACTTGCCACCATGTGTGGATGGCCAAGAAGATGCCCACAGCGGCTTCCTGCCCCTGAGAACAGGGAAATGATGCCACTTGGTGGGAGATAGGCCCATTCCATGGCACGGTGGAAGGGGAGGCCCTCTGCAGAGAACTGCTGTTGGTGGACTCCATCTTGAGAAATAAAGGATTTAAAAAGGAAAACTTTGGCATGCTTTCCTGTACCCTAAAACCAAGGAAGCAAACATTTATCTGATCTCACTAGGGGTGCTGCTTCTCACCCTCCTTTAATATAACCACATGAGGAACCACTTGTGCAAAGGTGGGCAACTATGGTGGGCCCTGAGGCCAAATTTCTCCCTGTGGATTCTTCGTAGGCTGCTTGGACTGCCCCAAATCAGTCAAACATTTAAATGGGGGAAGTTAATAACAACTTTCCAAGATTAAAACTGAAATCCTGGAAAAGAGTGGAGACATGATGGACTGATAAACATTCTAGTAGAAGGGTGGATTGGTCAGAAAGACTGAACATAAGGATTTAAAAATACACGGCTAAATTTATGTCATATGTAGGATAGAAGAAGTTACTTGAAATAAATAAAATAAAAAGGAATTGGGAATTTATTAAGAAAAAAGAACAAAAAAATTGTAGGAAAAGCAATACAAAATACGATTAGTTTAATGAAAATCAAATGATTTTAAGATTTCAGTGAGATTGAATGAGAAATGCATGGCTTAATCAGAGTAAATGAGATGGAATTTATATATGTAAATATGTCATATGAAATATTATACAATAAACCAAATGTTTTTTTTTCCAATTTTGACAAAATTGTAGTTTTCAGATATAATGTGTACATTTGTTTGTTTTATATATGTGTGTATAAAACTTAAACAGGGCTCTCATATCACTCCTTAACTGTCTCTGCTCCAGGCTAAACATCCCCAGCTCCCTAAGTCTTTCCTCATAAGGCATGGGGTTTCCAGACCCTTCAACATTTTAGTCACCCTCCTTTGGACACACTCCAGCTTCTCAACATCCTTTTTGAATTGTGGTGCCCAGAACAGGACACAATATTATTCCAGGTGGGGCCCGACCAAAGCAGAATAGAGTGGCACTATTACTTCTCTTGATCTAGACACTATATTTCTATTGATGCAGCCTAGAATCACATTGGCCTTTTTAGAAGCTGCATCACATTGTTGGCTCATGTTCAACTTGTGGTCTACTAGGACTCCTAGATCCTTTTCACACGTAGAAGTCTCTTTAAGCCAGGTGTTCCACATCCTATATCTCTGCATTTCACTTTTCCGCTCTAAGTGCAGTGCCTTACATTTCTCCATGTTGAATTTCATTTTGTTAGCTTTGGCCCAACTTTCTAATCTATTCAGATCATTTTGAATTTTGATCCTGTCCTCTGAGGTATAAGCTACTGCTGCTAATTTAGTGTCGTCTGCAAATTTGATAAGTATGCTCCCAATTCTGTCATCCAAGTCATTGACAAAAATGTTGAATAGCAAACTGGGCCCAGGACAGAACCCCATTGGACACCCCACTGATCACTTCTCTCCAGGTTGAAAAGGAGCCATTGTTGAGCACCCTTTGGGTTTGGCCGGTCAACCAATTGCAAATCCATGTAACGGTTAACTTGTCTAGTCCACATTTTGCAAGATTGTTTGCAAGAATGTCATGGGGAACCTTGTGAAAGGCCTTACTGAAATCAAGATATACTATACCCACAGCATTCCCTTTATTTATCAAGCAAGATTAGCTGGCATGACATGTTTTTGAGGAAGAGAGTCAGGAAAGGGTTTAAGCTCTGGTCAAGCCTTTGTGATAGGAAGGTGGGAAACAGTACAGGAAGAATGCCTTCCTGGTGCTTTGACCTTGATGCATAGGTTATTTTAAATATTAAATATTGACTTAAGCATCCATGTTTTTTGATATCTGCATAGGAGTTCTGGAATCAAACCCCTGTAGATACTGCGGGTTCACCATAATCATACCGACTAAATGTACCAAATTATCAGGATTACTGACTCCATGTATTATTTTTAGTAATATCTGGGCCTCAGCTGAAAAGAAGCAAGAAAAGGAACATTTCTTGTTTCTTTACATACTGTGGGCATCGGTTATACCATACGGGTACCACTCATGTCTTTATGAATAAGGAGAAGACTCATGATTATACAGTTTTGTGATTTCCACCTTGAAGTCTTTTCTGACAGGTGTGCAATGTGTGCACATTTTTCTAGTTGTGTCCAACATCGCATGCTTTTATTTTTTGAAAGGTACACATTTCCCCATAAAACATGTTTGTGCATATTTATTTTTTTAAATGAAAGTACACTATTTTTTATCCTCATTTTTCCAAAAGAATACATTTTTATCTAACACGGGTTTTTTGGGTGCGCAGATCAGATTGCTCGCTCAATCTGATCGCAAATTGCATCTGCTTTTGGTTACAGGAGGTGCAAGTTGGATACATTCAGGTCCAAAACAAACATATGGGTCCCACCTTTAACAGCACTGTTAGGAAGCATGCAACTACCCAGGAGTAGGAGGTGTGTAAAATGGGATATTCTCCATGCCATAGGCAGGCAACGGCTGGTGGGTGGTGAGAAGGTCCGTAACAAACAAAAAGTTTATTTTTCCTCCAGATGTGATCCCAGAAGCTTGCTGCCAGATCTCTGGCACAGCTTGGCACAGCTAAGATTTAGCAACTCTTGTGTTGCACTTGCGTTTCAAAACTATTTGGGGCTGTTGCGCTTTTTTGCATGGGCCTTCATCCACCACGGGCAGCTTTGCGCTCGAGGACGGGTTCACGTCCTTGGCAGGAGACATGTTTACTTCCTCTATGATTTCCACCTCGGTCAGTTTGGGCAATGCCCCATTTTTCCCTTTCCTCGTGTGCCGCAAGAACTTCTGGAGCAGCCTGAAGAAGGTAGCCACGGTGCCGTTGGCTCCTTTGGGGACCTGGGTTTCTTGGGGGGCTTCGGGTCCAGCAGCAGAAGGCGCTTTGGATGTCATCTCAGGAAGTTCTGTCTCTGGAGCTTCAGTCTCAGGTTGAGTTGGGGCTTCAGATTCGGCTTCAGGAGTGGCTTCAGAGACAGGCTGGAGTGGGGTTTCAGGCTCCGTTTGTAGTGGGGCTTGAGTCTCAGGTTGAGCGGTTTGTGGCTTCAGAGGAGTTGAGACTGAGACTTCCAGCTCGATTTGAAGAGTTGTGGCTTCAGGTTTAACTTGAGCCGTGGTTTGAGGCTTGGGTTGTGGCAGTGGCTGGGATGGGGTTGCAGGTGGAAGCTCGGTTCGGGGTTGGGGTGGAGGAAGAGCTGTGGTTGGGGGTGGAGGTGGTGGAGAAGTGGTCAGCGGAGACAGGGCTCTGGTTGAGGGTGGAAGTGAAGGTATTGTGGCCTTGGGTGGAGATGGGGCTGCGGTTGTGGATGGAGGAGAAACTTGGATTAAGGTTGGAGGTAAAGCACTGCTGGTCTTGGGTGGCGGTGGGGCAGCAGTGGTTTTAGGCAAAAGAGAGATGGTTGTATGTGGAAGAGGCGTAGAAGCAACTGTAGTTACAGGGTGACTTGTGGTTGTAGTTGGAGGGTGGGTAGTGGTTGTAGTTGAACGGGGAGTGGTGGTTGTAGTTGGACGGGGAGTGGTGGTTGTAGTTGGAGGATGGGTGGTGGTTGTAGTTGGAGGATGGGTGGTGGTTGTAGTTGGAGGATGGGTGGTGGTTGTAGTTGGAGGGTGAGTGGTGGTTGTAGTTGGATGGGGTGTGGTGATTGGAGGATGGGTGGTAGTTGCAGTTGGACGGGGAGTGGTGGTTGTAGTTGGAGGATGGGTGGTTGTAGTTGGAGGATGGGTGGTAGTTGCAGTTGGATGGGGAGTGGTGGTTGTAGTTGGAGGATGGGTGGTAGTTGCAGTTGGATGGGGAGTGGTGGTTGTAGTTGGAGGATTGGTGGTTGTAGTTGGATGGGGAGTGGTGGTTGTAGTTGGAGGATTGGTGGTTGTAGTTGGATGGGGAGTGGTGGTTGTAGTTGCAGGATGGGTGGTGGTTGTATTTGGGCGGTAAGTAGTGCTTGTAGTTGGAGGGTGGGTGGTGGTTGTAGTTGGATGGGGAGTGGTAGTTGTAGTTGGAGGAATGGTAGGGGTTGTAGTTGGAGGAATGGTAGGGGTTGTAGTTGGAGGATGGGTGGTGGCTGTAGTTGGAGGAATGGTAGGGGTTGTGGTTGGCAGAGGGGTAGAGGCTGTCGTTGGAGGATGGGTAGTAGTCAAAGGTGGAGGTGAGGTGTAAGTGGTGGCAGGTGGTGGTATGGCAGAGGTGGAACTGGTTGGGGGTGGAGGTGGAGGTAAGGCAGTGGTGGTGGGTGGAGGTGGAGGGGAGGTGGTTGTGGTTGTCGTGGTTGTCGTGGTTGTGGTTGTGGTTGTAGTTGTGGTTGTCGTTGTAGTTTCGAGTTTGGGTTGAGCTGTGGTTGTATTCATGGGTGGATAGACCGGGTGTGGGGTCTTTGGTGCCGGTGGAGGTTCAGGCATGGGTCCAACCCACCCCTTGATCCACGTGTAGAACCACCGTGTGGCGGTGTAGACCCCCGGCTTGTGTGCCTTGCCGCAGCCACGGCCCCAACTAGTGACCCCGATGACCCAAAACGGCTGAGATGATTCTTCTTTACACATGAGGGGTCCACCGCTGTCTCCCTACAGACAAGAGAGAGGGATGAGTAGGGGGTCAAGCATGACCTGAGAGGGCACAGCAAGATTCGATGGGTTTTATGGAGAAAGTAGACGGCACATGGCACGGCCGACTTGAATGTGTCCGCACTGAGCAACTATAGCACAGTTTGGTCCAACTATCTCTTTCATGCCCTTGTCCATGAAACCATGTGCTTTGTAGCTTTGGGGGTCCTTAGAAGGCTTGGGTAGAGAGATCTAGTCCAGTGGTTCTCAAACCTGATCCCCAGATATTTTGAACTTCAGTCCCCAGAATCACTAACCTTTGGATGTACTTTCTGGGGCTTTTGGGAATCAACAGGAGGACTGAAGTTTGGGAAGGAGTTTGAAGACCCAAGATATAGTGTTAGTGTGAGTAGAATCTGTGTAGAGAGACCTGGTAGCATCTTTGAGACTAAGTAAAGAAAGAAGTTAATGGCATGAGCATTCCTAGACTTAAGTCTACTTCCTCAGATGCATTTGGTGGAGTGGTTAGTCTGGCCCTGGCTATCGACTCCACCAAATGCATCTGAGGAAGTAGACTTAAGTCTAGGAAAGCTCACGCTGCCAACTTCTTCCTTTAGTTAGTCTCAAAGATGCTACAAGGTACAGAATTGTAGGCCACTCCCAAACTACAAATCCTAGGATTCCATGTAAAGGAGCAGCCAACGAGTTACAGGGGCATCAAACTCCTCTAACTATAGAGTGCCAGTTTATTTCTTGTGAACTTGCACGATTCCTGACCTTTGGCCATGACAGCATGGGGCTTCTTGGAACTGAATTCGAGAAACGTGTGGGGAACCAACCACCAAGAAGCATTGCCCTGAGTCTCCCTTATACAAAATGTTTGGGATCAGAAGTGTTTGGGGTTTGGAGTTGTTCAAATTTTGGACCTCTGGGATTTGGTTCCGTGAGTAACAAAATCCGTGGATGCCCAAGTCCCATGAAACACAATGGCAGAACAAAAATGGTGTCCCTTGTATAAAATGGCAAAATCAAGGTTTGCTATTTGGGATTTATACTTTTTTTGAATATGTTCAAGCTGTGGATGCTTGAATCCGTGGATAAGGAGGGCCAACTGTGCATAATGAGTTATCTTTAGACCCAAGTCCAAACCCAAAATTCATTTATGCTTCATATACACTTTATGTGAACCGGTGTGGCGTAATGGTTTGAGCATTGGACTATGACTCTGGAGACCAGAGTTTGATTCCCAGCTTAGCCACAAACCCATTGGGTGGCCTTGGGCAAGTCACACTCTCTCAGCCTCAGAGGAAAGCAACGGCAAAGCACCTTTGAACAAATCTTACCAAGAAAAACCCATGATAGGGTTGTTTTAGGATTACCATAAATTGGAAACAACTTGAAGGTACCCAACGAGGAAATATACACGTAGCACATAATATTTTAAATACATAATATTTAGAATAGTGCATGAAGCAAAGTTTGGGTACATCAAACCATCGGAAAGCAAAATGTCACTATCTCAGCCACCCTTTGTGGACAATTTTGGACTGTGGAGTATTTTGTATTTTGGAATTCTGGATAAGGGAGACTCAACAAAGCACTGTTAACTGTGTTGTATATATACAACCTGGTGAACCAGAGCAGGGAAACCATCTCTGGTTGTATCCACACTGCAGAAATAATCCAGTTCGGCACCACTTTATCTGCCATGGGTCAGTGCTATGAAAGTGTAGTTTTTTTCTGGGACCACTTGAATATTAGGAGTAATTTCCTGAGAGTAATAGCTATTTAACAGTGGAACACATTCCCTTGGAATCTCTTTCTTTGGAGGAGGCTGGATGGCCATCCGTCCCAGGGAGGGCTTTGACTGAGAGTTCCTGCATGGCAGAATGGAGTTGGACTGGATGGCCCTTTTTGGGGTCTCTTCCAACTCTAGGATTCTATTCCATGATTCTATCTACTCTTTCAAACGGGAGGAATTTCTCCCAACTCCGAATGGAGCCAATGCGGATTCATGTAAATTCGCTTGTTTAGCAAATTTACATGAACCCCTGCTCCGTTCGGAAGAACCCCTGCTCCGTTCGGAATTACTTCCCATTACCCGAAAATAACCCCCTCCTGCCCGAATTTGCATGCGAAGCTTTAATTCGCAATAACGTAAAACCCATGATTGCATTCGAATTGGCTTCCCTCTTGCCCGAATTTGCGTGCAAAGAGTTAATTTGCAATAACGTAAAACCCATGATTGCATTCGAATTGACCTTAAATTATACTTCCAATTTAGCCTCGTATGAAAGAGTCCTTTGATTTGGTTGTGTGCCGCAAAGGTAAAGATGGCCACTCTCTGGTACTCATAGAGGAACCACCAGGGTGGCAGGTAAGGTTAGTATGAGCAGCAATACAGCATCCTCTGCCAACCTACCCAAAGGCAGTGGCATAAGTGGGGTGGGCATGGGAAAAGAATGGGGCGAATGGCCTCTCTTCTGTCCCTTACTAATGCCCCCCCCCATCCGCCTTCTGCAAACTCCTTTCTTGTTGGCCCAGATGAAGCCCAAGGTACAGCTAAGCTGTAGGGACTGGGGTCAAGGAGGGTGTCTGCTGGGCAGTTTTGGGGATGGCCAAGTGTGTCCCTGCTCTGCTCCCCAAACCCTCTCCTCCTGGGATTCTGTTAGGGACAGAGGCATACCTACGTTGCACCAAAATCACCAATGCACAAGGGATAGACAGTTGGCCCTCTGTATCCATGGATTCAACCATCCACGGATATGTATGTGTATGCATATGTATGTATGTATACATGTGTGTGTGTGTGTGTGTGTGTGTGTATATTCCCAAAACGAAATCTTGATTTTGCCATCTTATATAAAGGACATCATTCTACTATGCCTTTACATAGGGACTTGAGCATTTCTGGATTTTTGTATCCTAGAACCAAACCCTAGTGGAGACCAAGGGATCAATTTAGTAGTAGTAGTATTAGTAGTAGTAGTAGTAGTAGTAATAATAATAATAATATCCCATTGCATATAATGGGACTTGAACATTTCTGGATTTTCGTATCTACGGGGGGCTCCTAGAACCAAACCCCAGTGGAGACCAAGGGATCAACGCGGTAGTAATAATAATAATAATAATAATAATAATAATATGCTATTGTGCATACAGTGGGCCCTTGTTATTCGCTGGGATTTGGCTCCAGGACCCCCTGTGGATAACAAAATCCGTGGATGCTCAAGTCCCGTTAAATACAATGGCATAGCAAAATGATGTCCTTTATATAAAATGGAAAATCATGGTTTGCTATTTGGAGTTTATAACTTTTTTGGAATATTTTCAAGCTGTGGATGCTTGAATCCGTGGATAAAGAGGGCTGACTGTAATGGGACTTGGGCATTTATGGATTTTGGTATCCATTGGGGGTCCAGAAACCAAATCCCAGCGGATACTAAGGGTCCACAATAGTAGTAGTAGTAGTAGTAGTAATGCAAATGGCAGCACAGACCTAAGCTGTCTTCCACCAGCCCCAGCCCCAGGCTGTCTTACCTGGCAGCTGTCGACACCTCCTTGCTGGTACCCTGCGCAGACGGTGTGCGGCTGGACGGCCCCATCGTACCACTTGCTGCTGTTACAAAGCGCTGGAGAAAAACGATTGACCTTTGCCTCTTGCATGAAGTCTGAGGCCACTGTTCCTGCTGGAGAGCAAAATGGCAGCTTACTTGGTGGTGGTGGCGGCGGCGGTGGGAATTGGGCATCCATGGACCCACCCCTGGGACTGTTTCTGCAACTTTCTTGTGTCCTTCCTGGATCCCAGTGCCATATGAAAAAAACGTCCCTCTCCCACGAAGAAGAATGATAGAATCATAGAATCGTAGATTTGGAAGAGACCCCAAGGACCATCCAATCCAACTCCATTCTGCCATGCGCAAATGCACCATTCAGGCACTCCCTGGGACAGATGGCCATCCAGCCTCTGCTTTAAAATCCTGCAAAAAAGGTGACTCCACCACTCGAATGGCTCTTATGTATGTGTGTGTGTATATCTTGTGTTTAGCATGGTTGCTTTGTGGTTGGTTACTGGTTCAACCAACAACCATGGTTTGAAAATATTCACACACACACAAATTTCCAAAAAGCCAACCTTGATTTTGTTATTTTACATAATGGACACTATTTTCCTATGACATTATAGATATAATGGGACTTGATTTTCATATCCATGGGGTGGTGGTGCTCAAACCCCACCAGCAGATGTCGAGGTCCCTCTGTATACACAATATTTATTGCAAAACGAATGAAACTACGTGTGAAAGGGATCTAGGAGTCCAAGTAGACCACAAGTTGAACATGAGTCAACAGTGCGATGCGGCAGCTAAAAAGACCAATGCAATTTTAGGTTGCATCAATAGAAGTATAGTGTCTAGATCAAGGGAAGTAATAGTGCCACTCTATTCTGCTTTCCAGGCCCCACCTGGAATACTGTGTCCAGTTCTGGGCACCACAATTCAAAAAGGATGTGGAGAAACTGGAGCGGGTCCAAAGGAGGGCAACTAAGATGGTGAAGGGTCTGGAAACCATGAAGCCCTATGAGGAATGCCTTAGGGAGCTGGGGATATTTAGCCTGGAGAAGAATAGGTTAAGAGGTGATATGATAGCAATGTTCAAATATTTGAAGGGATGTCACATTGAGGAGGGAGTAAGCTTGTTTTCTGCTGCTCCAGAGAACAGGACTCAGAACAAGGGATGCAACCTCCAGGAAAAGAGATTCCACCTCAACATTAGGAAGAACTTCCTGAGGGCTGTTTGACAGTGGAACACACTCTCTCAATGGAGAGTGGTGGAGTCTCTTTCCTTGGAGGTCTTTAAGCAGAGACTGGTTGGCCATCTGTCAATGGGGATGCTTCGTTTGAGACTTCCTGCATGGCAGGGGGTTGGACTGGATGATCCTTGGGGTCTCTTCCAACTCTATGATTCTATGATTCTAATATATATAAATATATATATACATACATTACAAGAATACAACACCTTTGTGGACAATTGCTGATAACTTAGATTGGCTACTTGGTTAATTAGACCAAATCTGAGAAAGTAGACCAAATCTACGAACGTTTATGCCCCATTCACGCCATGCATCTGAGGAAGTAAATCAAGTCTACCAAAGCTTATGTTCAGTTCCCTACATCTGGGGAAGTAGAACTAAGTCTATGAAAGCATATGCATATGCCTCATTCCCTCCCTGCATCTGTGGAAGTAGACCAAGAGCCTTTAGGGCTGAAGGGTGGGGTTTCAATACTCTAAATAAAATAAATAAAAATAAAGTCTACTAAAGCTTATGCCCAGTTCACACCATGCATCTGGGGAAGTAGACTTAAGTCTATGAAAGCTTATGCCCAGTTCCCTCCATGCATCTAAGGAAGTAAACCAAGTCTACCAAAGCTTATGCCCAGTTCACTTTTGCATCTGAGAAAATAGACCAAGTCTATAAAAACTTATGCCCAGTTCACTCCATGCATCTGAGGAAGTGGACCAGGTCTACCAAAGCTTGTGCCCAGTTCCCTCCACCCATCTGAAGAAGCAGACCAAATCTACCAAAGGCCATGCTACAACCTTTTTCAGTTAGTCTCAAAGGTGTGGCAGATCCCTTTGCATGAAAAGGACCACTTAAGGATCCCAGGGAAAACGTCATGGCTGCCTTCCCTGTCTTCCCTTTGATGGGCAGTCTCCTTGCCTCTCGATCTCGGTGCCCTCTGGGCTTTGAGTCTTGAGGAGGAAGGGGCAGCTGTCACCTCCGACTTGGAGGAAAGGCTCGGACCCTTACCATGCTCTCTCATGACCCCCCAGCCACCGATGAAGCAGTATTGCAGCCGAGCCACCTTGACGTCTCCGCTGGGCACGCAAGCCGGCTGGATGTAGTCGCTGCACTTGATGGGCTGGTCCAGCTCCATGAGGGCAATGTCATTGACCTCCTTGGTTGGGTTGTAGGCCTCGTGTATCACCACTTGCTTGATGAAGCGCACGTGGACCTCCGCCCCGAGGGACGAGAGCTTCGACGCGCCAATGACCGCCCGCCAGTGTGGGAGATTCCTAAAGGAGCAAGAAGTCCTGGGTTAGGTCCATCTGGAGTGGTCGGTCTAGTGGCCACGAAACAAGGTCACTTGGGCCAACAGCTGAAGCTGTGAAATGCAAATTAAAAGTACCCATAACCATTTCTCAGCCCTTTTCATGGGAATAAAGGCTTCCAATGTTTGTTCCCTGTGATTAAACCCCATCTGCCTCCCACAAATGCCTTAAAACCTTCCAGTAACCAACCACAAAGCAACCATGCTAAACACAAGATACATAGGTGAGGATGATCATGTGTTCTTGTAAACAAACATCATCCCTTTGAAGAAACAACTCCTTACAAACACACTGCTACCGTATACTCATTTATGAAAACAGGCAAGTGTTTTTGTTTATAACGCTTGTAGCACAGGCCAAGTCTCCCTTATCTGAAATGCTCGGGACCAGAAGTGTTTTGGATTTTGGATCTGCATATACGTAATGAGATACCTTGGAGATAGGATCCAAGTTTCAACACAAAATTAATTTATGTTGCATATACACCTTATACACATAGCCCCAAAATCATTTGATACACAACCTTTGTAAAATGGACACTCTCTTGGCCACCCATGTGGACAATTTTGGAATATTTTGGATTCCAGATAAGTGAGACTCAGCCTGTATGCCTGTTTTACATTAATGAATATATATATATATATATATATATATATATCTCCCTATGGAATCGGTGCGATTTACATAAGTGTCAGCTTCCCATTCAACAATTGATTCCATGGATCAGCTGCAGTTTGGACTAAGCAATACAGCTTGAGTCTCCCTTATTCAGTTGATTTCAGCTGGCTTATGTGAATTGATTTCGTTACGAGAAAAGGGCTGTGTGCTTTTCTTTGGTTTGTAATCAATGCTTGTAATTCTTTCTAGAGACAGTTTAATAGTTCAGTCGATTGATTGATCAGTTGATATGTGGATAGCTTTTGCATGTTTTTACCTTCATGTATTTTGACTAGTGGAGAGCCAGTGTAGTGAGCACAGGAGCCATACCCACAGACCTTAGGGTCCTCCTTCTTTTAAGGGTTCTCCTTCCCATGCCCCAATTTGCACAGCAAATCCCCCTTCGCCTTCCCCATGGGATTGGGCTAGGTGAACTTTGGGGTCCCCTCCAGCCCTAAGTTCCACTGGTTCTTTTATAGCAATAGCAATAGCCATAGCATTTACATTTCTATGCCACTTCATAATGAATTTAGCACTCCCTACAGCTTACAATCTGTAACCCAATTGTCCCTAACAAGTTGGGCTCAATTTAGCAACCTACAAAAAGATGCAAGGCTGAGTCAACCTTGGGCCCTGGTCTAGGTTCGAACTCACAACCTTGTGGCTGCAGGACTGGCCTTTAGCCACTGTGCCACCAGGGCTTCTTTTCTTCCTGCCCCAGCCTTTGTTGGCCTTTCTTGCTCACCTTTTGTTGCCAAAGCAGTGGGCCGCCGTGAGCACCCACCGGGCCGAGATGAGGGACCCTCCGCAGGTGTGCTTGTGCCCAGTGATGGTTGGCAGCTGCAAGCTGACGATCCAGGGCCAGGACCCGGGCACAGCGCTCGTCCCGCCCCGCAGGGGTGCTTTTTTGCTGTGGTGAGGAGCCAGCGGACGCCTCCCGCAAACACTGGAAGAGAAATGCGGGGTAGGGGTGACAGTCTGTTTTGCAAATGCCATTAAATCTTCCCATAGAATCATAGGAGTTTATCACATGGGGCCAAACTGCAAAAAAATCCCATGCAGAAACGGGATTTTAAAATTCAAAAAAGTGGATAGGTTTTCACACATGATGGGGTTAATGTGACATTAACCCAAACAAAAAGCACACAAAATCTGCCCCTTTTTTACTTTCAGGATTTTCCTAAATTAAAATGTAGCGGATTTTGTCTAGTTTCTGTTTGGGTTAATATCGCGTTAATTCTCATTAACGCTAAGGTTGTCTGAAAAACAATTCACTTTTGCATGTTTTTTTCTACTTTCTGTTCAGATTAAGCCCAAACATCATCTGAAAAGCTACCTGGTTTCCCCCCAGTTTATATCCAGTTTCTGCATGGGATCTGTCCCGTGTGATAAACTCCATAGAGTTGGAAGAGACCCCAAGAAGGGCCATCCAGTCCAAGCCCCCTTCTGCCATGCAGGAACTCCCAATCAAAGCATCCCCAAGAGATGTTCATCCAGCCTCTGTTGAAAGACCTCCAAGGAAGGAGACTCCACCATAATCTCCAAAGCAGCATCTTCCACTATTGAACATCTCCTACTGTCAGGAAGTTCCTCCTAACGTTTAGGTAGATTCTCTTTTCCTGGAGCTGGCAACCATTGTTCTGTGTTTGAGTCTCTGGAGCATCACTGGGTTTGACTTTGGTTTGGGGTTCCTTCTGGCATGGGCCCCAGGCAGACCTTGGGAAAGTGGACTGCAACCCCCAGAATCCCCCAGCCAGCAAGGACACTGGCATGGCCCCTAAGAAAAAGAAGGATCTTATTTTGGGAGAAAGGGGGGGGGTATAGAAATCCCATAAATAAATAAATAAATAAATAAAGAGAGAAGTTGCATCCCTTGGGTAGAAAAGCATCAAAGGAGGGTTAGGCTTATGGAAACCAGGGCTGGAAAAGTTCTTTTTTTAAGACTATGACTCCCAGGGTCTCCCAGTTAGCATGGCCTCTGGGACCAAAAATAGGGACTGGAATCCAGTTTCTGAAAAGGAAAACCAAGCGCCGCCCCCCCCCCCCCCCCCCAAGAATTGAATAGTGAGGATCTGGTGGTCCTATTGATTTTCTTGGACTGTGACTCTCATTAGCTCCAGGCCAGCATAGCCTTTGGTGAAGAATGCTAGGAGCTTCAGTTGAACAACATCTGGAAGGTGCCCCTGTTCCCAACCCGGGCATAGAAAGATGGTGGAGCCCAGGGATCAGCGTTTTGAGGAGTTATCTTTTTGGACTCTAGCTCCCCCAATACGTTAAGGTCTTGACCCCTTATAGGGCATGAGCCAGACGGTGGTGACAAATCCACTCTGCGTTTTGTTGTTGTTATTAGCTGCCCTTGAGTTGGTTCCGACTAATGGCAACCCCTTCCATGAGACATCTCCAAGAATCCTTATCCTCTACTGCCTGGTTCAGATCCTGCATTAAGCCCTTGCCTATAACAACCCCCCTGATTGAATCTGTCCATCTGGTTTGTGGTCTTCCTCTCTTTCTTCTGCCCTCCACCTTTCCTAGCATTCTTGTTTTTTCTACTGACCCATGCCTTCTCATTCTGTGGCCAAAGTACGATAGTCTCAGCTTGGTCATCTTTGCTTCCAAGGAGAGCCCTGGTCTGACCTGTTCAAGAACCTCTTTGTTTGCCTTCTTGGCTGTCCATGGGATCTTCCTAAGCATTCTTCTCCAGCCCCACATTTCAAAAGAGTTGGTTTTCTTTCTGTCTGCTTCCATCAATGTCCAGTTCTTGCATCCGAACATGGGGATGATGGGGAATATAGTGACCTGGACAATTTGGACTTTAGTGCTCAGTTGTATGTCTTTGCTCTTCAAGATCTTTTCCAGTTCTTTCATTGCTGCACTTCCCATTCCTAGTCTTCTTCTTATTTCTCAACTGCAGTCTCCATTTTGGTCAATGTTTGATCCCAGATATGGGAATTCTTTGACTATTTCACTTTCCTTGTTGTCTGGATTGAATTTATATCTTTCTTCTGTGGTCATTATCTTTGTTTTCTTTACATTCGGCATCAGACCTGCCTTTGCACTTTCATCTTTGACCTTCCTTATGAACTGTTCCAGTTCCTGAATATCTTCTGCTAATATTATGGTATTGTTAGATGACATTAAAGGAGCTGTCCAAGGTTCTGGGAGAGGTACAGAACATGGAGAACCTTTTCTAGGTTCAGAAGGAAACCTGGATCAGACCACCATCCCAATGACATGGGACCCACTGGCCACTGGAAGACTATCTATCCCCAGCCTTACTCTTCCCTGCTAATATTATTGTGCTTTGCAGTCCTCAAACCAAATGCCGGTCCCTTTTCTGAAACCGACGTCCCCTTTCCCTCTTGTGAAGGCCTGTATCTCCATTGAGCCCAACCAGACTGGGGGTCCCATCGTTCTGGGCTGGACCCAAAGGTTTTTAAACCCCCTTCCCCACCACTTACTCGCACGTATCAACTATGGCGTGGCTGGGCCAGGCCGTGGCCAAGATCTGGAGCGCAAAGAGGAGCCATCTCATCCTCCTCGTGGCTCCAGATACCTCTCCCATGGCTGCATTCTCCCGGAGCTCATGACGTCACAAGCGCCCGTCTCCAGGCCGCTTCCAATGTGGGCAGGGCCAATATGACCTCACACGGAACGCACGGAACGCATGGAACCCATGAGCCTCCCCAAGGGTTCTTTTCTTCTCTGGAATGCCTTGGTGGCATGGAGAGAAGGATCAGGGCTGGCGGCTGCCACACGGACATCCCTCCAAAGCAAGGACCATCTATATCGACCTTGCAACGTTGGTAGACTGGCCTGGAGAGAATAATACTGCTTTCTTCTGCTTTGCTCAGACCTCACCTGGAATAATCCTGTGTCCAGTTCTGGACACCACAACTCAAGAAGGATGTTGAGAAGCTGGAACTTGCCAAGAGGAGGGCCACCAAAATGGTGGAAGGTCTGGAAACCACCAAGCCCTATGAGTAGAGACTTAGGGAGCTGTGGATGTTTAGCCTGGAAAAGAGACGGTGAAGGGGTGATATGAGAGCCTTGTTTAAATATTTGAAGGGGTGTCACATGGAGAAAGGAGCAAGCTTGTTTTCTGCTGCTCCAGAGAATAGGACCCGGAACAATGGATGCAAGCTACAGGAAAAAGAGATTCCACTTCAATATTAGAAAGGACTTCCTGATTGTACGAGCTGCTCAACAGTGGAAGATGCCTTCTATGGAGGTTTTCATATAGAGAAGGCCTGCACAATATATGGCTTGGGGGCCGCATGTGGCCTGCCAAAGGATTTTTGGTGGCCTGCAAGGATGTGGAACGACTTCAAGGTGCCTCCACCTCTCAGCCTTCTTCTTCTTCAGAGGAGGACGGGCAAATGCTTGCCTAGCAAGGCTCCTCCACAATCTGACTTTCTCCTGAGGAGGCCAGGTGGCAGCGGAGGAGAAGGAAGGGCAAATACACTCATCCCTCCATATTTGCGGCTTTGATATTTGCGGATTTGATTAAAAACAAACAAACAAACAGCTTCATTTATATACCGCTTCATACCCTTAAGGAGTGTCTAAGCGGTTTACAATTGTAAGCTATTTGCCCCCCAACAATCAGGGTACTCATTTTAGCGACCTCGGAAGGATGCAAGCCTGAGTCGAGCTTCAGCCCTTTGCTGGTCTTGAACTCGCCACCTTATGGTTTTGAGTGAGTGGCTGCAGTACAGGCATTTAACCACTGCGCCACCAGGGCTGATTAGTCACAGATTTTATTAATATGTTCTCCCTAGGAATATCTAGGTCCTCCAGTGCAACTCTATGATCAATGTTAACTAAAAGTTGCACTGAAAGACCTAGATATTCCTAGAGAGAATACTCTACTAGGCCTTTGTAGCTCCTCCGGCACAGTTCTATGGTCAGTGTCTGTCAGATGTTGACCGCAGAGTTGCACTGGAAGACCTAGGGATTCCTAGAGAAGTGTCTTCTCAGGTAAAAAACATGGTGTTTTTGCTATTTGCAATTTTTCCATATTCACAGGGCCACTTGCAATGCTCCTCCGCTGCTCAGCTTTCTCTTGAGGAAAGATCCAAGCAGAGGAGGAGGAGGACAGAATTAATATTAATAATATGAATTATTATTAACTAATAATATTGATCAATCAATCAATTAATTAATATTGAATTAAAACCTATCTGCAGCCCGAAGAAGTTAACCTATTTTAATTGTGGCCCTTTTCCGCTGCCAAGTTGTGCCGGCCTGAAATAGAGACTGGATGGCCATCTGTCCAAGGGAGGTCTTGGATTGTGTCTTCCTGCATGACAGAAAGGGGCTCGACCGGATGGCCCTTCTTGGGGTCCCTTGCAATTGTATGATTCTGTTGTTGGTGCACCCTGCATAGCTCGCGTTATTTTGTTATATTTTGTGCAAATATTTTGTTGGATTTTGTAATAATAGCAGTTTCATAGAGGCCAAAAAGCATGAACCTGGAAAGTCATGATGACAGTAATGTCTGTTCAACGGTGGAACACACTCCCTCAATGGGCAGTGGTGGAGTCTATTTCTTTAAAGGTCTTTAAGCAGAGGCTAGATGCCCATCCTTTGGGGGTGCTTTGATGGAGAGTTCCTGCATGGCAGAATGGGGTTGGACTGGATCGGGGCCCTCCGGGTCTCTTCCAACTTTGTGATTCTGTGCCATACTTGCGTCTGTGCATGCCTATAATAGGAAGTGTATTCATCCCTATGCAATGTCACAACCTGAAAAGACATATGTCTTGACAGGATCAAAATTCAAAATGACCTTGATAGTTTAGAAAGCTGGGCCAAAACTAACAAAGCGGATTTCAACATGGAGAAATGCAAGGTATTGCACTTGGGCAGTAAAAATGCACAGATACAGGATGGGGGGGGGGGCACCTGGGTGGGCAGTATTTAAATATTCCTTGATTCTATGATGACCTATAAGTATACTTCTCACGACCTAGGGATACGCAGAAAGGATTCAAGTAATGTAACAACTGTGAGTATTGTTGCTTCCCAACCCCCTGCCATATGCATGTCCTCTTGACGTTCAAAGCCAAAAAAAGGCTTTCCTAGGCTGCATCCACACTGGAGAAATGGCCCAGTTTGGCACCGCTTTAAGTGCCCTGGCTCAAGGCTCTGGAATTCTGGGAGTTGGAATTTGCATTTGCTGAGTCCTGATTTTGCTGTTTTTCAGAACTGGTACCCAATCTTGGCTAACTTTAAGGGCCAAATGAAATCCACAAGCACCTGGACAACTTCAACAGGAAAGAAGAAACCCTTAAAGTTAGCAAAGTTTGGCTTTTTCGCCCTGAAAAACACTAAAATCAAGAGCCAACAAATGCAAATGAAAACCTCCCAGGGTCAGAGGTCCATCTCAGCAAACAATGGATCTCTAATTCAACAGACACTAACCCTCTTTGCATATCCTCCCATTGAACAACAGAACAATACACAGATTAACATGGAAATCACTCCTCCCAACCCAGGGTCACACAGTGTGTATGTATGTGTGTGTGTATGTATGTGTGTGTGTATGTATATATATACACACACACACCCAACTCACTTCCATGCCAGTATTCTCTGAAGATGCCAGCCACAGATGCTGGCAAAACATCAGGAATAAACTCTTCTAGAATATGGCCACATAGCCCCAAAACCCACAAAAAACAATGGATGCCGGCCGTGAAAGCCTTCAACTTCACTTGAGCTGGCTCTTAAAGGGTCAAGGCCTTTCTAATTGTGCGGAAAAGGCCGTGAAATATAACTTTGATGGACAAGCCTTACCATCTAGGCTTGGAAAGTGTGGGGTGTTCCCCCTCTGTTTGCAGCCAGTGGCTTGTATAAAGGGAGAGGTTGGAGTAAGCTCCGTGGCTTAAAACAATAATATATAAGTATCCATATCTATTTGGACAAGGGGGTTCCTTATTGATAATATGTTTATGGTTATAATAACGTTACTAAGACTTACTGGTGTTTCGTTTTTGCTATGGTTTGTGTGTTTAGATAATTGTATGTACCCTATATACTCAACTATAAGTCAGCCTCATGTATAAGTCAAGGCTAGGATTTGGGACCAAAATTATGGATTTTGATATGACCCGTGGGTAAGTCAAGCATAAAACTTAGGGGCATGTAACAAAGGATGTAAAGGATGATGCAAGGGAAAATGATGCCAAAGGACTTAGAAAATTCTGGCTGGTGTAACTGTTTGTGCTCATCCTAAAGGCTGGATGGAGGAGAGAGTAGAGGGGATCCGTGCTTCTTTTTGTTGCTCCCAGGATGGACTAAGCTCTCGCCTTTTACCACTCTATTCAGAGAAAGAGGAGGACTCCTATATATATATCTGAGTTAATGTACAGTATTTACATTGACCCATGGGTAAGTCGACCCAGGGTTTTGGGGTCAATTTTTTGATTAAAATTCCTAGACTTATACATGAGTGTGCGCACAAGTGTGTATACTTGTCCCTCCATATTTGCTAGGGTCAGGGGCACAAGACCCCCGTCAATGTGGAAAACGCAAATAACCAAAACACCATGTTTTTATCAGAGAGGATACCTCTCTAGGAATCTCTAGGTCCTCCAAGGCAACTCTGTGGTCAACGTCCGACAGACACTGACCATAGAACTGCGCTGGAGGAGCTACCAATGCCTAGTGGAGTGTCCTCTCTAGGAATCTCTAGGTCTTTCAATGCAACTTTTAGTTAAGGTTGACCATAGAGTTGCACTGGAGGACCTAGATATTCCTAGAGAGAACGTATGAATCAAATCCATGAATAATCAAATCCACAAATATGAAAGCTGCAAATATGGATGAGTGACCCATGGATAAGTCAACTCAGGTTTTTTGGGTCAATTTTTTAACCTAAATTTCTAGACTTATACATGAGTATATACAGTATGTATGTATGTGTGTGTGTGTGTGTGTATATATATATATATATATATGGGGCAAGACAGACCACCTTGAAAGGGCAGGCTGGAATTTTTCCTCCACATTGTCACTGCAGCAGCCAAATGGCACGGCGACGATGCAGAGGAAAAAAGAAGTGCTGAGAAGCAGCTCCTTTTAGCACCGCACCTGCAATGCCATAAGCGCCCTAGGGCAGCGCAATGATATTGCACATGCGCTGCGCCATTTGGATGGGGCGCATGTGCGACATCATTTATGCATGCGAGGTGTGGCCAGCGCTGTGCCGCGATGGTGCCACCCACACATACTAGGGTTTGGGAGTATGTAATTGCTGCAAACCCCTGAGCCCTAGTATCGCCACCAGGACGGTTCTTCATGGCCCTCTGTATCGGCCCAAAACGACTAGCTCAGAGTCATATAACAATTTTAAGAATGTTATGTCTGCTGCTGGTGGGAAGGCTGCATATCCACACGGATCTTGCCAAGTCCCAGACTCCTGGATGGTTATGTCATTAAGATGGTCATCAAGATGGTCAAAGGTGTGGTCCGAACCCCCAGCTCTCCTTTAATGCCACCCCTAGGATAGATCCCTCCCGGCATTCCCCCTTACGCTGCCCTTTGGGAGAACTGAGACATCCATTATTTAATCAATTATTTAATTAATAAATTAAGCCACCTTAAGGTGGGTCTGCATTGAAGTCTGGCTGTCATCTGTTTGGTCACTGCAATGGGCAGGATTTGGATCGAGGGCAGAAGTTGCTGACTATTCAATTTGGGGTCAAGTCCCGGTGGGTCTGTTCCCAGTCTTGTGGAAGAAACCTTGGAAGCATGGTGTTGCCACAACCTGAGATTGCATGAGGTTTTTTTGCTTGATGCTTGGACTTTTCTTCTTTTTTTGCACACTCCAGAAAGAAGGCACTTGCAAACCTGATGAAAGGGATTCATGGCAAGAGGCGATCAAGAGGACAGATGAGGCAGAAGTGGTGGAGAGGGTCAAGGGGCTGGATTTGGATAGTACCAGGATTACACGCTGCTCTTGTAGCTTTGGGAACTTGATCCAGATTGTGGCCTAGATGGGGAGCGACTTTGTGGGGTCAGAGCCAAAGCTGCTTGGTGGTCAGATGCTTGACATGTCGCCACCGTTTCTCTTTGGGGTGCATCTTTCTTTTCGACACCTTGTGGTGAGGATGCCTTCTCTTGTCCAGGTCTGTGGTGGAATGGGGTCTTTTATGTCTGTTTGGATGTCCTTGGGGAGGGTTGGTCTTTGGTGGCCTCCCAGCTGAGGCAGGAGGTATCTGGGAATGGCGAGGAGGTGAAGTTGTCCTTCTGACTTTTCCGTAGTCAAGCTCTGACCAAGACGGCGGCGTTTTGGTCAGGTAGATGACCGTCGCATCGTGAGGGGTGGTCCCCAAGAGGTAAAAGGTGAAACTGTTCCCAAACTCGTCGTGATAATATACAAGGTGCGGCTTGGTTTTTGTGGAGAGCTGAGGCAGGAGTGAAGGTGTTGGCTTGAAAGGGGGGACAAGGGCAGATTTGGGTGGGTTCTTCATGATCTGGTGGATCCAGTGGTGGAAATGCTTTGTGGACGTGAAAACGCCTGGCCTGTGTTTGTGGAGGCAATTGGTTTCCCAGCTGTTGATCCCGATGACCCAGAAGCGCTCCGACCGCGCCGGCCGGCACATGAGGGGGCTGCCGCCATCACCCTGGAAAAGGAGGGAGATGGAAGCATGAAGAACGGAGCATAAAATCCTCCCAAGCCCACCTAGCAGCTAAGGAGGCAGTCCTCAGATTGTTACCTCAATTGCTCCAAAACTGAGCAATTTTGATAGGGGAATTAATTCGTTAATTCAAGGGAATAGCGAAAAGACTTTCAGTACCTTTAAAAAGTGGGGACCTCAACCAGGTCCCAATACTAGAATTCCAGAATGCAAGGTCCAAAAGTAGTTTTACTGATAACAGCAAAGGGGTTGCAACATTCACACAAAAACACACACCCTCATACAGGAGCAAATGCAATAATGTAAGGAGAATGTAAATGCCTGTACTGCAGCCATTCACAGCCACAAGGTTGTGAGTTTGATCCCAGGGACTCCACGCAGCCGTAGCCTCCTTCCATAGGTCGCTTGTTGGGGGATATCAGCTTACACATTGGTTAAATGCTTCTCCTGCAGCCACTCGCTCACAGCCACAAAGTTGTAAGTTCGATTCCAGCCAGGGGCTCCAGGGTCGACTCAGCCTTAAGTGCACTTTCTAGGGGTTTAGAAATGTACTTGCTATTGCTATTAGTTCAAACTGAATTTGCAGGTTAGGGCAATACTTTACCTGAATCCAGAAGCCAGGATTCCAAATCAGAGGGAATACTACTATGATTCTACTTTCTGTGAACTTGAAAGGATACTTTTCTGCCTTTGTGCCCTTAATGCTTCCTAGCTAAATGCCACTGGGGCACTTACAGGATGGAGTTCGATGTCAAAGTTCAGTCAAAGGGAAAGGGTCCTATTTGGGCTAGTAGCATTATTGCTAGACACCTTTGACTTCAACATTAAGAGGAAACTTCCTGACAGTCAGAGTTGTTTGACAGTGGAACACACTCCTTCCCTGGAGATTTAGGTGGAGTCTTTTTCTTTGGAGATCTTTAAACAGAGGCTGGATAGCTACCTGTCAGGGATGCTTTGATTGAGAATTCCTGCATGGCAGAAGAGGGTTGGATTGGATGGCCCTTGGGATCTCTTCCAGTTCTAGGATTCTATCATTCTATGACCCCAATGTCCCCCTTTTGTTGTTCCAGAAAGGCAGTAGCACACGGTGAATAAAAACTCAAGTGTTATTTAAGAGATGCATCTCTGAGCCACACCATCATCTCAAGGAACACTAGTAGAGAAGGCTCCAGCCCTCGGGATTCTCCAGTTGTGTTAGCTAGTTTTAAAGTGTATTGATTAGCCAATTGACCATATTAAAATACAGTGGAATTCCACAGTGGAGTTGACTCCCCCAGGAGATGACAGACTCTCCTTCTTTGGAGGTCTTCAAATAGAAGTCAGGTAGTCATCTCCATCAGAGATGCTTTTGTTGTGAGTTCCCTACACAGCAGAGGAGTTAGGCTAGATGCCCCTTTGTTGCCTCTGTCAACTCTATGGGTCTACAGTTCCACCTACCTGGCACCTGTCAATTGTTTTTGCATTGCTAATGGCACAGATGTTGTCGTCCTTGATCTCCATGTTGTACCACTTGGGGCTGTTGCATTTTTCATTCGAGACCAGATTCACTTTGCCCTCTTGCAGAATGTCGGCGTATTTGACATGACCTGTGGACAGAAGGACAGTTTGGATCTCTTCCCTGAGAGCCCTCAAGTTCTAAAACGATCAAAGTTGAAACAAAAAGCCTGTCTGGAATTGGTAGCACCTGATCCAAGGAGAGTGTTCCTCTTCCTCTCCTTGGCTGGGGGCTTCCTTGTCTGGGGGGGGGGGGGTGGCACCAGAGCTCTCTCAAGGCTAAATACCTCACCAAAGTACAAACTGGAGTGTGTCCAGAGGAGGGGGACTAAAATGGTGAAGGGTCTGGAAACCATGCTTTATGATGACTTATGGAGCTGGGTATGTTTAGCCTGGAGAAGAGAAGGTTTAGAGGTGATATGATAGCCCTGTTTAAGTATCTCAAGGGATGTCATACTGAGGATGGAGCAAGCTTGATTTCTGCTGCTCCAGGGAACAGGATCTAGAGCAATGGATGCAAACTGCAAGATTCCACCTAAACATTCGGAAGAACCTCCTGACGATAAGACATGTTCGATAGTGGACCACAATGCCTTGGAAAGTGGTGGGATCTCCTTCTTTGGAGGCTTTTAAACAAGAAGCGGGAGGGCCATCTGTCAGGGATGCTTTGATTGTGAGTTCCTGCATGGCAGAATGCAGTTGGACTGGATGGCCCTTGTGGTCTCTTCCAACTCTATGGGGCTTTACAGACCTCCCCAAAAGGGTGGTCTGTAGCCGCCCCTTTGAGTGGTGAACTGGGGCCAGGGCAGCCTCACTGGCTGCCCCACAGGCCCCAATCTGCCGCTTATCCAGGCCGTGGAAAAGGGGCAAAATGCCCCTTCCCCGCAGCCTTGAAAAGGCTGTCCTTGGGGCTGTGACTGGCGGAGGCAAGGGAGAAAGGGACCGCCTGGCCCCTTTCTCCTTGCCTTTGTTCCCACAGCAATCTGGTTGCTCCATTTTGGAGCTCTCCTGAGAAGCCATGACATCAGGTGCGCACAGTACCGTCTAAACGTGGCGTGCGCCATGACATCATGGCAGTGGAAGCGGTGTCTAACATTTTAACCTTTTAACTATGTATTAAGAAGCCAAGCCCTCCCTCTAGTCCATCTGCCTTGGTCCTGGCCCCAGAGGGAGAGAAGAACCACTGGACCTCATCCCCTTTCCCACCACCTTTCCCTTCTCTTTTTGTGTTGTCTCTTTTAGACTGTAAGCCTGAGGGCAGGGAACCGTCTCATCATAAGATTGTACCCTGTTTCACCTAAAATAAGACATCCTCCGAAAATAAGACCTAGTAGAGGTTTTGCTGAATTGCTAAATATAAGGCCTCCCCTGAAAGTAAGACCTAGCAAAGTTTTTGTTTGGAGGCATGCCCATTTTTTTGTTCAACAATATATGTGATTTAATAAGACCTAGTGCATCTTTGGGGGCAAAAATTAATATAAGACACTGTCTTTTTCTCGGGGAAACATGGTATGAACAGCACTGTGTTAATTTACAGTGCTATATAAATAAAGGTTAAAAATAAACAAACAAACAAACAAACTGCATTATTTCTGTAGTGCAGATGCAGCACTTCGGACACTCCTTTAAGTCTTTCCAAAACCAGGAGCGGATTCACTGCCCGACCAGCATGGAAGCAACCAACCAACCAACACATCCTCCACCCAAAGCGATAGGGAGCTTAGGGAGAGATTCAAAGGTCCAGGGGAGTTTGGGTGGGAGCTCAGATTGGCCATGGACCATGATCCGTACCACGGTTGTAAGACCAAGGTGGACACTTGTGCCCCTGCAAAGCTGCTTTTGTGACCTCCTCAGGCCTCTTCAGATTCCCCAGACTGCCCTTGTTCTGTCCCCTTCCTTGAAAGAGTGACATTCGGAGGAATCAAAGAATCCTACAATTGGAAGAGACGCCAGGGTCCTCCGGTCAAAGCCGCTTCTGCCATGCAGGAAAGCACCATCCAAGCCCTCCTTGTGACACATGGCCTTCCAGCAGAGGCACAGCAGGTGGGTCCAAAACAGTGGCCTACAGTCAGCCCTCCATATCCATGGATTCTGTATCCATTGACTCCACCATCCACTCTTTGAAAATATTTTAAAAAATATATAAATTCCCAAAAGCAAAACTTGATTTTGCCATTTTATATATAATCATAGAATTAGCAAGAGTTGGAAGAGACCCCAAGGCGCATCCACTCCAACCCCAATCTGCCATGCAGGAACACAGAATCAAAGCACATTAAACCGATGGCCATCCAGCCTCTATTTAAAAGAAGGAGACTCCACCAGCCTCCAAGGCAGCAGCATCTTCCACTGTTGAACAGCTCTTACCCTCAGGAAGTTTAGGGTCCTGGGTTCAGTTTTTGCTAGCGTATCCATTTCTTCGGGGATGCTAAGTGAGTGCATTAACATCCCAGAAGGACTTGGGGGACCACAACCCCGCAGCGCACACATACACACACCCAATGTCTCCTGAAATGCAAAATGTCCTTCTAAGAGGCAAAGGGACATTTTTTGCCATATTTTGTGTCCTCTACGGAGTGACCAGAAGCCTCTTTGCATTCCCTTTCTGTCTTAGGAGTTTATCACACTGGGGCTGATTTTGACATCAAAGAGAGATTAAAGCACATTTAAAGCATCCTGCAAATGAAGCGGAAATGGTAAATAATTGCATGAATGTTTATCGCATGCAATTGTGCAAATAAGGTGATATTGGAAATGCATTGCTGCTGAAATCCCGAAAGTAAAAAGATGTGCATTAATGCTTCTTTGTGACTACTTTAATGGCGGGTTTTGTGCGACGTCGTGTGAAATCGTTTCGCATAATTACGTGATTTTTCCAGGATATTCACGGGATAAACTCCTCATCTCCTTGGTGTGATAAGCCCCTTAGAAAAAGGCCTTTCCTCAGCCTAAAATGTGGTAAAAAATGCTCCCACATCCCCTAGAAGGCTCTACTAATTTCTTTTCCATTCCTTAGCTCAGGTTTCTCCCCTTCTGGGCTTTGTCCAAGAAGCCCCCAGTACAAGACTTTCCCCTTGCCATTAGCAAGGCGTTTGGGCTACCACAATTCCCAATGGGACTAAAAGAGTTTGTTCGGGGACAGTTTTCTGGCTCTCACTTGCTCTCTCCTCCATCACGCCCCAGCCGCAGACGTAGCAATGGGTGAGCGTCGATATTTTCGTGTCTTCGTCCGGCAGACAGGCGGGTTGGATGAAGTCGTTGCAAAGCACAGGCTGGTCCAGCTCCACCAAAGTGATATCGTTGTGGCCCGACTGCTGGAAGCCCTTGTGGTCCACCAGTCTCTTGATGGAGCGCGCCTGAGCATCGCTGCTGGGCTTCGACTGTTTCGTTGCCCCAATGAGCACCCTCCAGTATTCAACTTTGATGTACCTATGGGAATGAGTAAAAAATGTAGGAGAATGGGATGGAGAGGGGGGAAAGATAGGGTATTATTAGATCAATTCTGGGGTCCTATAGACTCCAGGGAGTGGGCAGAAGATCTCTATGCTCTTGAGGTTCTCGGTCTTTGATCCTCCCAGACCTTTTGAATGTCCTCTCCCAGAACTATCAACCTTTAGCCATGCAAGATAGGATTATTCTGCAAGATTTTCCGACCTTTGATCCTCCAGATGATTTGGACTTCATCATTGCTAACTGTTGGCTGAGTTGGTGGAGTTTCTGGGAGCTGAAGCCCCAGACAAACAGAGGACCAAAGGTTGGGGACCACGGATCTGGAGGACCCAAAAGATTAGTAGTTGCTAACATGGGCACCAATCCCTAATATGAGTCCTCAAAGTTTAGAAGAAAAGAGGAGGAGATGGGGACACAAGGATAAGCCTGGAGGTTGGCAGGAATGAAGGAGAAGGATCACAGATCAGTGGAAAGGCACATGCCTTGCATGGAAGGGGCACCATGTTCAATCCTCAGCATCTCCAGATAGGAGACAGAAAATAATCCTTCCTAAAGACCTGGAGGGCTCAGTCTCTGACTAACCCTCAGCCATTCAGAGTTAACAATACAGATCTGGCTCTGTTTCATATGTTGGATAAAAGGCTATTTGCTCATTTGAGTAGAGAGCAGTGGCTATAGAAGACCATCTCCATTTCCAGCCACAATTTAAAGTGAAGGTTGTGCCCTATAAAGCCCTGTACAGCTCATGTCCAGCCTTTTTGAAGGACCATCTCTCTCTCTCTCTCTCTCTCTCTCTCTCTCTCTCTCTAATCCTGTCCAAGCTCTAAAAGAGCTAGATATTTGAGTCAGATCTGCAAACAGCCCCCACTGAAAGCGCAGTTACTCATAAATCGTAATTCCCACATATCACTGAATGTAATGGCAATCGTTGAGACGGAAACAACTAGCAAAATTAAAAAAATACCTTCAGGTTACAATATCATACTCACAAAGGTATAATAACCACCAAGTGCCACCGGTTATTCCCCGGCTTGGACTAATTATTACTAGGGATGGAATCCTTTGCTAATTGCACTTTCAAGAAAAACAACAATTAACTTGAGAAAGTTTCTCCCTGCTGTGAGAAAGTCTTTGAAAACTGCTCAGCTTTTGGAGATTATTCTCAGTTCTGGATTTATTCTGCACAACATTTTCAAAGGAGTCCCCTTTGAAATGGAAAACAGCACAGAAAACAGCATTTCCTAATTAAAAAGAGGGGATCTTTAAAGGAGAAGGCATGCAAATACTGGTGTCTAGTGTGTGTGTGGTTTTATATGTAAATGTAAAGGGATTGAAATGTAAGATGTGTTTTTATATGCTTAATAAAATTTAATAAATTTTATTTAAGGAAAAGAAAATAGCATTTCCTAATTAGAAAGGGGGGAATCTTTAAAAAAGAAGTCATGTAAGTAGTGGGTACAAAGTGTGTGTGTGTGTGTGTGATTTTATATGTTCAGTAAATGTAAAGGGTATGAAATGTAAGATTTGTTTTCATATACCTAATAAAAATTAAATTAAAAACAAATTAAAGGAGGAAAATGGCATTTCCTGTACAGAAATATTATTGTTAGCAAATAAAATGCAACTTCATGTGCAAAGAAGTTGCTGCTTGATGTGCAAAAAACTTATCAGTGAATTTTGTATAGAATAAGCCCTGGACAGCAGAAATTTTCATCTGTCTAGTGTTCACCTTGCCAAGTTCATATATATATATATATATATATATATATATATATGTATGTATTGTATAGTAGTTAAGATTTATGTCTAAAGTGCTGTAGGTTTACACAGCACTGTACATATGGTCCATTGGAATAAAATAATATTAAAAAAAGACCCGCCAGTGGTGTACACTCTACAAAGAGCAATGGAGATTAATACATATACACTCATCCCTCCATATTTTCAGCTTTGATATTTGTGGTCTTGATTATTCATGGATTGGATTAATAAGTTCTCTCTAGGAATATCTAGGTCCTCCAGTACAACTCTGTGGTCCACTTGAACCAAAAGTCACACTGAAAGAGCTAGAGATTCCTAGAGAGAATACTCTACTAGAGCTTTGTAGCTCCTCCAGCACAATTCTATGGTCAGTGTCTGTCGGACTTTGACCACAGATTTGCACCGGAGGATCTAGAGATTCCCAGAGATGTATCTTCTCAAGTAAAAACATGTTGTTTGTATTATTTGCGGTTTCTCCATATTCATGGAGGTCTTGTGCCCCTAACCCTATGGGGGGACAAGTGTATTAATTTACAAGCAATAAAATAAACAACACAGGTTAATTTATATATTGGTTAATATATATATATATATATATATATATATATATATATATTGGAACAGGTAAATATATATATATTGGAACATTATTTCCATTTCCAAGTATGACTTCTGTAGCAAAGGACACCCATTTTGAACCTGGGGACAGACCCGCACATCCCCGTGCAACGTCTCTAGTATGGTTCAGATGCTGATGACCTGCTTTTCCTCACTTTTTGATGATGAAGCAGTGAGCTGCCGAAACGACCCATTGTGAACTGATGAGCGACCCTGTGCAGAAATGCTTGTATCCCTTCTGGGTCAGGAACTGGAAGCTGACCACCCAGGGCCACGTTCCGGGCAAAGCGTTGGTGTTGCCCGGACTAAGCAGCGAGTTGCCGTGGCTGATGGCCACGGGACGTCTTCCGCACACCCGACTATTTCAAAGAAAACACAATACAAAGACAACAGCTCAAGATGGCTTGGACATCCGTACACAAGCTCGGCACATCTTATCCACCCGTATATACTCAACTATAAGTTGACCTCATGTATAAGTCGAGGGCGGATTTTGGGACCAAAATTATGAATTTTGCTATGACCTCTGGATAAGTTGAAGGTATTAGGGGCATATAGCAAAGGATGAAGCAAAGCAAAATAATCTACCAGAGAACTTAGAGAATTCCAGCAGACGTAACTCTTTGTGCTTAGTCTTAAGACTGGATGGAGAAGAGAGTAGAGGAGATTGGTGCTTCCGGGACAGATTATACTCTTGCTTTTCACCAGGGAATGGTTCCTTCTTTCAAATAAGAGTTAAGATACAGTGCTTTCACTGACCCATGAATAAGTCGACTCAGGTTTTTTTGGGTCAATTTTTAAAACCTAAATTTCTAGACTTATACATGAGTATATAGGATATAGGATATAGTGTAGTATACAGTACCTATCTGGAATTACTGCTACTATTGAATTACTCTGGCTCATTTAGCTACCTTCCACGGATCCCAGCAACCAACCGGCGTTACTCTTGTTGCATGCCTTCAAGTTGTTTCTGACTTAGAACAACCCTATCAGAGGGTTTTCTTGGCAGAAATTTGTGCAGAGGAGGTTTTCCCTTGCCTTGCTCTGAGGCTGAGAGAGTGCAGAATCATAGAATCACAGAGCCACAGAGTTGGAAAGACCTCAAGGGCCATCAAATCCAACCCATTCTGCCATGCAGGAATACACCTTCAAAGCAGACAGATGGCCATCCAGCCTCTGTTTAAAGGCCTCCAAAGAAGGAGACTCCACCAAAATCTCTAAAGGAGAGTGGCATGCGATTGCCGTGGCCTCCATCTGGGGCAAAAAGGGATGGCATCCTGCTGCCCATACGTACTTTCCCCCTATCTGGGGAAAGTACTCTGGCTCTGGCTCCCATTGCTCTTTGGACTGAAACTTTGCTTCTTGGACTGCTGACCCATCTTGACTTTCTGTAAACATTGACCTTTGGACTGCCTTATCATCCTGTCTATCTGATACCCTGAACCTTGGAAATCTTGACAAATCTTTTGATAATACCTCTTGTGATTCTGGACTTGGACTCAGAGACTTTGTCTTATGCTTTATGTCGACTCTGCCAGCCAGTTGTTGATTTGGTTGGGAACTGAGCTGGTCTTATCAGCCGCTTGGACACTTTCCCGGACATCTAACACCTTTACTTCTTAGTTTCTTGTGTGAGTGTGCACTGCATGTGTGTGTTGATCCATTTAATAAATATAACTAAAGGAAGAGTTCTGCCTCTGTGGTTCTTTTGCCTCTTCACTTCTGCAAATGCTGGGACCGTATCCCGGGCTGCTTTTAACTCAGCCATTAATTGAGTTAAAAATAAAATCCCTAGACTTCATAGTTACACCTCCAACCCACACATCCTGACTCAAAACTTCCCTCAAATCCCTTCTCCAGCCAATCTTTTTTCCAGGCTACTTACGAACAGGGGTCATGTTGGGTAAGTGCCGGCCAGAATGCAGACGCAGCCAAAACGGAGAGAAGGAGTGCGTTCATCCCATGTGCCAGGTTCCACCTCCTGTTCCATGTGCTTCTGATGACATCATAAACCGTCCCTTCAGTCTCCAGCCAATCAGCTCGTGGTCTGTGTGACATCACCACGCACAACGGCCTGGGCTTCTCTGGCACCTCTTTACCTTGGAAAGGATCATAGAGTCCGAGGATCATAGAGTCCTAGAATCCTTGAAGCAGAAGAGATCCCAAGGGCCACCCAGTCCAACCCCATGTAGCTGTGCTGCAAGACCCCATCCAAGCCCTCCCTGAAACAGATGGTCATCCAGCCCCTGTTTAAAAATTCCAAAAACAACTTACCAATAGGATGTTCTTCCTAATGCTCAGGTGGAATCTCTTTTCCTGTAGCTTGAATCCATTGCAAGCTTGTTCCATCTTCAATATGACATCTTTTCAAATATTGAAACATGGCTATCCTAGAACCATAGAACTGAAAGAGACCTCGTCCAGTCCAACGTTTTTCTGCCATGCAGAAATCCACCATCAAAGCCCTCCTCCCTGGGACAGATGGCCATCCAGCCTCCATTTGGAAACCTCCAAAGAAGGAGACTCCACCATCCTCTGAGGCAGCAGCATCTTCCACTGTTGAACTGCTCTTACTGTCGTGACGTTCTTCCTAATGTTTAGGTGGAATGTTTTCTTTTAAAACAGAAGCTAGGTGGTCATCTGTCACAGGGAATGCTTGGATTGTGTATTCCTGGGTGGCAGAAGGGGGTTGTGTTGGAAGGTCAACTCTAGCATTCTACTATTCTTGAATTGTGGTGCCCATAAATGGGCACAGGATTCAAGGTAAAGTCTGACCAAAGCAGAATAGAGTGGCACTATTATCTTGTTACCTAAATTGCTCCAAATTGATTTTTATCAGGGAATTAATTAAATACCCTGGCAGGACTGGCAGTGGTTAAATGCCAGTCCTGCAGCCGCAAGGTTGTGAGTTCGGTCTCAGACATCTCCAGGGTTGACTCAGCCTTCCATCCTTTTGTAGGTCAGTAAAATCAGTCCACAGCAGATAAATTGTAAACTGCTTAGAGAGTTCTGAGTTCATTATGAACTTTTCACTATTCACTTTCCTGAATAGATCAATTTGGCTATATTGAACTCTCCCCACTCCATGTAACCTACCTCCATCTTTCTTTGTAGGCTATGGTTATTAATGGCTATTTTAACAGATTGAATTTTAAATTGTATTGTGTTTAATTTCTTTTTTAAGGGGGGGGGGCTAACTTATTCTTTTTATTGATTGTATGTATTGTATACTTTTTTAACCATGTAAGCTGCTTTGATTGCTCCTGTAACAGAAAAGCAGGGTACAAATAAAAAGTATTATTGTTGTTGTTGTTGTTGTTGTTGAAATTTATTTGCTATTGCTATTGCTTGCTCCCATTGAGCTAATGATCAATGGGAGTGCCAGAGTAACATCTGGGTTAGGGTCTTTTACCTTTATCTAACCGGTCCAAACCCACCAAACTTCAGAGGCAGTTTGGAAATTAATGTAGCAGGCATTACTAATGGAGATACTTTACTGATCCTGAAGCATGCTCCAATTCTGTACGATTCCAAGGTAGACCAAATTGCTATTGTCTGAGCACCTATATTTATGCTAATTTTTAAAAATAAAATACAGTGGAGGGCAGTTATTTGTTTCATTTACATGCTTTCCCAAAGTGAGCAGAATACAGTTTTTGATCTGACAACTGGTGTAAATCATTCCGACCAAAGAGAGTTCTGTCTCCTGAAAGAAACCTCCTTTATCTTTTGAAATGCAAACCACTCCAAGCCCAGTTCTCTTCTCATCTCTATGTGAATGGAGGATGTTGATCCCATATCCAGCCAGTGCCTCTAACCTTCTCTGTGCTAAATTTATGATTTGGCTAATCTAAATCTGCTCTTGGGGAAATGCTTGTTGTTGACTACTTGGCTTAGAGCTATCTGTTTGATATCAGGGTCATGGAGAGTGAATGAGAGATGGCTCTTGGGCCACAACGTATGGGCCAAGAATCGGTCCCAAAAGGACACTCAAAAGCTCCAGGGCATCAGCGGAGCTGCTGAAGTCACGCACCATGATTGTGAATGGAACAGCGGGAGAATGACGTTGCTTTTTTGATGGTAGAACGTAGTCCTTTTCAAGAAAGCCTTGCTCTGTGGACCCACGTGCCTCAGGGCTTCTGCGAGTTACAAGGATCCTGGGGGCTTCAGAGAGTGGGAAACTTTGTGTTTTGGACTATTGCTCTCCATCAGGTTTCCAGGATTTTAAGTCCTGGATCTCTTCACAGGTGTAAACATCCCTGACATATAATGCTATTACTTCTCTTTTCTTATTTGGGCTATTTCTATTAAAAAGATTATACCCCTCTGTTACTACAATCCAATCACCCCACCAGGTTTCAGTGATGCCTATGATATCATATTTGCTTTGCTGTGCTAGGAGTTCAAGTTCATCTTGTTTATTTCCCATGTTCTGTGCATTAGTGTAGAGACGTCGAAGACCATGGGTCCTCCCCCTGTGTAAAGTTTTTCCCCTCCCACTGTTGCATCCTTGTACTATTTGCCTTGTCCCCTTTATAACAATTAATTCCAGCCCTTGATGAACTCCCAGCTCTATGATTCTGTGATACACAAATACACAGAACATGGGAAATAAACAAGATGAAGGAGCACTGTATAGCTGCGCCACCACGGCTATGGCACCCTTTTGAGGGCGCAAAAAGGATCAAACTCCCCATTCTGTTAGCCCAACAAAGATATGACTTTTCTGTTTTGGCAGAAAACGGGATAATTCAGTACTCTCATATTTCGATCCAGAATCCAAAGAACACTTACTACTACCTTTTACATCTCAAAAGATAACATTTTAATTTGGAAATGTTAAGGCACATTTGATAGACACACGGTAATTAAATATAAAGCCCCATGGAACAATTACAGAAGACAATAAATACTGCCAGCTTTCTCAGACGCCTAGAGCCAACAGTACTTGTTCTGGGATAGATCCTAGAAAATGGAGACTTAATAACTGGGAGATCCTGCATTTCAGTCCATTGGAAACGGAGGCTGGGTTTTGGGCAGGTACTGGGATCCTGGTTGCTGGTTAAGGGAAGTCCGCCAAGTGTACCCACTGGCATTTGTGCTTTTCCTATCCCATCAAGATCGAAACTTTGCGTGCGCCATCCTTCCTCACTGGGGTTGCTTGGGTGGTTGTTTTGGAGGCTGAACCTCAGGCTCGGGACTGGCGAGTCCCTCGTCCCAGTTGTAATAAGCGTAATAATCAGCTGGGATGAGAACTCGTCTTTGCAACAAGGGTGGATTATTTGGAGCCACACCATGCCAACGTGAGAGGCCGGTGGTTGTCCATGGCCTCTGGAATGGGTGGAATTGGCCAATGGGAGAATTGTAGATGGTCCACTTGTAGGTGGGCTTGACCACACCAGGCACGGCCCACGGTGTGGGGGAAGGCCTGGGCTGATAGATGGGCCAATAGGAGGGCCGATAGGTAGGCTGATAGGTGGGCCGATAGGTGGGCCGATAGGTGGGCTGATAGGCGGGCCGATAGGTGGGCCGATAGGTGGGCCGATAGATGGGCCGATAGATTGGCCTGCCCCCAACAGGGGTAGGCTGTGGTCTGGGGCGGTATACTGGCCAATACGTAGCCAGTGGGGAGGTAGCAGGCCTGGGAAAATAGGCAGGCTTGGTCAGATAGATGGGACCCCCGAGGTCTATTGGAATCGGCTGAGGGCCAGGCTTCGGTTTGGCCGTAGGCCTGAGCTTACCACCGAACTTTTCGACCAAGCGATTCCAGTCCTCAGGACGCATATATTTAGTGTTTGTTACCCAGAATCCTGAGCCTGGCACATGGACAGGCCAAGTCGTGGGCGGGACGCTGAATGGCGTCGTGCTCCAGCGGATGGTGGGATAGGTCCGTGTGGTGGTGGTGGTGGTGGTTGTGGTGGTGGTGGTGGTGGTTGGTGCCGTAGTGTAGCCCTGCGCCAAGAGTGGCGGATACTTGGGAGTGAAAAAGTTCTCCTGGGTGACTTTTTGGATCCAGTCAATGTATGGTTGGGTTCTGGTGAAGACGATGGGCTTCTTGGCCAAGGAGCACCCTTTGGCTCCCCAGCTGATGACTGCGATGACCCAGTAGCGCTCAGACCGGTCTTCTCTGCACATGAGGGGCCCGCCACTGTCGCCCTGCCACAAAGAGGAAAAGAGGGGAAGGGGTGTTGTTGGTCACGGCTGACGCACACAAGCGGCCATTGCTCAGCGAGTTGGGTCAAAGTGGCTCTGACCCCTTCCTCACAATGGGGTTGCGTAGCAGAAAACTTTGCAGGTGGAGTTACGTGTTGACAATATTGTGCACGTGGAGTTGTGTGTTCACTATGCCAGGCATGTGGAGTTGTGTGTTGGACACAGTATGCAATCCAGTGTTGAACGAACTATGCATATGGAGTTTTGTGTTGACTTTACTATGCATATGGAGTTGCGTGTTGACTGTAATATGCAATCCCATGTTTACTGTACTATGCATGTAGGGTTGTGTGTTTTACTGTACTATGCTTGTAGACTTGTGTGTTCACTGTAGTATGCATATGGAGTTGTGTTTTCACTGTACTATGCAACCCCATGTTGACTGTACCATGCATGTGGAGTTGTGTGTCTACTGTAGTATGCAATCTGGTATTGACTGTACTATGCATGTGGGGTTGTGTGTTGGTGTAGTATGCAATTAAATTAAAACAAACACAAATCCTCTTTGCATATCTTCCCACCCTGAGGCCTGGCCATTCAACAACAGAACAATAGACAGATTAACATGGAAATCACTCTTCCCTATCTAGGGTCACACAGTATATATATATGGTATATATGTATATATACCCCCAACTCTTTTCCATGCCAGTATTCTCTGAAGATGCCAGTCACAGATGCTGGCGAAACACCAGGAACAAACTCTTCAAGAGCATGGCCACAGAGCCCCCAAAACCCCCCACAAAGAACTATGGATGCCGGCCATGAAAGCCTTTGACTTCACAAATATTGCGAGGTTCATCTCTCCATGACCCTACATGTGGAAGCCACGAACTTCGGGCAGAAAGTCACAGCGGCCAGCTTTGGAGTTGCCAGGGGGATGCAACTCACCCGGACCTATCAAGATTGATGAGGAAAGCCCACCAAGGGGCATTACTCTGCAGTTTCTATGCTGTATTGTTCCTGTCTAAACCATCATCAAGGAACAATAACTGTACGGCAGAATGGGATAAGACTGGTTAGCCCTTGTTGTCCCTTCCAACTCTATGATTCTTTTCTACGATTCTAAGATTGTACATTATTCCAGTGTGATATTTGTTCTTGTCTGTCAGATCCTGTGGGTTATCTAAAGTAGGAATCTGTCTATTTCCATCCCAGTTCTCACGTTGGAAGTTCCCTCCACTGAGAGTTATCTCATGCAATTCGGACTGTTGGTCGTGGGATGCCTGGACTTTGCCCCAGGCTGAGATTCCTTTAGAGAAACCCCACATTTCTCCTGTGCAGTGGACTAGTTTGGTTTGCTAGCAAAAACTCTCTTGGTTTTTCCTCGCCAATCCAGGCTGCCCCGGGAGGGACTGGGTACTGCAACCCATTCCAAGACAGCATCGAGAGGAGCAACATCCCGATGGGAATGTCTTTCTGTTAGACAAACTGTAACATCTATTTGACACTAACTTCGTTGATTCTTAGCTTCTTGTCTGCTTGTGTGTGTGAATGTGTTCAGTGTGTGTGTTTCAGCCCCCCTAATAAAATATCGTTGTTAGAGAATCTTGCCTCTGCTGTTCTTTGCCTTCAACCTCCGTAAACATAGAGACAAGATCCCAAGGCTGATGTAACCTAGTCAATATTGGGCTAATTTAATATTACCCAGAGTTCTTGGTTACAAGGAGGATTCATAGAATCATAGAGTTGGAAGAGACCCCAAGAAGGGCCCTGATCCAGTCCAACCCCATTCTGCCATGCAGGAAATCTCCATCAAAGCATCCCCATTGATAGATGGCCATCCAGCCTCTGTTTAAAGACCTCCAAGGAAGGGGACCCCACCACAATCTCTGAGAGAATATCTTCCAGTTTTGAACAATATTTACTGTCAGGACGTCCCTCCTAATGTTGAGGTGGACTCTTTTCCTGCAGTTTGCATCCATTGTTCCGTGTTCCAGTCTCTGGAGCAGCAGAAAACAAGCTTGCTCCCTCCTCAATATGACATCCCTTCAAATATTTAAATGGGGCTCTCATATCACCTCTTAACCATCTTTTCTCCAGTCAAATCAATGGGTGGTGGCAGCTGAGATAGATGGCCTCAGGAGGTCCCAGCTCAGGCAGAAGCAGCTTACCACCATCCCTGGGTCTAACTTTGGGTCTCCTTACCGTGCAAGGAGAAACGCCTCCTTCAACCTTTCCGGCACATATGTTGTTCTTATGGAGACGTCTGAACCACCAGCCTTCACCTTCGCAGACCTCTTTGGGAATGACATCGACCTGTGCCTCCTGCATGACGTCAGACATGACACTCGCTACAAAGAGAGAGCAAGGAGAAGGTTTGGCTCTGTTTCCAGTCAGGGAAGAAGTCCAAGTGCCGGTTAGGACCTATAAAGCAGCCCTATAAAGGCTATCTGGAAGATTGTGTGGCCACACAAACGATTACGTTGCCATATGAGTCTCTGCCTATGTTGCAATATCTTTGGGGGATGGCATCCTCTCCATCTCACCAAAGCTCTCTGACAGACCAGGTTAACTTTCTCACCAAACTAGAAGCCAGGATTGTGTTGGCTAATGATGATGATGATGATGATGGTGATAATGATAAGATTTATTTCTATTCCGCCTTTTCCGGGAGGGGAATCAAAGCGGATTACAGCAAATATTAAAACAAAATACAATAAAATCACAGTCAATTTAAAAGCCCCCCTCCTAAAACACATTAAATTTAAACATTAAGTCTAAAAAAGGATTAAACAGTAAGAAGGAATTGAAATGCCTAACCCAAAATTTAGATAGAAATAAATCTATGTGCAACAGCAAATGTGGGAGGAGAGAATATGTTCTCCTCGGGGAGAGAAGCAGAGAAAATCGTCAGGAAGTCATCGGAAAGAGTCGTGGCGGTTAAAATGGTATCAAACTGCTTTCATTCTGCAGTGCAGACACCCCCTAAGGAACCTCTCCTGGCCCAGCCTTCCCAAATCTGTTGGAAACATCTCAGTTAAGTATAATTAACTAGGGGCCTATACAGACTGGCACTTTGTGCTGGCCTGTGGGCAGTGCCAGGGCACAGCATTTGCACACTGGATGCCCTGGTTCCGTCCCATCATGTCATGATGCTGTGCGCCCTTCCAGACGGTGTGTGGCATCATGGTGCGACTCCGGCACTGCATCTACATGGTGAGGCATCGAAGGGGTGTCATAAAGCTGCGCTGCTGCAGCTTTGGCACCCTTTAAAGGGTGCAAAAAGGAGACTCCTTTTTGCGCTCTCCAGAGTCCAGATTGGTGCCGCAGCATGTGGTTGTCGTGGCCCCGATCTGGCCAGTAAAGGAGCGGCTGCAAGACGCCCGTCTAAACAGCCCCTAAGGTCTAATCTGCACTGCAGAAATAATGCAGTTTGATACTGCCTTAAGTGATATGGCTCCATGTTATGGAACCCCGGAATTTGTAGTTTGTCATGGCACCAGAGCTCTCTTAACACCGAATGCCAAATATCTCAGAAAACTGCAAATCCCAGCATTTCATAGTACTGAGCCATGACAGTTAAAGCACTGGGGGGGGGGGGGGCTGCCTTGGGTTCAAGACCATGACATTTCTCCTTGGAGTTTATCACACAAGGGAATTTGGGGGCATACTCCAAAGGCAATCCAAAGGCAATCATGGGGTTTCATGTTATTGTGTAATAACTTATCTCACACAATTTTGGGCAATGGAGGGTCATATTTGGGGAATGGGAAGTCACTCTGAATGCATTCCGAACGCAACTAGAACTCACGTAAATTCGCTAAACTAGCGAATTTATGTGAATTCGAATTGGCTCCATTCGAAATTGGGAGAAATTCCTCCCCATGTGATAAACTCCCCTCCCTCTCTCATTCTCCTTATACAATGCATAATTTTCCTGGTCATTCATATACCCTCCAGCATTTCACATACAAAAAATGGGATACGCACAAACACACAAAACCAGAGTGTAGTTAAGATGGCAAAGGTTATTAAAGAGGAGGATCACATAAACTAGGAGAGGCTGCAGGAGCTGCTGCTGCTGCTGCAAATTGCTGATAATGCAATTTGCTCTTGCAATATTCTGCCTCTTTCTCCTCCCTTGTTGATTTCAGAGTGTGCAAAGTATTGTATGATACTCAACTACAAGTCGACCTCATGTATAAGTTGAGGCAGGTTTCGGGGCCAAAATTACGCATTTTTATAAGATCCTTGGATAAGTCGAGGGTAAAACTAAGGGGTATGCAACAAAGGATCTAAATAATGAAGCAAAGGAAAACGAGGCCAAAGGTTGTACAAAAATTCAGCAATTATAACTATGTTCATACTAAAGGTTGGATGGATGAGAGAGTAGAGGGGGAATCAGTGCTTCCAGAACAGATTATATTTTATTATAATATATATATATATATATATATATATATATATATTTCACCAGGCGATAGTTCCTTTTTTGATAAGTGTTAAAATACAGTTCTTACATTGACCTGTAAATAAGTAGACTCAAGTTTTTGAGGGTGAATTTTTTGACTAAAAATTCTAGACTTGTACATGAGTATATACCACACTTTTGTGCTTTGAATTCGGTTTGCAGCGACTGAAGTCAGCTGAGGACAAAAGAGGAAAGTGGCAGGTAGAGAGAAAAACTGGGACATTTTAAAAACAGTCGGGAAGAGTGGGATGGCAAAGGATTAATTTCAACTGTTCCACTTGCCAAACTGGGATAGCTGGAAGTTATGCAGTTTCATTTCCAAGTCAGTCTGGGAATACCTAACTGGCACTGAAAGTATAAGGCATTAATGTACATTTCATTACAGGGGTAGCTGTGTTGGCCATTTCTTAAATAACATCCAAAATCTCCAACACGGGGATACCATTATCGGATCAACCAAAATGCACAAAATGCATCTTGCAAGCTTTCAGAGCTCCTCCAGCTTCTTCATCGGGCCAAGCCATCTTCTGTATCATGCCCTACAAAGGAGCCAGTGAAGCTTTGCAAGGTGCATTTTGTGCATTTTGGTTGGTCTAATAAAGGTATTGCTGTTCTGTAGATTTTGGATGTTGGTGTTTGTTGGGGATAGACAGGTTGTTTTTGGAGAAGGGGGGGGGGTTGTCTGTCTTGTTCACCTTTCTTTTTCACCTCTTTCTCTTACATGTGTGGAGCAAGGTCCCAAAACCGCTAACATAGCAGTGGTCTAGTGTCCAGACAGGCACGTTCTCGTTCGGCAAACAGGCTGGCTGGACGTAGTCGGTGCAAGTGACCGGTTCGTCTAGTTCGACTAAGGCCATGTCATTCCTGACTCCCCATTTCCGCAGTATTAAATCCTCATAACCTTCATGGATCACCGCTCTTTTGACGCGGCGAATCTGAACATCAGGACCGAGCTTGGATAGCCGAGTGGCGCCAATAACCAACTTGTAGGTGGGCAGATAGCTGAAACAGCAAGAAGGACAACCAGTTGATAATGGTGATGATGATGATGATGATGATGATGATGATAATAATAATAATAATAATAATAATAATAATAATGTGGTCCCTCCACATTTGCTGGGGTTAGGGGCACAGGATCCTAGTGAAAGTGGAAAACCCACAAATTGATAAAACCTCCTTTTAAAAATAATAATAATAATGATGATGTTTATTTGTATGGTGCCCTATTCTTTACATAGTGCTTTACAAAGGAGAGGAAAAAAACCTTCCAAAATAGAAACAAAAGCCTGCCTATGGTGCACAACCTAAAACGACAAACAAGATGATAAAATTAATAAAATATTACTATAACAAAGTTAAAGCAATACTGTAAAAGTGTAAATTAATACAAATAATATGTCGTGAAATATGGAGTCATAAAATCAAGATGAAAGTTGGAAGGCTTCCCTGAATAGGATAGTCTTTAATTTAGACATAAAGTAGTCTGAAGAGGTGGCAGTCCACAAATTCATGGGAAGGAGATCCCAAAAATAGGGGCCAGCGTGGCAGAGGTATTATTAATCTTAGAGAATGCCTCTCTAGCAATCTTTAGGTCCTCCAACGTCACTTTATGGTCAACATGTGCCAGAAGTTGATAAATGAGGGGGATGCAAACTGCACGCTCGATGCCATGACCCCGGCCTCATGGTGCCATTTTGGCACATGCCATGATGACGCCGATCTAGCACTGCATAGAATCATAGAATCATAGAGTTGGAAGAGACCACAAGGGCCATCCAGTCCAACCCCCTGCCATGCAGGAACTCCCAATCAAAGCATCCCGAAACAATACAGCGCCAAAAGGGTGCCATCATGCCATGCTGCGGCGGATATGGGGCCCTTTAGAGGGTGCAAGAAGGAGCTGTGCTTTGCCGCTCCTTTTTGCGTCCTCTGAAGGCTGGATCAGGGCTGGGGCGGTGTGCGGTTGCTGCGGCTCTGATTCAGGGCAAAATCTGTATAGCCCCTGAATCATGTCGGAAGACCTACAAACGCCTAAAGAAGTGTTTTCTCTAATAATCACTAGCAACTCCAGCACAAATCTATGATCAACTTCTGGCAAAATTTCTCTGGAGGACCTAGAGATTCCTAGAGAGAACACAGACATCTGCTTATTCTTGTGCCAGGCAGCAATCATCCCATTTTGTAAGTTATTTAGCCTTTTTTGGCAGAGAGCGCTGGGGCCGCAGCAAACTACAAATCCTAGGTGTCCACAGCGTTGATCCAGGTTAGTTAAACCAGTGCCAAACTGCATTATTTCAGCAGTGTAGAGGTGGCCAAAGATGGTAATAATATAATAAGATTTATTTATATCCTGCCCAATTACAGGGAATCCGGGGAGGATATAAATAAAGACGATCTTATAGGAAAGATGATCTTCTAGCAAAGAGGTGTGTCAGTTTTTGGTACCCAGTGAAGTCTTAGGGAGGACTGGAATGAAAGTCAGTTCAAGATTAGGACAGAAGACTGATTGATTATTCTCTTTGGCTTACTTTTCTACAATAACGCATTGACCTGCAGTTAGCATCCAACGGGCGCTGATCAGGATGCCTCCGCAGACGTTTTCATAGCCTCTGTACTTCACCATTTGGATGCTAATCTGCCAGGGCCATGTTCCTGGCAGGGCATCATTGCCACCAACGACTCGTAGCAGGTTATGACTCGCTGCCAGCGGCCGTCGCCCGCAGATGCCACTGGAAACAAACAAAGAGATAAACAAAAAGACATCAATGGCCAACACTCAACATACGTAATGCTCTGGGTTGTTACAGACCAGGCTGATTTGATTGTCAGGTTTAAGACCTACGAAGTAGGTGCGTAGTGTCTAGATCAAGGGACATACAATTGCCCCTCCATTTTCATGAGGGATCTGTTCTGGACCCCCTTGTGAAAATGGAGAATCGCGTGTATTCAAATCTATTGGGGCACATGCCCATGAGTGCGCATGGGGTGTGTGCCCCATTAAAAATAACGGAGGTTGTAATTCCATGAGTATTGAAGACCACAGACCTCAAGTCCGCGAGAAAGGAGGAACAATTGCAATAGTACCACTCTATTCTCCCTTGGATTGGACATAGAAGAAGGAGTGAAAACAGAAAGAACATCAACAATGTAAGATATACAGATGTCACCATACTACTAGTCGAGAACATCACAGACTTGGAACAACAACCAAAGAGGATCAAGGGGGAAAGTGTGCAGGCAGGGTCACTGTTGTTGAACATAAAGAAAACAAAAATCATGATCACGGAGGATTTACACACATTCAACCTAGAAAATGAGGAAATAGAAATAGTAAAAGGATTGTCATACCTGGGATCAAACATTGACAGGAACAGGGACCACAACCAAGAAAACAAAAGAAGATTAAGAATGGGGAGAGTGGCTATGAAAGAATGAGAAAAGGTTCTAAAATGCAAAGATATACAACTGAGCACAAAAGTTAGAATCGTACAAGCCACTGTTTTCCCTTCCAGATGTGAGAGCTGGACAGTTAAGAAAGGTGATAGGAAGCAAATCAATTCATTTGAAATGTGGTGATGGAAAAGAGTGCTGAGGATCCCATGGACAGCCAAGAAGTCCCACAAACCAGATTTAGGATGGGAAAAGGAGCTGAGACTGCCACGGTTGCCTTAGTTGATGATCTCCGTCTGGTCATTGATGGGGAAGTGTGACCCTGTTGGTGCTCTTGGATCTCTCAGGGGCCTTTGATACCGTCTACTGTGGTATCCTTCTGGAACGCTTGGGAGAGCTGGGAATAGGCGGCACTGCTTTGCAGTGGTTTTGTTCCTACCTCTTGGGCAGGTTCGTTCCAGATGGTGATGCTGGGAGACAGTTACTCCTCTAAAAGAGAGCTATAATCTGGTGTCTCTCGGGTGCCATCCTGTCTCCCATACTATGTAACATTTGCATGAAGCTGCTGGGCAAGATCATCCAGAGACATGGGGCAGGGTGTTATCAATACGCTGATGACACCCAAATAAGTTTTTCTATGGAGTTTATCATACGACGGAATTTGGGGGTATAATGCAATGGCAATCCAAACGCAATCATGAAGTTTCACGTTATTGCGAATGGGTGTATCTCACGCAATTTCGAGCAGATCAAACCAGAAAGCCAAGATGACAAAACGGAGGCTGTTGTACTTTGGCCACATCATGAGGAGGCAAGACCCCTTGGAAAAGACAATAGTGCTGGAGAAGGTGGAGAGAAGCAGAAAGTGAGGACTCACTGGAAAAGACAATAATGCATGGTAAAGTGGTGGGAAGGAGGGAAGGAGGAAGACGGCTCACCAGATGGATGGACTCAGCCAAGGAAGCCACAATGGCTGCCCTGAGTCTGCTGGGGATAGAGGGACCTGGAGGTCTCTCCTTCATGGGGTCACCATAAGTCAAAGTCAATAGTTGTTGATAACTCTCTCTCTCTCTCCCTCCCTCCCTCCATATATATAATAAACAGAGAAAGAAAGAGAGAGGATGTGGTGGCTCAGCAATTATGATGCTGATTCTGACCATCGCAAGATTGGCAGGTTGGCAGTTCGAGCCCCAAGTGCCACCCTCTGCTCCCTATTCCAGCTTCTCTTGACCTAGCAGTTCAAAAAGCATGTAAAAGTGCAAGGAGATAAATAGGTACCACTTTTGTTAGGAAGGTAATAGCATTAGGTACAGGGGCACCAAGCCTTGCAAATAGCAGTTTAGGGAGCTGGGGATGTTTAGCCCTGTTTAAATATTTGAAGGGGTGTCATATTCAGGATGGAGTAAGCTGGTTTTCTGCAGACACAGAGCAATGATTTCAAACAACAGGGAAAGAGATTCCACCTCAATGTTCGGAAGAACTTCCTGACAGTAAGAGCTGCTCAATGGTGGCATAGGGCCTTGGGGAAGACTGGTGGAGTCTCCTTCTTTGGAGGTTTCTAAACAGAGGCTGGATGGCCATCTGTCCCAGGATGGTGTCCTCCTGGGTGGCAGAATTGGGTTGACCCTTGAGGGTCTCCTCAACCTCTATGATCCTATGATTCTATGCTGTTCTCTCCCATTTTCACCAACCACGATGGACTGTCACTTCACAGCATCATCCAACATTGCTTTTTTTGGGTCCGGAGCCATCATGAGCCACTTACTCGCAGCTGGTATCCTTGGCTTGCGTGGGCCAGAAAGTGGCAAGGCATAGGATGGGGAGGAATGGCCATCTCATCCTTCTGGCGGCTGCTGCCTCTGCATCCTCCTCCACATTTCCCTAGAAGTCCTGACATCATAATACTTGCACACAGCCCTCTGACATCACACAGAACGGCTGCCCTGGAATTCTCTCTGCTTTGGAGAAAGCAAGGCAGCAGCAAACACTTGGGTTGAAGGGAAGCTTTAAGGAGCCTAGCAAAGGACTCCTCTTAACCCCATAAAGCAGAGGTGGGCAACCCAGGCAAGGCAAGGGGCTGCTTTTTTGTGCCTCTGGGACCTCTGCACAACCCAAAGTTGTTGCTGTTCTTGCATGCCTTCAAGCCATTTCCATGGCTCTGTGTCCTAGGCTTGGGGGTATAATGCAATGGCAATCCGAACGCAATCATGGGGCTTCACGTAATTGGGTATTAGAGTATCTCACGCAATTTTGGGCAATGGGGGGGGGTCATTTTCGGGAAATGGGAAGTCATTCTGAACGCATTCTGAACGCAATCAGATTTTACCTAAATTCGCTAAACGAGCAAATTCATGTAATTGCGAATTGGCTCCATTCGCAATTGAGAGAAATTCCTCCCATGTGATAAACTGCCTATTCTCTGCAGCAGCAGAAAATAAGTTTGCTCCATCCTCAGCATGTCATCCATTCAAATATTTAAATGGCACTATGATGCCCCTCCATTAACCTTCACTTCTCAAGGTTAAATGTAATAATAATAATAATAATAATAATAATAATAGCAACAACTACTATTATTATAATTTTTATTGTTATTATTTTTAATTTATATTTTATATTATAAATGTAAATGTACTTGCTATATTTATGACTTACAGCAACCCTAAGGCAAACCTATCATGTTTTTTTCTTGGAAAGTTTCTTCAGTGGGGTTTGCCATTGCCATCCTCTGAGGCTGAGCGAATGTGACTTGCCCAAAGTCACCCAATGGGTTTCCATGGCCAAGCCAGGATTCGAACCCTGGTCTCCAGTGTCCTAGTCCACACCCAAAGCATTACACCACACTGGTCTTTGCAACCCAAGGGCTGACCGCAAATGCCGAACCAGCAACAGCAACAAAAATAGAAATGGGCAAAAGTCCGCTTCAGGGGTTTTTAAAAAAGAAGGGTCGGTTGTAAGTTCTTAGAATCTGCCCACGATTCTCTAGTCTTCAGGGTTGCATTTGCCCTTCAGAAACAATACAGTTTGACGTCACTTTGACTGCCATCGCTCCATGCTGTGGAATTCTGGGGTTTGTAGGTTTGTCAGATATTTTGTGAGCAAACTACAAGTCCCAGGATTCCATAGGATAGAGCCGTGACATTTAAAGTGGTGTCAAACTGCAACGCAGATGCAGCCCAGGCTAAAAAGAGAAAATCTCAGGACAAGAATATTGCCTTGATCACAGACACACAAACACCATCTCTCTGTGTTGTTCTTTAAGCCGCTCTGAGCCTCAGTCTTGAGAGAAGGGCAGGATATAATAATAATAATAATAATAATAATAATAATAATAATAATACTTTCCCCTTTGCAACAAGCTGTTTTGGAGCTGCCACTGTAGACTGTTTGCTGCTGAAAACAGAGCTTCATAAGCTAACAACAACAGCAACCATTTTCTTTGCTTTTTAAATTCAGTGCTTGTATGGGTGGTTAAACAGAAGAACTAGGGGAAAATGTGTATTTGTTCCTTATTTAATGCAAGGAGTTGTTGCTGTTGCTGTTGTTGTTGTGTGCCTTCGAGTTGTTTCTGAGTTACGGTGAACCGATCACAGGGTTTTCTTGGCATGATTTGTTCAGAGGAGGTTTGCCATTGCCTGCCCTGAGAGAGTGTCACCTGCCCAAGGTCATCTAGTGGGTTTCCATGACTGAACAGGGATTCGAACCCTAGTCACCTGAATCATAGTCCAGCATTCAAACCACTGCGCTACACCAATGATCTAATTCAAGGATTAGGGAAATTTAGAATCATAGAATCATAGAATTGTAGAGTTGGAAGAGACCCCAAAAAGGGCCACCCAGTCCAACCCATTCTGCCATGCAGGAACTCTCCATCAAAGCATCCCCATTTAGACAGATGGCCATCCAGCCTCTGCTTAAAGACTTCCAAGGAAGGAGACTCCACCATCTTCAGACGTAGCATTTTCTCAAGAGCTCTTATTTCTCAGAAAGTTCCTCCTAATGTCTATGTGGAATCTCTTTTCCTGCAGTTTGCATCCATTACTCCATTGTGTGCTATTCTCTGCAGCAGCAGAAAACAAGCTTGCGCCTTCCCTTCAAATACTTAAACAGGGCGATCATCTCACCTCTTGACTGTCTTTTCTCCAGGCTAAACATCCCCAGCTCCCTAGGTTGTTTGTCCTAGGGCTTCATGGTTTCCAATAGTCGCCCTTGGGGTCCCTTCCAATTCTATGATTTCTATGGACTCTTTCAAACGGGAGGAATTTCTCCCAATTCCGAATGGAGCCAATGCGGATTCATGTGAATTCGCTTGTTTAGCGAATTTACATGAACCCCTGCTCCTTTCGGAAGGCATTTGGAATTACTTCCCATTACCTGAAAATAACCCCCCCTTGCCCGAAATCGCGTGAGAAGCTTAAATTCACAATAACGTTAAACCCATGATTGCATTCAAATTCAAAGTGACTTCCCTTTTGCCCGAATTTGCGTGAGAAGAATTAATTCGCAATAACGTGAAACCCCAGGATTGCATTTGGATTGCCCTTGGATTATACTTCCAATTTCCCACGTCTGAAAGAGTCCTATGACTCTCTGACTCTAAGCATGAGACAGAATCTCAGCCGCCCTGTTGCTATGGATGACCTTCCTTTCTAAACTGGCCAGGACCCTAACACCACATAACCTCATATACAGATGAGATGCAGAAACATGCAGCCCTCCACATGCTGGTGACACGTAACTCCGAGCAGATCTAGCCAGCATGGCCAATGGTGAGGAATGATGGGGCTTGCAGTCCAACAGCAACTGGAGGGCTACATGATTCCTGTCCTGGATACATACCAAAGCTTTTCAGAGATATAGTATTGACAACTCGTCTGCGATCAAGACAGGATTCAGATCTGCTACAGTTGGCCCTCCGCGTTTGTGCCTTTGACTTTTACAGGTTTGATTATTTGCGGTTTTGTTTAATATGTTTTCTCTAGGAATCTCTAGGTTCTCCAGCACAACTTTGCCATAAGTTGACCATAGAATTGTGCTGGAGAACCTAGAAATTCCTAGAGAAAACACTTCTCTAGGCATTTGTTGGTCCTCCAGCATGATTCTATGGTCAACTTCTGGCAGATGTTAGGTTAAAAAAAGGTACCATTTATTTGCAATTTTTCCACATTCCTTGGGGTCTTTCACCCCTAACCCCAGTGAAATGTGGAGGGAAAAGTGTTTACTTTGAGAAAAAATAGATATAGATGTTAGCCTCCGATTTGTCTGTTTCTCTCATCTGTCTAAGGTTTGGTCAGATTATGGCGCTAGACACACTGATACACTTTGGTCAAATTTGTTTTATTCTCATATACATTATTCCAAGATGATAACACTGATTTAGCAGCATTACACTGGATTTACCAGCACATAAAATGCATCCACTCTCATTGGTGCTTTCCCAATGGCAGCAAAAGTGTCTGAAATTGGAGGCCCGGGTTGGTAAAACCCAGGTTTTAATAATAAAAATAATGATAATCTGGTGATTCTGCAACTTGGCTTTGTTCTGGTTCGGGGGCTGGAGGCTCAAAGTGTGGTGATGGTGGCAACATATCTGGTGCCCAGTACCTAGGCTTCAACAAATCTAGTTCGTTCTTCTGGAGGTACCGTCTTGTGGTCCTTGGGTCACGAGGAGAAATGGGCTCCCATTGTGTGAGCCTTGGCCTTGGAGGATACACATGATGCCATATTGTGGTCCTTGGCTCAGGAGGAGGTCCAGGCCAGTCAGAGGGATTTGGCCAATATGGGGCTCTGGTTCTCCTTGTGGGTCCTGGCCAAGGAGGTTTCTGGGTTGGTTGGGTCATCTGGGATTGTGCCAATATGGGCAGACGACCGGGCAAGAAAGCGTTCTCCTTCGTCACGGTTCTGATCCACTCCAGGTAGTGCTGCGTGGAGACATAGACGCCTGGCCTCCGTTGCGGGCCGCAGGTGGGAAGTCCTGCGCTGGCGACTCCGACAACCCAATAACGCTCTGAATTCTCTTCCCTGCACATGACGGGGGCACCAATATCATTCTGTGGCATGAAGGGAAAGGAAGGCAAATGAAAATCATGGTGGACACTGTCGTGAGATTGCAGGCATCACTGTTTTACTCTTATCAGCTTCGGCTGATTTGCCAGCTGCGGCCCTACCTGGAGTCACAGGACCTAAAAACGGTTGTACACGCGCTGGTAACCTCTCGTCTCGATTTATGCAATGCGCTTTATATGGGGCAACCCTTGTACCGTGTTCGGAAGCTTCAACTCGTGCAAAATATAGCAGCCAGAATCTAGGTTCGGCCGAATTACACTTATCTTAATATCTTTCCCTAGCTGCCTGTCAACTTCTGGGTACAATACAAGGTGTTGGTTATTGCCTATAAAGCCCTACACGGCTTAGGTCCAGCTTACTTGAAGGAACGCCTCATGCCATATAATCCTTTCGGCGCACTCAGGTCCTCCGGGAGAAACTTACCGCAGTCAGGAAAAACTAGGCTGATGGTGACTTCCCAGAGGACCTTTTCAGCTGCCGCTCCTAAAATCTGGAATGTCCTACCGGAGGAGGGGTGTCAGATCACATCTCATGACGCTTTTTAAAAGGCAATAAAAACGACCCTCTTCCAGCAGGCCTTCCCAGACTAACCTCTCCTAAAACAGAACCAACCGCCCATATCAACCAGCCTCTTCATTATTGCCCATGATTGTCACATTGCTGTCCCTTCTTGCCAAGCTGTTTTAGCTGATGTTATTCCAGTTAAATGTTTTTATTGTTATTATTTTGTATTGATGAGAGGGAGAGTGGGGGGGGGAGGTTTCAGAGACTGTTTCGTTATTATTGTCTGTGACTTTTGTACTTGAAATTTTCCTTGCTGTTACCCACCTTGATCCTCAAATGAGAGAGTTGGGATACAAATAAATACTACTACTACTACTACTAATTATTATTATTTGTCCTGCACCAGATCTAGAAGTCATGCAACCCTCCAGATGTTGTTGGACTACAACTCCCAGTGGGCCTAGACAGCTGAGGAATGCTGGTAGCTGCAGTCCAACAACTTTTGGTCTCCATAATTTGCACACCTGTGTTACATGTTCTCACAGTGACAGCATTTCCATGGGCCATTGGTGCCAGGTGGAGTTTGGTTCCAGGATCCCCTGTGGCTAACAAAATCCATGGATACTCAAGTCCCATTGTATACAATGGGGTTGTTGCTGTTGTTGTTGTTGCTGTTACTACTACAGTGGGCTCTTGGTATCCGCTGGAGTTTGGTTCCAGGACCCACCCACCAAAATCCATGGATGCTCAAGTCCCATTATATGCAACGGCACAGTAAAATGCTGTCCCGTATATAAAATGGTAAAATCAAGGTTTGTTTTTTGAAATGCATATTTTAAAAAAAATATTTTCAAGCCATGGATGGTAGAATCCATGGATAAGGAATCTGTGGAGGGCTGACTGTATCGCTTTTTGGCCACATCAAAGAAGGTGGAAATTGCGAAATGCCCATTGGGTTCCAATACCCTCCAACATTTCACAGATGAAATGAAGACAAAAATGGCCAAGCAACATGAGAGTGTGATCACAATTGCAAAAGCTATCAATGACAAACAGACAAGATAAGAGAGGTTGCAGCTCTTGGCTTTTGCCTGAGCCTCCTGGGAAAGGCAAGATTTCTTCCCCTTTCCCCTCCTCTCCCCCCAACTGAGTCAATTCAGTGCAAATTGTGAAGACAAAGGCTTTCATGGTTGACATCCATAGTTTTTTGTGGGTTTTTTGGGCTGTGTAGCCATGTTCTAGAAGAGTTTATTGCTGACGTTTCGCCAGCATCTGTGGCTGGCATCTTCAGAGAATGCTGGCATGGAAGAGAGTTGGATATATATATATATATATATATATACACACACACACACTGTGTATATCTGTGACTCTAGATTAGGAGCACTTCCATGCCAGCATTCCCTGAAGATGCCAGCCACAGATGCTGGTGAAACGTCAGGAATAAACTCTTCTAGAACAGTGCAAACTACTTTTGCATTTTGAATTCAGTTTGCAGCAACGGAAGGAATCTGAGAATGAAGAGGAAACTTGGAGGGAGAGGGGAGAAACCTGGATGTTTTAGAAGCAGCTGAAAAAGTGGGCAGAGAGAAAATTAATTGAGACAGTCCCTGCGAAACTGGGACGGTTGGACTAAGGATACTGGTAGTTACAGCTGGCCCTCCACATCCACCGATTTTCTATCCATAGAGTCAAACAACCACAGTTTGAAAATATTTTTTAAAAACATATAAATTCCAAAAAGCAAACCTTGATTTTGACATTTCATCTAAGGGACTCCATTTTACTATGGCACTGTATCTAATAGGACTTGAGCGTCCATGGATTCTGGTATCTGCAGGGTGTCCTGGACCTAAACCCCATCCGATCCTCATTGGGCCCACTGTATTCAGCCCCAGGTCAAAAAGGGGGCTTCCCCAGAGCAAGAATCCAAGAGTAGTGCTTGGCACAAATCTACATCACAGATCCTCACATCTCTTTCCAATTTTTAAAATGCAGTACAGGTCCATAGCCCAAGATTTTATGGATTTGTGAATATTTCAGATTTTGGAATAAGAGATACTCAACTTTAACTGCAAAAGTTTAAAGTTTAAAAATGCATTTAAAAACATGCTTAAAACCTAAGGTTTTTGTGTTGACCCTGACCCACGTACGTACCTTACAGTTTTCGCCTGCCTCTCCCTCGAATCCGACGCACAGGATCTCGGAGGGGACGTCCGACTTCCACCAAGCCTTGTTGGTGCACGACTTTCCGGAAATGAGGCTCACCTTTGTCTCTTGGAGAATACCTGGACTTTCTTCCCCTGCAGAAAGAAAGAAAGAAAGAAAGAAAGAAAGAAAGAAAGAAAGAATTGGGTCTATTTCTATCCCATCTGTAGAGATTAACAGGAGGTACATTCAGTCCGAATGGTGTAGTGGAGCTGCACCTGCACTACAGAAATAATGCAGTTTGACATTGATTTAAATGCCATGGCTGAATGCTATGCTATTCTGTGATTAGTAGTTTCATGAGATATTTAGCCTTCCCTATCAGAGAACTCTGATACCACAACACACTACGTATCCCAACATTCCATAGGATGGAGCCATGGTGTCAAACTGGATTATTTCTGCAGTAGAGTTGCAGTGTGGGAGACAAGGGTTCGAATCCCCACTCAACCATGGAAACCAGCTGGGTGACCTTGGGTAAGTCCCACTCTTTCAGCCTTATAAGAAGGCAATGGCAAACCCTCTCTAAACAATGAATAGCTCCTGAAAAAGGCCAGGTGGTAATAGGGCTGAAACACATACAGTGGTCCCCCGGGTTACAAATCCCCCGGGGTACGAAAACCCCTGGGTACGAAAGAGCCGAGGCCAGAAAAACGGCCCCGGTTTATGGAAAAAAAACCAGGTTGCGGAAAAAAAGCGGCGGGAAATTCAAATGGTGCAAAGTTTTTTCCTATACTTACAGTGGTCCCCCGGTTTGCGAACTTTTTCGGTTTACGAAAGGTGTGCTGGAACGACTTACTTTCGTAAACCGGGGGACCACTGTATATGGGACATTGTCTCCTTCCATTCTTCCAGGGAGACGTACACACACGTACTTCAGAAAAACAGGACGCTGGCCTTTGTGTTTTTACAAATGGGATATCAATGTATTCATATATTTAGCGTGGGACCTCTTTCCCACTATGGGGCAGCTTTCTTTGGGGTGCGGTATCCGAGAGCCTCTCACGTTCCTCCTCCTGGGCGCCCCAGCCGCTGACGTAGCAATGAGTTAGCACCGAAACCACCACATCCTCGTCAGGCAGGCAGGCCGGCTGGACGTAGTCGCTGCACCGGACCGGCTCCGTCAGCTCCACCAAGGCAATGTCGTATTGCAACAGCCCGTCCTTCTTGTACAGCGCGTGGTCCACCACCCTCTTGATCCAGTGCTGCTGCGCATCAGGCCGAGGCTTGGAAAGCTGGGTGACGCCAATCACCACTTTATAGAACCACATGAATCTGGAACAGCAACAAAAAATGCAGACACGGTGCATGGAGGGAGTTGTTGTGAAAAGCAAAGAAATCAACCTCAGAGGAAGGGGTCTGCTCAGCAAAGCCCTGTAACCCACGCACCAATGGCTCAGAGCTTTCTTGTATTGCAAACAAACCCAGCAGGCTCTTCTGGTCATAAAAGCATGGCAGAGGGTAATAAAAGCATACCTTTTGCCAAACAGATTTTTCTAGCTTGGCAAAAGGGATGCTTTTACAACCCCTTCCCCTGCTTTTACAACTGGAAGAAAGCAAAAGTGTCCTGCAGTGACAAAAACAGAAAATTGCTTTTCTTCCACTGCCTGGTGAGTTTGTTTGCAATGCAATGCCGGGTCTCAGCTGCTGAAGCCGCCAGAATGGGAGGCAGGTGGCATTCTTCTTATTTTGGATTTTGTATATAAATAACTGTTATCCACGGAGGGCCCTGGAACCAAACCCCAGCAGATAACAAGGGCCCACTGTATTTTACAAATAATACATACTTCTATTCTTATTTCATTGTTTTCATAACATATATAAGAATGCAGTATAAAAATTATCAAAACATTGAATCATTTCAAAAAATATTAGTTCTCTAATTCAAAAACAGGAAAAAAATAAAACTAAATTAACTTGCTACTGCCATCTCTTCTTGCAATCTTCTAATATATAGGAAACCATACTTCTTTTGTTTTTTTCTATATCCTCGTTGTTCAACCAAGAAGTTAATCTGTCCATCTCTTGCATGTCAAAAAGTTTTATATGCCAGTCATCTACTCTTGGGAGGTCTTTTTTCTTCCATACCTGAGCTACTAGTAGTCTTGCTGCTGAAATCATATACAGCAGAATTCTCCAAGACGGCATTCTTCTCATATCTGAACCCCTTGATCACTTAGGAGTTTATCACACGAAGGGAATTGGAAGTATAATCCAATGGCAATCTGAATGCAATCGTGGGGTTTCACGTGATTGCGTGAAAGCTGATCACACACATTTTTGGGCAAAGGGAAGTCCTTCCGAACGCAATCGTGGGGTTTCACGTGATTGCGTGAGAAACTATCACACGCAATTTCGGGTACTGGGAAGCAATTTCGGGCAGTTCTGAATGCAATGCAGTGTCAATACGCAATCACGTAAATTAGCTGAACTAGCGAATTTACTCAATTCCAAACTGGCCTCACTTCCATTTCTTTCGAAATTGAGAGAAATTCCTCCCGTGTGATAAACTCCTTAGTCTTCAGACTCTTCCACAAACCCTTCCCCTAAAATGGCCAGGAGGCAAAGGGCCTTCCTTCTTGCTTACCTTTTGATTTGCAAACAGTGGGCCGCGCTGAGGACCCAGCGAGAGCCAATAAGCGAACCGCCGCAGAAATGGACCCACTTGCCCCTCCGTGTTGGGTACTGGAAGCTGACCAGCCAGGGCCATGTCCCGGGCAGAACGCGGGTGCCATACAGTGTCCTGAGCAGGCCGTGGCTGACCGCCAGTGGACGTCTCCCACAGATTTCTCTGGAAAGAGGCAGAAGTTATTAGCGGGCATAAGCAACACCCGAGTCATTGCTGCAAAGGGCACGGCTGACATGGGCCTTAGGGCTCTGGATCCCAGATTTCATTTCTTTGTTGGGTTTCTATCCCTCTTTTCCCCAAAAATATGATACAAGGTGGCTACAATGGGATATAAGATCTTAGGTCCTGGCCCATCTTCCTCTGGTCCTTAGGGCGAGGGAAAGGAATTTCAGGGTGAGAGTGCCACCTTGATAAGTGTGTGTGAAGTTACTCATTTGTTATGCTTAGGCTGCATCCACACTGGAGAAATAACCTGGTATGGCACCACTTTAATTGCCTTGGCTCAAGGCTATGGGATTCTGGGAGTCGGAGTTTGTTGTGGGGTCCAGAGTAGAGCGTTTCTCTGCTCTGAACCCCACAACAAATTCCAACTCCCAGAATCCCATGGCCTTGAGCCAAGGCAATTAAAGCATTGCCAAACCAGGTTATTTCTCCACTGTGGATGCAACCTTAGTGTTCTTTTATTTGAATGATCTTTTCTCTGCTGCTGTGGTTGATGCTTCAGATCTCAGCCAGTTTTCTCCATCAGCTGCTTAGGGGCTCGACAGACGGACGGCTCAATGCCAGCTCTTCTTGCCCCAGAAGTAGGCTGTGGCAACCACACGCTGCAGCCTGCGCACGGAGCAAAAAGAAGCCCCAAAAAGGAGTTCTTTTTGCACCACAGAAGGGGCACCATAACTGCCCACAGTGAGGCATTATGATGCCCCTTGTGCTCAGCTGTGTTTGGCCGCTGCACACAAGGGACATCGTCATGGCATGCCCCATGTAAATGGCCATGCACCAAAATGGTGCTTGGGGTGCGCGGTAAGGGCTTTGAGCGTGTGAATGCTCAGCCCTACCTGAGACCAAGTACGGAGTCAGGGCGGCACAAAGTGCCAGTCTGTACTGCCTCTTAGCGAAGTATACCTAACTCATGAATATGTTTTTTATACATATGAGAATAGATTTTATTGACAATTCAATAATATAAGAAGGGAATACACTGACATACAACTAGTTATAACTCAGATATACAATAAAATAAAATAACCCAGAAACTATTTTTAAAAAACACAGCAAGGACAGAAAAGAGAAAAGGAAACAATCAAGCTAACTAACAAAAATGAAAAAATAGGAATATCTAACATAACATCAAACACAGCTGTGTTGCCCATCATTTAACAAATCCAAACAAAAATCCACCAGTGATAACTTTTATAGGCCAACCAATATGCACAGTTTACTTGTTGCAAGCTTTCGAAGCTACATGAGCTTCTTCATCAGGCAAGATGTTACGAACCAAACAGGAGAAGAAATAAAAAAGCAATTGGAGATATTAGTCAGATGTTTGCATGTTGTTTTTCCGTCCTTTGTAAAGATGGTATAGCATACCATCACTCCACTACTTCCATCCCTCCCCTGTCTTGCTCCAAAGACTTCCAGCAATTCCAGGAGTTTGTTGTGGCACCAGAACAACTTGACAGAGAAGACTAAATGTCTCTCAAAACTACAAGTTCTACAATTCCATAGCACTGAGCCATGGCAGTCAAAATGGTGTCAAACTGGATTATTTCTGCAGTGCAGATGCAACTTTGGAGCATTCTTATCCAGAGGGTTCCCATACATTGAAGCCCATGTGACACATAACAGTGACAATGGTCATTGTTGTGGTTCCTCCTGCGTTGTCCTGCCCAGATCCAAAAAGCAGGCAACTCCCGCTGCCTCCTTTGCGTTTCAATGCCAGACGCCTCCTTGGCCACTTACTCACAGTTGCTGACTTCAGGAAAAGTAGGCTGGAAGGCGGCTAGGAGTAAAAACGAAAGAAGCGGCCATCTCATCCTCCTCGCAGCCCTAGATCGAGTTCCACCACCACATTTTCCTAGAATTCATGACATCATAGTCTATCATTTTCCTAGAATTCATGACATGCGTTCGAGTTCTGTCCAGCCAGTGCCGCCTGTCATCACATTTGCTGCGAAGGCATGAGAAGACCTGGCAAAGGGCATGGAACGGAGAGTTGGTGAACATAGAAAGAAAGGAAAGAGACGTGTGCGAATGGAGCCACAATTGATATCTGGGGAGAGGAGAGGTTGCATGTGATGCAAGGAACACCTTGAGCATGTGCAACACAAGCTGCATCTGCACTGCAGAAGAACGGCCATGGATCAATCCTAGCGAATTCTGGGAATGGCAGTTCCCAACAAACCACTATTCCCAGAATTCCATAGCAATGAGTCATAGCAGCTAAAGTGGGGTCAAACTGGATTTCCGCTGTGCCGATGCAGCCACAGATGGGATAAGTGGATTCTACCAGCAGAAGTATCAAAGATCCCCAGGAAAGTTCTTTGTGTCCCAGGAAGAAATTGCCCTGGCTGTGCAAAATGATAATAAGTAAATGAATAAATAAACAAATAAACATTATTCTGCTGCCCCGCTTTTCTGCTGCAGCAAGCAAGGTGCCTTACATGACTAAAATATATTGGAATAATACATACTCTTAATAAAGTTGCTTGCTATTTATTGTAGGAAACACGAGGAAGGTAGAAATCCCTAGTTCTGTCCAGCCATTATGAAAATTCTCCGTATCCGTGGATTCCTTGTCAACAGTTTCCACCATCCACAGCTTGAAAATATCACACACACACACACACACACACACACACATGTATGTATATAAAATAGCTAATTCCCCAGAGGACAGAATGAAAATTTAAATGATTTGAATAGATTAGAAAGCTGGGCCAAAATTAATAAAATGAACTTCAACAGGGAATGAACTTCAAGAGGCTGGCTTGTGGCATTGGAAAGTGGAGTTCAGCAACATCTGGATGGTCTCAGTCCCCGCTGTAGAGAAAATATGGCTTGAGATCATGTTGGTGACCTACCCCAGTGTTCCCATGGAGTTGTAATTTTTCTTGCTGTTGTGCAATGGATATGCTCAGTTCACAACAGCATGAGCAGAACTCCACAAGTGTCATTTCATGGACATCATTCCTATTGCTAATTCTAACCAGAATACAGCCACTGAATCCGCTGGATTAACCTCTGGATTAACCTCTCCTCAACAGTTGAGTCAAGGAACCTCCTCTAGTTGAGATTAACTCCAGCCGTGCAGTTGCACATTCTTGGATGTGAGGGTCTTGGATCCCACCTCTGCCACCATGCAAGGGCTCTTGCAGACATCTCCTGCTTCTGCCAGAGCTGGGTGCCTGACATCTTGAGACCATCATCTACTTATTTGACCCCTCCGTTTCCTAATTTCCCTGTAGGAAACTATTTTGGCAGTTTTATTTGCAGTTTCCATTTTTTGTAGAGACTTTCCTCCCACTGCATCCTCAGCGAGGAGATGAAGCCAAGCAAAAGGGCCATGAACAGGACTCTGTCCCCAGGGCACCATGATGCCATGTGAGGCTCCACACAGCATGCAGCATCATGGCATGCCTCTGGCAATGTGTATAAACAGTGCCGAAGGGGCGCCATATAGCTGTGCCACTGGAGCTATGGCGTCCTTTTGAGGTTGCCACGACTGCAATCTGGTGCAAAAAGGGGCAGTGTGTAGAGTCCCTGTTTCTTTTTTTACCTGCCAATGTATCCTGTTTATTTGCCAGAAGCTCAGATCCAGTAGATTTTTTCCTACCAAATACCTGTAGAGTACACACTTGTTGCTCTTGGTGCTGCTGCTGCTGGTAAACATTCTTAGCCCCAAATAAGCAAAACCATCACCAATTTTCTAACAACCCTCCTCTGGACACGCTCCAGCTGCTCCACATCCTCTTTGACTTGTCCCCAGAATAGGATTCCAGGTGAGGCCTGACCCAAAAACCATGTTGAAAATGCCCCCCCCCCCCCAATGATGGATGTTTAGGGACAAAAATATCCCTCCCGCAAATTTCGGGAGCCTTAGGGGCCACATGTGGCCCATAGTGGGCCATGTTTTCTCCACTTCCGATATACATAGAAGTCAGAAGGATGACTGCATCATGCCTATCATTTCTCAAAGAGTATTTGAATGAGCCAGGAGACAAAGGTGTCATCTGCATGGCAGAAATAATGCCGTTTGACACTGCTTTGACTGCCATTCATTGCTATGGAATCCTGGGATGTGTAGTTTTTTGTGGCTCTATGGCTCTGTGACCGAGAAGACTAAATATCTTGCAAAATTACAAATACCACGTATTCCTCAGCACTGAGCCATGGCAATTAAACATCATCATCATCATCATCATCATTAATTTTCCTTTATCCCGCCTTTCTCCCAACATAGAGACTAATGTCAAGCTGCTTTATTTCTGTATTTCTGTAGCCAGAGATAAGTTGGATCCCATTCTGAGAGAAATCCCATCAATGAATAAGTTTGCATCTGCACTGAAGAAATAATCCAGTTTGACACCAACTCAATGCTCAATGCTTGTGGCCACAGAGGAGTTTATCACACAAAGGGAATTGGAAGTATAATCCAATGGCAATCTGAATGCAAGTTCTGAACGCAATGCAGTGTCAATACGCAATCAAGTAAATTAGCTGAACTAGCGAATTTACTCAATTACGAACTGGCCTCACTTCCATTTCTTTCGAAATTGAGAGAAATTCCAGAGTGATAAACTCCAGAGCTCTCTGACAGAGAAGGCTACATTTGTCCCAAAAATACAATATCCAGAATTCTATAACATCGAGCCATGGCTGTTAATGTGGTGTCAAACTGGATTATTTCTACAGTGGAGATGCAGCCAAGGACAGGCAAGAGGGAAACGTTTCCAACTCCTTTCCATCTTTCTCCAGATTTATGTGAGACTTGGTTTGGTTGTGGGGCTCAACCAGAAAGGAATCAGTTCCCAAACAAGAAATTTTGACAGGCAGGATATAAATTCATCAAACAAACAAACAAACAAACATGCCCAATCTCCTCCATTTTATTCCCATGCCGTCACCATACAGAATACCCAGGGCTCCGCTTTTGGGCACTATGGACTCTACTGGCCATCCCAGCCTGTATGTGACAACCCGTCCACATTGTATTGGTTGAGGCTGAGGCTGGTGTAAGAAATGCAGGATTTCTCCTCCTTGACTTTACCGCTGGGCTAGTGGCTACGGCTTTGGTGGCCCCTGAGAGTAGAAGGTGATCCTCCGTCTGGGACGGTAAGTCGGTCTGAGCCAGCCCAGGGGCCTTGTTATGGGATACCATCTTGTGGTCCTCCACCGTGGCGGTGGTGTCCCCCATTGAGCATAGCCCATCCATGGAGGGAACCAAGGAACGGCAGAGGTACGCTTGGCCCAAGTCAGGTACCAATTTGAGGGCCACGAGACCAACAGCGTGGTTGTTGTGGTTGTTGTGGTTGTTGTGGTTGTCGTGGTTGTCGTGGACTTTGCCAAGAGTGGCGGGTGAGGGGGCATGTACAGCTTCTCCTTGGCATTCTCTTCGATCCATTTGAGGAAGTACTGCAGGGAGATGAAGACGCTTGGTCTTTGTGCCTGGCCGCAGATGGGTGCCCCCCAGCTCAGGACGCCCAGCACCCAGTAGCGCTCGGACCGTGGCTCACGACACTGGACAGGGCCACCGCTGTCACCCTGAAAAGGGAGAGATTTTAAAAATACATACTTACCAATGATGAGGCTGGCTTCCAACCGAAGGAACAGGAATGGGCGCGTGCAGCCGGCTATTGAGGGTCTCTAGATAAAGACCGACAGCATGGCTGCCTGCTCCCAACTAAACCTGGGGAACTGCAGTTTTACTTATTTACATTTACATTTAGACTGTAAGCCTGAGGGCAGGGATCTGTCTAACTATAAGATTGTATGTACAGCACTGTGTAAATTTACAGTATAATAATAATAATAATAATAATAATAATAATAATATCCAGACCTGTGTCTTGGGGGCAGAAATCAAGGCTCAAAAGGATTAAATCCTTGCTAAATGAGTTTCCAAGAGGGGAAGAATGGTTTGGGGTAGAAAATGATGGTCAGGTGAAGGGTGTGAATGCCCTGGACAAAGGGATTAACATTCCTGGCTGGAATATCCTTGTCCCAGGTAGCCACAAACAATCACCTTCCTTGAACAGGATCCCTCACCTCTCTCTCTTGCCAAAGGGATGAAGCCTCGGACTCAGTAAATCCCATTAGGGTGGGTGACCTCTAATTCCCATACTAACACAAACCGGTTTTCCTAAGCCTGAAGTGGTCAGGTGTCAACAATGAGGTCAGGTCACTCCCCAGCTTGCTTTTTAATATGAATTTGATATGAAATATGAGGGACAGTGGGAGGCCTGGTTTTGGGGTAACAGACTGGATGCTGATGCTGATGATAAGCTCCAGGGAACAACTTGCTGAATGATGTCCACAGGCTTTGGACCCAAGATCTCCCCAATGAGGCACCGGCTCTTCCCTCTCCAGATGTGAAAACTGCAGCCCACTTTTGGATCTCTCAAATTCTTCTTTCCAAAATGTGTCCCATCCTCACCTGGCAGAAGCCAATGCCTCCTTGCTCGAGTCCAGCACACAGGTTCATGGGGGGGATCGATCGCTCCCACCATTGCGAACAGTTCCCTCTGGGAATGAAGTCCACCTTCCCTTCCTGCAGGATGTCAGGGTATATCTGCTCTGTGGAGAGAAAAGATTCTCTGGGTATCTTTTGCAGTGCCAAGGATCAACAGAGGTGTGTATCCTGTACTGGGGACATGTCATAACGTAACATGACTCATTGGAAAAAATGATACCAGTTGAGTCTCCTATACCTACAATTGCAAAATTCAAAAACAAACTTTTTCCATGGGTGGCTGAGAGAAAGGATGATAATGGTTGGTGAAGTGGGAGGCAGAAGGAAAAGAGGAAGGCCCCATTACGAATGGATGGACTCCATCAAGGGAGCCAGGGCTGCTGCCCTGCGTTTGCAAGATCTGAGCAAGACCAGTTGATGACCAGAGATCTTGGAGGTCTCTCATTTAGTTGCTTGTCATAATCTGAAGCCAACTTGCTGGCAAATAACAACAATATCGGGACTTTTCAAACTTTGGCCCTCCCAGTTGTTTGGGACTTGGCTTCATGGCCACCGGCTCTTGTTGGCATGGGCTTGTGGGTACTGAAAATGTCCAAAGTTTGGGGACCACTGCATTGAGACACCTGACACCCAAATCCTGCCTCATGCAGGTGGTGAGGATGCATACTATCGGGTCAGAAATGGTTCACCTACACCAGCGTTTCTCACCCTTTTCTCTTCCAGATGTCTTGAATTCCAGTTTCCAGGAGAACTAACCATCAGGTTCAATGGGCATGGATTCCGGAAGCTGAAGTACAAAACATCTGGAGTGACAAAGGTTAAGATCCAAAGCTCTACACAAGTGGTTCCCAAACTTTGGTCCTCCAAATGTTTTGGACTTCAGAATTCCTGGATGTTGGCCAACCTGGCTGGGATATCTGGGAATTGAAGCCCAAAACAGTTGGCAAACCAAAGTTTGGGAAACACTATTCTACACAGACCAAAGAAGGCACTTTGACCTGCTGCCTTCACCTCTGTAAATGCAGAATATACATTTAGTCATGGGCTGGGGCTCATGGGCTGGGGTTGATCTTTTTGAGGGCCTGCTTTCCCCATCTTCCTACTCACTTTGCGGGTCGGTTCTGCCCCAGCCGCTGAGATAGCAGTGGGTTAGTGTCTGAACAGCGATCTCCTCGTCCGGCAAACAGGCCGGCTGGATGTAGTCGCTGCAGTTGACGGGTTCGGAGAGCTCCACCAAGGCAATGTCATTGAGGATAGTCCCACCTTCCCTCAGGGTACTCTGGAGCTTTTCGTGTTTCACCAGCGTCTTGATGGAGCGTTCCCTGGCATCTGGGCCAGGCTTGGTGACTCTGTTGCAGCCAAGGACAAGCTTATAACGTTCCCTAGGTTTGGAACAAAGAAAAGGAATGGTTGGCACCTCATTCGACGTAGAGACATATGTCTTTTCAGGGTGTGTCACTGCCTTGGGATGCATTCAACCGCTCCTGTTATGGACATGCACAGACACAAGTATGGCACAGAATCCTAAAGGTGGAAGAGACCTCAAGCAGCCATCCAGTCTAACCCTCTTCTGCCGTGAAAGAACTCTGCATCAAAGCATCCCCACCGACAGATGGCCATCCAGCCTCTGTTTAAAGACCTCCGAAGAAGGAGACTCCACCACACCACACTCTTCCAATTTTAGGATTCTATGATTTTATTATTCTAAGTGAGGCAAGAGCCTTCTCCTCTTCCCACTGAGCCTCAGTAGATATGGACTTTTCCTCTCCCACCATGTCCCTGTTCCTTCCAGACCCAGAAGAGGCTGCTGAGTGGATGGAAAAGGGAGATGGAGGGAGTGGAGGCAGTAAGGATGCTGTGCTGGCAGAAGCATGGAGTCACCCTCATGCCACTTCTGCTGCTGTTGTTAATACCAATCTCTTCCAGGGCCACCAAAGATGGGCAGTAAGAGCAGTGGCAGAAACATGGAGCCTGCCCTGCTGCTGGTGCTGCAGATAACCAGTCTCTCCCAGGGATTGCTGGAACCCCAAAGAGATGGGTAGTATCAGTAGCGGCAACAGCAAAATAGCAATAGCAATAGCAAGTAGAATCATAGAATCATAGAGTTGGAAGAGACCACAAGGACCATCCAGTCCAACCCCATTCTGCCATGCAGGAACTCCCAGTCACAGCATCCCCTGAGACAGATGGCCAACCAGACTCTGCTTAAAGACTTCTAAGGAAGAAGACCACCAACATCTCCAAGGGAGTGTGTTCCACTGTCCAACAGCCTTTACTGTCAGGAGGTTCCTCCTAATGTTGAGCTGTAATCTCTGTTCCTGGAGCTTGCATCCATTGTTCTGGGTCCTGTTCTCTGGAACAGCAGAAAACAAGCTTGCTCCCTCCTCAATGTGACATCCCTTCAAGTATTTAAATAGGGCTATCATATCACCTCTTAACATTCTTTTCTTCAGGCTAAACATCCCCAGCTCTCTAAGTCGTTCCTCATAGGGCTTCATGGTTTCCAGACCCTTCACCATCTTAGTTGCCCTCCTTTGGACATGCTCCAGTTTCTCCACATTTTTTTTTGAATTGTGGCGCCCAGAACTGGACACAGTATTCCAGGTGGGGCCTGACCAAAGCAGAATAGAGCGGCACTATTACTTCTCTTGATCTAGATGCCTGAATCTTTGTTAGCGGAGAAAAGCCAGAGAGAGAGAGAGAGAGAGAGAGAGAGATACTTCTATTGATGCAGCCTAAAATCACATTGGCCTTTTTAGCTGCCGCATCACACTATTGACTCATGTTCAACTTATGGTCTACTTGGACTCCTAGATCCCTTTCACACGTAGTTTCATTCAGCCAGGTGTCCCCCATCCTATATCTGTGCATTTCATTTTTCCTCCCTAAGTGCAGAACCTTACATTTCTCTGTGTTGAATTTCATTTTGTTAGGCCTTATAAAGTACATTTCTGTACCACTTACCCTGTTTCCCCTAAAATAAGACATCTTCTGAAAATAAGACCTAGTAGAGGTTTTGCTAAATTGCTAAATATAAGGCCTCCCCCGAAAATAAGACCTAGCAAAGTTTTTGTTTGGAAGCATGCCCATATTTTTTTGTTCAACAATCCTTCGTCATGGAAAAATAAGACATCCCCTGAAAATAAGACCTAGCACATCTTTGGGAGCAAAAATTAATATAAGACACTGTCTTATTTCCAGGGGAAACACGGTATTAGTGCACTTAAGCACTCCCTAAGCAGTTTACAGTGTGTAAGCTAATTGTGCCCAACAAGCTGGGCACTCATTTTAGCGACCTACGGAAGGATGCCAGGCAGAGTCGACCCTGGAGCCCTGGAATCGAACTCACAACCTTGTGGCTAGGAATGGCTGCAGTACAGACATTTAACCACTGGGCCACCTGTGCTCCAGTAACATGATTATTAATTTCATTTCATGATTACTGTTACTGAAAATAATTTCGTTGGGGGGTGTTAAACAAAATGATCAGCACTGGCTGTCAAATATTCTAAGTACATCACTGACAGCTGAACAGTTTTTGAGGAGGTAGCGAAGAGGACACAGTACCTCATTGAGTAGAACATCATGCTTGATGCAGAATTTTGGTCCCAGAAATCCTGAAGGCCATGCTAGCTAGTTTATTTTGGGGGTCTTCATCTCTCCATAGTCACGTTCCCAATTTCTGGCCCAGTGAGTGGACTCTACAATGGTCTCATGAAAGTTGGAAAGAGAATGCCAGGTTGCCTAAATTTGTGTTCTGACCCAGCAGAGAAGTTCCTGGGCTGTGGACTCTGCTTCTCCAAGACCTCCAAGTATTGTTTTTAGAGCAATGGTTCCCAAACTTTGCCTCTTTGGATTTGGGGGCTTACTCCCAAGCTCTTCTTCACCATCCTTCCAGTACCAATGCTACTAAAAATAACTTTCAGCTAAATGGAGGATGAAGAGGGAGAAAAAGAAGTAGCAGGTATTTAAAAACCCTTGTAAAAGGAACTTTGCTGTCAGAGGCCTTGCATTTTAAAAACTTCCCAATTTAAAAAGCCATTTATAGTAGTCTAATTTCCTGCTATCTGCACTTTCAAGGGAAATATCACACGCGTCCGTGTGAGAAGGAGCCACATTTCAAACATGATTTCGGAGCACGATAAGCAGATTGCTGACAAGAAGTGTAATATGTTTCATTAACTAAATGTTGGAAAACAGTAAGAAAACCTTTAAAATGTATTAAAACTTGTACTGCATAGCAAAGTAATTTTTAAACATTAATGTGATTTCATGATAAGTAAAAATCTCAATACGTGTAATTTATTAATACGATTAGATTAATCGAAATTTCCTTTTTATAATCTAGTTTATTTGCAAAATAGTTTAATATTTAATTATACCTTTATCTGGCACGTGAGCTGCTAAAAACCCATCTGCAGCCTGATTAGCCTGTTTTAATTTTGGCCCTTGCCTATTCTACGTTGTGCAGGTTCTGCCCTCCTCGGCTGCCTGGTTGGCCACGTCCCCTTGGGATCATGTCCAGGGTGGGCTTCCTTGTTGCTTACTTTGGCCTCCGGAAACAGTGGGCCGCGCTGACGACCCAACGGGCGCTGATGAGCGAACCGCCGCACATGTGTATGTAGCTCCCCCTCTGTGTTCGCAGCTGGACGCTGACTTGCCAGGGCCAGGTCCCTGGGAGGGCATTGGTGCCTCCCACCAGGCGCAGCATGCCATGACTGACCGCCAACGGGCGTCTTCCACAGGTTCCGCTGCGGAAAGAAAAAGAAAAGAGCACAGGATTGCGGTTGTTACGTGCCTTCAATGGACATATGAGGATTGTATAGACTACAGCAAAACCTTTGAGTGCATAGAGCAAGAAAAGCAATGGAACACTTTTTAAAGACTTGGGAGTGCCATCACATTCAAAGAGGCATCTGTACAGTCAGCCCTCTTTATCCACTGATTTTTTTTTTTATCCACAGATTCAAGCATCCACAGCTTGAAAAGATTCCAAAAAAGTATAAATTCCAAATAGCAAACCTTGATTTTCCATTTGAGTTCAGGGACAGCATTCTACCATGCCATTGTATTTAATGGGACTCAAGCATCCACAGATTTTGTTATCCACAGTTGGTCCTGGAACCAAACCCCAGTGAATAGCAAGGGCACACTATACTTAAGACAAGATGAGCTACTGTTAGAAACATGAATATGGAGAAACAAAATGGTTCACAATTGGCAAAAGGGGTCAGGCAAGGCTGCTATAGTTAGGATCACCCAAGCCATAATATTTCCATAATATGGATGTGAGAGCTGGAGCGTGGGAAAAGGGGATAAATAGAAAATGAACTCATTGGAGATGCAGTGCTGGAGAAGAGTGCTGAGGATACAATGGATGGCAAAAAAGACAAACAAATTGGTCCTAGAAAAGATGAAGCCTGAATTCTCCATGGAAGCCAAGATGAGAAAACTGAGGCTGTCGTACTTTGGCCACATCATGAGAAGGCTGGAAAAGACGATAAAGCTTGGAAAGATGGAGGGAAGTAGAAAGAGAGGAAGACTGCACACCAGATGGTGAGACGAAATCAAGGAAGCCAGAGCCCTAAGTCTGCAGGATCTAAGCAAAATGATAGAGCTGGAAGAAACCCCAAGAAGGGCCATCCAGTCCAACTCCATTCTGCCATGCAGGAACTCTCAATCAAAGCATCCCTGACAGATGGCCATCCAGCCTCTGTTTAAAAACCTCCAAGGAAGGAGACTCTACTATCCTCCAAGGAATGTGCTCCACTGTCAAACAGCTCTTACTCTCAGGACGTTCCTCCTAAGATTTAGGTGGAATCTCTTTTCCTGGAGTTTGCATCCACTGTTCCGAGTCCTGTTCTCTGAAGCAGCAGAAAACAAGCTTGCTCCCTCCTCAATATGACATCCCTTCAAATATTTAAACAGGGCTATCCTATCACCTCTTAACCTTCTCTTCTCCAGGCTAAACATCTCCAGCTCCCTTAGTTGTTCCTCATAGGGCATAATTTCCAGACCCTTCACCATTTTGGTTGCCCTCACTCTAGTTCCTCCACATCCAGGATGAAGAGGAGCCATTGCTGAGTATCCTTTGGGTTTGGCTGGTCAACCAGTTACAATTCCACCTAACAGTTGCCTTGTCTAGCCCACATTTTTCTCACTTCTCTGCAAGAATGTCGAGGGGGACTTTGTCAAAGGCCTTACTGAAATCAAGATAAGCTAAGTCTACAGCATTCCCTTTGTTTACCAAGCCGGTCATTTTTATCAAAAAGGAGATCAGAGTGGTTGAGGACAGGGGGGCTTGGCTGTGACTTTTCCTTGCAGTTTGGGTCCCAGGACCATCTTGGGCCACTTACTCGCAGGTGCTGAACTCGGTGTCCGTCAACCGGAACGTGACAAGCCATAGCATTGGGAGGAACATCCGTCTCATCCTTCTGGTTCTAGACCCTACTTCCAACACTGTGTTTTCCTAGAATTCCTGACATCACAAAATGTACACAACTCTGGGTTCTGTCCAGTTAGCTCTCTGACATCACAAGAAGTCTGGCTTCCCTGAAGTTCTCTTTCTTTTGCAATGAAGGAGCGGTATCGATACTGTTCCTTATGTGGGCCCCGCTTCCAAACCATGAGAAGGTTCAGGGGTCCCAGAATTGATCTACTGTTCCAGATCCATAGCAATAAATCCTTGGAAACGGGGGATGTGCTTCCTCAATTAATTCGTTCTTATGTGCAAGGATGACACAGGGTGCATCTACACTGTAGAAATAATGCACTTTCACTGCCATGGCTCCATCCTACAGAACCCTGGGAGTTGTATTTCTTGAAAAGCACCAATCTTCTTTGGCAAAGAAAGCTAAAAACCTTGCAAAACTACAGATTCCACAGGATGGAGCTACAGCACTTAAAGTGGTGTCAAACTGCATTATTTCTACAGGGTCAATGCACTCATAATTATGTCAGATTTATCCCCACCACAGGAGAAAATGCATATTTCGTATCCCATCCTTCTAGTTTTAGTTGACTTAATTGATTTTTAGTATGAATCTTTTGAATGCATTTATGATTTAATCATTATTTTAAGGGGGGAGGGTAGAATTTGGGATCATTGTATATTGTTATTTTATTATGTATTGGATTGTTTTACTGTAAGCCTAGTCCTAGTCGGAGTAGGCAGGATATAAATAAAAGTTGTTGTTGTTGTTGTTGTTGTTGTTGTTAAGTATTATTAATTATTATTAATTATTACTCTTATATTCCTCCACAGTTTTCTCCTTGTATTGGATGATGACGATGATAACATTTACTTATATCCTGTCTTTCTCCCTGTATAGGGACTCAAGGTGCCAAAGAGCAAGTTTAAAACAATACAATTTAAACACTATACAAAAGCATTAAAATGTATAAAGATAAAATTTAAAAAACAACCATTTAAAACGTGGAAACAATTATGCAATAAAATTAAAAATGTATTTAAAACGCTGCACTCACATAGCATTTATAGCCCAATATTTGTCTGTTAGTTAGTATCCTAAAGTGCTGGAGAGGAATTATTCTGCTGAGAAAAAATATGGGGTGCAAAAAATTGCACGAAAACCCTCCTATTTCTATGGGGAGAAAAAACAGATTGCTCAGCAGCAAGCAGTGTTTTCTTCACAAGAAACCCATTTTTATTTTTATTTTTATTCTTTTGCATAAAAAGGGGGACTTCTACTCCCTTTGTTGCACACAAAAAAGCCCGTGTGTTTTTCTGTGCAGAATAACCAGTGATATAAACTCAAGTTGATGGATTCAGACTCAGGTTGGACTCAAGTCCCTTGCAGTGATTGACTTGGACTCAACTCCACATAAAAGAATCATTGACTTGCCTTGGCTCTTGACTTGTTTTTGTTTAGTTACCAACTTTGTATTCCTAGGTTTGGAAAATGGCGCTGAAGTCCACTCGGCAGCCTTTCTTCATGGCAAATAGTGGAGTAGGATGGATCCTCCTTTTTTCCTAGTTCTTTTTTCCTAAGAGCAGCAGCAGAGAAGGCTTGCCCCTAGAGCTTGGGGCATGTTTGTTTCTTGGAGGAGAAAATAATCATAGAATGGGAAGAGACCCCAAGGGCCATCCAGATGACCGTCCTTCTGCCATGCAGGAATACACAATCCAAGCCCAGCCTCTGCTTGAAAAACCTCCAAAGGAGGAGATTCAACCACCCTCCAAAGCAGCAGCGTCTTCCACTGTTGAACAGCCCTTACTGTCAGGAAGTTCTTCCTAATGTTGAGCTGGAATCTCTTTTCCTATAGTTGCATCCATTGTCCTGCATCCTTTTCTCTGGAGCAGCAGAAAACAAGCTTGCTCCCTCCTCAATATGACATCCCTTCAAATATTTAAACAGGGCTCTCATATCACCTCTTAACCGTATCTTCTCCAGGCTAAACATCTCCAGCTCCCTAGGTCTTTCCACCTCATTTTGGTTGTCCTCCTTTGGACACGCTCCAGTTTCTCAACATCCTTTTTGAACTTTTGGTGCCCAGAACTGGACACAAGATTATTCCAGGTGGAGCCTGACCAAAGCAGAATAGAGTGGTACTATTACTTTCCTTGGTCCATACAAATGTATTAGGCAATGGGTTGCTTGAGGGCCATTGAATTTTTCTAAAGGAAATTTTCAAGGCTCTTCCATATGCACTGAAAACACGCGGCCCAGTAGACATCAAGAAGCCCATTGGTCAGTATTTGTCAGTAAGGTTAGTTTTGCAAAATGTCAGTTACTTTCTGCATATGGTTATATCATTGTTAGTTACTTTTTAAAATAATAGTTGCATAATTTTTGTTCTTTATATAATTAGTAGTTACTCTTTGTATGTTCTTTAGTTACTTTCTGTTATATTTGATAACTAGTATGGTTTTTCCTAAGTTTGTTAGGTACAGCTTTCATTTTGAGACTGTTCTGTAAATTTTGTATATAAGGACTATTGGCAAGACACAGAGCCCAGGGAAAGATCAGACCATATATATAAAGCAAAACATGATTTAGCCATTTGATGTAAAGGTCACCATTTACTATCCGTTGTATTTAATGGGTCTTGAGCACCCACGGACTTTGGTACCCATGGCGGTGAAAGTGGGATCCTGCAACGAAACTCCAATAGATTCCAAAGGCCCACTATTTACAAATTCCCCTCAGACAAGAAAATCCCCCGGGTGCCCTTGGACAAGTCACATACTCTCTCCCTCATGCAGAGCATAAAGCATAGAATCATAGGCCTGAAACAGAAGGGCAGTAAGAGGCGCCGTAGTAGCCCGATTAGGGTTAGGGAGGGTGCAGCATTCACACCCTCCCTAACCCTAACGCATATGGACGTCGCCATTTTGCAATGGCGGCATCCATATGGGCATGCCATGATGTTGTCATGGCGCGAGCAGTGTTTAAACAACGCTGCATGTGCCTTACATAATAGTGCCATGGGAGGGCGCCATGTGTGCCTTTTGCGCAGGGCTGAGAGGAGCTCGAAAACTGAGCTCCTTTTTTGTGCCTGGTCCTTGGAGCGGCCTTTAGATGGCTGCGCCAAGGCAGCCCTTGTCCCATCCCAGCGCTTAAAGGGGTGGCTTCAGACCGACCCAAAAGGGTGGTCTGTAAAGCCCCATTGAATCATAGAATTCGAATAGACCACAAGGGCCCCGATCCAGTCCAACCCCCTTCTGCTGCCATGCAGGAACTCCATCAAAGCATCCCCGACAGGTGGCCATCCAGCCTCTGCTTAAAGACCTCCAAGGAAGGAGACTCCACCAAAATCTCCAAGGGAGTGTGTTCCACTGTAGAACGGCCCTTACTCTCAGGAAGTTCTCCTAATGTTCAGCTCGCATCTCTTTTCCAGGAGCCTTGCATCCATTGTTCTTAGTCCTATTTTCTGGAACAGCAGAAAACAAGCTTGCTCCCTCCCTAGCATCCCTTCCAATATTTAAACAGGGCTATCATATCACCCCATTATCCGTCTCTTCTCCAGGCTAAACACCCCCAGCTCTCTAAGCCGTTCCTCAAAGTGCTTTATGGTTTCCAGAAACTCAGAAGAAGGTGATGATAGCAAACCTCCTCTGAAGAAATCTGTCCAAAGAAACCCTATGTGTAGGATTGTGGGTTGAGTGTTGGACTATGAGCCTGTGCAGACTGGCATTCTATACCAGCCTGGGGGCAGCATGGAGGCTTGGTGTATGCAGACTGGCCACCCAACACCGCCCCCAAGGCAGTGTCATGCCATACACCTAACTGCATGGTGGGGGCATCATGACGCTCCGTTGGAGCATTTAAAGGCACTGCACCAAAGGAGCACTGAAAAGACACCAGCTCCATGGCTAGGGCACCCTTTCCAAGGTATGAGTCTTGGGGACCGCCTCTCCCCGTACAATACCCCCCGGACACTCCGGTCCTCCAGGAGAAACCTACTACAGCCTTTGAAAACAAGGCTGTCGCGGACCTCCCGGGGGACTTTCTCTGCTGCCGCTCCCAGGCTATGGAATGACCTGCCGGATGAGATGCGTCTTATTACATCCCTTGATAGCTTTTAAAAAGCCTTAAAGACGCATCTCTTCCAGCAGGCCTTCCCAGAAACACAATAATTCCTGGCCTCGACACTGGTTCACGACATTGGGTTGCATTCTTTTACCAGCTCCCAGCACTTTATCTATGAAGTTTACATCTACAGTGTCCATAGAACGACTAGCCGCCTTTTATGTTTTATGTTGTAATTGTTCTTGGATTTTAATCTGACATTGGTTTAATTTAATTTTAAGGGGTGGGAGGTGGGGGCTGTGGGTTATCGGAATTGTTTTATCTTGATGTTTTTTAATCATTGTAACCCGCTCCGAGTGGTGACAGAGGAGCAGGATATAAATAAACATTATTATTATTATTATTATTATTATTATTGTGTCAGAGCCACTTTTTGCAGCTTCTTTTTGTACTGTGGAAAGGCCAGATCGAGGCCGTGGTGTGTGGTTGCTGAAGCCCCAATTCGGTGAGGATTGGGGTGGTCTGTTGAGCCCCCAAGAAGACTCCATTCCACAATTCAGGCCCTTGTTCAGCCATGGGAACCCTCGGGGTGACCTTGGATATGCTGCCCCAGAGCAACTCCTCCAAAGAAATTTGATCAAGAAAACCCTATTTTTTTAGAGACAGCATGGTGTACTGGTTTGAGCCTTGGACTCAAAGGAATCAAGGGGACTTGGGTTTAAATACGTTTTCAACCACAGAAACCACTAGGCCTAAGGGGACAGCAATGGAAAACCTCCTGCAAAGAAATCTTGTCAAGAAAACCCTATCTTTTAGAGGCAGCATGGTGCTTTGAATGTTGGATGTGGACTCTGGGAGATAAGGGTTTGAATTCCTGCTTAGCCTTGGAAACTCACTGGGTGACCTAGGGCAGGTCCCACTCTCTCAGCCTCAGAGGAAGGAAGTGATGGTACTAATCTGCTCTGAAGAAATCTGGCCAAGAGAACCCTTGGAAAGGGTTGCCATTAAGCCATTAAGCCAACAACAGTGGAGTGAAAACATGGATCAGGATACCAACTTTATTACTGATGTGCATGACAAGAAGATCTCAAAGAATAAGAGCTACTTGGAGAGCAATAGCTGTGTGAGGGTCTTCCCATTGCAGTTTTGGGGAGAAGGGCTCCTAAACCTTCCAGGTGTGCTTGGGATCTTCTCTGGCCTCCCTTTATCAAGTCTCAGGATGAACATTGGACCCTCTAAAGAAGAAACAGTGGGCGACTCTTGAGAAGGACATATCGCCTCTATCCAGGCAGCATTGGCTGGTTTTCTACCCCATTCCTCCAGCATTTTCCATCTCTCACCAAAGGAAGTCATAGACACTTAGAGGCATATGTCAAAAACCAAGGGATTTATATTTCTATCTGGGAAGACAGCTCTTGGGTGGTACTCTGGGAAAGGTCTGTGCCCAGGGTTGTGGTAGTTGGTACGCAATGGGTCTCGATGGACGTCCGGCAGGAGGACATCCAAGAAACGATGTCCTGAGAGAGGAGAGACAAAGGCTCACTAGCAGGACAGGAACCCCATTGGGGGCTAATAGGGGTTGGTGGTCCCCTTTGGGCGCCAGTAGTAAGCCCACGAGGGCCACTGTTGCCATGGGGCCTGTGTGGTCGGTGGAGGTGGGGGTGGGGGCGGGGGTGGGGGTGGGGGCGGAGGTGGGGGCCTGGTCCTGGGGGGCCTGGTCAAGCCCAGGTTCCAGTTCTGGTAGCCCTGCTGCCCACCATAGTAGTATGCGGGCTGGGCCGTTGTTCGGGGAGTGGGTCTGGTCAGACCCCACTTCCAGGTCGTTTTGGCAGGAGTGGGCCACTGCTGGTTCCAGCTATTAATATTGGGGGTGCCCCATGGACGCTGGGTCTGTGGCGAGGGCTGCACAGTCGCCGGTGGCCACGCCGGGGGGTTTGTGATCACCGGGCGCATGGTGGGGCGGGTATTGGCGGCAGCTTGGGCGTGAAGCCAGTTCACAATCTCCTGCTCGTCTTTGGCGAGGGTGGATTCTTCCCACGAAGTCGCAGGGGCTGGGGTCGGTGTCGGCTGGGGCCAAGGGTTGATCCAGTTCCCAGGGCTAAGGCTGGTGCTTGGGTGTTTTGCCGGTTGGTGCCACGGTCGGCCAATGGGTCTTGGCATCGTGGGCTTTGGTTTCATGCCTCCGTGGTGACTGGGCCTGATCAGGTTCTCCTTGGTGACTGCTTTGATCCAGTCAAGGAAGTGCTGGGTGGAGGTGTAGACACCCGGCCTCTGCGCTTCGGCACAGCCGACTCCCCAGCTGGTGACGCCAACCACCCAGAAGCGCTCAGACCTCGACTCCCTGCACATGAGGGGGCCACCACTGTCACCCTGCAGCAAAAAGAAGGGAGGAAGGGAGGAAGGAAGGAAACACAGGTGGGTGACCATCCCAGATCTTAAGGCTCGGTCCCCCTTTTCCAGCCCTTGGGCTGAAGGAAAGGTATCTCAAGATGAAAATGCTTCCTTGCAAAATGTGTACATAATAATTTAATAATAATTTATTTCTAGCCCGCCTCTCTGAACGAGCAATCGGGGCGGGTTACAACAATACATATACGTATTGTATACATAATGTATAGGCTATATTTATAGATATACAGTCGCCCCTCCCAACTCGTGGGGGATCCATTCTGGACCCCCCTCCCCTGCAAAAATGGTGACTTACACATATATGAGTCCCATAGAGAATAATGACCTGTGGCCTCATGTAGCATGCGTGGGACTACGTGCAGGTGGATGTGCCCATTTTAAATATAGCAGCTCATCCCTCCTGCGAATACCGAGACCGTGGACTCCAAGTCCGCACATATGGAGGGACGACTGTACATATACATATTGCACTACACACATATGTATACGGGCATCCCCTGCTTGTTAACATCTCATTTTCCAATGCTCTACTGTTTCAACAGATCTACATGATAGTCATGTACCACACTGTCAACCCCTCGTCCACACTATTGGCCACACACTGCTGCTTTCCCTCCACCCTCTCAGTTGACCTGGCATGCCAGACTTGGCATGTTGGCTTTTTAAAAAAATTAGTTTACTTGACTCCATCTGAAATCCTAGAGTTGGAAGAGAACTCAAGGGCCATCCAATCCAATGTCCTTCTGCCATGCAGGAATACATAAAATTCTAGAGTTGGAAGAGAACCAACCCCAAGGGCCATCCAATCCAACGCCCTTCCACTATGCAGGAAGACACCATCAGCTACATTTATTTATCCCTTCATAGCGCCTAAGCAGTGTCTAAGCTGTTCACAATTGTAAGCCAAATGCCCCCAACAAGCCGGGTACTCATTTTAGCAACCTTTGGAAGGATGCAAGACTGACTCAAGCCTGAGCCCTTGGGTGGTATTGAACTCGCAACCTTATGGTTTGAAAGTGAGTGGCTGAAGGACAGGCATTGAACCACTGCACCAGCAGGGCTCCTATTCCACTGACAAGCAGTTCTTACTGTCAAGGGGTTCTTTCTAATGTTTAGATGGCTAGAAACCCACTGCAATGTGTTTAAAAGGTACGATGCCACTCCTGAATGCTTTCAGGAGATCTATGATTCATGCCCTGGTGCTGAGGGTTAACTCAGTCTGGCATCCTTCTGTAGGTTACTAAAATGAGTCGCCAGCCTGTTGGGGGCAATTAGCTTACAGTTGTAAACCGCATAGAGACTGCTTAGTGCAGTATGAAGCGGTATATAAATGAAGCTGCTATTGTTATTGCTTTCCTTACTTTGTAGTTCTGGCCAGAAAAAGTGCCTTCTGAGAAATGTGGTTGGGCTGAGGCCACAACAGACGCCTTCGGAGGCCACATGCAAATCCAAGGCACTGTTACTTGAAGGACACCTCCCCGGGAAAAGCAGGAGACCCCCCTACACACACACAGCCAGAAAGGAGGTGACACCTGGAGTGATGGACAACTCAATTGGGGAGAAGGTAAATCAGTCAGATACTTGTGGGCATAGGGAGGGAAGGAGCCATACAAGACCAAGGGCATCTCTATCCATCTTATTGAGGCCTTGTCTGCACAGGCCAAAAGGCCTGTTCCCTCACACCAAGTTCTGGTGTCATCCTGTTTGGATGATGCATGTTCCAAACCCAGGTTCTAGTGCAAGCAATACAGAACACGTCCGACAAGTTCTGCACCATAACCAGAGTAAAAGATCTGGGAAGATGTGGAGCCCTCCAACCATGTGCCATGGTGGCTGTCTTCATGGGTGTCCCAGTGGGATGCCCAGCTTGTGTGCCGCCACCACAGGCTGCCTGTTCTGAGGTCATAATGAAGCATTCAGCATGTGACTGTCACTGGGCGCAAGTGACGTGCTGCAGCAGGAGATGCACTGGGCAGTCCAGTGTGATGCCCATGCAGAGAGCTATGGCAGCAGCATCATGGGGATGGAGGCCAAGGTAATGGGGGGGGGGGGGATGGGGCTGGTGTGGGGCCAGGGAACTCTGGACTGCCCCTGGAGTATCCTGGCAAGTGCAGAAAAGGCCTGAGATGCCCAAAGACAGAATGGAGAAGTCATTGAATCAAAGAACCTTAGAGCTGGAAATGGCCACAAGAGTCATCCAGTCAAACCCCATTCTGCCATGCAGGAGGACACGACTAAAACACTCCTGAATGATACCCAACCAACCTGTAAAGACTTCCAAAGTGAGAGAGATCACCCCTCACCCCAGAACAATCTGTTCCACTGTTGAAAAGTCCCTTTTCTCCTGGCCGGGGGGGGGGGGGGGGGCACAAGTTTGGCAATAAAGGCTAGGCTTTGTCCATCCATTTCCTCTAGGAGACCCTGACATTGACCTTCACACATACCTGGCAGCTGTCAATGCCTCCGTGCTGATACCCGGCACAAATGTTGTTGTAATGGATGCGGCTGTTGTACCAGTAAGTGCTGTTGCACATGTCTAGTGGGATGATATTGACTTTGGCCTCTTGCAAGACATCAGCCGTCTGACGCTCTGGAAGCAGAAGGAAACTGCTTAGACTAGCCCAGGACCCAGCTTTGGTTGGACATCATTGAGCTGGATACCGTTAGGTCCTTCCTGGGCACCAGTTCACTCCCTGCATCAGGTACATCAGATCTATGAAGTCTTATGCCACAACCTCTTTCACTTACTTGGTCTCAGAGGTACTACAAGATTCCTCTGAGTATTGGTATTCCAGACTAACATGGCTAAGGCTCTGAATTCCTTTACCCTTATGTAAGAGCAACATGATTACATGATACTTTCTTAACCTCTTCTCCCAAGCCATTTAAATTTTAAAGGTTAGCAACAAGAGCAGTGGGAACTGACTACCAAAAAATACCTACAGTTTATAGGAAGTATTGGATAGGATATAAATAACCCTTTAGCACAAGGACCTCATCGATCTTGGAAGGGTCTCAGTGCCTCTCAACCTTTCCATAGGACTCATTGGTTAACCACTGCCAAAGAACAATCCCAATGGGAATAGGTGTAAGCCACGCACCTCCAAGGCAGGGAGTGGTGAGGAACCCATATTCTCTGCACCCATAGAGTTACAGGTCAGTACACTCCTGGGTGGAGGCATCTTGACTCTGGAGTCAAAGGAAAAAGCTGGGTCCCTTCCAAGCCCATGGGAGCAATACTGCACAAAGGCACAGGCTTGCTTGGGGCGCCTAGCAGAAGTACTTGTGTATAGAGGGAACCTCTCCAGGAGTAACGGACTACGAAGGATTATAATGTCTAAGAGAGCTGACAACAACCTCTCAGGTCTTCAGCAGATGATGAGAGATCCAGAAGAGTGGTGTCAGCTCATTTCTCCTGGCTGCAGTTGGATGCTTATCCAGTCAAGCCCAGCACCATTTCTGGTGCATGCTATAGGAAGCTGCAAGTTGGTGGACATTGTGCAAGAACGCCTCATGCCCTCCGACATTTCTCAGTTCAAAACTGGGACACATGTAGCCATGCAACATCCGAGTATGGTCAAGGTGGCAAAAGCTATTAAGGAGAAAGCTAGGAGAAGATGCTCTCCTTCCCCACCCCACCCCGGCTGAGTTAATGGAGTGTAAACGACTTTTGCAAGACATCAGCCGTCTGACGCTCTGAAAGCAGTTGGCAGCAATGGAAGTAAGTTGAAGACAACAGGGAAACATGAGAGGAAGAGCAGGGCCACATTAAGGTTTTTGTAGGCCCAGGGAATTCCAAAAGAAAACCAGCATGCACTTTATAGACTGTATAGATCATGAAAGACATGGGAGTGCCAACATATCTCACAGTCCTGATGAGGAATCTGTACTCAAGACAAGAGGCTACTGTCAGGACAGAATATGGGGTAATAGAATGGTTCCCAATTGGCAAACAGGTCAGACAAGGCTGCATCTTATCATCTTATCTGTTTAACTTATATGCTGAACATATTGTAGGGAAAATAGGCTTGGACACATAAGAAGAAGGAGTGAAACTCGGAGGAAAGAATCTAAGATATGCAGACAACACAATATTACTAGCAGAAAACAGACCTAGAGCAACTACTAAGGAAAATCAAAGAAGAAAGGGCAAAGGCAGCTTATTGCTGAACATAAGGAAAACAAAGATAAGGACGATGGAGAGTCTACACAAATTCAACCTAGACAATGAAGAAATAGAAGTAGTGAAAGAGGTCTCATAACTGGAATCAAACCTTGATAGGAACGGGGACTGCAGCCAGGAAATCAGAAAAAGAGTAGGAATGGGGAAGATTAGGAAAGAAGTAGAAAAGATCCCAAAATGCAAAGATATACAACTGAGCACAACAGTTAGACTCATACAAGCCATTGTATTCCCTGTTTCCATGGATGGATGTGAGAGTTGGACAGTTAAGAGAGAAGATAGGAGGAAAATCCATTCATTTTAGATGTGGGGCTGGAGAAGAGGGGTGAGGATCCCATAGACAGCAGCCAAAGGGACAAACTAATGGGTCCCAGAACAGATCAAGCCAGAAATCTCTTTGGAAGAAGCCAAGAAGACCAAATCGAGGCTGGCGTACTTTGGACACATCATGAGAAGGAATAAAAGCCGTAAGCCAGAAAATTTTCGTAGGTCCTGGGCACCATGCCTAAAGTGCCTAATGGATAAAGTGGCCATGAGGAGAGAAACTTTATAAAAGTAACTGAAAAATTGGGGTGGCAGAGGATTAATCCAGACTGTCCCTGCTAAACTGTGATAGTGGGAGGGTATGATTCTTCCTCCTGCAACATCCAAAAACAGCATTTTGTATTCAATAATTCTGTCCACAAAAAGAGAAAAACAGAAGGCCCAGGTGTGTAATAACAACAGTATTAACAACAATAACAACAGAATGAGTAAAGTGATAGGCCAAGAAATGTATGTATATGCGTAGATGTCCTGGTGAAGGGTGGAGCACTTTTTGTTATATAGAGAATGACCACTAGAATATGAGTAATATATATATATATTTCTATAAGGTGCAGAATAAGTTTATTAGATACTCAACTATACAATAATAAAAAAGAAAAAAATTGTTTATAATAAGTAAGTTTTGGAAAAAATGGGAATTCCCCCTGTTAAAGCTTGTTTATGGCATGGTATAGTTTATAAAATACTAATTGAAGTAACTACAGAAAAAACATTCCTCAGATAAAGAGTGAAAGGCTCAAGGCCATTATGTGTTTCAAAATAGAGGGACAATTCAAAATTAAAGCCAAATCTAGTTATAGCTTAAAGAGACAATGAGATCTAAACAAAATATGTTTAGTGAACCACAGACTACCACTCAAGTTGCATACTTATAAGTTACACTCAAGGTCTAGTAAAGCTGCTGGCCACATGGCAACTAGAGCGAGGAGACCCACTTTGCCACCTGGGCAGCAGCTCCACCAGACCAGGAAAGGCCGCGGTATATTACCCAGTGTGATCCGTATCCTCGTACCCTTCTAGTGATGCCCCAGTAGTTTTGGTGGGCTTTTCCTGCTGCCCCTTTCTGGGTCTGGCAGAGCTGCTAGCCAGGTGGCAAATGGAGGAGACTCTTTTCGCTGCTTGGCCAGCAGAACTGCCAGACCCAGAAGGCATTCCTTCCCACCAGCATCCCAGGTGACACCCCCTCCAAGATGTTACCCAGAGTGGTCCACCTCCCTGCACCCCCATATTGATGCCCCAATAGCATTGGTTGCATGTTGCTACCTTGGCTTCAGTTACCCAGCATTGACATTTAACACAGGGTTTGCATGGCACAATTCATCTGTAACTCTGCATGGGGAGATGTCCACTACAAAACCCCAGTGTAGGATCAGATTTATGGCCTCATCCCCACTTACACCAAATCGATGTGCGATTTGGATCGATAGATCAATTCAACATCGGATCATTGTTTACACTACACTTGCCCTGATCACATTTTCTGTCATGTAATCACATCAAAATACCCCACTTGTGATTCTCATTCATCAATGAATTGATTCAACATGATTTGGTTCCAGACGGCTGAAGGGGAAATTTGAATCGATTTTGATCCGCTTGTGGTTCACACTTGTGCACAATCGATTTATCGAAAAATAAGCAGAAAAAATAAGTGTCAAAAAGACATGGGTTAAATGGTTCTGGAGCATGCCCCCCCTCTTGGAATCACTTCAGCAATTTGGATTAAGTGGGAACCAGGGTCATTTGAACAGGTTAGACCTATTTGTGAACTGGTTTAAAAGGTAGTGGGAATGAAGCCTATGTTTCCTTGGAATTCCCCTTTTAAAGAACATTTTTGGGGCTCACTTGAGACGTCGGTCACTCCCCATCCGCTGATGTAGCAGTGAGTCAAAGACGAGACGTCCACATCATTGTCAGGCAAGCAGGCCAGCTGGACGTAGTCGGTGCAGTTGATGGGGTGGCTCAGCTCCATCAGGGCAACGTCGTTGAGGTGCGTGCGCTTCTGGTACTGCTGGTGCTCCACCAGGTTCTTGATGGTGCGCTCCTGGACATCAGGCCCCGGTCGAGAGAGCTGAGTGGCCCCAATCACCAGCTTCCAATGCTCTAGAAACCTTCCAGAGAGAAAAGAGGGCAAAGGCAGTGAAGCAGACTCATGTCAATTGACCTGGATGTTAAGTCACTTCAGCGACTTGACTTGGCACAAATGACACACTAACCTCACTTGACATGAAACCTGTATAATTTTGGTGATTGAGGGAGGATACAGACCTGCACTTTGTGCCAGCCTGTGGCAGAGTCACGGCAAGGTGCTGTGACTCTGCCCCCATCGCACCATGACGCTGCGCACCCTTCTAGATGATGCTGCGTGCCATCATGGTGTGACTGCCATGCAGTGCCCAAACGGTGCAGCATGGAAGCAGCATCATCATGCCACCCTGTTGCAGCTATGACACCCCTTCCAAGGAGCTTTAAAAAGCCCCTTTTGGGGGCTTCTTTTTGCTCCCTGTGGAGGCCACGGTGTGTGGTTGCCACAGCCCCAATCCGGGGTGAAAAGGGGTGGTGTCCAGCCACCTGTCTGTACAGCCCCTGACTTGTTAGTGCCATTCATTTCAAGCAGCGAGGAAGACCAGTCCCCAAAGCACTGGGTGCATTTCTTAGAAGAGAACAGTAAATGTGTTAGGCAATGGGCTTGAGACAGATGAATTCCAAACTTTGGTCCTGCAGATGTTTTGGACTTCCACTCCTAGAATTACTGACTATTGGCCAAGCTGGCTACGGCTTCTGGGAGTTGAAGTCCAAAACATCTGGTGGACCAAAGTCTGGGAATCATTGCTTTAGAAAGATCCTATGATGTGTAGCAGGAACAGGCTGCCAAGCAGACCTGAAGCCCCACCTCAAGCCCATTGCTTAACATGTTTGCTGTTCCTCTCCAAGAAACACACCTCGCATTAAAAGTTGGCCCCCAGATCTGAGACTCAACTTGAAAGTATCTTGCAAGAACTTGCAACTCGATTTGAAACTTGAAGGTAGAGACTTGAGATGTGGACTAAAAGGCTTGGATGCATCACTCAGCAAAAGGAAGGTGGGTGAACAGAAGGAGGTGCAAGTCTGTAAGTTTCTGGGGGTTGTCCATGGTAGGGGCTATTTTCAACTTGAAATCTGGGGACTGGGACTGGGAGGGCGGAGAGGGAGAGATCCAGGTCTAGAGATAGCTAGACTTCATGATGGCATCAATAAAGGGGTAGCAAAAAGCCAATAGTAACAAAGAAGTGTTGGCTGGAATCCTGCTTATGGTAACTCAGGGCTGTAGGCCCCTTTACACGCGGACTTTGCACGGACACCCCACATGATGTGATGTTTGAATAAAAATATTTTGTTTATTTGGTGTGTGTATTTTCATTTGCACATTCACATATATTCATATTTTAATATTCTATAGGGAAATAGAATTGTTCAAATCAGAACAGTCTTAAGTCAATTCAATATGTAATTCAACATATGGGTAAATTTTACACATAAAAGCTTTGGGAAGAGGAAAAGGAGGAGGAAGGATCCTTCAAGCCTTTTCCCTCCTGAACAATTTGTCATCCCCTACGGTGGACCTGCCCCACAGAATCACTGCTGTATATACCTATGTATAAATCCAGAAATTTTAGTTGAAAAATTGACCTGGGTCAGCCTATCCAGGGATCAATGTAAGTTCTGTACTTTAACTCTTATATAAAAAGGAACCAAACCCTTTTCTGAATTGAGTGGCAAAAGGCAAGAGTTTGGTGCATCCCAGGAGAACCTAAAAGAAGCACCAGCCTCCTCTATTCTCTCTGGGGTTATTCAGATGGTGAAAATAATCCTAGATGAACATGGGACTAATCTCTGTTGCTCACGTGCATTTTGAATGCATCTCCTAAAATTTTTTGGAGAACTACCTCCAATCCCAGAAATCCTGGGATAATTAATTTTGGGATTTTTTAAAAAAAGTTTTCCTAATAGATTTGCAATGTCAGCTGTGTGAATAACTGATGCCAATAGACCCGGGATAAGCCAGGATATAACTCTGCATGACTTGAACGTACTTCGAACACATGCCTCATCAACTCCATCTTTATTTGTGTGCTGACATATATAAGGGACCGAACTCACAGAGATGCACAGAGTTGCAATTCTGATTTTAAAAAATAGCGTGAACAACAAAACCGGAATGTGTTGAGTGAGATTACTCACATCGTCACACTAACAGAAATAACTTCTGAATAACCCCCTCCGTTGTGGCACCATTTCTGGCCTTTTTGAATGCCTGGGCAGGAAAATGGCAGCGGTGGCAACTCTTGGGCACATCTCTTCAATAGAGAGACCATCAATAGAGGGACTGGCCTTCTGCAGCAAGGAATTTCATAGCCTGGGAGCATCAGTACAAAGAAGACCAAGGGCCCATCCACACTACACAGTTATAGCACTATGAGTCCACTTGAACTTACGGCTGCATCCTATGGATGTTTAAAATTTGGTGAGGCACTTAGAGCTCTTTGGCTAAGGATTCGTAAGTAACTCCCCCAACACTATCAATCCCAGGATTCCATGGGATGTTTTCAAGGGGTGCGTTTACACTGTAGAAACAATGCAATTTGACACCACATTGCTATGGCTCCAGCCTACAAAATCCTGGAATTTGTAGTTTGTTGAGGCACCAGCATGCTTTGGCAGAGAAGGCTCAAGATCTTGCAAAACTACAAACGCCAGGATTCCACAGGATGGAGCTACAGCACTTAAAGTGGTGCCAAACTGCATTATTTCTATAGTATAGATGTACCCATGGTCCTTCAAAAAAAAAAAAAATGGACACATGCAGCCTTGATTGAAAAGTCCCAGATTTTGTTCCTGTTCTTTCCAACTTTATACGGGTTTAAAAATAAACCAACCTAGGAAGCTGGTACAAATCTCTGATCATACCGAGATCTGACAGAAAATATTCTGGGATAAACAAAATGGGTATGGATCTCTAAAACAATATCAGGAAGAACGGGAGCAAAATTTGGGACTTTCTGGGACTGGATGCTGGATGCACTCAGAATGGAATTGTGATGTTAAAATGGTGTAATGTGGAAGGGCACCAAGGAAGAAAGGCTGGAAAAACTTTCTAGGAAGGAAGCGTCTGGTCCCAGGAGCCACATTTTCATCACCACTGGGCTGAAGTCAGACCTGGGACTTGAACTCAGGACTTCCTGGCTCACTGTCTGGCCCATCACCAGGGATTTCATATCAGCTTCTTCACCTCTGCTAGACAGCATCCAGCCTGCCAGGTTCATGGCCTGCTACTACTACTACTACTAATAATAATAATACTTGGAGATTCAGCATCCCATGCCAGCCATGGGCCACAGTGCTTGTGGGACCTTCCCGAACCCCACCCTGGATCCTCACTTTTTATTTAAGAAGCAATGGGCAGCGGTGATGACCCAACGCGAGCTGATGAGGGATCCTCCGCAAGAGTGGACATAGCCCCGGTGCGATGGGATCTGGATGCTGACGATCCAGGGCCATGTCCCCGGCAGGGTATCTGTGCCTCCGACAATCCGCACTGAACCGCTGTGGCTGGACGCCAGGGGACGTCGCCCGCAAATGCCACTGGAGGAAAAAGGGAACAGCTGTGGGTGGGGAGCTTACATACAAGGGAGGTCAAGCAAGAAGAGGCTGCAGGATCCTCAGCTAGATTGGTTATGGGTACAACCTTCTCAATATCCTTCTTGAACTGTGCTGCCCAGAACTGGACACAGGATCCCATTTCTGAAGGTGTGACTACATTCCTCAGTCTGGACAATGTGCTCCTCTTGATGCAGCCCAGAATGGCATTGGCCTTTTTTGGCTGCTGCATCACATTGTTGTCTCAGTGTGCTGCAGCCTTGTAGCCTGCTAAGAACCCCCTAAATCAGTGCTTTCCAAACTTGGGTCCTCCAGAGGACCTAAAGATGGTAGTGCACCTGCTGGTAACCTCAAGGCTGGATTTCTGTAATGCATTCTGCGTTGGGCTTCCTCTGAACCAAGTGCAGAAACTCGGTTAGATCAAAACACGACAGTCAGATCAGTTACAGGGACATCCAGGAGGGATCATATTACACCTTAAAATCACTCCACTGGCTGCCAATTAGTTTCCAGGCATAGTAGTTTGTTTCCAGGTTACCTACAGGATCGCCTTCTCCCATATAACCCATCCCATACACTCGGGTCTGTTGGCAAACGTTTGCTGCAACGAGCTTGCCATATTTGTTCTCTAAGGAATCATTCATCATCATACTCAATAAATAAAACTTAGGATCAAAGTTCATTTTACAACTCAAGATTTCTGCAATTAATTTGTGAATTTATAACCAATATTTTTTTCATTACTCCTCACACTCCCACCCAATATGCAGATATGATCCCACAGATTTCCCACACTTCCAATAACTGGGAATTATAGTCCCCAATAACTGTACAATGTAATGTTTCTAAGTGAACCAATAAAGTTATATATATGGGGGGGGGGGCGGAATTATAATCCCCAAAGGGAACATTTCTAAGATCCAAGAGCCAGGACTGTGAGGAGAAGGCCTCAATGACTGCCAGTGTCCCATCCAATATGAAAATACAAGACAAGGTAGGTGGACCTGCCCATCCTATTACTTTGATGCTGCCTCCCAACCATGGTCCCTTTCCATGGTTCCCTTCCGCCGGACGTCGAGGTCACTTACTTGCACCTGTCGTCTTGGGCACGTGTGGAACCGAAAACGGAAAGAATCAAAATGAGCAGTGGCGGCAGCCACTTCATCCTACATGTCTCGACCGTGTCAGGTTCCACTGTCTGTCCCCGATTGCGCATGACGTCACAAACTAGATGCTTTTCCGTCCAATCAGGACGCGGCTGGCGTGTATGACATCACTCCAGAACTGGTGCTGGTTCTCTGCTGCAGTCGGGTTCTTTCTCTGTCTTTAGCTGATGTCTTGCCAATGGGATTTCTCCAAGGCATGGGCCAGCCTAAAGCCTAGGTTGCTTAGGATCCAGGGAGATGCAGCTTGCTCTTGCTGCAGGACTCTGTAGCCCAAAAGAGAGTGTTATGATCAATATGTGTCCAAATCCAAATCATGGATCAATCTTCACAGTGTGGGAAAGGGAGAGAAGGTTCCTTGGGTGGGTTTTACCATGCTAATGGCTAAAGATCCAACTCCTTAGAATCTTTTTAAAAGTATGGATAGAACCATAGAATCCTAGAGCCGGAATTGACCCAAGGGACCTTCCAGTCCAACCCTCTTCTGCTATGCAAGAAGACACAAACCTGTGACAGATGGCCATCCAGCCCCTGTTTAGAAACCTCCAAAGAAGGAGACTCTCCAAGGCAGCAATGTCTACCACCATTGAACAGTTCTTACCTTCCGGAGGTTCTTCCTAATATTTAGGTGAAATCTCTTTTCCTGTAGCTTGAACCCATTGCTCCGTGTTCAAGTTTATGGAGCAGCGAAAAACAAGTTTGTTCCCTCCTCAATATGGCATCCCTTCCAATATTTAAACATGGCCATCACGTCCCCTATTAACCTTCTCTTCTCCAGGCTAAACATCCCCAGCTCCCTAAGTCTCTCCTCATAGGGCCTTATGGTTTGCAGACCTTGCACCATTTTGGCGGCCTTCCTTTGGACACGCTCCAGTTTCTCCACATCCTTTTTGAACTGTGGTGCCCAGAACTGGACACAATATTCTAGTGGAGGTGTGTCAGTGTGACATGTTTAGATGCAAAACCATGAACATGCAGGTGAAATCAAAGCAAAAAGAACAGGGAAGTTGTGATACTTTCAGGCCCAGAGTTAGTTAGGAGGAGAAAGAGGGATTTAGTTAGAAGGAATGTTATGAGTTTTTGCAGTTAAAACAGAAAGGAAGGAAGGAAGGAAGGAAGGAAGGAAGGAAGGAAGTTAGTTCAGAAAAGTTACTTTTGTGCCAAATTTCAGATTTATCCATCAGTTGTACTAATTGTAATAACCTATTGCTTTGATTAAAAAATAACAAACAAAAATAAAAATCAATTATGAAAAAATAACTGCTTGGTTTCAGAGATGTACTCACCACTTGCTATTTCTGCACATGGTGAGAATCCCTAAGTATTGGCCAAACAGGCTGGAACATCTAGGAGGTGAAGTCCAAAACATCTGGTGGACCAAAGGTTGAGAACAACCTTTCAGACATGGGAAATTGGAAGTATAATCCAAGGGCAATCCAAACGCAATCATGGGGTTTCATGTTATTGCGAATTAGAGCTTCTCATGCAATTTCAGGCAAGGAGGGGTCATTTTCGGGTAATGGGAAGTCATTCCGAATGCCTTCCGAATGCAATGGGGATTCACGTAAATTCGCTAAACAAGCGAATTCATGTGAATTCGCATTGGCTGCATTCGAAATTGGGAGAAATTCCTCCAGTGTGAAAGAGTCCTGATGTAGAAGGTCCCCACAAGTGGTGCTGGTGGCAGTGGCAAGTGGAAATCCCTACATTGGGTGCCAAAAAGGGGTTATAAGTAGACTTTCTCAAGGCTGGAGTACTGTTAAGGAGTTACAAAAATGGAAGTCCAACTTAAGCTATCATATCACTCCTTCACATGGGAGGAATTTCTCCCAAACTTTGAATGGAGCCAATGTGAATTCCTGTAAATTCGCTTGTTTAGCGAATTTACGGGAATCCCCATTGCATTCGGAGTAATGCTCCATTTCCCGAAAATGACCCCTCCTTGTCCGAAATTGCGTGCGAAGCTTTAATTCGCAATAACGTCAAACCCATGATTGCATTTGAATTGACTTCCCTTTTGCCCGAAATTGCGTGCGAAGCTTTAATTCGCAATAACGTCAAACCCTATGATTGCATTCAGATTGACCCTAGATTATACTTCCAATTCCCAACGTCTGAAAGAGTTCACAGAAATACAGCTACCAAATTAAGGGAATTCATAGTCCTTGTATATTCTGCATTAGTCAGGCCACATCTAAAAATTGGTTTGCACAGGAGCAAAACCTGGAGACTTTTTTTTTCTCTTGTCTGGAAAGGGTCTCTAATCAATTCTTAATTTTGACAGATTCTTGTCTCTCCCTCTCTGGGGCTGCATCTGCATTGCAGAATTAATTAGAGTATTTATACCCCACCCTTCAGCCTTAAGGGCTATCAGAGCGGCTTACAATTATTATTTTTATAATAGTAATTGAATTAATGCAGTTTGATGTTGCTTTAACTGCCATGGGTCCATTCTATTGAATCCTGGGATTTGTAGTTTGTTGGGGGGGGCACCAGAGCTCTCTGACAGAGAAGGCTATATATACATCTCACAAAACAACAAATCACTGCCTTCATTGTGCAGTGCTGATGCAGCCCTAGAGAGGGAGAGACATGAATATGAATAATTACCCCATTATTTCTGCAGTGCAGAGACAGCCAAAATCTCCTGCATCCAGCCCTTTTTTTACAAACCTCACCATTCTTCAACACCTTCACAAAAGACATTGTTACTCTTGCGGCACATCACATACATAACCACACTTTACCTTAATTTCTCTAATAAGCAGAACAACATTCCCCCCCCCCAAAAGTCCACTAACACCACTCAGCCTTTCTGCTTTTGCTTGTACAGTGGGCCCTTGGGATCCGCTCGAGTTTGGTTCCAGGATCCCTCGTGGATTCCAAAACCTGTGAATGTTCAAGTCCCATTATATACAATGGGGAAATCATCATCATCATGTGGAGTCAGAGGCTTTCATGGTCGGCATCCATAGCTTTTTGTGGGGTTTTCGGGCTATGTGGCCATGTTCTAGAAGAGGAACAATCATCATCATCACCCCTACAGTGGGCCCTTGGTATCTGCTGGGATTTGGTTCTAGGATCCCCCGTGGATTCCAAAATCCATGGATGTTCAAGTCCCATTATATACAATGGGGCATCATCATCATCATCACCATCATCATCGTGGGCCCTTGGTATCCGCTGGGGTTTGGTCCCATGATTCCCATAGATACCAAAACCCATCAATGCTCAAGTCTTATTATATAATGGGGCAATGTTATTATTACAGTGGGCCCTTGGTATCTCCTGGGGTTTGGTTCCAGGATCCCCCAAAAGATTCCAAAATCCATGGATGTTTATGTCCCATTATAAACAATAGATTGTTGTTACTGCTACTACTACTACTTCCACAGTGGGCCTTTGGTATCCACTGGGGTTTGGTTCAAGGAGCCCCCATGGATACCAAAATCTGTGGATTTCAAGTCCTATTAAATACAGTGGTGTAGTAAAATGGGGACTTTTATACAAAACACAAAATCAATTTTTGCTTTCAGGAATTTATATGTTTGTGTGTGTGTATTTTCAAGCCTTGGATGGTCAAATCTGTGGATAAGGAACCAGTGGATACTAAAGGCTGGCTTTAGAAACAAAAGAAACTAAGATTTTTATTCCCAAAATATCAAACAAAGAGAAATGGAAATAGTCTGGGTTGCTGTATGTTTTATTTTAAGTGCAACTACTTTATGGTGTGCTATGATCGCTGGATATTTCTATAAGATTCCGTTGCAGAATGGCTCACTTGCAGAAGCGAACCTTCTGCAGAGTTTAAGCGTCCCGCTGCGCCTAGCAAGGCCAAGGCCAAGGCCTAGTTTTCGGTGTTGGACTGTCTGTTGCTTGGCCAAAAACTAGGCCAGCGTGGGTTCCAACGGCTGCCCCACTGGACACTAGTAATGACCGTATGTTTACGTTTGGGGGGCTTCGGACGTGGGGCTGGGGTCTGGGTGGTGGGAGGGACGGTGGTTGTGGGCATGGAGGGGGTCTCAGTTTGGGACCTTTGCTCGGACTGGTCCGCCACTTGTGGTTGCGACTGGGCCGGTGATGGTTGCGAGGGAGGCGGCTCTGGTTGCAGTTGTGCTGAGGTTTCCGTTTGGGATGTCGTTGGCGGCGGAGGCAACGTCTGAGTCTCTGGGCTCGGTTGGGACGTGGTCTCTGTTTGGGCTGATGTTTCAGGCAGCATCTGCACCACTATCGTTGGCACGTACACGGTCTGCGTTGTGGGTGTGGGCTCTGTTTGGGTCAACACCTCTGTTTGTGGTGGGGCTACAGAGGACTGTGGCAAGGGACTGGTCACGGTGACAGGCTCTTCCATCGTGTGGCTCTGGATCCAGTCGTAGAACTCCTGCGTGGAGGTGTAGACGCCGGGCTTTTGCACCCTGGCGCAGCCCATTCCCCAGCTGGTGATGCCAACTGCCCAGAAGCGCTCAGATCTCGATTCCCTGCACATGAGGGGGCCACCACTGTCGCCCTGCAGCAGGAAAGGAGAGAAAGAGGACACAAGTGGGTGAACAGTGTGATGCTGCAGCTAAAAAAGGCATAGAATCATAGAATCATAAGAGTTGGAAGAGACACCAAGGGCCATCTAGTCCAACCCCATTCTGCCATGCAGGAACTCCCAATCAAAGCATCCCCGACAGATGACCATCCAGCCTCTGTTTAAAGACCTCCAAGGAAGGAGACTCCACTACGCTCCGAGGGAGTGTGTTCCACTGTCGAACAGCCCTTACTGTCAGGAAGTTCCTCCTAATGTTGAGGTGGAATCTTTTTTCCTGCAGTTTGCATCCATTGATTCTAGGCTGCTTCAACAGAATGATAGTATCTATATAAAAAATGAGGTCAATTTGTATTTTATTGGAATTTTTTGTATTGTATCTTTTTTACTGTTGTTAGCTGCCCAGATTCCCCGTGACTGGGTGGGATAGAAATAAGTCTATATTATATTATTATTATCCAGATCAAGGGAAGTAACAGTGCCACTCTGCTCTGGTTTGGTCAAGCCTCACCTGGAATAATCCTGTGTCCAGTTCTGAGCACCACAATGCAAAAATGATGTCTGTTGTTGTTTTGTATTGATTGTATATTGAGAAACTGGAAGATAGAATCGTAGAGTTGGAGGAGACCCCCAAAAGGTCCATTCAGTCCAACCTCATTCTGCCATGCAGGAACTCACAATCAAGACGTCCCCAACAGATGGCCACCCAGCCTCTGTTTAAAACCTTCCAAAGAAGGAGACTTCACCACTTTTGATGGCAATGTCTTCCACTGTCGAACAGCCCTTACTGTCAGGAAGTTCCTCCTAATGTTGAGTGGAATCTCTTTTCCTGCAATTTGTATCCATTGTTCCGGTTCCTGTTCTCTGGAGCAGCAGAAAACAAGCCTGCTCCCTCTTCAATATGACATCCCTTCAAATATTTAAACAGGGCTCTTATTATATCACCTCTTAACCTTCTCTTCTCCAGGTTAAACATCCCCAGCAACCCAAGTCTCTCCTTATAGGTCTTTTCAGACCTTTCACTATTTTGGTAGCCCTCCTCTGGACACTCTCCAGTTTCTTAACACCCTTTTTGAATTGTGATGCCCAGAACTGGACACAGCATTATTCCAGGTGTGGCATGTCCAGGGGATGGTCACCAAAATGGTGAAAGGTCTGGAAGCCATGTCCTATGAGGAATGGCTTAGGGAGTTGGGAATGTTTAGTCTGGAGAAGATATGGTTAAGGGGTGACATGATGGCCCTGTTTAAATATTTGTAGCGAGGTCCTATTGAGGAGGGAGCAAGCTTGTTTTCTGCTGCTCCAGAGAACAGGACATGGAGCAATGGATTCAAACTACAAGAAGTAAAATTCCACGTAAACATTAGGAAGAACTTCCTGATGGTCAGAGCTGTTCAACAGTAGAATACCTTGCTTTTGAGGGTTTTGGAGAATCCTGTTTTCAAGATGGATGGCCATCTGTCACAGGAAGGGCTTGGATGGTGTCTTCCTGCAGGAAGAGGCCTCAGGAAGGAACATCCGGTCCAAAACTGCCATGCAGAAAGACACCAACAGAGCAGACAGGTGGCCATCCAGACTCTGTTTAAAAGCTTCCAGAGAAGGAGGCTCCACCGCTCCCCAAGGCAGCAGCGTCTTCCACTGTCAGACAGCTTTTACTGTCAGGAAGGTCTTCCTAATGTTCAGGTGGAAGCTCTTTTCCTGTAGTTTGCATCCATTGCTCTCTGTCTTAGTTTGTGGAGAAGCAGAAAACAGGCTTGCTCTATCCTCAATATCACAGCCTTTTAAATATTTCATTGAATCACACAATCGTAGAGTTGAAAGAGACCCCAATGGTCATCAAGTCCAACCCCATTCTGCCATGCAGGAAGATCCCATCTAAGCCCTCCCTTTAAACAGAAGTGTTTAAGCAGATGGGCACCCAACCTCTGTTTAAAGACTTCCAAAGAAGGAAACTACACCACTCTTGGATGGACCGTCTTCCACTGTTGAACAGCTCTTGCCCTCAAAAAGTTCTTCCTAATGTTGAGGTGGAATCTCTTTTCCTATAGTTTGAATTCATTGCTCTGTGTCCTAGTCTCTGGAGCATCAAAAAACAAGCTTGTTCCATCCTCAGTAAGACCTTCCTTCAAATATTCAAACATGGCTATCGTGTGCCATCTTCCCCAGGGTTAAACATACCCAGCTCCCTTTGCTGCTCCTCAAAGGGCACATTGGTTTCCAAACTTTTCAACAATCTGTTGCAACAGCCAACAAAGCTAATAGCTACATGGGGAGAGGAGTCGCAGAACCAAGCATTACACTCCATGCCTGAACTTGGATGGCATGGATGAGCAGGGACCCAGTTTACACACACCTGACAGGTGTCAATGCCTCCTCCCTCGAATCCTGCACAGATGTTGTTGTCGGTGATGCTTCCGTAGTACCAGTCGGAGCTGTTGCACTTCTGGACCGATATGAGATCCACCTTGGCCTCCTTCAGGATATCTGACGGCGCTTTAGCTGCAAGGAGAAGGGAGTTACTCCAAGGCAAGTTCTGTCATGGCCAGCCAAGAGTTGGAGTCGGAGGATGAGGAGGAGGACATGGCTCCTCAGGAGCAAGAGGAATTGGAGGCTAGGCCAGGTCCCAGTTCTGCCATGCCAGACCCTAGCCCTGACAGTTCAGCCAGGCTTTGGCACTGTGGAGCTCCCTTCAGGGGCTCAGCAGATGAGTGTGGGCTCCAGGGAGGAATCTGGCTTGGAGGTTCCCTCCTTTAAGGAGCGAAGGGCTGAAAGTGCTTGCGTCCGTCGATCTCGCAGGCTGGCTGAGAAACAAGCTCTTAATAAGGCTCAGCTGATACCAGGCAGGGGGTCGGCTACTTAAACACCTGTGAGAGGCCATCCCTTTGTCAGAACTTATTGTAAGTCTCTTGGTGTGACTGTGTGCTGGCTTCGTGTCTTTGGAACTCTGGTTTGCCTTACCTTGGAACGATTTGGATTTTGCTGCTTTCTCCTTGCCCTGACCTCGGACCGGACTGACTTCTGTGCTTTCCCCAACCCTGACCTTGGCTCTGGCTTTTGGACTATTCTTTGGATCAACGTTTAGGCTTGTGGAACTGACTTATCAGCTATTGTTGGTGAGTGCTGGCCGCAGTCCGGGACAGAATAAGTTCTGGCAAAGGGATGGCCTCTCTCTTAAAGTTGTGGTGTGCAATCAGTGAGGCAAGTAGTTGCAAAACCAATGAATCTAATATTCTATCAATTTAAAAAAATTGATAGAAGATTTGATTCATTGATTTTACAACCACTTGCAATTACCCGGGCAATCTGATGGCAGCTCATAGTGAGGCATGTTGTTGCAAAACCAATGAATCAAATCTTTGAACAATTTATTTTAAAATATATATATCTATATAGTTCCCAAGCCAGGCTTCCTGGGGTGCTGATTATGTCACTGATGATGTGCAGACGATTGACTTGCATTTTGAAGTGGCACAAACCAGTGGGGATGGCAATAGTGCCAAAAAAGAAGCGATTACAAGGGGATAATGAAAATATCTGCTTTCATAGTGGGAACGATGGACCTTTTGGAATCGATTTGACAACAAGAACAAAGGTGAATGCAAGTAGGTTTAAATGTAAGTGGGAATGAGGTTTTTTGCATGGGTAGTAGGAAGGGGCATGTGTGCGTGTGCATGCTTATATCGGTGTTCCCCTACATTTCCTCAGCTGATTGAGCAAGTAGTTGCTCTACTGCCCTCCTCCCCAAAACCTTCCCAGGTTTTCCTCTTTCGTAAAAAAGGATGCTTATAAAGACAATGCCATAAGCTTGGCTTTGCTTTGCTGCATTTTCCCCCTCAGGGACTCTCACATTTCTCGTGCGTGAAGCCCCATCCCGCGACGTAGCAGTGGGACATGGTGGAGACATTCACAGAGTCATCCGGCAGACAGGCTGGCTGGATGTAGTCATTGCAGAGGACGGGCTCATCCAGCTCTATCAGGGCAATGTCGTTGGTTTGGTGGCGCGGCTGGTACTCGGCATGCTCCACCACTCGCTTGGGGAAGCGGACCTCGGCGTCGGGGCCTGGCCGG